>OX393552.1:54222406-54822406 GCA_947650365.1 Chamaelirium japonicum
ACACTAGATCGCGTGTTATCCCTGCACTCGCCGCCGTCGCCACCGGCCCCTGTCCGCCGACCCCTGCACCTGCCCCGGCCCCTTTCCGTCGACCCCTGCACCCGCCCCCGTCGGGCTGGTGCTCAAGCTCGAGAGAGAGAGGGTTGACAGGTGTTCAGCAATTTTTTTTTTTTAAAAAAAATGGACGGTTCGTGATGGAGATCGGAGGGCTGTGAGCTGACAGCCCAAAGTTACAAATGGGCTGTCAGCTCATACCTCTCTCTCTCTCTCTCTCTCTCTATATATATATATATATATATATATATATATATATATATATATATATATATATATATATATATATATATATATATATATATATATATATATATATATATATATATATATATATATATATATATATATATATATATATATATAAAGATAAAGAGAGAGAGGGAGAGGGAGAAAGCGGAATGCACATGTTTTCTACAATCAAGTTAAACTTGAAATATTTTTCATTGCACGGTTTGTACCGAATTATTTTTTGCTCGAGTGAGAGGAAGCTCCATATTGAACGTTGTAAATTTTAGATTGGATGTATCTCTACTTTTAGTGAACGGTCCGGACAAATCCAAGCAACTTGATGAATTTTCATGTTCCAAACACGGGCAAACCCTCTACAAGTTCCTCGAGCAACTTGGGCAATTTGAGCAAACGTAATACAACTTGGTCCAAACAAGGTCAGACCTCCAAACCCGACCATGTCCACCTCTAGGGAGGAGACAAGGGGGAAGGAAATGGTTTAGGGTGCGTATACAACTCAAAGTTTGCTGAGGGCAACTCCCTCTCTAAAGGAAGTCCACGACTTAAACCCAACATGAAGTTAATGGGCTTGGGTTTGATCTAATCGGATTATGCCTATGACCGGCAGGGTTGATCCTGCAGCCTGTCACATATACTTGATGGGTTGTTTCAACCCGACAACCCACCCGACCAATTTTGCCCAAATCAAATTTATATCAAGCATATGATATGAGTCACCGGTTTCTTGAGGACCCGGTTCTTTGGAAATTGTTTTTCAACAGCCACATGTTATGAGACACGTTTAATCCTTGATTACCATACCACAACTTTTTTTTTTGTAAGTTAAAACCCCTGTCCATTTCTCTTACCCAACCTACATCTAGATACTGGGCACCAATCCCAACAGATTGTCCAGAGTCAATAGGTCTAAATAGAGATAGTGGATACTGTGGGGGGTTTTTGGTTGAACCGGGCGGTTCGGGTGGCGAGCACAATCCAACAAGCCAAATAAAGACAGACCGGGAATTACGTGGAAAATCCCTTCTCAACGACGAAAGGGAAAAAACCACGGGTGGGGCGAGAATGCACTAAGACTCTTTTCGGTTACAATCTCTCACCTTAACCCCGATTACATACCCTGAGGACCGGTCTCCCAAGCTACCGACCTCTACAATTTCACTCCGACTACCGACCGCTGCAGACAGCGTCTGTCTGCAGGTCGCTGCAAACAGTGTCTGGCTGTCGACCGACCCACCTCCGCAGACAGCTTCTGGGTGCTGACCGACCGACCAACCTTCGCAGACAGCCTCTGGGTGCAGACCGACCGATCTCTGTAGCTCCGCAAATCCCGGGACGAAACGGGCAGCGTCTCCTCCAGAATTCTTCTCCTATCGCTGAAGGGGTAGGTCACCTTTTATAGTGGCGGGGTGACGGTTACACTCCGCGAAAATCGGGCGAGTGACGTGTCCCCGCAATGAGCTCAATCGCCGCGGTGACATGGCGCGCGGTTGACACCTGGTCTCGTTGGGCCGGAAATCGCGGAGCGTCGTCAGCACCGCGAGATCTCCGGGTTCGGCTATTGCTTCACACTTCGGCTCGTTGCATGTCCCATCGAGAGAGAGAGAGGGGTTGTTGCCTGGCCGACCCCCTTTTGTCTGGATACATGCCGACCGACCCTCATGGGGGGGGGGGGGTGCTGCCTCCCCCTTGGATACATGCCGACCGACCCCTCATGTGGGGGGGGGGTGCTGCCTCCCCCTTGGCTACATGCTGACCGACCCCTCATGGGGGGGGGGGGGGGGGGGGGGGGGGGGGGTGCTGCCTCCCCCTTGGATACATGCCGACCGACCCACAGGGGGGGGGGGGTGCTGCCTCCCCCTTGGATACATGCCGACCGACCCCTCATGGGGCGGGGGGGGGGGGGGGGGGGGGGGGGGGGGTGCTGCCTCCCCCTTGGCTACATGCCGACCGACCCCCTCATGGGGGGGGGGGTGTTGCCTCCCCCTTGGCTACATGCCGACCGACCCCTCATGGGGGGGGGGGGGGGTGCTGCCTCCCCCTTGGATACATGTCGACCGACCGGCTCCAAAAAAGGAGTGGTACACACAAACACTAGATCGCGTGTTGACGGTCTTCGGTCCCGTCCGGTCAGGATAACTTCACCTCGATTTGCGTGCAGCCTCAACTTGCACGCTAGCATCGCCTTACGCGCCCGCATCGGCTTGCGTGCGCGTCTCGGTTTGCATGCCCGCCTCAGTTCGGGGCTGTTGCAACTTAAAAATAGCTGTCTGGGGTTTCTTCTGATTTTTCGCCACATGGCGTCGCCGGGCGCCGCCACCTCACCTCCTCGAAATTCGAACCCATCCAGCTCCAACTTCATCTATAAATAGGAGTCAGATGGTTCGTTTCTCTCCTCTGCTTCAGATCTTTCCTCTGCGGCTGAAGGTTCATTTGGGAGGAGTTTCGCTTGAATACACGTCGAAGACCTGCGTGTCGGTTCACTTGGATACACGTCGAGGGCCTGTGTGTCGGTTCGTTTGGATACACGTCGAGGGCCTGCGTGTTGGTTCGTTTGGATACACGTCGAGGACTTGCCGCGAAGATGTCTTTCACCTGGTTCACAGTGCCGAACAGGTTCCCTCTGATGGAGGATGTCCGGGCAGCATACGGTATTCCAGACGTGATTTCGCTTTCTTTCGCTACCGATCCTCTGGAGGCGTCAGACGACGACCGCACCGTCGTCACGCTCGGTCAGCTTCGCTGCGGTATGCGGCTTCCCCTGGCGAGCTTCTCTGGTCGTCTACTGGAGCGCATGAACGTGTCTCCTGGCCAGCTAGCTGGCAACGGCTGGAGGATCCTCCGCTGTATGGAAGAGTTGGAAGTGCTGGCGGGGCAGTAGCTTTGCATCGCGTATCTGCTGAAGAAGTATTTCATTAAAGACTACAAGGTAACGCCTGGCAGCGTCTTCTCGTACTTCAGCCTGCAGGTGCGTGCAGGCAGTAGCCCTCCTATTGGGGGTTTGGCTGATTCGGTGAGGACTTGGAAAGAATGCCCCATTGTGGTCGGGGGACCTTGGAGGGGTGGCTTCAACGTTCCCAGTCGCATCTCCCATCTCGCCGCAACCATCGAGGAGTACTACCCCTCTAGGCAGCTTCAGTGCCTCGGAGCTGTTGAGGAGGAGTTGGACCAACTCATCAAGCAGGTGACAAACCACAACGATGACTGGCGGCAGCTGTTTCCGAAGCTACCAGTCGTCAGGTGCTACGGCTCCGCTTCAAAGAAAGGCAAACAACATGCGGCGTCCGGTAGGGGAGAAGAGCCCATTTCTTACTCTTTTGGGCTTCCTGACAGGTACGTCAGCTCCGTCAGACGCTTCAACCCAAACACCGCTACAACACTAGATCGCGTGTTCTTCAGGCGACGCACGAAGTCGACTAAAGCTGCAGACGAGAGCAGCCGACCGGCCGTGCGCAATGTAGCTGCGCCGACGGGGAAATCAAGGAGGCGAGCTTTGCTGAACGAGTCTTCCAGTGACGAAGAGGCTGGACGCGCTCTTCTCGCTCGCTCCATGCGACGGTCCGCTGCCGACGACCTTCGCTCCCTCCCCGACGACTGGGTAGAGGACATGCCGTCGACAGGTAACCAGTATGTGGAGGTAGAGGAGTCGGAGAGCTCTGGTTATAGTCTCTCTCCTTTCCTCGGGCGAGGCGAGCGAGCCATGCCGTCTGGCTCGGCTGGGTCACATGGGAGAGCTTCACCCCGCGGTCCTGCTGCCGCACCTCCTATTGCATCACCTGTTGCCCCTGCCGCTAGAAGGCTCGATCGCGCGGAGGTCCGGGACTTCATGCCTTCGCCTTCCTCTTCTGTTTCTGGGGGCGCCGCCGGGCCACCTCCCCGTTCTCCCCTCGGGGCTACTGAAGCTTCATCTCATCGCCGCTCCCCCGGGCTCTCTGCTCGTCAGGAGGAGGAAGATGATGGTGTGGGTAGTCCCGGCTGGGAGCGTCAACTCGACGACTTTCATAAGGTAAGTCTAAGTCGTTAACGAGTTGACTGCTCGTCGACGACGCGCGTGACTACACGCCGACGATATGTGTAACTTCACGTAGTAGTAACTTCTCCCATTAACTCTGTGGTACATGTTGTTTCCTTCTTTGTCAGGCGGGCTGTCGACTTGTCGAGGGGGGCATGCATAGAATGACGCGGCTTAAGGACTCCCTTCGGGCTGCTCGGTAGGAGTCGAGAGGACTACGCAATCAGTTGGTGGAAGCCAGACGGGTTCACGCCGAAGAGCTTGCTGCAGTCCAGGCTCAGCTCGAAGCCTCGCTGGAGAACGCTTCTGACTCCTTCGGGCTCCAAGAAGCGTTGGATTCTGCTAAGGTGGAAAATGACGAGCTGTGGACGAAGTTCAGGAAGCAGGCGGCTACGATCAGGGAGCAGCGCGCAGAGGCCGACGCCGCCCGAGTCGCTTACGAGGTCGAACTTGCCGCATTGAAAGCTTCCCTTGACCAGGCCAACGCCTCCCTTGGCCAGGCCGAAGCAGTGCATAAAGCTGCGCTTGACATGCAGCAGGCTGAATACACCGCGGATTGCAAGTCGCTTCTTGCGGAGCAGGCGGCGGAATGGCGCAAGAAGGTCGCGAAGCTACGCGGCAAGCTCCCGTCGGGATCGTAGAAAGCTGGGAGCGACGCTTGACCGATCTTACTCACTGCCTTACTTTGTTTCGTGATGTAATAAAACAAAACGCTTGTTTGTATTGGGATCTCTTGATATTTCGTCTGAATGCTATGATCATTGTCTTTTTCATCAACTTTACATCTCAAGTTCATGTCGATGTCTCGCTATTAAAACTCGGATTTTGTGTCTTGACTATACGTCGACGACGCGCGCAACTACACGTCGACGGCGTGTCATTAAAAATCCGGTTCTCATGTTTTGATTACACGTCGACGACATGCGTAACCGCACGCCGACGACATGCGTAGCTACACGTCGCTCGGTCGTTGCCCCGCGGGTTTTGCCAACAGATTTTTCCAAGTGTTCACCGGCCGGTCTTGCCCTTCGCAGGGACCTGTCGACCCGGTCGGCCAAGTGGTAAAACTCATTCGGAGTATCGCGTACCACTTGACTTAGGCTGGTTGTCCGGTCGTACCCTAACGGAGTCTGTCGACCGATCTTTCCAGTTGTTCACCGGCCGGTCTCGCCCTTCGCAGGGACCTGTCGACCGATCGGCCAAGTGGTAGAACTCGCTCGGAGTGTTATGTACCACTTGGTTTAGACTGGTTAACTGGTCGTACCCTGACAGGGTCTGTCGACCGATCTTTTCAGTTGTTCACCGGCCGGTCTCGCCCTTCGCAGGGACCTGTCGACCGGTCGGCCAAGTGGTAGAACTGGCTCGGAGTGTTATGTACCACTTGGTTTAGGCTGGTTGACCGGTCGTACCCCGACAGGGTCTGTCAACCGATCTTTCCAGTTGTTCACCGGCCGGTCTCGCCCTTCGCAGGGACCTGTCGACCGGTCGGCCAAGTGGTAGAACTCGCTCGGAGTGTTATGTACCACTTGGTTTGGGTTGCCTCGGTTAACCATTATTCACTCACATGAACAAAAACGTTGAGCAAGTGCATTTTTATTGAATAGATTCAGAGTTACAAAGCGGTTCCATGCATCTTGCCCATTTAACTACCCTGATAGAACTTGCGCAGATTGGCTGCATTCCATGGTCTTGCCAGCGCGTCGCCGTCTTGAGTCTTCAGGCGGTAGGCTCCGTTTTTCCCCATACCATCGATGATGTATGGTCCTTCCCAAGTAGCTCCCAGCTTGCCACTTCCCAGCTCCTTGGTATTGTCAAAGACCTTCCGCATAACTAGGTCCCCTTGTTTGAATACCCGCCTTCTGACTTTGCGATCATATGCCCTCTTGATGGCCTGATGGTAGTTAGCTAGGCGCGCCCTCGCTCTCTCCCTCTTCTCTTCCAGCAAGTCCAAGCCATCAAGCAGGAGTTCGTCATTCAGCTTCGGGTCGGCAGCTACGATCGTTCTCTGTGTCGGGACCAGGGTTTCCGTTGGTAGGACTGCTTCAGAGCCGTAGGTAAGACTGAACGGGGACTCTCCCGTTGGTCGCTTCGGTGTCGTTCGATATGCCCATAGAACTCCGGGTAGTGCTTCTTCCCACAATCCCTTCTTCTGCTCTAGCTTCTTCTTCAGTATGTCGAGAATGGCCTGATTCGTCGACTCTGCCTGCCCATTGCTCTGGGGGTACCGCGGTGTAGAGAAGAATAACTTGATGTTGTTATTGGCGCAGAACTTCTTGATTGACTCCGCGTCGAACTGTCGCCCGTTGTCTGCAACAAAAGCCCGCGGCAGTCCGAATCGGCAGATGATGCTGCTCCATAGGAACTTTCCCACTTGAATTTCCCCGATCTTCAGTAACAGGATTGCCTCCACCCACTTGGTGAAGTAGTCGGTGGCGACGAGGAGGAACTTCCTCCGATTAGGCGACGTCGGGAAGGGGCCCAAAATATCCAACCCCCACTGTTGGAAGGGCCAAGGGCTGGATACTGGGTGCAGCTCTTCTGCTGGTTGATGTATGGAGGGGGCATGCTTTTGACATTGCAAGCATCTTTTCGCATATCCCCCCGCATCTGCTTCCATGGTGGGCCAGTAGTAGCCCTGCAGCTTTATCTTCCGCGCCAGGGCTCTTCCTCCGTAATGGTTTCCGCACCCCCCTTCATGTACCTCCTTCATGATTTCTGCCGCTTGTTCCTTCGTGAGGCACTTGAGGTACGGTCCGCCAAATGAACGCTTGTAAAGCTCGTCGTCGATGAGGGTGTATCTTGGAGCGTGCGCCTTGGTTCTTCGAGCCTCATCGACGTCCTCCGGTAGTATCCCATCAAGCAGGTACTTCTTCATGTTGCCTATCCAATCCGCTCCGACCGCAATAGTATGGGCCGTTTCCATGGCTTGCGTTCTCCTCGTCAGGCAACTGTCTTCTGCAGGGCCGACTGTTCGTGGGTCAGCTTGCACCTCGATGAAGACCCGCTTCTCTCTGTCTTCTCCGAGTACCGATGCTAGATTAGCAAGGGCATCCGCCTGCTTGTTTTCCGCTCTGGGGAACTGGTGGAAGCTTATGTCTTTGAACTTGGCGATCAACTCCCGGGCTAGCTTCAGGTAAGCTTGCATCCTTGCGTCACGGACTTCATACCTATCGGTAATCTGGTTGATTACCAGTTGAGAGTCGCCGTAGACCCGTAGGCTGGTCACCCCCAGTGCTGTCGCCATCTCCAGTCCTGTCAGCATCGCCTCGTACTCCGCTTCGTTATTCGTCGTCGGGAAAAGTAGCCGCACTGATTTTTCGAGCTTCGTGTGGTCGGGGGTTACTAGGACTACCCCCACACCACTTCCGACTGCGCATGACGAGCCATCCACGAACAATCTCCAGCCCTGTTCTTCGTCTTCCTGTCCTGCTGCCGCACCGACTCCCACGGGTCGACCGGCCGCTACCGACAGGTCTTCTAATGTCTCTGGCACTGGTGCAGTGTCTTCCGCCGGGAAATCGCTGAGGAAGTCCGCAAGTGCTTGGCCCTTGACTGCTTTCCGAGGCACGTACCGAGGGCCAAACTCTTGCAGCTCTGCAGCCCACTTGCTCAGCCGACCTGCCCGAGTAGAGTTATCTAGTACTTCCTTCAGGGGGTGCTCGGTGATGACCTCGATGGGGTGAGCGATGAAGTACGGGCGCAGTCTCCTTGACACGTACACTAGAGCTAGAGCCACTTGTTCGATCCTCGCATACCTCGTCTCAGCTGACGTCATGATGCGACTGACGTAGTAGACAGGCCTCTCCGCTCCTTCACATTCGCATATCAGTACAGCACTGATTGCTGCCTCTGATACCGAAAGATACACCCCCAGCGTTGCACCTGGCTGGGGGGCTGTCAAGATAGGGGGTCGTCCAAGATACGTCTTCAGCTCCTGAAATGCTTCTTCACAGCGTTGGTCCCAGTCAAAAGGTGCGAGCTTACTCAGCCTCTCGAACAGGGGCCGACACCGATCTGAGGACTTGGAAATGAAGCGGTTGAGGGCGTTGATCCGTCCGGTCAACTTCTGGACTTCCTTTCGTGACCTGGGCGACGACATCTCCTCCAAAGCACGAATCTGCTCCGGGTTGGCTTCGATCCCCCGTCGGGTGACCAAGTATCCCAGGAATTTTCCCGATGTCACGCCGAAGGCGCACTTGGCCGGGTTCAACTTCATACTGTACCTCCGCAAGGTCGCGAAGGTTTCCTCCAGGTCTTGCATATGCGTATCCTCAGCCTGACTCTTCACAAGCAAGTCGTCGACGTAGACCTCCACGTTCCTTCCGATTTGGTCGACGAACATCTTGTTCACCAGCCTCTGGTACGTTGCTCCCGCGTTCTTCAGCCCGAAAGGCATCATCTTGTAGCAGAAGAGCCCTCGATCCGTGACGAAGGTCGTGTGCTCCTGGTCTTCCGGATTCATGGGGATCTGGTGATAGCCCGAGTAGCCGTCCATGAACGAGAGCCTCTCGTGTCCCGCCGTGGAATCCACCAGGGTATCGATGCGTGGTAGCGGGTAGCTGTCCTTTGGGCATGCCTGGTTGAGATTTGTGAAGTCGATGCAGACCCGAATGGCTCCTGACTTCTTGGGGACGGTGACCACGTTAGCGATCCACTTCGGGTACCGAGCCTCTCTGATGATGCCCGCTCGTAGCAGCTTCTCTACCTCCACGTTGACAGCTGCTGGTTTTTCTGGTGCTAGCGACCGAGGCTTCTGACGTACAGGTGCAGCTCCTTCTCCAATATTGAGGTGATGACAGGCTACCTCGGGGTTGATGCCTGGCATGTCCTCAACTGACCATGCGAACACGTCCAGGTTTGCCTTGAGAAATATCGTCATGGCTTCGGCATGATGCTTCGGCAGCTGCGACCCGAGAAAAGTTATCCTCGGATGACCCGCTTCTCCTAAGTCCACGGGCAGAATTGGCTCGACGGCAGGTGACTCCTCCCACTCCGCGTTCGGGCTCTCCAACTCGTCCGGTTCTTTAGATTCAACCGGTCGGTCGGTCTTCTGAGGATGCGTCATCCTGCTCAACTCTTTACCTTCAGCTGGTAGGTCAATCTTCATCGGGTCGCTCGGACCAGTTAGCTCTTTAAGTTCAGCTAACTGACCGGCCTTCTTCAAGCTCCTCGACGCATTCAGTTCTTTACGTTCAACTGAATGGTCGGTCTTCTGTAGGTCCCCCGACAATGTCAGCTCTTTACGTTCAGCTGACAGGTCGGTGTTCAGCAGGTCCCCCGACACTGTCAGTTCTTTAAGTTCAACTGACAGGTCGGTCTTCTCAGATGCTTGGTCTCCTCGCGCTCCTACGCTTGATATGGCGTGGTGCTGGAGCGTGGGTGCTTCTTGACTCTGCTTCGCAGTCCAGAGGTTGAGGATGCCCAACTCATCGCCACCTTCACCTGGCTCTCCTCCTTCGATTTGGCATGTCGTCTTCAGATGGATGGCACTGAGCTCGCACTTGGCTGCCGAGGACTGGTCACCTCGAATGCTCATCACACCCTTGTCGGTCCAAAACTTCACTACCTGGTGGGCCGATGATGGGACCGCGTCCAAGTGGTGGAGCCACGGTCTTCCGAGGATGATGTTGTACGCCGAGTGAGCTTCGATCACAATGAACCGGGTGAGGTTAGTGAGATGCCCTGTTGTGATCGGGAGGGTGATCTCACCAACCACCCTTGTAGCCTCCCCCGTGAAGCCCGTTATCGTCGATGACGATTCGGTCATCTGTCCGCGATCTAGCTGCATGGCGTCGAAGGCGCTGAGGAAGAGCACATCAACTGAACTTCCGGCGTCGACTAGAATTCTCTTCACTAGGCAATTGGCTATCTGCAGCCGTATGACCAGGGGATGGTTGTGAGGCCTCTCTATTCCGACCAAATCAGCCGCCGAAAACTATACTGCAGCTTCCACTCTTGGCTCGGGACGGATGACAGGGTCGAGCACCACATGGTGGACTTGCCTTGTTTGTTCAATACGCCGCACCTGTCGGTCGACGGCATTTGACGACGGTACAGGGCCAGGGTACCCGTAGAAGGCGTCTACCTCTCGGAGCTGGCGTCTTTCTGGTGGAGGACCCGGTAAGCGCTGCGCCGTCGCTCCTCGCTGGACTTCCCCTACTGCTTTAGTCTCCTTACGTTGAGGGAGGTCAATGAAGCAGCCAATATGGCCGGCCTCAATGAGATCCTCAATATGATGTTTGAGCGCCCGACATTGCAGGGTAGTGTGGCCTTGGCCCTGGTGGTACTCGCAGTACCTTGACGCATCTCTGGCTCCCCTCTCTCCAGGTTCAAGCGGTTGCGCCCACTTGAAGTATGGTTCGCCCTTGATAGCTTCCAGAATCTGGTCAATGGGGGCGTTCAGTACTGTGAACTCCCTGTTCCACTACGGTCTCGCTGGCCTGTCTTGCCTTTGCCGCTTCGCCTCGTGCCGTGTCGCATCCCCCTGCTGCTTGTTGACGTTCTTCACAGCAGCAGGCTTGGCGTAGCCCTGGTGCGGGACCCTGGTTTCCACCGCCTTCCTCTTGCGGTCCGCGTCTTCGATCTTGATGTACTTCTCAACGCGCCGTGACAGCTCGTCGATCGTCTCCGGAGTTCGCTTGATGAGCGACGCGTTGACGAGCTGGGCAGGCTGAATGGCGTTCTTGAAGGCCGCGATCACCATGCGATCCTGCCCGTCTGCGTCCGCCAAGCTCAGGTACTCGGACCTGAACCTATGGTAGAATTGTCGGAGCGTCTCCTTCTGGGTCATACTCATCCCGAAGAGTGACTCCAGAGTCTTCAGCTCCCGGCGATTACATCGGTACTGGTCGATGAACCGCGTGCTCAGCTCCGAGAAGGAGGAGATGGACGAGGGCCTAAGCTTGTGGGACCATTTGAGGGGGGTTCCCAACAAGCTGTTGGCGAAGGTCCGACAGAAGATATGATCATCCTCGTGCGGGACCAGAGCATCCCGGAAAGCCAATACATGCTCCACCGGGTCTTTCGATCCGTCAAACTTGGGAAGGCGTGGAGGATTCCATCCTCGAGGGAATGGCTCCCGGAGTAGCCTCTCGACAAGCGGCGACCGTGCGGCTCCTCGGATGGCGACTTCCTCCAACCGGTCGGGAGCTCGGGCCCCCGGTCGGTCTCGCTGGATCTCCTCTCGCTCCCCGAGTCGCTCCGACGCATGCACCCGAATGCGCTCGTGTACGCTCCTCCGATCAGTAGTATGAGCCGGCTGCCGACTAGCTAGCGTCATCCGAGTGTGGTGACTATCACTCGGTTGACGATGATGTTCTTCGTCTCGCTTCGGGCGACGCACTTGTGCCGAGTCCGTCTTCGAGTGATGCTTGGAGGCAAGCGGCTGTCGGGGGTGTGCTCCGAGCCGGGACCAGACATCCGAGCGTGCCGACGCAGCTCGGGCGTGCTTGTTTCTCTCCGTAGGCTCCGGGCTACTCGAGTCTCGCCCGTCGGGATTTGCGCTCTGGACCTCCACCGAGCGATTAACCCTGACCTCCACCTGAGCCACTGGTTGCGGCTGCATTTGCACTGGTGGGGCAGCTTGAGTGGGGAGACTCTGTCCCGCTTGGGCCAACATGCCCTGGTTGAGTAGACCGCCCGTCGGTGCGGCCCGCACGAAGTCACGCAACTCCTCGTAGTTGCGCTGCATCGTTTGGAGCTGGGTGGTGAGAGCTTACTGGGTCATCATCATTGTCGCCAGAAAAGCTTCCGACAGACCCCCGGTTAGTGGAGCCAGGGTTGCAACCGGAGCTTGACTGGAGTCCCCGACCCCCATTATGGGACTCACCAGCGGGACTGCGCGCTCCGTGTCCGCTGATGGTTGAACAAGACGCCCGACGTCACTAGCATCTCCGAGTGGTGCGGCTTCGGACGGGAGCTACGACGTCGAGCGGGTACGATACGGTCCACCGGCCATCGTTCTTCAACCGTGTGGTCGTGGACTGCTGGTTGCAGGTAGCTTCGGACTGGTCGACACCCACGGGTCTACAGTCGAAAGCTCTAGTAGGAAGTCTCGAAGACTAATCCCACAGACGGCGCCAAGGTTGTGTGGGGTTTTTGGTTGAACCGGGCGGTTCGGGTGGCGAGCACAATCCAACAAGCCAAATAAAGACAGACCGGGAATTACGTGGAAAATCCCTTCTCAACGACGAAAGGGAAAAAACCACGAGTGGGGCGAGAATGCACTAAGACTCTTTTCGGTTACAATCTCTCACCTTAACCCCGATTACATACCCTGAGGACCGGTCTCCCAAGCTACCGACCTCTACAATTTCACTCCGACTACCGACCGCTGCAGACAGCGTCTGTCTGCAGGTCGCTGCAAACAGTGTCTGGCTGTCGACCGACCGACCTCCGCAGACAGCTTCTGGGTGCTGACCGACCGACTGACCTCCGCAGACAGCCTCTGGGTGCAGACCGACCGATCTCTGTAGCTCCGCAAATTCCGGGACGAAACGGGCAGCGTCTCCTCCAGAATTCTCCTCCTATCACTGAAGGGGTAGGTCCCCTTTTATAGTGGCGGGGTGACGGTTACACTCCACGAAAATCGGGCGAGTGACGTGTCCCCGCAATGAGCTCAACCGCAGCGGTGACATGGCGCGCGGTTGACACCTGGTCTCGTTGGGCCGGAAATCGCGGAGCGTCGTCAGCACCGCGAGATCTCCGGGTTCGGCTGTTGCTTCACACTTCGGCTCGTTGCATGTCCCATCGAGAGAGAGAGGGGTTGTTGCCTGGCCGACCCCCTTTTGTCTGGATACATGCCGACCGACCCTCATGGGGGGGGTGCTGCCTCCCCCTTGGATACATGCCGACCGACCCACAGGGGGGGGGGGGGGGGGGTGCTGCCTCCCCCTTGGATACATGCCGACCGACCCCTCATGGGGGGGGGGGGGGGGGGGTGCTGCCTCCCCCTTGGTTACATGCCGACCGACCCCTCATGGGGGGGTGCTGCCTCCCCCTTGGATACATGCCGACCGACCCACAGGGGGGGGGGGTGCTGCCTCCCCCTTGGATACATGTCGACCGACCCCTCATGGGGGGGGGGGGGGGGGGGGGGGGTGCCTCCCCCTTGGCTACATGCCGACCGACCCCTCATGGGGGGGTGCTGCCTCCCCCTTGGATACATGCCGACCGACCGGCTCCAAAAAAGGAGTGGTACACACAGATACCAACCCCATCTGTTGGCGTGGCTACGCACCCTTCTTCCTATTGTCAACAGCGTGATCGTGGAGGTTCAGCTCGATCTCCCCAGCGCACCACATCTCGAAGATTCAACCCTTCAATCGATTATTGGAGGGGGGTTCAGCGCTCCACAGCGCGCCACATATCAAAAGTTTAGCGCTCCACAGTGTGCCCTGGGGGATGAATGAATACCTCATCAATTACCTTGTAGAATTTGATCTTTTAACATTTTCAACCAGGACATTCAAACCTTGTCGCAGACTACGAGAAGAACTGAACCAATGTGTAGGCCGGAGTACTATTAAGCAATATTAAGAATGATGGATTCTCAATACAACCTTTGATCTACCGTATCTAGAGAAATTCTTAATTTATCATATCATAAGCATTGGCCATATCCAGTTTTAGAGCTATCAGATCTTTGTTACAGGCATTGACCCGCATCGAGTGAAGTGCTTCTTGGGCCAACAAGATGTTATAAAGATATTTCTTCCGTTTTATGAAGGCATGCACTTTGCTCTAGAGACACCAGCTTGCCAAGGAGAGGCGCGAGCTCGTCGAGCCCGGCAGATCCCGCCACAAGTGGAGAGAAGAGAGATCAGGTCATGCATTGGCAAGAAAGAAGAGATATCAGGTCCTGCATCGGCAAGATCTACTCAAAGTTAACATAGAATACGAGTCTCATCGAAGCTCCGCCCATCGCAACGGCGGCGGCGATCAAAGGTGCAACGGAGAAACTAGCGGCACGTAAGATATGCTCGAGAACCCCCTCCTCTTATACATCGCAACACCCAGACGGAGACCCCTTCGACTGTACCCGACCGACGATTAGCAGTACATGACTAGTGGCAGAAATCGGAACACCCGTGCAGATTTAGTCCGAACGATCCCACAACAGCGGGCCTGCACATGCGTAGGACAGTCACCGGCGAGACTGCTCGCGTGAATTGAAGTCCGACGATGGTGCTCGGAGCTGGTATTACAATTTCAAATCCTCATCATGCATCCAATACTGTATCAAATTAATCCCGCCCACACCGCCTCAAAGGTCAACGTACACGAGTAGGAGTCCAATACCTATTCGGATTCAAAACTATATATTCTCCCTATCTTTAAAATCCCATCACCCACAACCCACAACACGTAATCGTACGTCCAGCAAGTTTCACATGATGAAGAAGCGGTGAGGGCGACCTCGAGCATCCAGCCCCTTCCGCAGGATCTCATCGTCGAGATCGTCGCTCAGTTCATCTCTGCATCTCCGGTGCCTCTCTGACCTCAAGAACTTGAGGATGACGTACGTGCGCCGCCTTCCCCTCTCTCCTCCCTCAAGAACTGTTTTGCATAGCTGATATGGTATAAAGTTTTGACAAAAATATGTTATAAGAGAAGTGGTATATGAGTGTAAAAAAGTGTTCCACAGGGATGACATGGCATGTAAAATTCCACTTCCAGATGGGGAAAAACCAACTTCGGATAAAAAATCTTCAAAATTGAGAGGTTGAAAAAGTGACTTCTAAGGGTTGACCATAAGTTTCACATTCGACGTCCGTGACCACCTACGTTGAATAATAAACGACTGAAGTACTTAAGGTCCGCCACTTCGATGACCTCCGTGCCTATTTATGTCGAAACAAACGGTCCTAATCGGGCAAGGAGGGTTCACTCAATTGTGACTCGCTCAACTAGGGCAAGTGCAAGTTGAGTGAGGCAATATTTCGAATGGCAATCCTTTACGCGGCCAGACAACGTACACGGCTTAAACCCGACATGAAGTTAACGGGCTTGGGTTTGATGTAATCGGATTATGGCTATGACCGGCAGGGTAAGTTAATCCAACCCGACAACCCACCTGACCCATTTTACCCAATCAAATTTATATCAACGTACCATATGATGTGAGCCACGTTTAGTCCTTGATTACCATACCACAGTTTTTTTTTTTGCAAGTCAAAACCATCCTATCCATTTCTCGATCTCTTACCCGACCTCTATCCAGATACTGGGTACCAATCCCAATGGATTGCTCAGAGCCAGTAGGTCTAAATAGAGCGGAAGGAAGATCAACGATGATGTGGAAGCAATTCTCGTCAATGATCTTTAGAATTCTTACAAAGAATCTATAGGAATTTTGTCGCATACATGTCGTTCACATTCAATCTCTTTGTTCCATTGCTTGAGAATAAATAGTTTTACTCCCAAGAACCAAGGGCAGCTCTCAAGGACCCTGGTAAAGTCTTCCTCCTCAAATATGAACAAGAAAATCCCGTTTTCTCGTGAAAAGAAATCAAGCTTCTCCATGGGTTTCCAAATAAATGACAAAAATATTTGAGGAAGCGATAATAAGCTGTCTACTTCCAATCAAGTAGCCAAACAGAGTGAATTTCCATTTCAACAGATTCACCTCCTCCTCCTCGACCGAACAAGATGCATTTTTCAATGAATCTACGAGCGAAGGCTCAATGTACCTGAGGCGAATATCAATTGGGCTTGGGGATGCGTCTTTGTACAACGAACTCCACATCTACAAGTCGGTGGCTATATATGCCACACGTCACCGGCAGGGTTACAAATCTTGTGAGAAAGATGGAACAAGCGGTCTAAAGGAGGACGGAGGTGTTGTGCTCCGAGACCCAGGCGCAATGGAAGGAGCATGAGAAGCACGTTGAGCAAGGAACTCTACAGAGAAGACGATGACTCATCACCACCGAGAAGATAAAACCAAAGAGTAAAGCAAACTAAGCAAACGCAGGCCGAACCATCTCACCAACGTGCAACTTGTAGAAGTCTCACGAGAAAACACAGGCCAAACCATCACACCGATGTACAGCCAAATCAAGTCATGTGTACGACTTGGGAAAGTCATGTGCATGACCCAAACTTGTTTACTCGCCCGAAAAAAATATCGATGCCAGTCGTGCACATGATTTTCCAAATCGTGTGCACGACTGTGGCTGACTGACTCCTCCTAGCTCTAGAGCTCTGTCTTTTGCCATTTCTTTCGCACGAACCTTGGAGTTGTATGCAGCTTGTTTGAAGCCACATCTTTAACATTAAGGAGGTAAAGGAAGTAGCATCACACCCCTAATCAATCCCGGGAGGTATCTAGGACACATTGGGCATTTCCTTTTTTTGGTTAAGTTGTGTGCCCTCATCATAGTGATTTTCTCTTTTTATAAAATTTTCTCTCGATCTCTACAACATTTTCTCTCTATAAAAAATCTCTCTACAATAATTCATCTGTAATATTTTCTTTTTCTATAATATTTTCTCTCTCTATAATATTTTTTATATCTCCAATGTATTTTTTCTCTAGAATATTCTTTCTTTATAATATCTTTCTCTCTATAATATATTTTCTATATAACATTCTCTTTATAATATTTTCTCTTTACAATGGTTTCATTGTACAACAAACTCGATTCATAATATTCTCTTTTAGTTACCGTTTTAAAGCTATGGCACAAGAACCCAAAAGCAAAAAATGTATGCGGTTTTGTGATTTTAAGTTTTGATTTTGAAACACTAACTTTGTAACCAGATCCCAAACACACTCAATCTTATTTAAAAATCATTTTGGCAAGTAGAATCGGTTTTGAGTCAATTGACCCAAACCAACTGTTCAAAATCAATGCCAAACACACCCTAAGTCACCTGGCACCCATTCGACTTTGAAGAAAATGGGGCCTTGGTGAATGCTAGCTAGTAAGGGGCGACTGGTATGAAGGACTCGTAGAATCCTTCGACTTCAAGGAGATGTCCGATGGCCCTCTGAGGGGTTAATCTAGGTGTGTAGTGTTGAAAATCCGGGTCCCCCAATACCTGTATTTGTCGGGCAAATACCGAGCCCGGACCCCATTGAGTCACACACACACCACGACGATCCATTGGATGTAAGCGGTTGGAAGCGTCATGCTACAGATCGAAGAACATGAGCCCACGAAGATCATACCTAACATCTGGCACAGAGAATACAGAACAATCACACAACAGTACAAACTACAAAACATCACCGGTAATCAAGTCTTGGAATGTCATCGATCAAGATATGACAACAGCGGTGGGTCACCGTTTGTCGAACCCCGTAAAACCCTCTTCAATCCCTCTCATAGAATACCCACGAAGTAGAGAACCCGCTCGAGAGATACCAAGTTACTGGCGAATCTACTAAGAGATGAAACTCCAAAAGTAGAAGCCGAGGTAGACACAGAAAAACCCGGAAGATGATCCGCACAATGTATCCTCTTTCTCCATCTTCTTCCTTCTCCTTCACTTCTTTTTCTCTTCATCTCCCTTTCATCTCTCTTTTCTTCTTGCGGAAACTCTAAAGTGTGTTTCCTTATTTCCTCGTTCCTCAATCCGTACTCTCAATTATCTACCGAGGGGTCACACTCCACCATGTCACTATCACCTTGAGCATCCAAGAGCCCGAGGGGAGCGCCGCACCCCTCCCTCCATCCTTTTTTCTTCTTTGGCAAATCTTCTTCCTCGTAGACGATTTCAATCACCACATAGCCGTCGTTGATCCCTCAAGGAGTTTCAATCCCATCAAACCGAAAGCCTCCATATGTTTCCCATTTTACATGGAAGCAAACCCTAACTTTAGGTTTTCCAAAATAGCCTCAAAATTCAACCAAAGCTACTCAATTCCACAACCCCTACAGACCTGACCCGTGCTACGAGGCCTAGGACGTGCGCATGACCTGAGCAAGTCATGCGCACGATCTGCCCCTTCCTAGTCGGGCTTTGGTGGGCCAAACCCAATATGTAGTTATTGATTGCCACTCGATCTATACTCCTTCATCTTCATGGACGGAATGATTCACCCGGCAACCGCTAACATGTCTATCTCGGCGTTACCATATTTTTCAGCACAACATCTAGCTCAGAACCCAACAAATCCATGCTCCAACAGTATCCTTAAAGCTCCGATTCAGTTGGGAACGGCTGCTGTGCTCAACATCTATGTTGAGCCATGGAGGGCTCCCAAGTCGTGGTCCCCACTGCCACTTTAAGCATTTTCAGCCAATTGGCAATTAAAAATAAATAAATTTAGAGAGATTAATACTTGGGAGTAGGGGTGACAATGGGTCGGGTCGGGTTGAGACATATGTATAAGGGCAAAACACCCAACCCGAACCCGACCTGTTTAATATACGGGTCAAAAACGTAAACCCAAACTCGCCCCGCCTAATAAACGGGTTGACCCGACCCAACCCGTTTAACCCGTTTACTAAACATGTCAGGTCGGGTTGGCTCGGGTTGGGTCAACAGAACCCATGTAAACCTGTCGGGGTTGGGTCAAGACAAGTCGGATTGGGCCCGGTTGGGTCGAGTTGGCTCGAGTTGGTTCGGGTTGGCTGGGGTCGGGTGGACACGACCCATTTGTTAAACGGGTCAATCGGGTTATAAGCACAAACCCGAACCCGACCCATTAAATAAACGGGTCAATCGGGTCGACCCGTTTATGACCCGAACCCGTTTAGGCCAAACCCAAACCCGCTTGTTACAAAAATTGGTTTTGATAGAATAATGAAAAAACCGGTTTTTGGTTTAGTCCCATATTGCCCGTGGGGAGATCTTTTAATGCGTTTTTAATGGAACTCCTTTCATTGGGCTTTGTAGCTTCCCAAGAGCCAGGCCATAGCCCACCACACACGCGCGCGCCGAGCCGAGCCGGGCCGGGCACGGGCCGCGGCTCGCGAGCCGCGTGGACGCGAATGGTCTTCGGGCTTCGGGCCTTGTTTTACACTGGGTTTTAATTTTTTAATGTTTAATGGAGATTTATTTCTTCCGTTACACTATTCACGAGGCTGAGCTAGGTTCATTGAACCTGGACCTCTGCACTGTCACATGCAACCGTTTCACTTGACAGAGCAGTGAATGCTCATCAGTGCGTTGCATGCAATGGCTGAGAGTGTGGGAACGTTATGGCTAAGGACCTCTATATAAGAGAGGGTCCGGTGAAGCCAGAAACACACCAAGCTAAGAGCTCTCTCCACTTTCTCTTTTCTTTCTCGTTCTCTCTTGTCTGGAGTGTCTGGAGTACGCTGAGAGTCCAAAAGGGGTTCCCTTCGGTGCTGAAGAGGAGTCCAGTCGTTGTACCCTGGGGAGCGTTCGTCGGAGGCCTTGAAGCACCTACCGAGGCGGCGAAATAGCTTTCAGGGTATTGTGCTAGCACAAGCCTCGACAACTGCTAAGTACCTTGTTCTTCTTCCTTCTTCCACCTCTTTGCCATATCTGTAGACAACCTTAGGACAACCTAAACCTTGTTTGATTGTTGTGTTCAACCTTGCATGCTAAACCCCTTTAGATTGTTCAATTTGTTTTGCACTAGATTTGTTTCATCTCTACATTATGTTAGTCATCGTTTGATTGTATTCATAGAGTAGAATACCCAACAACTGAAAGCTATTTCCTTCGTTCTATTCTATTCCGGTTAGATCTAGATCCAATACGAGAGTGTTTAGATCTAGTCTCTTGTTACCTGTTAGAATTCCTTTGATTTTTCATAAGTTTGACGGTGTCGAGGAAAGCTTGACAAACCGGCATTAAATTGCCCTAGGAAGCTTGGTACTTAAGCGAGCCAAGTGCTCCACCTCCTTCCTGGAGCTGACCTGGCCGTCAAATTTTTAAAAATTCAAAAGGAACTCTTCCTAGATGACTACTGAGATGGAGAGGAAACCTAGCAAGTCTAGTGAGAAACCTGAACCATTCGATGGGAAGAACTTTAAGAGATGGCAGATGAAACTTAGGTTCTATCTGACTGTACTTAAGGTTGTCGACCTTATCTCTTCCGAGAAGCCTACCCTTATCTCTAAGGATGATGGCTCATCTAACCAAACCGACTTAGACTCCTGGGAGAGGCAGGATTATCTGTGTAGGAACTATATCCTCAACTGCCTTGTCCCCGATCTATATGATGTTTACTTTACCTGCAAGTCCGCAAAAGACCTGTGAAACTCCTTAGAGAAGAAGTACGCCACAGAGGACGCCGGGTCGAAGAAATTTGTGGTCGGGAAGCTGCTAGAGTTCAAAATGGAAGATGGGAAATCTGTAGTCTCCCAACTTGAGGAGATACAGATTATCATCCATGAGGTCATTGCTGAGGGGTACAAAATCTGCGAGGGATTCCAAGTTGCAACTATCATAGAGAAGTTGCCTCCCTCGTGGAAGGAATATAAGAACAGTTTGAAGCACAAGAGGAAGGAGATGACCCTGGAAGACCTTGTTGTCCGAATCCGTATAGAGGAGGATAATCGAGTGTCTGAGCAAAGGGAGCGAGCCTCTATGATGAAAGGAAAGGCCAACCTCGTGGAGGGGAAGTCTTCCAAAAAGAAGGCTCTTGCTCCTAAGCCCTGGGAGAAGAACAAGCAATCCAAGCCCCAGTTCAAAAAGAAGCCGAGGGGAGACTGCTTCGTTTGTGGCAAGCCAGGTCACCTGGCTAAGGAGTGCCGCTTCAATGCAGCTAATCGGCCGAAGAACAAGTCCGAGGCGATCGTGGCACAGAGCGGCTACTTCTCGGCAGTGGTGACGGAGGTCAACCTAGTCAGCAACCTTGCAGACTGGTGGGTGGATACGGGAGCTACCCGACATATATGTGGGTCGAAGAGCTGCTTCTCCACCTACACACCTGCAGAAGAAGGCGAGTCGCTGTACATGGGGAACTCCTCAGTTGCTCAAGTTGCTGGGAAAGGGAATGTGACTCTGAAGTTCACCTCTGGAAATCTTCTGACTCTGAAGGAGGTGCTTCACGTCCCAGACATCCGGAAGAATCTGGTCTCCGGAGCAATGCTGAGCAAGAAGGGCTACAAGCTTGTATTTGAGTCGGACAAATTTGTCCTGACTAAGGGAGGGTCTTTTGTGGGAAAGGGTTATCTTGATGAAGGCTTATTTAAGCTCAATGTAACCTCTTTCAATAATGATAATAAAATATCTTCTTCTGCTTACTTGTGTGATTCTTTTGATCTGTGGCATGCTAGACTAGGACACGTTAACTCTAAAACCCTTAAAAGGTTAGTTAACTTAGGTAGTGTACCTAAATGTGTTCCATCCTCAAATGGAAAGTGTGGCATATGCGTAGAGGCTAAATATGCCAAGAAACCTTTTAAGAGTGTAGAGCGTAGCCTAGAAACCCTAGACTTGATCCACTCAGACGTGTGCGACCTTAAAGGTTACACTACGAGAGGAGGGAACAAGTACTTCATCACATTTATTGATGATTGTTCCAGACATTGTTCAATCTTTCTCCTTAAGAGTAAGGATGAGAGCTTGTCCAAATTTAAATCCTATAAGTCTGAGATAGAAAACCAGTTAGGGAAGAGGATCAAAGTCCTTAGGTCGGACAGAGGAGGTGAATATGAGTCCGGAGAATTCACTAAATTTTGTGAAGACAACGGTATAATTCATCAGACCACTGCTCCATATTCCCCTCAGTCTAATGGAGTAGCTGAGAGGAAGAACAGGACCTTAAAGGACATGGTCAATGCCATGATGATCAGTTCAGGGGTACCTACGAACCTGTGGGGGGAAGCTGTGCTCTCAGCAGCACATGTTCTTAATAGAATCCCATTTAAGGAATCTGAGCAGACTCCTTATGAGATTCTAAGAGGTAGGAAGCCATCCTATAAATACCTCAAAGTGTGGGGTTGTTTAGCGAAGGTATCCATACCTAACCCTAAGAGGACCAAGCTAGGTCCTAAAACAGTTGACTCTGTATTCATAGGATATGCCCAGAACAGTAGTGCGTATAGGTTTTTAGTAATCCATTCTGAAAACCCATACATAGATGATAATACCATCATCGAGACTAGGGATGCCGAATTTTTTGAAAATCGGTTTCCTTATAGAGAGAGGTCTGAAAAACCTCAAGAGCCCAGTACGCTTGAGAGGCCTGCTCCTAGACAGAGGGATGACTCTTCAGATAATGAAGAGATCGAACCTAGAAGGAGCAAGCGAGCTAGGACTGGTACTTCATTTGGGCCTGACTTCATTACATATCTAGTGGAAGAGGATCCAACTAGTTATAATGAAGCCATGACCTCAGCTGACTCCATCTTTTGGAAGGAAGCTGTAAACAGTGAACTTGAATCCATAACATCCAACAACACCTGGGAGTTAGTGGAGCTTCCTCCTGGTTGCAAAACTGTTGGGTGTAAATGGATATTCAAGAAGAAGCTTAGGGCAGATGGATCTATAGAGAGATATAAGGCTAGGTTAGTAGCAAAGGGCTATAGGCAACGAGAGGGAGTGGACTTCTTTGACACTTACTCTCCTGTGACCCGGATTACATCCATTAGGGTGCTTATAGCCATAGCCGCTATCCATAGCCTTGTGATTCACCAGATGGATGTAAAGACTGCATTCCTGAATGGTGAATTAGAGGAAGAGATCTATATGGATCAGCCAGAAGGCTTCGTAGTGCAAGGTTTAGAGCAGAAGGTTTGTAGACTAAAAAAATCTCTTTATGGTCTCAAACAGGCTCCAAAACAATGGCACGAGAAGTTTGACCATGTGTTAACTTCAAGTGGTTTCAGAATTAATGAATCAGATAAATGTATCTACACTAAGGTCAATAACTTGACTTGTGTGGTCATATGTCTCTATGTAGATGATATGTTGATCTTTGGAACCAACTTAGAAGTAGTGGTCAAGACCAAGGACTTCCTGAGTAGGCACTTTGATATGAAAGACTTAGGAGCTGCAGATGTCATTCTTGGAATCAAAATTAAGAGAGATTCCAATGGCATAACTCTATCTCAATCTCACTATATCGAGAAAGTGCTTAGGAAGTTCGGTCATATTGATTGTCTACCTGCTAGAACGCCATATGATCCTTCAGTACACCTGAAGAAGAATTTAGGGCCTAGTGTATCACAACTAGAATATTCTAGGGTAATTGGCAGTCTCATGTATATCATGAACTGCACGAGACCCGATATTGCCTATGCGATAGGTAGACTTAGTAGATACACTATTAACCCTAACCAAGAGCATTGGGATGCTCTAATCCGAGTTCTAAGGTACTTAAAACATACATTAGATTATGACATTTTCTATAGTAGGTATCCAGCTGTCCTAGAAGGATACAGCGATGCTAATTGGATTGCGGATTCCTCAGGAACCAAATCCACTAGTGGGTATGTGTTTACCCTTGGAGGGGGTGCAATTTGTTGGAAATCATCCAAACAAACATGCATTGCCCGATCCACTATGGAGTCGGAGTTCATAGCACTAGATAAAGCTAGTGAAGAGGGTGAATGGCTAAGGAATCTCATTATGGATATTCCTTTTTGGCCAAAGCCTATTCCTGCTATCCCAATTCATTGTGATAGCCAAGCAGCTATAATGAGGGCCAGGAATAACTCCTATAATGGAAAGTCACGACATATTCGTCGTAGACATAACACTGTTCGACAGATGTTGAAAGATGGGATAATTACTATTGACTATATTAGGTCAAAAGATAATTTAGCAGATCCCTTAACTAAAGGACTAGCTAGAGAGTTAGTTCTAAGTACATCGAGGGGGATGGGGCTGAGGCCTATAAACGAATAAGTCTCCGATAACGGTAACCCAACCTACGTGATTGGAGATCCCAAAATCGAGGTTCAATGGGAAAACAAGTTATTCGAGGGATTTGTGGGGGTGCTATCAAATTCTCCCCTCCCTATGATGTGATAGTACATTCTGTATCGCTGAGAGGCTGAGTTTTAGACTCTTAATGCTAACTATAGCTGGCATACCAGTGGGGTGTATAGATACAGAGCACTCTTGATAGTAAGCACCTATATGAGTGTAGAAGTGTGGCCGCTTCTATGAGAATTGAGGCTAATTCTCTAGAACACTCAAGAAAACTGGGGAAGGCTCATGGCCATAAAGAGCACAACCGCATGGGACTCTATGATGTATATGAAAGTATGGGTGAGACTTGTCGACTAGACTTACAATATATAGCTGTACAGTTCAAGACGTAAGTTCACTGTCAGCTAGTAGGTCCTGCAGTCTACACTAAGCAAAGGTTCAAGTCGAAAGACACCTTATGTCTATACATACTTTTATAAGTACTCCAGACTACTTCTTTCAATTTGGTTTTCGATATTTTCATTATTGTGAGGGATTGTTACAAAAATTGGTTTTGATAGAATAATGAAAAAATCGGTTTTTGGTTTAGTCCCATATTGCCCGTGGGGAGATCTTTTAATGCGTTTTTAATGGAACTCCTTTCATTGGGCTTTGTAGCTTCCCAAGAGCCAGGCCATAGCCCACCACACACGCGCGCGCGCGCGCCGAGCCGAGCCGGGCCGGGCCGGGCACG
Organism: Chamaelirium japonicum; assembly: GCA_947650365.1. Lineage (NCBI taxonomy): Eukaryota > Viridiplantae > Streptophyta > Magnoliopsida > Liliales > Melanthiaceae > Chamaelirium > Chamaelirium japonicum. Next base: position 54,247,261 of record OX393552.1, read on the forward strand.
GGCTCGGGCTCGGGCCGAGGCCGCGGCTCGCGAGCCGCGTGGACGCGAATGGTCTTCGGGCTTCGGGCCTTGTTTTACACTGGGTTTTAATTTTTTAATGTTTAATGAAGATTTATTTCTTCCGTTACACTATTCACGAGGCTGAGCTAGGTTCATTGAACCTGGACCTCTGCACTGTCACATGCAACCGTTTCACTTGACAGAGCAGTGAATGCTCATCAGTGCGTTGCATGCAATGGCTGAGAGTGTGGGGACGTTATGGCTAAGGACCTCTATATAAGAGAGGGTCCGGTGAAGCCAGAAACACACCAAGCTAAGAGCTCTCTCCACTTTCTCTTTTCTTTCTCGTTCTCTCTTGTCTGGAGTGTCTGGAGTACGCTGAGAGTCCAAAAGAGGTTCCCTTCGGTGCTGAAGAGGAGTCCAGTCGTTGTACCCTGGGGAGCGTTCGTCGGAGGCCTTGAAGCACCTACCGAGGCGGCGAAATAGCTTTCAGGGCATTGTGCTAGCACAAGCCTCGACAACTGCTAAGTACCTTGTTCTTCTTCCTTCTTCCACCTCTTTGTCATATCTGTAGACAACCTTAGGACAACCTAAACCTTGTTTGATTGTTGTGTTCAACCTTGCATGCTAAACCCCTTTAGATTGTTCAATTTGTTTTGCACTAGATTTGTTTCATCTCTACATTATGTTAGTCATCGTTTGATTGTATTCATAGAGTAGAATACCCAACACTAACTTCGGATCGGGTTGGCGGGTTGGGTCAAGAATTGCCACCCCTACTTGGGAGCTCCTAAGGAGGTTGTTGTAGTCCTATGTGGCCTATAGGAGCTCCTAAGGCCATCTCCAACGGACTCCCATCTCAGCTCCCATCCCATATGACACAACTCAATTTTGTCTTTTAGTGAAAAAAATTCACTCCAATCGGCTCCTACTCATCCTGTGTGGCGGTACGAGCCGAAAACGGCTCGGATCTATTGGGGTCCAAATAGGGATTCCTATGTGGGGCCCACCCATGTGAAAAAAATAAACGGTTGAGATGCTCCTACAACTGTTTCAGAGTAAAGGATCATGTTGACCCTACTTGGGAAGGACTCGGTTGGAGGAGGTTTTTTTGCTCACCGATTCCTATCCTATGTGGCAGATGGAAGCTAAAGTTGACCTCACTTGGGAAGGAGTCGGTTGGAGATGGCCTAACTCATGTACATGAGACTTTTGGAGATCTCTAACATTGTAACTTGAGCTTTTTACCCAGCAACGGTCTTGGTTTCCTCTTGCTAGCAGTGTTTGGAAAACCGGACCAAACCGTGAGGTGCAATCGGTTTGGATCAGAACCGGAGCGTGTTTCGGTTTGGTCTTTAGATATATAAACTGGTTCATCCATAAAAGTCTATTAACAATTGTACATATATATTATTTTTGGAAAAAGCTGGATGGTTAGGTTTTGAACACATAACCAATGGTTAAAAGACCTTCGAACATATCTTTTTAATTAACCAAGGAATCACACCATTCATTGAAGTATTTATTAAGTATCTATTTCTCAAGTGGTTCAAACGGTTGAACCAACGTTTTGAACCGATTTAGACCGGATCAGATGTCTTTTCGGTTCGCCTACCGGCCTGGTCTGGTCTAGTTTTGAAAACATTACTTACAAGTTGTAAGTCGGGAGAGTATGAGAAAACAGTGGCACCCCACCAGAAGTGACTCCTACTATTTGACGAACTCGAATCCTCATCATCCAGTGAATCCCCGCCGCAAGCGTAAAGGAATCACGACAAAAGTAGGAGTCCAAACTAGGGCTGGCAATTTCGGACCCGACACGGGAGACCCGACAACCGACACGACCCGACACGAAGTTAGTGGGTCTGGGTCAGGGCTAAACGGGTTCGGGTCATAAACGGGTCGACACGATAGACCCGTTTAATAAACGGGTCGGCTCCGGGTTTAGGGTCTGAACACGGTAGACCCGGGAAGACCCGTTTAGTATTCAACGGGTTGTGTCGAGTCGGGTCGGGTCGGGTCTATCCGTAATCCGATAGTATAATATATAATACCAGCGGATCTTTCGGGTCAGGTCGGGTCGAGTCGGATTGGGTCGGATCGGGTCAACTGAATACTCATGGGATCCAAATTCCAATGTCATTCTCGTAATTTTTCATGGCCTTTCTCCATTAAAAGCACACCACAAGCCGACTGATTTTATATATAGAGAGAGACATATGGGGGTGCTGGTGCTTAACGGATCCACGATGCAGGCGTTCGTGGGGACGAGGGAGCGTTCCGGAAGAACGTGGACGAGCAGTTCACAGCGCTGGACCTCAACGGAGACGGTGTGCTGTTCCGAGCGGAGCTCCGGCGAGCCTTCGAGTCCCACTTTGGGGTGGACGTTGTCACCCCCGGAACAGATCGCCGCCCTCTACGACTTCATCTTCGAGCAGTTCGATATCGACCGCAGCGGCACCGTCGACCTCGACGAATTCTGGGCCGAGATGCGGAGGATCATGCTCGCCATCGCCGACGGCCTCGGATCCTCCCCGATCCAGATCGCCGTCGAGGACGACGGCAACAACTTCCTCAAGCAGGCCGCCGATCTTGAGGCCGCCAAGATCGAAGCCGCCGCCGTGGAACAGCAGAAGTGAGGGCTTGGCTTGTTGTTGGGATGTTTGGTAGGAGTCCGGGTGATAAACGGGTCTAGACACGATTAGTTAAACGGGTCGGGTCCGGGTCTGGGGTTTTTGGACACAAACACGACTAGACACGATCCAACCCATTGCCATCCAAACCCTATTAGGATATATAACTCTCTCTCTCTATATAAAATCCCACGACCACCACCACAACCCACAACCCGTAATCATACGTCTCTCACTGTCCCGTAACACTCCGGCCAGTTTCTAATTCTGAACATGAAGAAGAAGGTGGTGAGTGTGACCTCGAACATCAACTCCCTTCCGCAGGATCTCATCGTCGAGATCCTCGCTCAGTTCATCTCCACATCACCGGCGCCTCTTTAGTCGATTGTACGTAGAGTATGTATTGACAACCGAGACTTGGTGTCGGGTTGCAGGTGCAAGGTTTTTCATGCTGCGTCGAAGGCTAAGCGGGTCGGACGATGCGTACCGGTCGACAAGTTGTGGAGGCTTGACGGTTGGAATGTGCCCGCTGTCCCTTCGCCGACAACTCGCCGAAGCCGGAAATCTCCATGCGTGAAAAATTTGAAAGTGGATCAGGTTATTTAGAATGTTTGGTTTGCTCCAGTATCTCAATTTGCATCAATTTTTGGTGGGGGCATTGTGAATCAAAAACCAAAGCGTGTTGGACAAAAAATAGGCCTCATTGTCATTTAGCTTATGTGCATACCTTTGGAAAGAAATGCAAAAGGTATGGGATACCCATTCTACTTTCGTGTCAACTAGGGCTGGCAATTTCGGACCCGATACGAAGTTAGCGGGTCCGAGTCAGGGCCAAACGGGTTCGGGTCGTAAACGGCTCGACACGATAGATCCGTTTAATAAACGGGTCGGGTCCGGGTTTAGGGTCTGGACACGGTAGACCCGGGAAGACCCGTTTAAAATTCAACAGGTCGTGTCGGGTCGGGTCTACCTGTAATCCGATACTGTAATATATAGTATTAGGGGTCTATCGAGTTAGGTCGGGTCGAGTTGGATCGGGTCAACTGAATAAGCCCATGTAGTAAACGGGTCTAACGGCAACGCCGACTAACCAAGACGATACATTTGACGCATCGTTTTGCGTGCCAGTAGACCGACGTCCGATGACGCATAAATTCTCGACTCGGCCAACTCAGGCCTAAGCCAACGATATTTTAGTAGCACTTAATGACCATAGATCCGCTGGTATGTTTGGCAGTTAGTGGGCGTGTGGACCAAGTCGGAGACTGAGCGGAGGGCGCCTAGCAGCATCAGCCCGAGCACACTTTCCAGGTGACACTGCATGCTGTTTTAAATAATTAATTATGCTATTATAGAAATTAAGGGTAGGTGTCCATAACGCTGTATGCGGGTCCTGCCGGACATCGTCGCATGTGGTCGAGTGGATCCCGCTTTGCATGCGGAGTCGCGAGTCCGGCGACACATGCTTAAAAATATTAATAGTTAAATAATAATTTTTCTGATTGCTTGGACACCGTAAGTAGGAATTCCCTTAAGATTGGAAATTATTAATTAAATAATAATTATCGGGCTCACTCTCCTGAATGGAGTGTGGAGAATCGGGCACACGGGAATACGGGCAAGAGTAATTTAGGTTTATTGTGATGCATGGGTTGTGAGTGTGGTGCGAATCCCAAGGTAAAACATCAAAGCTATTTTATTATTATAATAATCTATCATGTGGAAAGATTGGATCCCGTGCGCGCAAGGGCCGTGAACCACCCTGCGCGCACAGCCGAAGATCAGTAGGCTAGGGGTCACGGGCAAGGATTGTGGTAAAGCCAATAGGAGGTGCCCTCTAGTAAAAATTGGCCTAGCAATCCTAACCCGGGATAGTTGCAGCTCCCAAGGAAAGCAAGTTGGGCGGTAGAGCTCCACCGTGAAAGACGAAAAACCCCTTATGATCATATGGGTGACTTTGTGCATGGTGTCAGAGTATGCACAGCGAGAGAGTTGGCCCTCTACATCGAAATAAAAGGCCCTATATAAATGGTATACTCGATAACCTAGCGACAGTAGGGATTGCATGCAAATGTAGACATTGCATGGACACTTAGGGTGTGATTGAGAATATAGTTAGACAACTAGGATAATCAGTAAACTGTTTTATAAATACGGACGTTATAAATTACCTAGGCAGTTAGCTTGTCACTAGCCATTTATTTGGCTAATCTCCCAATTCATTTTGGGGGCTACTCATTCTCACGAGTAGGCTCTTATGCAGGTTCGGAGACTCAGGGGTAGCCGCAGCACGAGGCCAACGGCGGAGTTAGGACGGCGGTGAAGTTTTAGATTTCAGTATATCGTGTAGAAGTCCTTTTTCTTTCTAGCATTGTAATCAAACTAGAGTCGATAAGAATTATTTAGCTTAGTGTATATTTTATGTCTGACAATGATACCACTGATGTACTTTTGGATAGGCCTCTCCTCAAGGCCCCAAGCCTAGGATAGCTCACTATAAAAATATAAATCTTAAAGTGACCTAATTGACCAGCCCATTAGATAGGATATGTGAACCAATACCCGAGTATGTGAACCAGTGCCCGAGTGCTAGAGAGCGGATGAGGCTACTCGGCTCGCTGTCAAAAGATTGAGCTCTCGTGCTCCCGTAACGAGAAACTTCTGTCAGTAAGTGGGACATCGACATGCCACACATATTGAGGGAAATACCCTGTTGAAGGTCGAGTTTAGTCTTCTCTATTATCGATAACATTTTGTATCTCTCTACTTCTTTTTAAATAGGAAAATATTTTTTTTATAAAAATAAGTTTTAAAATACCCCTCGTTTTTCCCTTCTTCTTCTTTATTCATGAGAGAGTAGAAGCCTTGTGAGAAACCCTTTCTGGAGTAGATAGTTGACCAAACCCTAAAACCCTTGGTTTTTCTCACCTCACACCCCAAGGATCGGTTCCAGATTTCTGGGGTGTGACAGATTGGAGGACTGATTTAAGTAAGGTAACCCTGGTCGAGAAGGATATATAATAGGTGATCTTTCCAACTAGCAATACGCCTAGTGATACGAGTAACCATAAGATCCATATCGGAAGCATGGACTCGGCGACCCGATAGATATACGATCCCCAGATATGTTAGGGGCCATCATGGGAGGACATCCCGAGCTAATCAGAAGATCCGTGTGTTTGGTCACTTCAACCCCTTCACCGAAAATAATTGTCGACTTTTGGTAATTTACCTTTTGACCCGAGAGGCAAGAATAATGTCGAATAAGCCTCTGATAGGATGACATGCTGGATGGGGAAGCCTCAGTGAATATGAGACTATCATCAGCATAAGAGAGTATACCAATGAATAGAGCCATGGGGTATGAACGAATAAACTAAAGATGTTGTAGTACTACACAATATAGATGTAACCTTGTCAAGAAGATAATTAGTGAGATGGACTCTCTTATTAATATGCAGCTAAGGGGCCGTTTGGCTGTAAGAAAGTGGGCAAAATACTGATGGTGTTGATTGTAACTTTTGATCAGAAGTTTTAGTTTCGTTGTTTGTTTTGATGGAAATGATAGTGTTAGGAGGTATAGTTCTGCAACTTCGAGTGTTTATTTTGATAAAAATGTTATACAGGAAAGGGGCAGAACTGTAAAAAATGTTATGCAGTGATGACTTAGTATAAAATTTTAACAAAAATGTTATAAGAGAAGTGATATATAAGTGTAAAAAAATGTTCCGCAGGGATGACATGACGTATAAAATCCCACTTCAGGATGGGAGAACACCAACATTGGATAAAAAAACTCCGAAGTTGAGTAGTTGAAAAGGAGACTTCTGAGGGTTGATTAAAACTTTCATTTTCGACTTGCGTGACCACACTACAAAAAAAAATAGTTTTTACCGACGAAAAATATCCATCGGTAATATTAATTTTCCGTCGGTAATGATTTATAGCGACGTAAGAGATTTCCGTCGCGAGTCTGTCGATAAAAAAGGCGTCGGGAAAAAGATGCGACGGACTAAATATTTTTGTCGGTAATAATACTTAATACCGACGGTAATATGTTAGCCGTCGGTAATATATAAATACTTAATTAAAAATATAATATATTATTACCGACGGATAATAAATATCCGTCGGTAATATATAACCTTATTACCGACGGGCAGTAGTTTTACCGTCGGTAATTATATATATATTACCGACGGACATGTGTTTTACCGTCGGTAAGTATATATATATTACCGACGTATTTGTATTATCCGTCAAAAATTGATTAATAATTTTAAAAAAATTAAAAAGATTATTGCTGACGGAATATTTAATTTTTATCGGTAAAAAGTATGTTTTTTTTTTAACAAAATTGCCAAAATAATGCTATTTAATTCCTGTGATTTACAACAATACCATAATATATTACCACAATTTATCAAATATTACCATAATTTATAAAATATTACAGCAAATTATCAAATATTACCTAAATTTATAAAATATTACCGCTAATTATCAAATATTACCATAATACCCGACAATTATAGACAAGAACAAAAAATAACCACATATTACAAAATAACCACATATTAAAAAATCATAAGTTAGCGTGTTTCGGATTTGAAATAGGTTTGGATTCAATCGGATCGGCATCCGATAATTCATACTTAGAATTATTTCGTATTTCGAAGTTGCGAGCGAGTTCTAATTGGATATTTTAACAATTTACGCTCCGATTGACCAATTTAGAGTCTAAGCGTTAAAAAATCATAAGTTAACGTGTTTCGGATTTGAAATAGGTTTGGATTCGATCGAATCGTCATCGGATCGGCATCCGATAATTCGTACTTGGAATTATTTTCTATTTCGGAGTTGCGAGCGAGTTCTAATTGGATATTTTAATAATTTACCCTCCGATTGACCAATTTAGAGTTTAAGCGTTGAAAAATCATAAGTTAGTGTGTTTCAGATTTGAAATAGATTTGGATTCGATCGAATCGTCATCGGATCATCATCCGATAATTCGTACTTGGAATTATTTCGTATTTCGGAGTTGTGAGCGAGTTGTAATTGGTTATTTTAACAATTTACGCTATGATTGACCAATTTAGAATCTAAGCGTTGAAAAATCATAAGTTAGTGTGTTTCGAATTTGAAATAGGTTTGGATTCGATCGGATCGGCATCCGATAATTCGTACTTGAAATTATTTTGTATTTCGGACATTCGAGCGAGTTCTAATTGGATATTTTATCAATTTACGCTCTGATTGACCAATTTACGCTCCGATTGACCAATTTAGAGTCTAAGCGTTGAAAAATCATAAGTTAACATGTTTTGGATTTGAAATAGGTATGGATTCGATCGGATCGTCATCGGATCGACATCCGATAATTTGTACTTATATTTATTTAGTATTTCGGACTTGCGAGCGAGTTATAATTGGATATTTTAATAATTTACTCTCCGATTGACCAATTTAGAGTCTAAGCGTTGAAAAATCATAAGTTAACGTGTTTTGGATTTGAAATAGGTTTGGATTCGATCGAATCGTCATTCGATCGGCATTCGATAATTCGTACTTGGAATTATTTCATATTTCAGAGTTGTGAGCTAGTTCTAATTGAATATTATAATAATTTACCCTCCGATTGACCAATTTAGAGTCTAAGCGTTGAAAAATCATAAGTTAGCGTGTTTCAGATTAGAAATAGGTTGGATTCGATCGGAACGTCATTGGATCGGTATCCGATAATTCGTACTTAGAATTATTTCGTATTTTGGACTTGTGAGCGAGTTCTAATTGGATATTTTAACAATTTACCTTATGATTGACCAATTTAGAGTCTAAGCGTTGAAAAATCATAAGTTAGCGTCTTTCAGATTTGAAATAGGTTTGGATTAGATCAGATTTTCATCGGATCGGCATCCGATAATTCGTACTTAGAATTATTCCGTATTTCGGACTTGCGAGCGAGTTCTAATTGGATATTTTAACAATTTACGATCCGATTGACTGATTTAGAGTCTAAGTGTTGGAAAATCATAAGTTAGCGTGTTTCGGATTTGAAATAGGTTTGGATTCGATCGGATAATCATCGGATCGGCATCCGATAATTTGTACTTGGAATTATTTTGTATTTCGGACTTACGAACAAGTTATAAATGAATATTTTACCAATTTACGCTCCGATTGACCAACTTACGCTCCGATAGACCAATTTAGAGTCTAAGTGTTGAAAAATCATAAGTTAGCGTGTTTAGGATTTGAAATAGATTTGGATTCGATCGGATCGTCATCGGATCGGCATCCGATGATTCGTACTTGGAATTATTCTGTATTTTGGACTTGCGAGCGTGTTCTAATTAGAAATTTTAACAATTTACGATCCGATTGACCGATTTAGAGTCTAAGTGTTGGAAAATCATAAGTTAGCGTGTTTCGGATTTAAAATAAGTTTGGATTCGATCGGATCATCATCGGATCGGCATCCGATAATTTGTACTTGGAATTATTCCGTATTTCGGACTTGCGAGCGTATTCTAATTAGAAATTTTAGCAATTTATGATCTGATTGACCGATTTAGAGTCTAAGTGTTGGAAAATCCTAAGTTAGCGTGTTTCGGATTTGAAATAGGTTTGGATTCGATCGGATCGTCATCGGATCGGCATCCGATAATTCGTACTTGGAATTATTCCGTATTGCAGAATTGTGTGCATGTTCTAATTGGATATTTGAATAATTTACGCTCCGATTGACCGATTTAGAGTCTAAGTGTTGGAAAATCATAAGTTAGCGTGTTACGGATTTGAAATAGGTTTGGATTCGATCGGATCATCATCGGATCGGCATCCGATAATTTATACTTGGAATTATTCTATAATTCGGACTTGCGAGCGATTTCTAATTGGAAATTTTAACAATTTACGATCCGATTGACCGATTTAGAGTCTAAGTGTTGGAAAATCATAAGTTAGCATGTTTCAGATTTTAAATAGGTTTGGATTCGATCGGATAATCATTGGATTGGCATCTGATAAGTCATACTTGGAATTATTCCGTATTTTGGACTTGCGAGCGTGCTCTAATTAGAAATTTTAATAATTTACGATCCGATTGACCGATTTAGAGTCTAAGTGTTGGAAAATCATAAGTTAGCGTGTTTCAGATTTGAAATAGGTTTGGATTCGATCGGATCGTCTTCGGATCGGCATCCGATAATTCGTACTTGGAATTATTCTGTATTTCGGACTTGCGAGCGTGTTCTAATTGGATATTTGAATAATTTATGATCCGATTGACCGATTTAGATTCTAAGTATTGAAAAATCATAAGTTAGCGTGTTTCGGTTTTGAAATAGGTTTGGATTCGATCGGATCATCATCGGATCGGTATCCGATAATTCATACTTGGAATTATTCTGTATTTTGGACTTGCGAGCGAATTCTAATTGGATATTTTAACAATTTACGATCCGATTGACCGATTTAGAGTCTAAGTGTTGAAAAATCATAAGTTAGCGTGTTTCGAATTTGAAATAGGTTTGGATTCAATCGGATCGTCATCGGATCGGCATCCGATAATTTGTACGTGGAGTTATTCTGTATTTCGGACTTGCGAGCGTGTTCTAATTGGATATTTGAACAATTTATGATCCGATTGACCGATTTAGAGTCTAAGTGTTGGAAAATCATAAGTTAGCGTGTTTCGGATTTGAAATAGATTTGGATTCGATCGGATCGTCATTGGATCGGTATCTGATAATTCGTACTTGGAATTATTCTGTATTTCGGAATTGCAAGCGAGTTGTAATTAGATATTTTAACAATTTACGATCCGATTGACCGGTTTAGAGTTTAAGTGTTAGAAAATCATAAGTTAGCGTGTTTCGAATTTGAAATAGGTTCGGATTCGATCGGATCGTCATCGGATCGGCATTCGATAATTCGTACTTGGAATTATTCCGTATTTCGGACTTGTGAGCGAGTTCTAATTGGATATTTGAACAATTTACGCTCTGATTGACTGATTTAGAGTCTAAGTGTTGGAAAATCATAAGTTAGCGTGTTTCAGATTTGAAATAGATTTGGATTCGATCGGATCGTCATCGGATCGGCGTTCGATAATTCGTACTTGGAATTATTCTGTATTTCGGAATTGCGAGCGAGTTCTAATTGGATATTTTAACAATTTACGATCCGATTGACCGATTTAGAGTCTAAGTGTTGGAAAATCATAAGTTAACGTGTTTCGGATATGAAATAGGTTTTGATTCGATCGGATCGGCATCAGATCGGCATCCGAATATTCGTACTTGGAATTATTCTGTAGTTCGGACTTGCGAGCGAGTTTTAATTGGAAATATTAACAATTTATGATCCGATTGACCGATTTAGAGTCTAAGTGTTGGAAAATCATAAGTTAGCATGTTTGCGTGATAATATGATCTAAACTCAAATTAGTAAGATTCATATTTTTTACTAATATTATAAAGATTAGTAAGTACCTGATCATTAGGATGAGCCACCGCTAGACCGGCTTATGAAGTCATTAAGCCGACGCTCCAGTGCCCTGCGAGCTTCTCTTTCCTCATCGAGGGCCTTCATCTCCGCCTCAACCCTACGCTCGAGGGCCTGCCTCTCCACCTCAACCCTCTGCTCGAGGGCTTGTCTCTCTGCCTCAACCCTCTGCTCAAGGGCCTGCCTCTGCTCTCGTTCTGCCTCAACCATGTGCTCGAGGGCCTGCCTCTGCTCGCGCTCCATGTCTAGCGCAAACTGCAACTGAGTGATAGCACCGGTCTGGGTGTCCCGTGCCCTCAAGCGCATACCCTATCGTCCAAAGTAGGAGAAGGGCGTGACTCCAAGGCCCGTACAGAGGACACGGCCGTGCGTGGCAGGTCTGAGCACAGTATCCATCGCTGAGTCGACACATACTGAGCTGGAAGAGGAGCCGACCTCGCCCGACGGGGTCACCAGAAGTCGTATTCTCTCATATATGAAAACAACAAATGATATTCAATGATATTTTATGGCATACGTATACGAATATATTAACAGTAATTTAATTACTTACCACTTGCGAGGCAACCCTGTCGTCCATAAATTCCCCATTATTGCGCCGCCTCCTAGAGGCCTCAAAAATGTCAATCCGATTAGGCTCGTGGCCCAAGGACTATGTCTGTTTGACATATAAAATAAATAGATGAGTTAATATAACATGTATAGAGTTTTAAATAATAAAATATTTGTATCATTTACCAGCTGCTGGGCAAGCTGGGGCATGGAGGTCCTTCCCTTCACAGGAGCAGGTGTCGTCGATGCATTTCTATTCTGCTTACCTTTAGCAGAACTCACCTGTGTCAATCGATTAAATTTTGAAACATCAATATAAATTTTTAGTATAACATTAAAACAAGTACGAATCAACAAAATAATAATTATACCTGAAACTGAGGGGTGGCCCAGTGAGCAACCAAAAATTGTAGAACGTGTAGCGGTATCGCGTCTCTCGTCACGGTTGCTGCCTGTAATTCCTCAGCCGGCTGGCTGACCAAGTAACCGTAGAGCTGGTAGAGGTCGTAACGGTAATCTCTGTACCGCTCACCCATCATCTTCCATAAGTTCTCCCGATGGGTGTCGGTTTCCATGTTCTCCCATTTAAATTTCTCTTGTAAAATCAATTTAGAAACAAGTCATTTTATCAAATCAATTTAAAAACACCTGATACATCATCTCCTTATAGGATGCATCAATATTCTTCCACCCCCTTATCTCCATAATCGGGGCATTCCTCTCCTCCCGTACTATCATACCGACCCACGTGGCGGTGTCAGAAGCGTGCTCGCCCATAAAGGTCCTGTCGCTTTACTGTAGGAAAAGCGGCTCGCGTAAGGTTGACAAGCGTCGGGCCGTCGTCACGCCCCGGTCGCCTATGTGCCTGGTGATCCTCGACCCTGCAAATAAAATATACATCAGTACTGAATAAGTATTTACAACATGTATAAAACTTTAGATCTAAACATTACTTGTGGGCGTAGACGCTGTAGCCGAGTGCTGAGCACTGCTCGAAGCTCCGGAGGCTGCGACCTCATCAGGAGCTGGTGTGGAGAGTGGAACAGCACTACCAGATCCGGAGAGCTCGGCCTCGGACCCTAGGGTGGCAGCCGGAGTGCTCCGAGCTAGCCCACCCCTGCCTCTACGGACCCTCGACCGTGATGCCATCTGTAACAGTTTAATTTACATATGAAATAGTATGATTTACATATGAAACAATATGAAATAGTTTGATTTACATATGAAACAGTATGATTTACATATGAAACAATATGAAACAGTTTGATTTACATATGAAATAGTATGATTTATATATGAAACAATATGATTTACATATGAAACAATATGAAACGGTTTGATTTACATATGAAATAGTATGATTTACATATGAAACAATATGAAACAGTTTGATTTACATATGAAACAGTATAAAATAATATGATATACATATGAAACAATATGATTTATATATGAAACAATATGATTTATATATGAAATAATTTGATTTAAATATGAAACAATTTGATTTACATACGATCTAGTTATTTTGTGTCTCATCTCTGTCACTCTCATCGCATCCCTCTTCTATCATTTGATCTACATTCGCTGTCCAGTTTATATTGTCGACCTCTTCATTTTTGTCATGCACTATGTCGACAATGATTATCTTATCATTCTGGTATGCAACCAAATCATCATCGACGACCCCCGCATTCTTGTCTCCCATGTCATAAAAATCTCTGAGTGGTGACCTGACTATAATTTACCAACCTGGAGAGGTATTATCCGGTGCATAAAATATATGTTCCGCTTGAGAGGCAAGAATGAATGGATCTTGATATTGGGTATTCAATCTCTTGCCAGTGTTGATACTGATAAAACCATATTTGTCGACATTATAACCAGTCCCGCGATTATTAACATTATACCAATCGCATTTGAATAATACGATCTGATTTTGGCCAAGGAATTTAATCTCAAGAATCTCGTTGAGGATGCCGTAGAAGTCGATATTTCCTAATTCTTCTTGCTGACCGTTGACGACAACCCCACTATTTTATGTTCTTCGTGATTTTTCACTATCTTTCATCCGAAATCTATAACCGTTCATGATATAACCATCGTACAATATTGCGTCTTGCAAAGGACTACAAGATAAGCACCAGAGATCCTCATTCATCAGCGGATCATGGTTGTCATGCAGCTCTGGTGCCTATAATAACCACATGACATTAATGATATGAACACATAATTATTTTTCGGTAATGGATGTTAATAAAATTCAGTAATGATGTGAATACTTACGTGTTTCTCGAACCACGATGGGAATTCACGATCATAAATTTGTGGAGCATTTCGAGTACCCCGATTATTAATGATGGCTTTATGCTTCCTGTTTTACAGGTTATGAATTAGATTATAATTAGCACATATACTTAATGAATGGACTGAAAGAATAAGTAAATGATCATAAAATGCTTACTCAATGAATGGCCACACTTCATTACATTGGCGCAACACATACATATGTGCCTGTTGAATCTCATCTACAAACAATCGACGGGTTTTACCTCCTCCTACAGGTCTACCCATTTCGGCAAATATAGATAGACCCCCATCGAAGTCTATTGGACCACCATCATAGTTCCGCTCAAGTTGATTGAATCGTGTGTCTATACCATGTAGGTATCTTGAGCAGAATGTTAGACATTCTTCTGCTAGGTATCCTTTAGCAATTGATCCCTCCGGACGACTTTTATTACCAACATATGATTTCAATGTTCGCAAGTACCTAATTTGAGAAAAAAAATTATGGATAAATACATCAAGAATGATCAAATACATTAAAAAATGAGACAGGACAATTACCTCTTGATAAAATACATCCAGTGGTAATGAACTGGGCCGCCGAGTTTGGCCTCATTTACCAAGTGAATGGTCAAATGCACCATGACATCAAAGAAGGAAGGTGGAAATATCATCTCTAGCTTGCACAATGTGATCGCAATATCCCTCTCCATCTGATCAAGTTGGTCCAGTCTAAGTACCTTCGAGCACAACTGTCTTAAAAAAGTGCTGAGCTCAATTAACGGACCGGACACATGTTCGGTTAAATTTCCACGTATAGCAAGAGATAACAATCGCTGCATAAGAACATGACAATCGTGGCTCTTTAATCCAGACAACTTACGACCGTTCTCTTGCACGCATCGTGTGATATTCGAAGAATAACCGTCCGGTATTTTCACAGACCGTAGGAATGCACATAAGGCTGCCTTGTGAGCTCATGGTGTAGCATGCAACTTGCAACACATACTTATCCCCAATCTTTTGGGGATGAAGTGATTTTTGGATGCCCAACTTCTTAAGATCGAGATCGACGAGATTTAAGATTATCCTTCGTCTTACCGTCGAGATTCAGCAGTGTTCCTATAATGTTGTCACGCACATTTTTCTCGATATGCATGCCATCCAAGTTATGCCGCAAGCGTAGGCTGCTCCAGTACGGTAGTTTAAAGAAAATACTCTTCTTCTTCTAGTTATGCTCACGCGTAGAATCTTCATACGTTCACTTCTTTTTGCCTTTCCCAAGTGCCACGGCATCAAGCTGATCCAATTCACACAAGACTTCTACCCCCGAAAGCTGCTCCGGGGCCTTTGCAAGTTCCTTCTTGCCGTTGAACGCTCTTTTGTTCTGTCTCCACTTATGGCCGTCAACAAGGAATCTTAGATGACCCATATAACAGAACTTGCCTCCTTTCTTCAACCGTAATGAATCTGTCTCCTTATTACATGTAGGGCACGCCAATTTTCTTTTAGTACTCCACCCGGATAAGTTGGCATATGCAGGAAAATCGTTGATGGTCCATAGAAGTGTCGCATGCATCCGAAAATTCTGGCACAACGAGACATCATATGTATCAGCCCCAACTTCCCATAACTCGTTCAACTCCTCAATCAACGGCTGTAAGTAAACGTCAATATCATTACCAGGCGACCTGGGTCCGGGAATGAGCAAGGAGAGCATTGTGTATGACTTTTTTAAGTACATCCAGGGAGGCAAATTGTATGGAACTAGGACAACTGGCCAAATGTTGTACGACACACTCATATTCCCAAAGGAATTGAAGCCATCGCTAGCAAGCCCTAACCTGACATTGCGAACTTCACATGCGAATTCAGGATAGGTATAATCAAAATCTTTCCACGTCAAAGAGTCGGCCGGATGTCTCATAACCCCATCATCTGTACGTTCTCGTGCATGCCACCTTATGTGCTCAGCAGTCTTCGAGGACATAAACAACCTCTGAAGCCTGTCCTTAAGCGGGAAGTATAGGAGAACCTTTGCAGATATATTTTTCTTCCTTCGATTGATACTAGACTCGGCATCCATCTCTTTATATCTCGTTGCTTCGCATATGTGGCATGACCGCGCATGTTCGTACTGTTTCTGGTACAACATACAATCGTTCACGTATGCATCAATTTTCTCATAACCCAGACCGAGATCTTTAATTGTCTTCTTCGCCTCGTAGAATGATTTCGGCACTGTCTCACCTATAAGAAAAGCCTCTTTCAGCAACTCTACCAACATATTAAATGACTTATTACTCCAACCATTGAGGCACTTCAAATGAAAAAGCTTTACAATGAAAGAGAGTTTTGAAAACTTCTCACACCCCGGGTATAGAGGTTGTTCGGCATCCTTAAGCAATCTGTAGAACTTGTCCGCTTCAATATTGGGTTGATCACCTGACGGTGTTTCCGTGCCTATTCCACCTTGCAAATCATGTATCATACCCTGTATGTCATTGTCATCGTCTGTATTAATATTATCATCATCGATCACTGTGTTTGCAGTTTCACCGTGAGCTGCCATGGGGACTGCATCTAGCTCCTCACCGTGCGAGAACCAACGGGTATAGCTAATGTCAATGCCACACATTACCAGATCAACCTCACATTCCTCTCGAACCTTCCTAATCACCCTTCCGCAGTCTATACAGGGACACATAATTTTTCCATCAAGCGGTGCAAGATGCTCAAATGCAAAATCCAGAAATTTCCTGACTCCTTCTCTGTACTCTTGGCTCATGCGATTCGAATTACGCATCCAACTCTTATCGATCGAAGATATCTTCGTCTATCTGGCTATACAACACCTAAAGTAATTTCAAACAATGCTATAAGACTCCGCACAATTTAGGTTTCGGTTCCCGGGTATGGAACACCGAACCGAAACTTCTACAGGCCATCCACATCCCTAATGGATGGGTGTATTATGATGAGCAGACTAGTCACATAATAAACCTAGGGTTGGTAGCCAGCATTTGAATTGCTGATAGTCCGAATGCTAGGCATAGCATCGAAGTTATGCGAAAATAAGTCAACAAGTCAGGGAGCCTCGTTAAGTAAACACTTGGGGTCTGACGGTTCTCTCTGTCGCTCGAGTCGATTTATGGCTTTAGCATACCTCATATCACACCGAACCGACAAAAACTAACCATTTCGGTTTCGGTTTTGATTTTCCGTAAACCGAAAAAAATAAAACCAACAAAACCGACACCGAAATCGACCGACAAAACCGACGCTCACCCTAGTCTAAAAACTACATTTTGCCCCCCATTCCCCCATTCAATTCAGTTTTGATAGGATAAAAATTACCAAATGAGGGAATTAAGTAGATGACAAAAGGGGTATTGTGCAAACATTTCAAACTTTATAATGACTTAACCCTAGTCTAAAAACTAGAATTTGCCCCCCATTCCCCCCATTCAATTCAGTTTTGATAAGATAAAATTATCAAATGAGGGAATTAAGTAGATGACAAAAGGGGTATTGTGCTAACATTTCAAACTTTAGGATTCAATTTGGAACAAATTAAACTAAGGGGGAAAGGGAGGAGGAGGAGGAGCTCACCGGAGATGGTCGGTAGCTAGGCCTCGAGGAGGAGGAGGAGCACTGGCGTCGCAGTCAGTGGCGCGAGAGAGGGGAGGGGTGGCCGGAGGTGCAAGGGAGGGGATGGGTGGCCGGCCGGAGGGGGGGTTTAGATCGAGAGAGAGAGAGAGAGAGAGAGAGAGGGGGGGGGGGGAGGGAAGGAAGTAGAGAGAGGGAGAGAGGGAAGGGAGGCCGGGGAGGGGGGGAGGAAATAGAGAGAGAGAGAGAGAGAGAGAGAGAGAGAGAGAGAGAGAGAGAGGGGGGGGGGCCGGAGGAGAGGGAGGGAGTTGGGTCGAAACGGAAAGAGAAAGGGCTCGCTGGTGGTGTTAAATTGCAGGGTTTTTACCGACTGAACTTATTACTTTCGTCGGTAAAAAGTTAATTTATACCGACGGAAATATAAGTTCCGTCGGTACAAAGCAACGACTAAACGCAGGGTTTCATTTTTTCCAGAGACCCGGTAAAAACCCTGAGTTTTGTCGATGCTTTTTACCGACGGATCTTATATTTCCGTCGGTAAAAAGTCATTATACCAATGGAAATATAAGATCCGTCGGTAAAAAGCATCGACAAAACTCAGGGTTTTCTTTCTTCCAGAGACCCGGTAAAATCCTGCGATTTGTCATGATTTTTACCGACGGAATATATTTTATCCGTCGGGACAAAATTATTACCGACGGATATTATATGACCGTCGGTAATAAATTTGCAAAAATGAAAAAAATCTAAGTTATATTACCGACGAAAATTATTTCTCCTGTCGGTAAAATTTATATTATTACCAACGGAATTAAAAAATTTCGCCGGTAAATAATCTATTTCTTGTAGTGCCACTTACGTCGAAACAAACGACCGAAGTGTTCGAGTTATGCCACTTCGACAACTTCCGTGGCTACTTACGTCGAAACAAACGTTCCTAAGCAGGCAAGGAGGGTTCACTCAATTGTGGCTCGCTCAACTAGGGCAAGTGCAAGTTGAGTGAGGAAATATTTGGGACGACAATCCTTTACGCGGCCAGACAACATACACGACTTAAACCCGACAGGCACGGGCATGCACTGGTGAAGTTAACGGGCTAGGATTTGATCTATCAGGTTATGGCTATGACCGGCAGGGTACGTTAGTCCAGCCTGTCGCGTATGCTTGATGAATCGTTTCAACCACGCACTTTGGCACCCCACCAGAAGTGACTCGCTACATTTTCCTGCAATCTGGACCGTTCACGGACCCCATCGGTTTGGCTGGGTGCAATTAACGGAGGGCCGTGATGATCTCGGTGAGACTCCTACTATTTGACGAACTCGAATCCTCATCATCCAGTGAATCCCCGCCGCAAGCGCAAAGGGGGTGAGTCTGGTCTGGGATCACAACAAAAGTAGGAGTCCAAACCCTATTAGGATATATAACAACTCTCTCTCTTTCTCTCTCTATAAAATCCCACGACCACCACCACAACCCGGCCAGTTTCTAATTCTGAACATGAAGAAGAAGGTGATGAGGGTGACCTCGAACATCAAGTCCAGGATCTCATCGTCGAGATCGTCGCTCAATTCATCTCCACATCTCCGGCGCCTCTCTCCGACCTCAAGAACTTGAGGATGACACCTTCCCCTCACCCTCCCTCCTCTCTCTCTCTCTTTCTCTAGTCGATTCTACGTAGAGAGTTGGTATTGACAACTGAGACATGGTGTCGGGTTGCAGGTGCAAGATCTTTCATGCTGCGTCGAAGTCTAAGCGGGTCGGGCGATGCGTACCGGTCGACAAGCTGTGGAGGCTTGACGGTTGGAATGTGCCTGCTGTCCCCTTCACCGGACAACTCGCCGAAGCCGGAAATCTCAATGCGTGGTTCATACTCGGACTGGTAATTAAGGAAGTCTCATCATCTTTAATTAATTAAATATTTCTTGATTGTATTTAGTTTCCCTTGATTTCTGATTGAAAAATAAATAAGGTGATTGTAATTGGTGCCCTCATGCAGTGGGGAGTCTATGCTTCAAAGCGCACTGAATCAGCTGGAATGGAGTCCCTCAACAGGGCCATCGCCGGTGGCCACAAAGGCGCAGCCTACACAAAGGGAATCCTGCTCTTCCGCGAACCAAACACACGGAGCCACGGCATGTAGCTACTCAGCCGAACCGGCCCCAACATCAAGAGGTGCCGGACGGAGATGGCGTCGCTCATGAGAAGCATCAGCTGGAGGTGTCACGCGGCGCGGACGAAGCGGTGCTCGAGCCCAAGGTGCGGACGAGGATCGTCGGAAGACAGCTGGGCCCACCAGAGCTTCTGCAACCTGAGATGCAGGTTCAGGTACGAGTGCACGCATGGTAAGTGGGCTCGCGACTCCTGTGAGAATCCAAGTGCGGCAGCAGCGAAGATGGCTGGTCCGAACCAACAGTCTTTTGCAGCTAAAGCTGTAGGTGGAGGCATGACTACCTTCAGCTCTACAAGCTGATATGAGGGCTTTAATTTGTGGGCAGGGTTCTGAGCCAGGATTTTTTTTTTTCTTTCTGTGTGTATGTATGTTGGGGGTGAGGGCAGTACTATGCTCTCTCAGTTCTTACAAATATAAGAAATTTCTGTGATTTCCATAAGATATATCTTAATTTAAGATTTAGGGGAAGTAACAACCTAACCTTGTCACGAAGAAAAATAGTACCACTCAGTAGGCAAGATGGACTCCCTAAGGTGACAAGCCTACATGGAGGGCTGACTCAACGGTCATGCGGTGGTGCCAAAGCAGCTCACTGGACAAGCCTACACGGAGGGCTCGTGCGCGCAACGGTGATGCAATGGTGCCGAAAGGCGAGTGCAAGAACCAACGTGGCAATGTTGATACCACTAGGTTGGTGCGCCGGAAGCCGGTATAGTCCTCAGCTCACAGATCTTTCAGACTCCCTTATTATCAGAGTCCATTCCCTTTTGATCCTCTTAACTTGAATCACTGAGTAACAGAACTCGAGTTACCTCTCACCACTTCTACATACACTGTCAAGCAGCTTCTTTGTCTCGGGGCTTAGTTTGGTGCAGCCTCCAGCCACTTCAGAGCCATGCCCATCTCACAACTCTTCAAGTAGTAATCCAAGAAGAAGTCGCACGTCCTGTGGTCGAATCCAGCATTCTTCTCTGAAGCCTTCCCCCAGAGTGATTCAGCCTCTTTGATCATACCCTTTCTCGATCAGGTAAGCACCTATCATCTGGTTCATCAACCTCGGATCGTAGCTCACATCAACAGAATCCCACTCATCAAAGCATGCAATCATACCGTCGAGATCATCCAGGTTATTAAAAGCCTGAAGCATGATGAGATAGCTCATGTTGGTGGGCTTCCGGAAGGTGGTCTTCAGAGACTTGCACACCCTGTTGACCTCTTATAAATTTCCCAGGCCTGCATATATATAAGCTTATAAGAAAATGGAACGGCTCCAGCTCGCAGCTGTCCATCAGTTCTTCAAGCTTCTTGAGAGCAGAGTCGGCCTTCCTTAAAAGGCCGGCCCAACTGTAAATGGCGGCCAATGTACTGTACGCGGACCATTGCAGAATTACTTCACCACCTGGCCTCTTCCATTTCCTGTATGACTCTCTCAACGGAGTCAATATCATCCATCGCAGCATAGCAAGCTGTTCATCAGGATGCAGCATGTGAGATTATCCGGAGAAACGAACTCACCTATCATTTCCTGTATGGCCGAGCTTCATGTAAAGGGCCATCAGGTTGTTGTGGACAAGAGTACTGGAAGCCATGCAAGTTCAGTCCTTTCATCTTCTCGTAGAGAGCAACGGCCTTGTCCGCCATTTTTTTCGAGCAGTAGCAGCTCAAGAGAGCTCCATAGGTTCGCTAGCTCTTGCCTCGGTCCGGGAGACTAGAGAAATACTCCTCCGCTGAATCTAGACCCTTGACTTTCGACACAAGGTCAAGACGTATTGCGTGGTTGGTGTGGGACATGTTCATACCTCTCGTCTTAACCATCCAATCCATCAGCTGTTAGTAGAACAAGCCAAGTAGTGGTAACTGATAAGAATAGCATAAATAACAAAAATCACAACACCAGTCTCGTCGTATCTTCGACAGGGTGATCGAGCAGAAAAAGGAAAGAAAATGATAACATTGAAAAAGAATAGTACTGGTAAATTCATAAAATGATTCATAGAATTCGTGAATAATCCGGAAATTATTCAATTACTTCCGGGGCGCCAAATATTTGGGAGAATAATTCGTGCGGCTTTTCATTGGGGTGAACTGTATGTGAACTTTTCAAAGATTCGGACAATTTTAAACTGCAAAACCATAGACAATCAAGGCATCCCATTTGAATCACATCCGAGTCGGCCAACCGAAAGTCTTTCAATGAAGCAGTTGATAATCTCAGAAATTGAGTTTCTTCAAAATCTCATACTGTGTCTATCCACAACCTTACTTACTCAAAAAATTATCAAAAACACCGATCGTCTCGTCTCCATAGCTTCATTTGCCCTCGTTTCACCATATTAGTTGCTACCTCCGAACACTTTCAAACCAACTCAAAATCGCGACTCTTCATGTAGTAGTCAATAAACAGTGAAAATGTTTGTATGTCGGATTGTCAGATTGTCTCACCTCATCTGTCAGATTGTCTCTTTTTGTGATATATTCTCTGCCCCCTCACATGATCCTAGTTCAACAACGGAAGTGTTCTATCTCTATTCTCATAATATTTCTGATTACTACCCGTATTTCTAGTGAAACTAATGCCGTGTAGGTTGCTACATCTCCCGTTTGTTCATCGGATTAGATCAAGTCAAAACTTAGTTTAATTTGAGTCAACTTTGTTGTATTGTTTATTTATTTAGTTCTTCACTGGAGGTTTTAAGTTCTAGAGACTCTCTCTCCGGCCTCTCTCTCTCTCACACACACACACACACACGTGTTTGTTGGCTCATATGTACCTTTCTCATCTATGTTGACTTACACCAAGTCCATTTATCCTTAGCCTTCTCGAGGCACCTCATGTATTCCCTCATAGCTAATTGCTTTATGGATACATTTTGACACTTCCTTTGGATGTTACCTTATTGTTCTAGTTTCTAACATTTTCGTATCAACTCCATTTTATTAACTTTTTTGCATTTTGTATATATCAAATCAGACTTGGACTTCCATTTCCTCGATCTGATCTCCGGATTAATTGTAAATCCATCACAAAGTTTGTACATTATGCGTGTTCTTTAAATATACATGCATTGCCAATTGTGTTTCCCAATTTTTATCTCATTATTTGACTTTGCAAGATATTGTTGGCTTAGTTTCCCGGCATTAGATTTTCACTGTGTACTTTTGTTCATCTCCTTAGAATTGGTTAGGCCATGAAAATGTATCATGGTAATACTGCTTTAGGGCCAGCATCTGTAATGACTAATGAACATACTTAGTTGTAAGAGATATATTCACTTCTCCGTCTTCTACTATTCAACGATTGAAATTCTTGAAGTCAATCCGCGTGAGTAGTAATTCTTATTAGGACTTGATTTCTTGCACTCTCAGATGATGGATTGGATGAAAACGAATGGTTTTTAGAAATGAGTATTGGAAGTCACGCTGTACGCCTAGATCTCATATCAAGAGTTGAGGGAATAGTTTAGCAGAGAAGTACTCGTCGAGCCTCCCAGATCCTGCCAAGTACTGTGGAGCCTACGGAGCTCTCCTGAATTGTTACTGCAAGGAGAACATGGCGGACGAAGCCATTGCCCTTTACGAGAGGATGAAGGAGCTGAACTTAGCCTTCAATACACTTGTGTACAACAACCTAATGAGCCTCTATATACGAGGTTAGGGCAGCTAGAAAATATCCCAAAACTATTCCAAGAAATGAAAGCATGTAATATCTTCGCAGATAATTGCACATACAGGATCGTGATGAAAAGCTGTGCCTTGATGAATGACATTGGTTCTGTTGAGAAACTTGTACAAGAAATGGAAGGTATCCAAGGTGCCTTGGATTGGTTCACATACTGTCATCTGGCTGCCATATACAATTTAGCTGAACTTTTCAAGAAAGCTGTGACTGCCGTTAGGAAGGCCGAGTCAGTCATTGACAGCCATGACTTGTCGCCGTTCCGTTTCCTTATAAGCTTATATGCGGGAGCAGGTAATCGATCGGAGGTCAAAAGGGTGTGGAATCTGCTGAAATCCAGGATTCAGAAGCCGAACAACAGTCATCCGGTGCCCACCAACACGAACTATCTCATCATGCTTCAGGCCCTGAAGAAACTCGATGACATCGATGCCCTGAAGCAGTGTTTTGAGGAGTGGGAAGCTAGTTGTGTAAACTACGATATAAAGCTGGTGAACACAGTGATAGCGGCTTACTTGAGAAAGGATATGTTGGAAGAAGCAGAATCGCTGTAGGAAACAGCTGCAGAGAAGGGCGCACGATCCGATATACAAACATTTTCACTGTTTATTGACTACTACTCGAAGAGTCGTGATTTTGAATTGTCTTGGAAGTGTTCGGAGGTAGCAACTAATATGGTGAAACGAGGGCGAACAAAACTATGGAACCTTTTCCCGTCTCCCTCTCTTCCCGTGACCCAAACCCGCACGCGGCTTGCCTTGGGATGCGTGTCGTGATCCCCTCTCTCTCTCTCTCTCTCTCTCTCTCTCTCTCTCTCTCTCTCTCTCTCTCTCTCTCTCTCTCTCTCTCTCTCTCTCCTTTTTTTTCTTTTTCTTATTCCTCTCCTATTGAAGCCTTCACAAATCCTAATAGATCGATCGATTGATGATGTATTAAAACCCTAGAACGGAGAAGCGGGTTCGCTTGTTCTGAGATTCTATGGTTCAGAGCCTTTGGGGACCAGGGTTTCTTCCTCCGCGTGAATTTATCATCTGACTTCTATAATCTACGTAGTGTGGTAAGAACTCCCTCCAACCAAACATGCCGTAATTCACTATGGAGCACAAATTTTAATAAGGTGCCACAAAGATAGATAATAAATTTTCGATGGGTGTTGCTATTTCCACCCCCCAAATTACCAGCGCCCCAACTGAACAAAAAAAAAAAGGAATATCGTGTGTCTCCCCGAGCCCTTCCATGCATATGACATATTGATAAAGTGCATCTGACATATTGATAAAGGGCACCACCACCGGAGCAACCTACCTCACCACTGTTACCGGTCTATTACAACTGTCCACATCTGTCCTCCTCCACCATCCTTCCCCCTCCCCCTGAAGACGTTTTGGCCAATCCTAATAGATATGGTTGACAGATGCTCCCGATCAAAATGTCTCCACATACCATGTCGATCGGGAGCAATTGATAATCACGACACATCTCCAGGAAAGAGAAGGAAGAGATCGAGAGAAGAGTGGTGGGGTGAAAAGAAGGAAGGGGGATGAGGAGGAAGATGAGGAAGAAGATAGGGAGGGGGGCGGACGTGGCGATCAGAGTGGGGAGGAGGAGGAGAGGAGGGTGAACATGGAAACTATGGCGATTAGAGCAGGGAGGAGGAGGCAAAACCTTTTATGGCATCGCCTATCAAAACAGGGGCATTAGTCAAAAATAGAATATGGCTGGGGTATTTGCATAAAATCCGGGGTCCTTGTAATTTTGTGGGTGCAAATAGACACGCCCATTTTCAATTGGTTGTCAATTAGATGTTGAGTCTCTAGGATTGATGCCTAAAACAAGGCATGGCCAGGGAGGGGCCAACCGGTAAAAGGACCTATCATAAAAGCTAGAATGTCAATGGGTTATAGGGTTGCAACTCGGTCGGATTGGGGGTCAACCCAAGCCCAACCCAAGTACTAGAACCCTCAACCCTAACCCAACCCAACCTCCAACCCGAGATGCCCAACCCAAGCAAAAATTTTCAAGCTCGGCTTAAGCTCGGGTTAGCCCAAGTTGGTAGGATTGGTCGGCTTGTGCAGGTTCGAGTATACTTATTTTGGACATCTTCCCCGCTTGTGTGGTGGTGTTTCCTTCCGTTCGTGTGGTGTCTTCTTGAAGTCCATGATGTGCCGACTCTCACTTGGGGCCAGGTGGCTCCTTCCCTTGTGTGTCACCAGTGTAGCAACTCCAGTGTTGCTCAATTGGAGTGCTTTGTACGTTATAAAAAAAAACAAACAAAAAAACATCTTGTGGCCAAAGAATTTGACTGCTTAGTTTAGAAAAAAGTAATGAAAAATAAAGAAGAATTTATATATATTCTCCTATTTGATCTAAGTGAGAGGTATGAAAAGGAGGGAAAACTTTGTCATAATTTATTTTTGTTAGCAGTTCTCCATTCAAACCAATCAAAATAAAGGAAAATAAACTTTCTTTTCTCTTTTTCCCCCCCTTTCTATCCCTTCTCCAAGATAAGGAAAGGGAACTCCACCCATACTTTTCTTCTCTAGATGAGAAAGAAGTTTTGGCTCAATTATTGTCCTTACTGAAACATAGTAATAAGAGCCTCCTCCATCAAATTCTCAGATGCCCCTAAACTAATCAGCATCGAGTTCACCATATCCATTAGAGTTTTATTTTTCTCTTCAACAACTCCATTGGATTGTGGTATATATGGCGCAAATACTTCATTAGTTATCCCGTGTTCCTCATAGAACATGGTCCATTTGATTGAGGTCTACTCCTGCTTGATATGACTTAAGGATTTCTATATTATTTTCTGCTTGGTTCTCATCTTCAACTTTATAAATTATAAATTAATTTAGTTCTTATCTTTAGTTTTTATTAGGTAAAGGTAGCAATACTTTGAGAGATCATCAATAATAGTTACAAAATATTTGTTACCGCCTCTAGAGATTCTACCCGAGTCACATACATCACTGTGTATTTGTTCCATGATTTTTGAATCTCTATCGATGGTTCTAAAGGAGTTTCTTTGGGAGTTTGAATTCTACACATCTCAAATTTATCTTCTATTTAATAATTGGCTTTTGGAATTAGATTTAGACGCACAAGTTTCTTTATTGAGTTATAGTTTATGTGACCTAGTCTAGCATGCAAAGTTTGACAAGATTCAACATTGAGGACATTGATACTTGTATTCGTTGAAGATCAATTACATTCAAATTAAAGATGCCATCACTAATGAAACCCTTTCCAATAAAGGATACATCTTTTGTTATTACAACTTTATTGGATTCAAATACAAGTTTGTACCCATGCTGGACTAGCAGGGACCCATTGACAAGGTTGCACCTAATCTCCGAGATAAACTCCCAGACTCCCAGTACACGTGCCTCAACGTTGTTCTCCATGGCTACAGCTCCTCCACCCAAGACCTGATAAGTAGAAAACCAGGAGCGATCAAAATATACATGAATGTTAGCTCCAGTATTTATCCATCAGTTGCATCTTATTAGCTTATGGATACAATACTTTCATACTGAGATGAATTAAACTTAGATGAAGTAAACTAGGACTAGATTACATCCACTTATTCCTAGGATTCGCTAACGATAACCATTAGAAACCTAGCACCACGACAGCGTAGGTGACGAGCAAAGCAAAGAGATACTGGAAGTGATTTGTGTAGCTCCTCACATCACCCTATAGACATTCAAAACATACAAAAATGATAAAAGATGTCAATTCCTAGGGCACAAAGCATATGATTAATTTAATTTGATGGATATATACCCACATTTGGTGGAGGAGGGGCATGGTAGTAGGAGCGATGACGATATTGCCGCCACGAATACTCATCTCCATCTTCCTCCCCATGCGTAACCTATAACCATAAGAAAATAATCATAAATGGAGTCGGCTTCATCCCTAGTAGGTAAAAAGAAGACAAAGGTTTTACGACACCCCGCCCAATCTCTCTCACTCACACACACACACACACACACACACACACACACACAGAGAGAGAGAGAGAGAGAGAGAGAGAGAGAGAGAGAGAGAGAGAGAGAGAGAGAGAGAGAGAGAGAGAGAGAGAGAGAGAGAGAGAGAGAGAGAGAGTTTAGTGGGTCAGAGGTATATACCACGCCAGCCATGTATCTCCACACCTAATGCACTATTAATCAGTGGTAACAACGTAGGCTAAAATATGCACTTTTAATAGTGAATTGGGTGTGGGGGTTACACGGCTGACATGGTACGTTTGACCCACTGAATGCTTTCTCCCTGATATCACCTAGTGGCACCAGTGACATGGAGTGCGCTGAATGGGATGTAGGGGGGGGGCGGGACGATGCTTCTAGTCATTCAATTTTCCAACCAAATCAGGCCATTGTGATGTGGAACCTCATCACATCTGTCCGTTGCACCTAGCCCGACATGTGAAATACACTATGCTTGATTGGTAGGCAAAGTGACGATTGTGATTAGGTTCCACTTCAGGATGGCAAGATCCATATATTTTTTCATCCATGGCTAAATGGCATTGCTTGTGAATGCAGTATTTCTTCTACTATTTAGAGATTCTTAATTCATGCTTACAACTGTCATTCTGTAAAAGGCCATGAACACAGATGAGATTCTTAACTGTAGAAAAAAAAATTTATCAAAATTTCTCAAAATAATTACTACAGTGAAATCACTGTAGCAATTGTTACTCAATTCGGTAATAAAGAGTAACAATTGCATATTGTTACTCTTTTGCTACAGTGAAGAATAACATATATTTGTGATTTTAGTATTAGGGATAATTTTATTATTTAAAGAGAAGAAAGTCAACGGAGGTACTAGCTCTAAAAATAACTTATTTTCGGAAGGGACCTGGTGCAGAGCTAACTTATTATCAATCCATTACACTGAACCGATCTATTGTCAGGGACCTATCACTAAGTCCTGCAAAGAAAAGAAATTGTAAAACTCAAATGAACACTTGATACCATCTAGAATAAAATAAGAAGATTTTTGGTAGGTCACTTTTGTTTACCTGTCTAAAACATATCACCATATTTTTGATATTTTTAAGATTAAAGTAAGGGCTCTTTTGGGCACTCCACTTTGAGCCTTATGTGGCCATTGTCATTCAACCATAGTAACAAATTCGGCATTCGAGAATACTTTGGTGATGGGGTAAAATTTTTAAAAATATCCAAAAAGTTCGAAATAAGTTCGAAAACATAAAACAAAAAAATATATTATATTACATTATTAATTCTATATTAATATATATATATATATATATATATATATATATATGTTTATAACTAAAATAAAATAGTTTACACATAAAAAATAGAGAAATTCATAAATTATTCGTGAATAATGAGGGAGCTATTCGGGCTTGACCAATGTTGCCAAATGGTTCGAAGAATAATTCGTATGAAAACAAAATAGGCCATCTTTTCTTTTGTGATACATCTGACCCACTGAATATTTTCTCTTATCAAACTTGTCTCTATTTTTAGTTAGGCCACCTATTTTTTCCTTTGCATTTCCAGATAGTATGAAAACATACATGCCACCTCGGGATGGCAATAGGATGGGCTAAATGGGAAACCTGATCGACCCGACCCTATTGAACCAGGTTTGGGATGGAACTAATAGGGTTTGGGCAGGTTTGGGATTTACGGAATATACCCGATTGGGTTTGGGACGGGGTCGGGATTAGCCTACCCCGACCCGACCCGACCCAACCCAATTACATATATGTTATTTCTTTTGTTGTTTGATGATTTACTCGGATTTAGTTTGTTATCGTATTTTATGTTGTACCAATACTATATTTAAGGAAATAATACAGCTCTTGTCTTTTGTTTTTAAAATTTATAGAATACATTTGATTTAATTATAGATATGTTCATTGTGTTTAACTAGTTGTAGACTTGTAGTAAGTTGTAAACATTTTCACTGTAGTATATGTTTAATTCATTCAACGTATATATATTTAACTAAAACATAGAAACTCTTGTTTTACTTTATAACAAATTTAGATCTCAATATATTCATTGCTTCTATTAACGAAAGTAAGTTCAGTATAAAATATAATCAACTAATTTGGACTTGTCCTGTATAAACATAATTGGGATGGGACGGGACGGGTTTGGGTTTTTGTTAGTGCGAGTGGGACGGGTTTGGGATTGATTATTCATACCCGACACGTGTTTGGGACAAGATATTCCTTAGTGGGACAAGGTTGGTATGGGCCGATCCAGCCCAAACCCGATCTATTGCCATCCCTAATGCCACCATCGCTTCCTAGAGCAGTTGGTATTTTGGTAGTGGTATCACCACTACTGAGCATTCACCCAGGAACGATTCCGACTATAACACCCTTGGTGGTGACTTTCCAAGGGGCCGCGTGTACCTCTTTGTTGCTCGTGTGGTGGTGTTTCCTTCCGCTCGTGTGGAGTCTTCTCGACATCCGTGATGTGGCGACTCTTTGTTGGGGCCAGGTGGGCCCCTTTCGCTCGTGTGTCATTGGTGTAGTTAGTCCGGTGTCGCTCAATTGGAGCGCTTTGTACATAATAATAATAATAATAATAATAATAATAATAATAATAATAATAATGTACATCCATTCTTCATCCTAAACCTTTCAATTAGCCTTCTTTTCGTTACTTTTAATTGTGGAAAAGAATTTGACCCTTTTTCAGTTTAAGAAAAAGTGACTAAAAAGTTATATATATATATATATATATATATATATATATATATATATATATATATATATATATATATATATCTTTCTGCTGCTTGGTCTAATAGAGATAGATAAGAAAACGAGAGAAAACTGTCATGATTTATTTGTGTTATTAGGTCAAAATAAAGAAAAATGATTTTTTTTCTCTTTTTCATTTCCTTGGCTTTCCCTCTGCAAAGTAAAAGAAAGGGAACTCCACCCATACTTTTTTTTTTCTCTAGATGAGATAGAAGCTTTGGATCAATTACTTTCCTTATCGAAACATAGATATTTTTCCTTTTTCTCCCACCTCAAATAAGTGAAATACAATTTATTTTTATCTTTCAAAAAGTAAAAAAGAGAGAGATAACGGGTCGGATTGATGTATGATCCAATCCATCCCACTAAAGAGTGAGAGGATGGAAATACTTGGGTCCATGACCAACAAGAGGCGAAGGATCCAAACCGATGTATGCTCGGTATGTCACGCCCCAGAAATCTGGGACCGATCCCTAGGATGTGAGGTGAGGAAAACCAAGGGGATTTAGGGTTTGGTCGACTAACTACACAAAGTAGGGCTTCTCACAGGACTGCGGCTCTCTCATAAATAAGGAAGGAGGAGGGGAAAACAAGATATGTTTTAAAACTTGATTTTTATGAAAGCATTTATTATTATTATTATTATTATTTTAAAAGAAAGTAGGGAGATAAAATTTTTGTCGATAGAGAGATAATCACGCTCTATCCGGCGGGACCCGCATGCAGCGTTATGGATACCTACCCTTAGTCATTCCCATTTCCCACTATTAAAGACCATGCAAAGGTAGTAGATGTCACCTGGTTGTCGAACACGAGCTTCTGCGAGGCGACCTCCGCTTCGTCTCCAACTGGCCGGGTCAACACGGCCACGAACTGTCAAACACACACAGCGGGCCTATAGTCATTGCTTGCTATCGAGAAATACAGGTTTAGGCCCGAGTTGGTCGAGTCAAAAATTTTAGGTGTCATCGGACACGGTCTACCAGTACGCAAAACGATGAAACCAATGGTACCATCTCGGCTTAGGTCTAGGAAAGGTCGAAAGTCCAATTCGTCGTCCACCCAAGATGATCTCGTGCTAAGGTTTGAATACTACGGTCGTTACTTCAATTACAACGAGTCGCACGAGCCTGAGCTCGGATTGACGGCGGCTATTACGCCTAACCCAATCGGATCCCGGGATCGGCAAGGTTTGGCACATGGGCCGCTGGTGGTTCACCGTCGTGCATGACTTGCATAAAAAGAATGTAACAGCGGGTTATCATCAACCAGCAATGGTCAAAAGATTGCATGACCCAACAACATAGTCACATGGTTTGATGGCTTCAACAATTGCTATCATCGTGTCATGGGCACAAAAATCGATGCGGTTAATGGGGTAACTTGGTGCATGATCGGGTTGTCCCTACCCAACTTGCACCCTATAGTAGGGGTGAGCGTCGGTTTTGTCGGTCGGTTTCGGTGTCGGTTTTGTCGGTTTTATTTTTTTTCGGTTTTCGAAAAATCAAAACCGAAACCGAAACCGAAATGGTTGGTTTTTGTCGGTTCGGTGTGATCGGTTTTCGGTTCGGTTTCGGTTGATATGAGGTATGCTAGATTCCTTACCTTTTGGATCTTGATCATCAGTTCGTTACAAATCAGTGGATGATTGTGTCCTTACATAGTGCCAATATGAAAGTTCAAAGCAAAATCAACCGAAGTTCACTCTTTTGAAGCATTGAAGATGTAACTTAATTATTTCATACTTGCACTTATTGGAAACAAAAGTATTATGGACGTTGGGTTTATGATTTAAGGAGTCGGGTTGGTTTTTTCGGTTTCGGTTCGGTGTTCCATACCCGGGAACCGAAACCGAAACCGATGTAATCAGTTTTGTCGGTTCTGTTTGTTTTCGGTTCGGTTTGATGTTCGGTTCGGTTATTTTGGTTAAATTTTGGTCGGTTTCGGTTCAGTTTAGTGGTTCGGGTCGGTTTTTGCACAGCCCTACCCTATAGAGGTTCATGAATTACTATTTCGTCTAGAAAAAGGTTGCATAGTCCATTGGTCTGGCAAGTCAGTTATGGGTCAATCGTACAAGATTTATGACAGGTTATGATCAACTCGATCGTGTTCGCGAGGGCCAAAGGCTACGATCAGCCATAGGGAAATATGAGGGTCATGGATTGGTCATTGTGTGGTCACTTAGTCATTGAACCCGCAACACAACAAAAGAGTAAATATTATATTTTCAGTCAGGGGCTTTTCGCCTTCGGTTGCTTGGCCACGATTGGTAGGGGAAATTAAGCCAAACTACGTTTCCTAGGTGACTGAGCACGACCCAATCACCGAAATAAGGGAAGGGACAAGGTCTGGGGATCGGTGGAATTGGTAGTGCTTGGCTTAGGGCGGTCGGGCTCTGTCGACATAGGTTGTACAGCCGTTGGCCATGTAGCCAACGACCGTAGTCACGACTACAAAAATAGGGCAAAAGGGTCGGCGCGACTAGTGGCTAAGCACGGGGTGGTACTAGACCGAGGGTGGTCGGAGTCACTCATTGCCTGACCACGGATGGTCAGGCTACCGACAGCCGTTACAGCACGGCACAGGGACACAAAAGGATGGTCGGTGGGCCTGGCCTGGCTTGGTCAAGCCTTGTGGCCGATTGTATAGTCGCCGGTTACCTGGCCGACAGCCATGGTTACACCAAGGGTCTAAGGCCGCAAGGGCTGGATCGGATCACACAAAGATGAAAGAGAGAGAAGGGGATGAGGCAGACCCTGCCGAGAGCGGAGTCGTCGATCGGGTCTCAACGGAACAAGAAGAAGAAAAAAAACAGAGGAACTATAGGGGAGCTGGCCGACCTAGTGCAGGGGCTCGACTTCGGCTGCGGCTCCTCGCTCCGGCCGGCTGCTCTTCTCTGGCCACCACCGCGCGCAGCCACCGAGAGGGAGGAAAGAGAGGAAATCAGGGAGAGAGAGAGAGAGAGAGAGAGAGAGAGATCGGAGAGAAGAGAGGAAACGATCGGAGGGGAGAAGGGGGGTCGGGTCCGGGTTTTAAATAGGGGGAAGGGGATGGCCGGTAGGGTAGGGGGGTGGCGCTAGGGTAGAGGGGGCGGCCGGGCATAGGGGTCAAGGGGGGCGGCACTAGGGTAGAGGGGGGTAGCGGGATTCGCGGCGGGATCCCGGGGCGGCGATTGGGTTTGGGGTCGGATCGGATCAGGTTGGGTAGGGAGATGGAGAGAGAGAGAGAGATCCGTGAGTGGGGGGAGAGAGAGATGGATCGGGTGAGAGGGAGATCCGAGAGAGAGATCCGTGAGTGGGGGGAGAGAGAGATGGATCGGGTGAGAGGGAGAGAGAGAGATCCGAGAGAGAGAGAAGAAAGAGAGAGAGAGAGAGAGAGAGAGAGAGAGAGAGAGAGAGAGAGAGAGAGAAAGAGAGGTGGATGGGGGTTGGTTGGGTACGGGTTCGGGTTAGGGATGGGGATGGGGTTTTGGGTTTTAAATTTTTTTTTTTTTGTTTTGCTTTGCTTTGTTTTGTTCTATCTCTCTTTTTTTTTAAAGCTGGTCGAGCCCGACTCGCCCTCGACTCGGGTCGCGCCGAGACGAGCCGGTGCTCGATCCTCGACGGTTCCGACAGACTAGCCACAATATCTATTTTATTATTAAAATTACTAAAAATAACATTCGTGTTATGCCTTGATATACATGCTCCCAAGCTCGTGCCTCCAATGTAGCCTCGCGACCCGTACCCGGGACCCACTGCCTGGTCCCGCTCGAGTACAACCAACATCATACCAACTAATGAAAATAATTATTCAAGCTACGACATTAAAATAATATTTAAATCAAATCGGGTTGCCCTGAGCAAAAAAACACTGGAGTGCCGATCATTACATCCTACCCACCTTAATAGAATTTTCGTCCCGAAAATTTAATTACTAAACTGATGATACAATCCCACCAACTTACATTACCAAAGTAACGAAAGCGAATTCACAACTGGCACTATATCCTTTCTAATTCCGCCCACAAGAAATTAAATCAATACGCCATTCATACCAAAAAGAAAAAGACTCCGCCATTGGCGAGACTACTAACCGAAGTTATACAATCGATTCACATAATTATAAGGGTAGGATTAGAACATTAGGCTCTCGTGGAGTTCACACAAGACATAATGTTCAATCGTAGTCCTAACTACTATGGACTAATAAAAATTTCTTGACTTTGAATTATCTCCCTTCCCTGGATAAGGAGCGTCCCCCTTATTCAAAAGTGAGGTAGCAATCTGATTTCACGAAACAAGATCGTGAGACATTCTCAACTAACGATACTAACACGGAAACATAATTTGTATAAATAAACATATACCTATACACCTATAGAATTGAATTGAAGACAACTAGATAACTCGAACTAGTACGCCTAGACTTAAATCCTATAAGATTCCTCTCTGTAGCAAACACCTTCATTACCTACACAATATCAAACCTACTGAGAACCAATGGAATCATTTAGAAGAAACTAAATAGTTAAAGTTACTAGGACCGGTGAACAACTAGAAACAAGACGGGGGAAAACAGCTAGACAATGTCTCTCTTTTTTTTTCCAACCGATAAAGCATTTCCAAATTCTATAAATATAGGCAATTTCCTTGACACAGCAACTAATCATCTATCCAGTGCTCAAATATCCCAGTCCCAACTTGACATCACTGTCATCTGGCCAGTGCACGCTCTGCCGCGAGTTCCAACAGGAACTACGTAACTAGCTGCAAAAGTTTCGATTGGGAACAATGCAAGCTCTGCCAGCTGCTAAAGTTTCCGAAGAAACAGTACACGCTCTGCCGCAAGTTCCAACAGGAACTGCGTAACTAGCTGCCAAAGTTCCGATTGAGAACAGTGCAAGCTCTGCCAGCTGCCAAAGTTTCCGAAGAAACAGTGCACGCTCTGCCGCAAGTTCCAACAGGAACTGCGTAACTAGCTGCCAAAGTTTCGATTGGGAATAGTGCAAGCTCTGCCAGTTGCCAAAGTTTTCGAAGAAACAGTGCACGCTCTGCCGCAAGTTCCAACAGGAACTGCGTAACTAGCTGCCAAAGTTCCGATTGGGAACAGTGCAAGCTCTGCCAGCTGCCAAAGTTTCAGAAGAAACAGTGCACGCTCTGCCGCAAGTTCCAACAGGAACTGCGTAACTAGCTGCCAAAGTTCCGATTGGGAACAGTGCAAGCTCTGCCAGCTGCCCAAGTTTTCGAAGAAACAGTGCACGCTCTGCCGCAAGTTCCAATAGGAACTGCGTAACTAGCTGCCAAAGTTCCGATTGGGAACAGTGCAAGCTCTGCCAGCTGCCAAAGTTTCCGAAGAAACAGTACACGCTCTGTCGCAAGTTCCAACAAGAACTGCGTAACTAGCTGCCAAAGTTCTGATTGGGAACAGTGCAAGCTCTGCCAGCTGCCAAAGTTTTCGAAGAAACTATGCACGCTCTGCCGCAAGTTCCAACAGGAATTGCGTAACCAACCGCCAAAGCCTCCGAAGAGTCGATGCGTATTTATCCACCAAATTCTCCGAATAGAAAGTGTGTGGCCTCATAATGTCCTCTACCGGACAGTCATAATCCACTGCCAAAGTTCCCGAGGAACAGTGCGTATCCTGTCGCGAGGGTCTTCATCGAGACATTCCGAAATTTAGGAACCATGTGAACTCAACTACTACCTGAGATTTTCATCTCCTGGTACACTCTTTGAAACCACTACCCCCAAGGGTCATCATTACTACTCATAGGATTTATTTAAACATGACATATAAGCTCTATTATAACCGATGATACACCGGAGAAAACTAACAATAAGACCAATCCAATTATTATACCTAGAACTAAACAATGGATGATCCTAAAATACCGACTAGGCCTCTAATACTAATGGTCAATAGAGAATCAAGGAATCCTAAGATACCAGCTAGGTCTCTAGTACTAAAGGTCAACGAAGATTAAGGAGTCCTAAAATACCGGCTATGTTTTTAATGCTAAAGATCAACGGAAAACAACAATAACTAACAAAAGGAGGACCTCATCCCACTGTGCACTCTAAAAATTTTACTATATTTATATGCTATATTCCATAAGGATTTCAACATGAAAAGGATCAAAACACATCACACATTATTCATACATATTAAACCCTTACATCATACACGTGAATCGGGATAGTCCTTCTTCATATGACCTCCTTGTCCACAATTGAAGCATATTTTTCCTAAAGGACAAGTGCTGCGAATGTGTCCTTCCCGCTTGCAGCAATAACAAAGTCGTAGCCCTTCATTCTTCTTCCCTTGTCCACCCTCTGGTGGTTCGGATGAAATCTTACACCTTTTACTAGGGTGGTCTACCTGATGCTATTCTTGGGTCTTGCAAGATTCTTCCAACTCTTGTTCAATGGCCAACGCTCGAGTAACTACCTCCTCATAGGATTGAACTAAGAAGGTTGTAACCCTACCTCTGATTTCTGACTTTAGTCCATGCTCAAAATATTTTGCCCTCCGGGCGTCAGTCACCACCTGGTGCGGTGTGTACCTCGCAAGCTCTGAGAATTTGGCCTCATACTATACCACAGTAAGAGACCCTTGGGAAAGGACCAAAAACTCCATCTCCATCCGGTTTTGCACAGTCACAGGGAAGAACTTCCTCCGAAAAAGTTCCGCGAACTCTAACCAGGAGATAGCCCCTCGATCAGCTGTTCTTGAACGCAAGACCGACTGCCACCAGAAGTCAGCCTCTGCCTCAAACTGGTAAGATGCAAGAGCGACTCATCGGTCTCCGACGACCTCCAAAACGTCGAGGACCTTCTTTATCTATTGAAACGATCGATCTGCCTGCAAGGGGTTCGGCTCTCCATTGAAAGTTGGAGGTCCCATCACCTTGAAGTCCTTCAAAAGTCTCCCTTGATGCTCACCCTTCGCGAGCTAACGAGACTGTGCCTGGGCAAGGGCAGTCAGAGCTAAGGCAGTCTGCTGCTGGGCTACTGTCTGCTGCTGTTAAACCATGGGGCCATTCCTTGGAGCATCTCCATCATCCTCGTTGTACCGTCAGGTTCAGAGGACGAACTCGCTTCGTTACCTCTTCTAGTACCCGCCATCTACAATACAACTCATATTAGAATATTATAACTCCAAGACCTAAACTTCAACTTCTACAATCCTAATCCCTCGAATCATATCCCTAAGCTCTGATACCAGCTGTCACGCCCCAAAAATCTAGGGCCGATCCCTTGGGTGTGAGGTGAGGAAAACCAAGGGGATTTAGGGTTTGGTCGACTAACTACACAAATTAGGGCTTCTCACAGGACTGCGACTCTCTCATAAATGAGAAAGGAGGAGGGGAAAACAAGATATGTTTTAAAACTTGATTTTTATGAAAGCATTTATTATTATTATTATTATTATTATTATTTTAAAAGAAAGTAGGGAGATAAAATTTTTGTCGATAGAGAGATAATTATGCTCGACCTTCAACCGGGTTATCCTCTCAGCCTGTGTGGCCTATCGGCGCCACCACCTGCTGACAGGAATCCCTCTAAGGGAGCACGGGACTCGAGTCACTGATGGCGAGCTAGGAGTCTCACCCACTCTCTGACACTCAGTACACTGTTCTAGAGGTCCTATCTACAGGGCTAGTCAATTAGGCCATTTAGATACTTATATTTTCACTATGAGCTATCCTAGACTTGTGGCCTTGAGGAGAGGCCTACCCAAAAGAATACAGCTGTATCATTGCCATTAACGAATAACAAAAACACTAATCTTAAACTAAATGATTCTTATACAAAATACGCTATTACATTGCCACGAAACTACATACCAAAAAAAAAATACGACCGTAACCCTAAAACTGCCTCCGGCCTCCCACTGCTACCTCCGAACCTGCAGGAGAGTCTACTCGTGGGAAAGAGTTGTTGGAAATAAATCCATGATAGAGGCCCGCAGCGGAAGCAAAGTGAAGGTCCGAGGACCGAGAGCGGTGTGCGTTACATATCAAAATTTTCATCGAAACGATCTACATATGCGTGTATGAAACTAGCATGGCAACTACGCGAACCCCTAACGACGATCTAACGCAAAAGAACAATCTAGCATGTATGCATGTTCTAATTATGTTAGATCTACTTGTTAGAGATCATACCTGCGTGCGGAATCTTTTACCGCGGCAAATTTCTTCTTTGTCGATGGAGATGGGCTACGGATCTGCTCGACATAGCTTCGGTGCGATGACCATAACTTTCTGTTCTGAACTCCGATTGGGCTGAAATTTGGACTGCAGGTAGCCATCTTCGAGACGAAACTTTTGCAACAAGTTTCACGTCGTTTGAACTTCTATAGCTCCCGGAATCACAGAAACAATGCTGATTTTCTGTGCAGATTCTGGACAGCAAAAGGTTGCGGGAGACGCCTTCTAGTTCACCCGATCTCACACGATGCACGGCACCTCGTCGATGGATCTCTGAGTGCCTCCATACGACGAGCCTTCTCCTTCTACGAAACACCACGTGAGGAAGACGAGTCGCCATCCAATGGCGCAAGCGAGGGAGAGAGAGACGAGAGAGGAGATGCGAAGAGAGGAGAGGGGGTGGCTAGGGTTTCCCCCATGGCTTGGGCCGGCCCTAGGGCTTGCATGGCTCAATAAATTTCATCCCCCCCTCTCTCCCTATGCCTTATATAGGGTCGGCCTTATCCTTATGGATAAGCCTAGCGGATAGGATTGACAGATTCAAATCTCTCCCTATATATCTCTTCTTTTATCTCTATCTTTTCCTTGTTTTCGAAAACGGTCAAAACCAGCCCGTTTTCTGCGCCTCATGACCGGCCCTTTCATCGGAGGCAACAACCTCCTGAAACTAATAGGGCCGGCCTTGACCAGTCTCTCAACACTTAGGGCTGGCCCCCCTAGTGCACAGTGGCGCATGGTATGACCAAAACGCCCTTATGTCTCTAGTTGGCTGTTCCTCGTGTACGAGACTTTGCAAGGCACACATAAGTGAAGTGCACCAGTGATTTCACTATTCTCTGAGGTTCCCGTAGGGTGTCCCTAGTGAAGTCAACTAGTCAACTCGCAACATGTCCCGGTGTATCGCACCCATGTGGCAAAGTCCACTTATGACAAGGAATTGCTACATGTGTTTCTGCACTAACCTAGGGTTTCCCCTTAGTGCACACACGTAGCTACGCATCTACCGTGCACTAGTGTGAAGCACTCACAGAGCGTATGCTTGGATTTCTCGCTTCCTCTAACTACGTTCTGTGTTTCGAGGAGATGGTATAAGAACCGTACATAATGTCGATAAGGTGGAACCTTCAGGGACCAGGGTTCATGGCTTCCAACTCAGACTCGATCGACACACTACTCGAGTGTACCATCGATCCTCTGAGTCCGAGTTAACCTACGTAGCCACACAGAATGCGACGCAGGCTGCACTCCAATTCCCCCAGACTTACTATGTTCTCCCTCATACCCCTGCTCTCCGCTTAGTATGGTAAACCCGCTGTCCCTCCACTGGTGCCATGATGCAACTCGAGCGGTGGAGAATACCGTCAGACTCGTGTGCTCATATGACTCGGTTCCTTCCAGGTTGACCACGTACATCGTACCTCCGATAACTCTGCCGAGTAACCGGATCCGTCACCAGTCGAACTGATGACCACCTGGCCAGGGTTTAATACGACGTAGGTCGGACCAAGGAACGCACCTCCCGTTAGGGGTGTGGATAGCCTGCAGGAGTGACATGCTGATACAACGCCAGCCGGGTAACCCAGTACACCGTGGTTTTGGATCACTGCATCCGGATCCTCACACATTGGTGCGCCAAAGCACCACACAACTGGTTAGTCCACCAGACATGGTTCCTTAGGGTTTAGGACCGTTTTACCCTAAGCAGAAACACGGTTTAGTGCACCGGTGTCTGCTCATCGATCTGTGCACCGTGTTGGTTTCGTTCGGCCACAGATACTGTGCCTGGTAATGACCGTGGTGGAGACACCCACGCTCTGTCATCCCAACAGCTTATCCTGATAGGGCGACCAACCCTAATCAGAGCTGCGAATGTATTTAGGTTACATAGGACCAGTCCTTTGAGTCTCCCACTCAAGAGGATTACCATGTAGCCATGGCTCTCTGTTCTATAATCAGAACACGTACTAAGGTACGTACCAATATGCATTCCTATACTATCAACCATACATAGCTAAACTATAGGTTTTACGAGTTGTAGACCTCACCAATTCTAACAATCTCCCACTAGGTCTAACGAGGAATAACGGTGTTGAGCTCTGTAGCTTCTACATGCTGCCCAAAAGCCTTTGCAGGAATTCCCTAAAGGAATTGACAACATTGTCTGTAGATTCCACCTCAGTACCGCTACTTGCATTTCCTCCTATAACTGTCAGATCAAGTGGAGTTTGTACTTGATGGGTTTCCCCTCACGGTGGTGCCTAGTCTCCTTGGACCTTGCTTACCGCTCTTCTATTGTAACAATAGATAACTGAGCCTCTGGTACGCGTCCCAAGTTCTCTAAGAACTTCCTAAGCCTTACCACCTGATATACTACTTCGCACGCAACAACGTGCTAAGCCTCTATGGTAGAGTCTGTGATGCACTTGCTTCACACTCTACCAACTACCGCTTCTAATCCCAAGATAAAAATAATCCCTGAAATCGATTTTCTGGAATGCACATCTGACACCAAAGTCAGATCCTGTGTGTCCAATCGATATCAGGACCTGTGAAGTGCAAACTAACTCACAATCCTTACTTAATGAGGATTTCTGAGTATACCCTTTACATCGGTCCAGAGATCTGGACCCGGGTTCAACTGAAACCGACCCATCATTCCTGCTGCGCAATAGATATCTAGCCTCGTAAAACGAATCTGGCTAGAATCTTATCTTCATGCGTAGCCTGTGACAGCAAGAGAACATTGCTCTGGTTATCTAGAGTTACCTTGATTCCCAGAGCATAACTCGCCTCACTAGGGTCTTTCACATCGAATTGTGATGACTACAAACCTTTACCGTAAACAATATTCATATGTCATTTTCAATCAGTAGAATATCGTTAACGTAAAGTACTAAATATACCCTTGTAGCTATTTCACCTTTCCTGTACCATCTTGGTTT
Source organism: Chamaelirium japonicum (assembly GCA_947650365.1). Lineage (NCBI taxonomy): Eukaryota > Viridiplantae > Streptophyta > Magnoliopsida > Liliales > Melanthiaceae > Chamaelirium > Chamaelirium japonicum. The sequence goes on from OX393552.1 coordinate 54,288,603, forward strand.
ATCCTCATTCTGATCAAATCCGTATGAGCGGATTCCCTTGATCAAAATAGATATTCCAACTTGGATGCTTGCATCAGTCCATAAATGGACCGTTGCAACTTGCATTCCATATCTTCCTAACCTACTGACACAAAGCCTGGGACTACTCATCCATATGTCCTTTCTAAATTCCCGTTAGGGAATAACTGTCTTGACATCCATCAACCAGATCTCCCAACTATAATAAGCTGTGATGGATTAAGAGGATCCGTTATAGACTTAGGCATAGCTACCAGTGAGATGGTTTTGACATAGTCAATCCTTTCTCCTTTGGAAACTAATCTAGCTACTTAAGTCTTAACTGGGTGCTCTTCTTATACACCTCCTACACCCTGAAGGGTGATAGTGTTATAAGTGTCAAGACTGTTCTAAGCGACATTGATGCAAATTTGCCTCCATGGTCTTTTGTCAATCATAGCTGTCGGAAGCTCCCACTACTTCTTCGTAGCTCTAGGGATCATTCTCCTAAAACTCTGGATTAACTATCAAAGTCTCTCCATTGTATCTTTCAGGAGCTCTAATGGTCCCACAACGACGAGGTGGTGGTGGTACAAAGGAAGCTCCCACTACTTCTTCGTAGCTCTAAGGATCATCCTCCTGAAACTCTGGATTAACTATCAAAGTTTCTCCATAGCATCTTTCAGGAGCTCTGATGGTCCCACAACGACGAAGTGGTGGTGGTACAAAAGTGAATTATTTCTACAGTACCTGGTATACTAGTTTCTTGTAACATCTACTCCCACTACGTTTTCAGATGCGCACTCTCTACCAGTACCCAGTAGTTCACCCAGAACTACCTTACCGGTAAACTTATGGTCTATAATATAATCCTGGTCTAGGTAGATGGTATTCGTAGAAACGATTACCTTCCTAACCTCAAGATCATAAAACAATCCACCTTATGCCTCCTAAGGGTAACCTACAAACAGATATACCTGGAACTACATCTCCATCTCATCCCTCTTGTCCTTTTGCACAAGTGCAGGACAACCCTATATCTCGAGACACTATAGTGTCAGCTTTCGCTTAGACCATAGCTCTCTATAGGTCTGAGGCACTGATCTAGATGAGAGATAGTTTCAAATATAAGCTACTGTTTTAAGGTACAACCCACCAAAAGGTGGGTAGTACATTTGGCAATATTCATCATACTACGGACCATGTCAGATAGAGTCTGATTCCTTCTCTCGGAGACTTCATTCTGACGTGTCATCCTTGGAGCATTTAACTGGAAGATAATCCCATGCTCCCTCAGGATCCTATGGAACTCGTCCGATAGTGACTTATTCCTTCGATTAAATCGAAGAGAATCCTATCGTCTGGACGCTCTTGGAACCATAGACGTCAAAATTAACTAACTCCCATACCTTCGTGGCCCTTTTAGTTATTATGCCTTCCAGATTACACTCATAGGTTAGAAGGATCTCCGATGAATCTGAGAACAGAAACTCGGCCTTCTGTTACCTCTGAATTTATCTAAGACAAAATTTCTAAGTCAGAGGGGTCACAAATGGGGTAGATCCTCCAAAGGATATAGATAAATTTCAATTAGACGCTGCAGTTGTCATGAAATCTATTTCCGTATTAGGATTAAATTTAAAGAGATTTTTCTGATCTATTCCTCTAACTATGAAGCTATCAATTCAGTTTAAGATACACACCTACGGTGCTGTCTAAAACTAAAAACTTCATTTAGCAAGAAGGAAATAGAACTACATCTCTAAAAACAAAATCTGTATTTCGGAAAAACTAAGACAATCATATCTAACAGCTTCCGCAGCGGCTTATGGCATCAGTACCTATGTTAGGATTACTTCACTATAAAGTAGCCTTCTGCTTTCCTTGAATCTCTGTAGACCCGAAGTCTACATTCTAAGAAGCATAAGAACTGCTACTAGATAGCGACTCAAATCCTAACATCCTGAGGCCATACTCAATCTTCAAATACCCCCTACACTCGCCAAAGCGGAAACACTTCCGTCCTTAGCGTTACCATACTTAGGAGTCCACACCAGTTTCTGCACTAGAATAGTTTTCGATCTCTTATAAGTTACTCCCTTTGGTTCTTCAAAAGAAGACCTAGGTTAAGCACTAAAGGATTTGCCTTTAATCTTGATCCCATCCTTTGTCTCTTAGAAATCTCCTTAGAAGTTCTGCGTTTGTCATCTCTAGCTTGTTAAAGCTAAAGTCTCTAACAACGCCTTCGAGGTTCCAGACAAGGATGCAAGACAGACGTCTTCCACCACCTCGTCATCTGGCACCATGTCTTTGGAATCTAGTTCGATCTGGAACTCATGTATGTGTTCCCGAACAAGCATTCCCTCTGACATCTTGGTACCGACAAGTATCTTGGTGGATAAGCGATGAGTCTACCGACTTCGCCTAGCAGACATCTTATGCAAATAAAACTTATTTGAGAAGACCCGACATATCTCTGACTTGCTTCTAAGGAGTTGTCTGCAAGTCTGCTATAACATAGCACTTGCACATCTCCTTAGACTCTCGCTAGTCTTCATATGCCCTAGTTAGTGCCCTAGTGATATCTGGACCCGTTAGGTCTAGTACAGGGATATTTAGATTACATGCCAATGTACGTTTACTACCCTATGCATAAGCTAAAGAAAAGTGCTTCCGCTCTACGTAGTTAGAGACCCGATAACTGGTTCTCTTATGGGATAACGGATAGGGGAATTATATGGTTGAATGAAAAAGAATGCACAAAAAACTTATTTTATGGATTTTGAAAATAAGCTAATTATATCCAAATGTCAGCGCTACCCTCACAGCGAAGACACCTCTATGGATTAATTTAACCATGTATGTAAGATCTCGGAATAGGCTGCACCTGTCCGAGGGGGCAGTGTGCAGGTCATCCGCTTACACGGGTCTTTCCCTTGACCCTATCCAAATCTGCCAACTAAGGGCTTTGATGAACCATGGTTATCTTTTGGCCAGTACCACGTGATCACCATTGTCTTCGCAACGAATACCTCACGTGTACTTCGGATGCTTAACCACGAGCCTAGGCAATTACAGAACGGAAGTTCTAACGGCCCCTACGAGGGTGAGTAAAAGCCTGAACCCTTGGCGCCGTAATCGCCATATCCCGAGGGAGATCACTAAGTAGCTTGGCATGGAAAAACACAGCTCTCACCCGAGGGGGTTGTTAAGTTATGCCCTCCCACCCGAGCACAAAGTGATTGGCCGTGGAGGCCAGAGGATCTCTAAAAGTCCTCTCTTGCATCCCTTATTAAATTTGAGGGTTATTTAATGCAAGTATGAGTGTATACTAAGGTCACGACAACCTATACACTAGACCCTGGTCATACCATGCTCCCACTAGCGTTTCATGCCTTTCGCGAAGCATTAATCGATCTCGGAATATCATAGTCCCTGCCTCAAGTGGATTTCTTCACTCAAGGGTCACATTACATATCCCAAGAACGTCGATGCTCTACAAACCTGGCTATCACGTTAATGCTCTGGAGCCTAGCCTAAGGTCAGACTGACAGGAAAGGTTTTCCACTACCATGGCGCCTCGCTTATAAATTTGACGAATGATGTCATAGTAAAATTCCAACTCATTCTAGGTTTCGATGCTTGCCAAATAGGCACACCCGACTAATCGGGTGTTGACCTAATGGGGTCATAACCAAATGTGAGGAATTCATGCTATCATCAAGGGTCAATTAAATAATAGGCGTCACTAGTGGAATCCTATCCTAATAAGGTCGCTAGGACCCGAGGGGAAAGGGCATCCCTCTAACATAGATAATCATATTATTGCATCGGGGTTCTCTACAGAAATATAAAGAACTACTGAAAGAAACAAGCACACAACTGAATCAAGTTCAGGGTCCGACCCCTGAACCTGACTGGCACAACGCAGGCTCTCTGTCTCCTTCGCAAGGTCCTCGATCCGGTGCAAGCCTCTGTATACGATCTCCTGACGCTTTCTGCCCTTTGCCGTCATCGTGTACGCTTCGCCGGATCGTCATCGTCCTCCAAGGTTCCGCTCGTCCTCCCGGTGGTGGATCTTCACGGTAGGTTCTCCTTTTCAATCTGTAACCGAAAAAGATCTAGTACGCTTCGAGCAAGTGCTCGCTCGTACACAATTTCCTAGAATAAAAAGGAAAACAAACCTAGCTAAAAGCCTGGGAATCAAGGGTGGTAAATCTTCACCTCTTGCCCGACTATGGCTCTAAAATCTATCCACACACAGAAGAAAAAACATCCAGACAAAATCGCTAACACAGGGTCCGACCCCCAGTAGCAATCAATCACATATCCAGAATAATTTTAGAAGCGGTGCCCTGCAAGAACGATTCATAGAACACACAAAAAATATAATATGCATGATCTACTCGTAGAACCCCGATGGCGGTACATACTATTCATGCGCGCACATGACGGTTTCATGAAAAAACATAAAACGCACACCACTAGCGTGCTCTGATACCAATTGTTGGAAATAAATCCATGATAGAGGCCCGCAGCGGAAGCAAAGTGAAGGTCCGAGGACCGAGAGCGGTGTGCGTTACATATCAAAATTTTCATCGAAACGATCTACATATGCGTGTATGAAACTAGCATGGCAACTACGCGAACCCCTAACGACGATCTAACGCAAAAGAACAATCTAGCATGTATGCATGTTCTAATTATGTTAGATCTACTTGTTAGAGATCATACCTACGTGCGGAATCTTTTACCGCGGCAAATTTCTTCTTTGTCGATGGAGATGGGCTACGGATCTGCTCGACATAGCTTCGGTGTGATGACCATAACTTTCTGTTTCAAACTCCGATTGGTCTGAAATTTGGACTGCAGGTAGCCATCTTCGAGACGAAACGTTTGCAACAAGTTTCACGTCGTTTGAACTTCTATAGCTCCCGGAATCACAGAAACAATGCTGATTTTCTGTGCAGATTTTGGACAGCAAAAGGTTGCGGGAGACGTCTTCTAGTTCACCCGATCTCACACGATGCACGGCACCTCGTCGATGGATCTCTGAGTGCCTCCATACGACGAGCCTTTTCCTTCTACGAAACACCACGTGAGGAAGACGAGTCGCCATCTAATGGCGCAAGCGAGGGAGAGAGAGACGAGAGAGTAGATGCGAAGAGAGGAGAGGGGGTGGCTAGGGTTTCCCCCATGGCTTGGGCCGGCCCTAGGGCTTGCATGGCTCAATAAATTTCGTCCCCCCCTCTCTCCCTATGCCTTATATAGGGCCGGTCTTATCCTTACGGATAAGCCTAGCGGATAGGATTGACAGATTCAAACCTCTCCCTATATATCTCTTCTTTTATCTCTATCTTTTCCTTGTTTTCGAAAACGATCAAAACCAGCCTGTTTTCTGCGCCTCATGACCGGCCCTTTCATCGGAGGCAACAACCTCCTGAAACTAATAGGGCCGGCCTTGACCAGTCTCTCAACACTTAGGGCCGGCCCCCCTAGTGCACAGTGGCGCATGGTATGACCAAAACGCCCTTATGTCTCTAGTTGGCTGTTCCTCGTGTACGAGACTTTGCAAGGCACACATAAGTGAAGTGCACCAGTGATTTCACTATTCTCTGAGGTTCCCGTAGGGTGTCCCTAGTGAAGTCAACTAGTCAACTCGCAACATGTCCCGGTGCATCGCACCCATGTGGCAAAGTCCACTTATGACAAGGAATTGCTACATGTGTTTCTGCACTAACCTAGGGTTTCCCTTTAGTGCACACACGTAGCTACGCATCTACCGTGCACTAGTGTGAAGCACTCACGGAGCGTATGCTTGGATTTCTCGCTTCCTCTAACTACGTTCTGTGTTTCGAGGAGATGGTATAAGAACCGTACATAATGTCGATAAGGTGGAACCTTCAGGGACCAGGGTTCATGGCTTCCAACTCAGACTCGATCGACACACTACTCGAGTGTACCATCGATCCTCTGATTCCGAGTTAACCTACGTAGCCACACAGAATGCGACGCAGGCTGCACTCCAATTCCCCCAGACTTACTATGTTCTCCCTCATACCCCTGCTCTCCGCTTAGTATGGTAAACCCGCTGTCCCTCCACTGGTGCCATGATGCAACTCGAGCGGTGGAGAATACCGTCAGACTCGAGTGCTCATATGACTCGGTTCCTTCCAGGTTGACCACGTACATCGTACCTCCGATAACTCTGCCGAGTAACCGGATCCGTCACCAGTCGAACTGATGACCACCTGGCCAGGGTTTAATACGACGTAGGTCGGACCAAGGAACACACCTCCCGTTAGGGGTGTGGATAGCCTGCAGGAGTGACATGCTGATACAACGCCAGCCGGGTAACCCAGTACACCGTGGTTTTGGATCACTGCATCCGGATCCTCACACATTGGTGCGCCAAAGCACCACACAACTGGTTAGTCCACCAGACATGGTTCCTCAGGGTTTAGGACCGTTTTACCCTAAGCAGAAACATGGTTTAGTGCACCGGTGTCTGCTCATCGATCTGTGCATCGTGTTGGTTCCGTTCGGCCACAGATACTGTGCCTGGTAATGACCGTAGTGGAGACACCCACGCTCTGTCATCCTAACAGCTTATCCTGATAGGGCGACCAACCCTAATCAGAGCTGCGAACGTATTTAGGTTGCATGGGACCAGTCCTTTGAGTCTCCCACTCAAGAGGATTACCATGTAGCCATGGCTCTCTGTTATATAATCAGAACACGTACTAAGATACGTACCAATATGCATTCCTATACTATCAACCATACATAGCTAAATTATAGGTTTTACGAGCTGTAGACCTCACCAATTCTAACAAGAGTAGCCCCCAATGGGAAATTGAGAGATTAGCCAAATTAATGGCTAGTGATATTTTAATAGTCTTTAATAATATGAGATGACATATTTAATTGAATTAAATTACATAAGCAGTTCAAAGTTTACAGAAGGTTAACCTAGGTTAACCTAAGCCTATCAGTTGTCTATGTTCACATGCAATTCCTATTGTTACTAGGTTATCTATCATACAGTCAGTTAGATATTCTACAGTGCTTGATTATGAATTACAATATAAATCATATATCCTAAAGTGAACCCCGGATATTTTGTTCATCATGCCCCCGATCGGGCATTACTATAGGGCCTTTTATTTCGATGTAGAGGGCCAACTCTCTCGCCGTGCATCCACCATGCACAAATCATCCAGATAATTATAAGATATTTTCCATCTTTCACGGTGGAACTCTACCGCCCCACTTGTGTTACTTTGGGAGCTTTAACCACCCCGGGACAGAGTTGCTAGGTCAATCCCTACTAAAGGGCTACTCCTATTGGCTTTACCACAACCCTTGACCGTTACCCCCTAGCCTACTGGTCTTCGGCTGTGCGTGCAGGGTGGTTCACGTCCCTTGCGTGCACGGGGTCCAATCTTTCCACACGATAGATTATTATAATCATAAAATAACTTTGACATTTTACCCCGGGATTCGTACCGCGCTCACAACCCATGCATTACAATAAGCCTAAATTACTCTCACCCATATTCCCGTGTGCCTAGGTCTCCACATTCCACTCAGGAGGGCGGGCACTGATAATTATTAATTTTTCAAACCTTAAGGAAATTCCTACTTACAGTGTCCAAACAATCAGCAGGATAATTATTATTTAATTATTAATATTATTAAGCATGCGTCTCCGAACTCGCGACTCCGCATGCAAGGCGGGGTCCACTCGACCACATGCGACGATGCCCGACGGGACCCGCATGCAGCGTTATGGATACCTACCCTTAGTCATTCTCATTTCCCACTATTAAAGACCATGCAAAGGTAGTAGATGTTACCTGGTTGTGGAACACGAGCTTCTGCGAGGCGACCTCCGCTTCATCTCCAACTGGGTCAGCACGGCCACGAACTGTCAAACACACACAGCGGGCCTATAGTCATTGCTTGCTATCGAGAAATACAGGTTTAGGCCCGAGTTGGCCGAGTCAAAAATTTTAGGTGTCATCGGACACGGTCTACCGGTTCTCAAATTGATGAAACCAATGGTACCATCTCGGCTTAGGTCTAGGAAAGGTCGAAAGTTCGATTCGTCGTCCACCCAAGATGACCTCGTGCTAAGGTTTGAATACTACAGTCGTTACTTTAATTACAACGAGTCGCACGAGCTTGAGCTCGGATTGACGGTGGCTATTACACCTAACCCAATCGGATTCCGGGATCGGCAAGGTTTGGCACGTGGGCCGCTGGTGGTTCACCGTCGTGCATCACTTGCATAAAAAGAATGTAACAGTGGGTTATCATCAACCAGCAATGGTCAAAAGATTGCATGACCCAACAACATAGTCACATGGTTTGATGGCTTCAACAATCGCTATCATCGTGTCAGGGGCATGGAAATCGATGCGGTTAATGGGGTAACTTGGTGCGTGATCGGGTTGTCCCTACCCAACTTGCACCCTATAGAGGTTCATGAATTACTATTTCGTCTAGAAAAAGGTTGCATAGTCCATTGGTCTGGCAAGTCGGTTATGGGTCAATCGTACAAGATTTATGACAGGTTACGATCAACTCGATCGCGTTCGTGAGGGACAAAGGCTGCGATCAGCCATAGGGAAATATGAGGGTCATGGATCGGTCATTGTGTGGTCACTTAGTAATCGAGCCCGCAACACAACAAAAGAGTAAATATTATATTTTCAGTCAGGGGCTTTTCGCCTTCGGTTGCTCGGCCACGATTGACAGGGAAAATTAAGCCAAACTAGGTTTCCTAGGCGACCGAGCACGACCCAATCACCGAAATAAGAAAAGGGACAAGGTCTGGGGATCGGTGGAATTGGTAGTGCCTGGCTTAGGGCGGTCGGGCTCTGTCGACATAGGTTGTACAGCCGTTGGCCATGTAGCCAACGACTACAAAAACAGGGCAAAAGGGTCGGCGCGACTAGTGGCTTAGCACGGGGTGGTACTAGACCGAGGGTGGTCGGAGTCACTCATTGCTTGACCACCGATGGTCAGGCTACCGACAGCCGTTACAGCACGGCATAGGGACACAAAAGGATGGTCGGTGGGCCTGGCCTGGCTTGGTCAAGCCTTGTGGCCGGTTGTACAGTCGCCGGTTACCTGGCCGACAGCCATGGTTACACCAAGGATCTAAGGCCGCAAGGGCTGGATCGGATCACACAAAGATGAAAGAGAGAGAAGGGGATGAGGCAGACCCTGCCGGGAGCGGAGTCGTCGATCGAGTCTCAACGGAACAAGAAGAAAAAAAAAACAGAGGAAATATAGGGGAGCTGGCTACCTGGTGCAGGGGCTCGGCTGCGGCTCCTCGCTCCGGCTGGCTGCTCTTCTCTGGCCACCACCGCGCGCAGCCACCGAGAGGGAGGAGAGAGAGGAAATCAGGGAGAGAGAGAGAGAGAGAGAGAGAGAGAGAGAGAGAGAGAGAGAGAGAGAGAGAGAGAGATCGGAGAGGAGAGAGGAAGAGATCGGAGGGGAGAAGGGGGGTCGGGTCCGGGTTTTAAATAGGGGGAAGGGGATGGCCGGTAGGGTAGGGGGGTGGCGCTAGGGTAGAGGGGGCGGCCGGGCATAGGGGTCAAGGGAGGCGGTGCTAGGGTAGAGGGGGCAGCGGGATTCGCGGCGGGATCCCGGGGCGGCGATCGGGTTTGGGGTCGGATCAGATCAGGTTGGGTAGGGAGATGGAGAGAGAGATCCGTGAGTGGGGGGAGAGAGAGATGGATCGGGTGAGAGGGAGAGAGAGAGAGATCCGAGAGAGAGAGAAGAACAGAGAGAGAGAGAGGGGAGAGAGAGAGAGAGAGAGAGAGAGAGAGAGAGAGAGAGAGAGAGAGGTGGATGGGGGTTGGTTGGGTACGGGTTCAGGTTAGGGATGGGGATGGGGATGGGGTTTTGGGTTTTAAATTTTTTTTTTGTTTTGCTTTGCTTTGTTTTGTTCTATCTCTTTTTTTTTTTAAAGCTGGTCGAGCCCGACTCGTGCCGAGCCCGACTCGCCCTCGACTCGGGTCGCGCTGAGACGAGCCGGTGCGCGAACCTCGACGGTTCCGACAGACTAGCCACAATATATATTTTATTATTAAAATTACTAAAAATAACATTCGTGTTATGCCTCAATAGACGTGCTCCCAAGCTCGTGCCTCCAATGTAGCCTCGCGATCCGTACCCGGGACCCACTGCCTGGTCCCACTCGAGTACAACCAACATCATGCCAACTAATGAAAATAATTATTCAAGCTACGATATTAAAATAATATTTAAATCAAACCGGGTTGCCCTGAGCGAAAACACACTGGAGTGCCGATCATTACATGGTAAATATCGGGCTTCTAGTAGGCCTAGTTGGAGGCTTACATAGGGTTTTAAATGAGATATTAAAAGGTATTTCTTATAGATCCAAACCGATGTTTCTATTTTTAATGAAAATACTAACATTTTTCTCTTTATGGATTATGGTGCTATCTATTGTGTTGATTGAAATTTTTAAAAGAAATTTATGAGAAACGGAACAAAAAATATTAATAATTTAATAAACGGAACAAAATTTTTGTAATTGGAAAAAAAAAACGGAATAGTACGTCATCTCAAATGGTGTAAAGTATTTACACCATTTGAGATGGCGTAAGAATGGAGTGGTAAATTAACATACCGAAAATGGCCATAGTTTACGTCATTTCAAATGGCGCAAAGTTTATATATTTTATATTTGCCTACTAACGGCTATTTTTTGATCGTTGGCTGCGGCCCAACGAAGTATTTTATATTTGCCAACTAACTGCCTGAACACCCCCACAGCTAAAGACTTTACGCCAATTGAAATGGCGTAAACTATGGGCACTTTCGGTATTTTAATTTACCACTCCATTCTTATGCCATTTACTATTCCGTTTTCCCAAGTACAAAACTTTTGTTCCATTTATTAAATTATTAATATTTTTTGTTCCATTTCTTAAAAAAAATTATATTTTTAAAAGAGATGAAAGGAGTCATCGAAAAATCTTACATCAAAGGGATTGGGTATTCTTCAAAGCTAAAGAGATTGAGGGGGTGTGGTTGAGCTCGTGGTGATCTCGATAATCATGGATAACTAGACGCCTTGGGTTATCCCTGAATGAGTTAAATGTTAGACCGCCTTATACATACTGAGGGAATAAGAACCGTGGTCCTCCCCTCCACTGCACGCGCTAGTGCTTTCCTCCAAAAAGGTGCCATGTGGTGTCTCTTAACAAAAGCTGGACCCGAGTTAACTTGGATTCACCCCTCCCAATAATGATCAAGAAAAAAATAAAAAGCCAAATACTCGAAACCTGATCAAATCCAAACCCGACCCGCAAAGTAATAAGGTCTCATTGTAAGACCCAAAGCCATCTTAATTCGGATCCGGGTCTATATTTTTCGATCCAAACCTATCCATGAGGTATCATTGTATCAATTACAGTCCCATCTCCTACTCCTCCGCTCGTGTCTGTAACCGTGAGTGGTCCGTTTTCGGAGCTTTTGTCTTTCCAACCCTCTAAAACCCTCCATTGCGTCGTTCCCCCCATTTCCGCTCTCTCTCTCTCTCTCGAAAACCCAACAAAACCCTAATCCCGGATAAAGACAGTGGAAGTGGGAGGCCATGGCGAAAACCCCCATCCGGTGGGGAACGGCGGCGACCAGGAGGCTGTTCTCCGCGGCGTCGGCTCCAGCGGTGCAGAAGCCTCCGCCGCCGGTATCGACGCGGACGGCGATGGTAGGAGAGGCGAAGAAATCGAAGCCTCTGTATCGGAGGCTCTCAGAGCTGGGTCGGGCGCCGGAGGGGAGCGTGGCGAAGGTGCTGAACAAGTGGCTGAGGGAAGGGAGGGCGGTTACGGCGGTCAAGCTCATGGACTACGTGAAGGATCTCCGCAAGTACAGGCGCTACCAGCACGCCCTCGAGGTCAGCTTTTCTCTCTCCCTGTCTGAACAGAATGTTCCTGTTTCTATCCATGGATAATCTTGGATTTGTTGAGTGTTATTGTTTGCCGAAAATTTCTTCGATATTGGATGTATTGCCACACTTATATGACATTTTGATGAGTATTTAAAATTAATGTATAACCTTTTATTGATGAACACTTCGAATTAATGTTTACCATGTGCCCTTATAAATTGTGTGATTAGGGTTTCACACAATGAAGAAGAGATGAGAAGATGAGGGGGAGAAGAGAGAAGATGATGGAAGAGAACACAGTGGAGTCCACCCCGAATAAAATTTTGTTATATCATTTTTTCTCAAAACATGAGTAACAACTCGATTACCTTCCGGCATAAATAATGGAGCTTTAATTTACTAACAAAAAGATAAGGAATGATTTTATCATTTTAATTTTTTAAAAATTTTCATAGCACATGTAGAAAAGAAAGAAGGGTTCACAACTTGGTTAGTTTCTTTAGTGGAGTTGTTTGGCATCAATTGAACTTGTTACCAATTTTTTTTTCTTATTCTATAATTACATGCATTTATTTTATAAATTGTGTTGCAAGCTAACATTGATCATTCAAAACTCCAAGATTATTTTTCAATATATCGATGTTATCCTACTGAATAAAAAAAAGGAATGAGAGTTTCGAAGTGCATTACTAGATAGGTCGAGCTACCCCCAACTATAAAATTGGATCGAGTTCGGGACGGACCTGTACATTGTATACAACCCTGGTCTCAAGCCGTTTTTCTTATGGCTTAGAATATAAGCCTGATCCCTTATGTAATGTTTAGGATATAGGCCCATACCCATTCCAAAAGGGTTGGACTCAATCGGGCCCATTGTCTTCCTTATCATAATCATGGAATTATACTCACAACCAGAGAGAGGGTTGCCGATCCTTCACATGGAAAGAACTCACAATTTATCTTTTTCACTTGGAAGAGGAACTAGATGATTAAAGTGGACCCTCTTTTGCCCTTAACACTTCCTGTTTTAGTGGGACTTGATTGGGTATGTTGATCCACATCTACACGTCCTAAAAAAGCAAGATTCTATAATATAGAATCTTGATATCTTAAAATTTAGAATCTCAACTAGATTTGGTAGATCCTTAGTTGTAGATTTCAAACCTCATTGCTCACTTCTATTAAACTCATGAATAAAGCACCTGAAAGGGCAACACGTTATCTCGTTTCCTTCGTGGCCTCTAGCTTTAAGATTTTCCTAAAACCTCTTGGATATACCCAAAATGACACCCAAAGACCTAAAACAGGAAAGTAGAAAATAAGACCAAAATAAAACAACCTAATGATCACATCTTGGCCACTGCAATGATTTAACTTGAGATATGGTAAAAAGGAAGAGATGAACGACATCATGAATTGATCCAAGAGCAAGAATTGAAGACCGTTTAGGGTTGGAGTCACGCACTTCCATCTTCGATTATTGTTTTCTTTTATTGTGAGGTCATATCTTCATGGATAAGATCTGTTCATATTTTGTCACATTTCCATGGTTATTTTTATTTTTATTTGTTGCAATTCTTAAAAACAGTTCAAATCATGGTATGTCTCAAATGCTATTATTTTTGTTTTTTCTCCACATAAACTTATCCGCACAAATGGTGTATTTAGAACTCATCCTATCTTCTTTCAAAACACAAAAAAGATTCTTTCCACGGCCCTTTTTATAGAAGTCAAACTAGGCTACAAACAGTGTGGAGGAATTATGGGATCCTTTGAAAAGGAGCTATGCTTCATCTTATCATTTTCCTATCCCACCTTCCTTTTCTCTAGTTTTTCATCTTTTTCCCCTTTCGGGCCTTTCCATGTTTCTATCTTTTATTCGAGGCTTGGAACTAGGCATTTCTGGTCTTGATCACATTTCGATAAATGCTCTCGTACTTCGAATTCGGTGAGGCCTTTCCTTGAGACAAACTCCTTTCTTGCCACCAACCGTCCATGTATTTCACGAGTTTTCTAATTCAGAAATTTTATTTTATATTATATTTCAGATTTTGAGTTTTTGATGGATCTTGTGGATGACCCAAGTCACCCAACTTTGACATTGGCCTAAATTTGATCTCATCTTGTTGCTTCATAAATTGTTTTGACGTACTTAATTACATTATTGTACTTTATTTACTTGTTGAAATATGCATTAGGTAGGCTGTCCAAACCAACTTGGATTGGGTTCAACAAGGACAACTTGAACTCGGGATAAAACTCTTGGTTTAATCATTAATGCTCCAATGTTAAGGAGGACTAGAGCTTAGGAAGGATAAGTTTGCGGAAGGAAGGAAATGATATTGTTGCGATATGAAAGAAGTTACAATTTGCTATTAGATCATTTTATTTCCAACTCTTTGCATCTCATATTTAGATCTGATCTGAATGACTAAAAGCAAAAAGAGGGAAAACAAAAAGGACTTAAATTCAGAATAAGAGACTGGGTTATGTTTATACTTTATACTTATTTTGTATGTTTTGCTTGTTCTAAAAATATGTGGCAGACTGTATGTAAATTTTGATATATAAAACATGGAATTGTAGTAGAAGATCAAAATCAAATTCTTTTAATCAACTTTTCAATCTCTATTTATTTTCTCAAGTGGGGGCAGCCGGGCAGGTTCTTACTTCCTACAGTCTCTAAGTTGAGTCCCTTTAGGAATTTACAAATAATGATAGAAACATGTCACATATTATTCCACTTGCATTCTAGAGGTCCTCCCTAGAAAATGCAAAAAACTTGTATGCCTTATGAATTTGTGGTAGACTGTATACGAATTTAATACAAGGGGGTATGAGCTTTACGCTCTTCTAAGTTTATACTTACGACCAAGGTTTAAAATACGAGTATTGATACTAGTATCGGTCGGATTCAGACCAATACGTACCGGCGATATGACTCAGTATCGATTGGTATTGACCGAAATCGTATCGGTCTATTTTTTTTTGATAAACTATAGAAAAAATAACTTTAAATATTAGGAATTGTATATAAATAAAAGGTATGAACCATTAATCTTATGACAAAGAGTTCCTAGAGTTGGTGGGTGTGGTTTTGTTCTATTGTGATTTTTAGTAGGGAAAAAATTCATTTGATTGCCTTTTGCTTTACTTTTATAATCTAGTGTTTTGTTTGTAATTGAGAGCAAAACTTCCCACTTGCTGATTGGCCTTAGTTACCATGCATGTTTCTCTACTCTTTGATAGCTAACTCCACGATCATCATAGAAAAAGACATAGGAGTATAGTACTAGATTAATTGCCTATGCATCTGCACTTTCGTATTAAAGAAAAAAGAAGAATTAAGAACTTTGTTGATAATTATGACAAGCCATAAGAAGTCTGATTCATGTAATTAGAAAACAATCTACAAATGAATTTGAAAGCATGGACCTGTACCGGTCGATACCTGTCAGTATTATCCGATACCTGCATAACTCGACCGGTACAAATCAATACTGATGGGTATCAGCCGATATAGGTTCAGTACCGGTTTCGGAGGGTGTATCTGTTCGATTGGGCCTGGAACCTGTACGTATCGGCCTATACGTGCCTATATCGGCCGAGTTATGAAACCATGCTTACGACTATAATCTAGGAGAGGAAAACTAAACAATCACATCCAATGTTGTCAAATGCAATATGTGATCGCACAAAAATACTTTCATGATCACATATGCATTTTTATGTTTTTTTTTTTCTTGTTGTGCTGCTCGTGGAGAATTAAATTTTTTTAAACTATATTCATTATAAAAAGTACATAAACATTTAAAGTATGCCTCTTCGTGGAGTATTAGAGGAAAGGTAGACCAAACCGTCCCTCGTCATGCATAGGAATCCTGATCCAACTCTTACTCGTGGGTGGGCCCCATGGTTTAAGGAGGATCGGATTTCTATCCTTGTGGAGAGAGGATTCAGACTCCTTTTCTTCTTGGCTTGTCCAACCCATAAAAGGAAAGGAGAAGGGATTAATCACCTATGCTGATTTGGCGACCTTGGTACAATAACTCCTCAAACATTTGCTAATGCCCCTTGAGTTCTAAAATTGTTATAAATTCCTTCACATAAAATGTACTATTAACTATTGTTTTAACTAATTGTAGCACCATAATCAACCAAAGGAGACAATTACGTGCTCCTCAACGCACAAAAGATGCTCTTGCATTAGGCCTTAGGTTCGAGAGTTCTCGGCTTCGATAAGAAAGATTGGACATATTGAATGAGTGATGAGATTTATTTACTTCAACTCTTCTTTGGTGACTCCTATGCGTTTAGTAGAATGCTTTTCAAGCCACTTAATGAGGTAAAGTGATGGCCTTGTCGTGGTTACATCTTCCACATATTGAAGATGTGATATAGGACAGATGAGGGGGTCCTGTGGAATCAACTGAAACATGCTTGAATCATAGCAAATAAAAGAGTAATCATGAATCAATATTACCTCAATTAATTCTTGAACGAAAAAACCAACCACAATCAGATTCCAGCGTAGAAGAGCTTTCAAATCAACCAAAAACTGTAATAAAATAGCTTTCAGGAAACTTGGGGTTACCGTTGAAAATTTTAGCAATTGTGTTGGGTGCCCTCAGCAGATCTGGGCCCATATTTAAATCAAAACTTGGACATAACAGAAAACGCCAGTGGCATCAATAAAACAATCTAGGGTGCTCTTGGAATAATTGGTTCTAATTACGGGGTGCCCTTGGAGAAAAGAGGATAATAGAATTAATTTTTTTGTGTTTTTCTTTCATACGAGGCGAGAGGAAAGGGTGCACGTCCTTTTTCTGCACGACTTCTTTCTCTCGCTGTATTCTTCTGCTCACAGGAAAACAGAGACGTGAGGGCAATCCGCGGGGGCGAGGAAAGTGGGGGAGAGAAAGAAAGAGACAGAAAGAGAATCCTTTATTCTTCCTTCAAATCAACAAAAAAAAACAATAAAGCAACTTTGGGTAAACTTGGTGTTGCCCTCGAAAAGTTCGTAATTATATGAGGGTTCCCTCAGTAGATCTAGGCAACCCAGCTTTAAGTCAGAACTTGGTTGTTCGCGGTTGTGGAGTGCCCTTGGAAAAAAGAGATAACACAGACATTAAATTTTTTCATGTTTCTTCTATATGGGACAAAGGGGAGGGGCGCACATCCTTTTTTCTGCGTGTCCTCTCTCTCCATCTTTTTCTTTGGGAAAACAGTGACGAGAAGGTAGTTCGTGGGGGCGAGGAAAGAGAGGGAGAGAGAGAATCATTTATCTTCTTTTGTCTTCGTTCAAAACTCCTCTTCTTCTTGCTTGCAATGGAGATTTGAGAGGTAAAGAGAAGTTAAACAGAGGGGGGTGGGAAGAGGATCATAAAGAGTCAGCACTTAGGGTTGTTGGAGTATTCACCAACGGGGAGAATACACTCTCAAAGAGTAGCAATTTCAATATTTTTCATTCATTGATCATAAAAGAGGATTTGGGAGTGTTTAAATAATCCACCAATTACATGCCTAGCATCCCTACATCCGATGTGGGACTAATAAGATCTAACTTGAGTTGCACACCAAGTCATACAATTATCATAATTAAATATTCATAAAATACTAATTAAAACAATAAAAAGATAATTGAGTCCTGTCAGAGATGGGCCAGACACATTTGGGTTGAACTGGAAATCTGCTTCGCATCAAGATGTTGTCAATCACATCCTTGTTTTTGTAGAAGTTGGTTAAGTCGATCTGATCACTCTTGTTTATTGATCCATGTACTTTTGTGATGCTTTTGAAGCCAGTTGATAAGAGATCTCTGGTAGTAATGGCCTTGCAATGATGCTATCTCTTGCATGTTGAAGATATCTTCAATCACATCCAATATTTTTCACAAAAGTTTATCAAGTCGATCTGATGGTTCCTCCTTAATTTGTTTCTTTGTTGAAACCATGATAATCATAGAGATCATATTTAAATTTGAGCTAATTTTAAGATCTAGAGGTCCACTAGGTATCATTGCTTTTGATCTTTATGGCAATATTACACGACATGGTATTCTTTTATTTTAGTTTGTTCTAAGTGACATGTGGATACCACTCTTTCTGTAGCGTACACTAGAATATTATTTCCTTGAGATTTTGTACCATCGGTGCATGCTCATGTCTGCTTTATATTATTCAGTGTTGATTTGACTGATTCATCAACTTCGTGATTGACTCGTTGGGTATGATTGGCATATGCTTTGGCATCGTCGTTTGAGCGAGCAAAGATTGGTAGGGGCACATGATCAAGATATGTTGCTGCTTATGCACATGAGCAACTTCAAACAATTCTTTTTAGTGGATCGAGTTATGGAGTTATAAGCAAACTCTGCTTGAAGACCATGTCCCTTGACTTGGATGTGGTCGTCCATGATATATTTGAAGAGATCCTTCAAGCTTCGATTGGTGACATCTGTTTGGCTTCCAATTTAAATGGTTATATACAATAGAATATCTAAGCTTGGTGCCGATTTTTTCCCCACAAATTGCTCCCAAAGTAGCCCATGAGCTTTATATCTCGATCGAAAAAAATAGTAGCAGAGATGCCTAGATGAAAAAACTTCTAAAAAATTATTTACATGAGCTATTCGGTGTTGTCAAGGCACGTGCCTAAGCGACAAGGCGCTCCAGAAGGGTAAGGCGCAAGCCGCCTAAGCGTGCCTATAACCATGCCCGCAGTCAATAAGGCGCGCCTTTTTTTTTGTTTTGAAGGGTCAGTGCTTCTTTATCTATTTGTTTTCTTTTGGCCTAGGATCATGATTCATTTGTCATATATCAATTGTTTACTGTTATGTGATTATTTCAATCATTTAATCATTTCAGCTTCACGTGCTTAATTATTAACTGATTGTTTGTGATAGACTTCAATCATATCTTCATTTATTGGTGGTTATGGAATCTATCATTATTTATTGTTCATTGTTATGTGACAAACTTTAGTCACTGTATTCATGTTATACAAATTTCATCATGCTAAGTTGCTGCAAAATTCATCATACTTTGTATTATTGTATATTCAAATGATAACAATATCTTAGCTAGCTGTATTTAAAAAAAAAAAAACATAAGGCGACGCCTAGGTGTCTAGGCGCACCTGAGGCACATCGCCTTGACAACCTTGGACGCTATGACATGTGGGATGAAGTGTTATTTTTGAGAGTCTATTCAAATTCTCGAGCAGTTGAATGTAGCCCCAAAACAAACTCCATCCTAATATGTACCAATGGAGCTTCCCATATGGGTAACAATGTATCAACTCCGTAATTTGGAATTACCCTTTGGCACATCGGTAAACAATACATCATTTTACCCTATGATCTATACCTCTGACAATTTGATCAATGGTAGCGCTCGGCCGCTGTACCAAATTCTTGTCCCACCTAAATTGGCCTCCAAGTCCAATGTTTGTTCATTAAATACAACCAGTAAAATGAAACATATTGACCTGGTTAATAAGAAGAAGAAAAATGAGGGAAAAAATATATTGATATGCAAGATATTTGCATAAATATCCAAAATACATTAGAAGGTTTTACTATTTATTAATGTGGATAGAAATATCAACTAGCCAACATAATCAAACAATAACAATAGCAACAGTATCAAAAGAGAAAAATAAAGCAACCAAAAATTAAAATCATAAACAAAAATATAATTAAATGGAAATTATGTAGATAATAACCCCCCTTCCATTTTTTTTCATTTTGCTGGTTGTATTTGGTGACTTGAAGGAGGTTTGTTTGTTGATTTCAATGTGTGTGTGTGCGTTTGCGTTTGCATCTGCGTCCGCATCCCTCTACTCCCCTTTCTATGTGTGTGTGTGTGTGTGTGTGTGTGTGTGAGAGAGAGAGAGAGAGAGAGAGAGAGAGAGAGAGAGAGAGAGAGAGAGAGAGAGAGAGAGAGAGAGAGGAGCCTACCTCATTCAATCGAGTAAAGAGGGGACACCGATTAGATTGGTGTAATGAGAATAACTATGAGTGCACCTAATCAATTAAGGAGAGAGATAAGGGAATTGCTTGGTACAAGAACGTCGGTCGGTTGGTGCAATAAATACCGTGATCCACCTCTTGTTAGGTACAATAGTTGAAGTTTGATTAAGAGATAAGAATCTTTTAGCCATCTTTTTGTTACCGTTGTACTATTTTTTGGTTTTTTGTTGATGGGATGTGTATGCTTAAATAAAACCAAGTGCAGAATTTAAAACACAAAATCAGATTTCAGCATGTTATAAACAAATTTCAGCAAGGCCTATAATCATGGTTCATCATCCATTCATTCCCAATCAGATTTAATTCAACGAAATAATAAAACTGACAAGAATAAGATTAATTTCAGATTCTAATAACTGAATTCCAGCAATAAGAATAATCACAATCTCAAAATAATACGCCAATGTTTCAAAGAACAATCAAAGATCTAATGATAAACCCTAATGGATGAGATTCTCGGAAAACCAAGGATTTTTGGAAACCCTAATGTAATTTCAACAATAAGGCCGGTTAGGGAAAAAGAAAGATATCACATGAAAGTATCGAGAATTGATCTCACCGTGCTTTGGTCAATGACGGCTGCTGACAGGAACTCCGTTGTTGCAGATGAAAGTGGCGGAAGGGGAGGCGTGGTCCAGAAGAAGAGGTGAAGAAGCCGAGACGATGGATCTTTGGAGATGAAGGAACTCCGCGTCGATCTTCCGCGAAGCCGTAGACGAATGCATGGTGACGGGGTAGAAGCGTGCGAAGGAAGAAAAGATTAGAAGCAGGGAAGATTTGTCGGGAGATACATCGAACAAGCGCACACGCTTCTCCGTTCTAGGGTTTCAATTCATATCATCCTCCTCCCTTTTGCAATTTGGGTTTTAGGATTTATAGGGGAGACAACCAAAGAAAACAAAAAAGGAAAGGAGAGAGAGGTCCGCGCGGTAGGGAGAGAGAGAGGGACGCGGTAGAGAGAGAGGGTCGGGTGTGTCCGCGGGAGAGAGAGAGAGGGCTGGTCGGGTAGGGGTTCGGGTAGGTGTTTTAGGGTTTTGGTTTCCCTTAGAATCTCATCCATTGAGATTTAAGTTGTCCTAAGATCCTACGGCTAAAAACCTAACACGGAAACGAGTCAGTTCGGCATCTGTGGCTCGAAGCGGATGCGAACATGGCTCGCACCTACTCAAACCAGAAATAAAAATGCAAATAACTAAAGATCCGTTGGTCGGATCGAAATAAAATAAAAACCAAAGTCATAGAGCTTCGATTGAGCTTTCCACTGATGCAGACGGATCGACGATCGGCTTCCTGGATCTCCGGAACGGATGAAAATACGCCATCATCTGTAGCAAATCTGCACGTAGTAAGCTCGTCTGCATCAAGTCCCCCGGACTCAAAAGAACTCGACTCCTGTCGAGCAAGGTCCTGGATCCAGTGGGGGCTCTCCTGGAAGTAACCGCAACCGCTGAATCTGCACTTACTGCTCGCCCGGGTCCGGTGGTCAAGTAATCCGCCTCAAGTACGCAGCGACTACATCTAGCATCCCCTGCCCCTCGACGCCAAGCAAAGACCTGAAAGTCAAAACCAACATCCTCCGCGGCACGATAAGATCGTCAAAATACTCAGATAATTTCATGTGATAATAGAAGTTTGGGTTGACATGAAATTCAAATGACATATGAAAAGAAAGGCCGCGGAAGCATAATGTGCTGCGGGTCATCGGCTTGCGCAATAGGCAATGGTGTATTTGAAAGGCCATGGGATGCGGGTGCATTATGTGGTGCTCAAAGTGGCCTACGCACGGTGCAAAACATGTGGTTTCTAGACGACGAAGATACGTCATGCAATCATTGTCTGGATGCAGTGAATACAATAAGAAATTAAAGAACTCATCATGCCACTTGTTATGACTTCAAAAAATTAAAGATGATGGGTTGTCTGAAATCTGAAAGCATGAGTCATAAGTACTCTGCATCGAAAAGTGATCAAACATGGCAAAATCTTCTTTATTGCTTAATTCAACACTTAGATGACAATATGGATGCACATATGAATGGTCTGTGAATGGAAAGATGCCAGGCATATGACGAATGCGAGTGCAATTAATGCCTACAGACTCTAAGTGCGATGTGCATGCAATGGAATGCAAAATGTTGTCTAATCCCTTATCAATTTTTAGTGAATCAGATGGACACCCAACTAAATTATCCGCAAATGGTGGTATGGGAGGACTCTGACTCAGAAGGGCTTGAGGTGCGTGGGATCGGTGTCTCCTAAAACATGTGGGCCATAGGGTGACATTGATGCCGTCTTTAACGAAGGTATAGGTGTTGGCTCTTCCGTGATGTTGTACATCTCGGTCGAACTGCCATGGACGCCCTAAGATGACATCAGCCACTTCTAAAGGAAGGACATCACACCAAATCTCGTCGTGATACTGCAGCCCAATTGACAACTTTGCCAAACAACAATGCGTCACCAACTTGCTCGTGGTGTTATCCAGCCAAGATGTTTTGTACGGGTGAGCCAATGGTTTAACTTTCCATTTCTTGCTCCTAACGACCGCTTCATTGATCAGATTGGTGGTGCAACCTCCATCGATCAAGACGCAAAGGTCCATGCCATTGACATTGCAGACGGTTCGGAACAGCTCGAACCTCTGGTTCTTGCAGTGTGGCTTAGGGGGTCCTCCACAGAGCTCGTGGGGAAGTAACGCTTTAGGTGCTTGGGGTGATGGAGACTGGTGAATAACTAACAGTGGCGCAGTCACATCATCTCCCTCCAAGACTAATTCATTGAAGTGTTCGCCTTCAGACTCATGATCATCCTCGCCATTATCCGCAAGATTTGTCTGTGGATGGAATTGACGTCGAGGACAATCAGCTGACTTGTGACCCGGCTGGTTGCATTTGAAGCACTTTATCTGGCTCGGGTTGGGTCCTAAAACTCCTTTACCCTTCTCAGTGGGTACAGGAACTGTGCCAGCTACAGGTGAAGGTCCAGGGAGTGGTCTACTAACAGATCCGGAGGGTGCCCTAGTGCTGTCATATCGTCGGGACGCAGATCGGGAGTGGTGAGACTCGATTTTCTTAGCCCGACGGTGTGCATCACTGACCTGATACAAGTCATGAAGGGACACCACCTCTTGAATTGAAGGCTTAAGACCATTGACATACCTAGCGACGCTCCGCTCTTCGTCTTCATGCAGATCATTGCGAGCTTGGAGCTTGTAGAATTCATTGGTGTAATCATCTACCGACTTGTGCTCTTGTCGCAGGTTTTGGAACTTCTGGAACACACATTGTTTGAAATCAGAAGGGAGGAACTTCTGTTGCATCTTTCCCCTAATGTGTGCCCAAGTGGAAATTTTCTCTTTTTCTTTTCTACCCCTGGTGGTCTGCAACTGTTTCCACCAGATCAGTGCATGACCTTTCAGTTTAAGGCTGACAAACTTGACTTGTTTGTCGCGGGGGATTTCTTTCCACTCAAAGTATTGGTCGATTCGCTCGGCCCATTCTAGGAACTCTTCGGGATCCATCCTACCCTCGAACTCATGAATTTCTATTTTTATACCCTGATCCCAGCCCCAATGGGATTTCGCTTTCCTATGACTTTGCCTACTTCGCCTCTCAGACCCATCAGAGGAATTGACGCTGTCACCTCCTGACTCTAGATCTAACTCAGTATGTCCTGACGACGCTCTAGTCCTGTGTTCTTGACGGGGTCGAGGTGGGTTCTGGGAATTGGTGAAGGCCAAGGTCAAGGTTTCAATCTGGGTCTGAAGCCTATCCATGTGTTCCTGTTGCCTTATGAAGGCATCTTGCCAAGTACGGGGTGGGGAAGATCCAGCCATTATGGATTCTATCGACTCACTATAGAGAGAAAAGGGATGGTCCTAATATGGATGTACTCACGCGATGCTAGTTTCCTAATTAATGCAAGACACAAAGCTAAAATGAAAGAAAAAAAAATAAAAATAAAAATTTCAGCAATCACGCGAGGATGCAAATGATGCAAGAGGACCGGCCGTTGCGTAAGAACGCGACGACTAGTGCGCTCTGATACCAACTTGATGGGATGCGTATGCTTAAATAAAACCAAGTGCAGAATTTAAAACACAAAATCAGATTTCAGCATGTTATAAACAAATTTCAGCAAGGCCTATAATCATGGTTCATCATCCATTCATTCCCAATCAGATTTAATTCAACGAAATAATAAAACTGACAAGAATAAGATTAATTTCAGATTCTAATAACTGAATTCCAGCAATAAGAACAATCACAATCTCAAAATAATACGCCAATGTTTCAAAGAACAACCAAAGATCTAATGATAAACCCTAATGGATGAGATTCTCGGAAAACCAAGGATTTTTGGAAACCCTAATGTAATTTCAGCAATAAGGCCGGTTAGGGAAAAAGAAAGATATCACATGAAAGTATCGAGGATCGATCTCACCATGCTTTGGTCAATGACGGCTGCTGACAGGAACTCCGTTGTTGCAGATGAAAGTGGCGGAAGGGGAGGCGTGGTCCAGAAGAAGAGGTGAAGAAGCCGAGACGATGGATCTTTGGAGATGAAGGAACTCCGCGTTGATCTTCCGCGAAGCCGTAGACGAATGCGTGGTGACGGGGTAGAAGCGTGCGAAGGAAGAAAAGATTAGAAGCAGGGAAGATGTGTCGGGAGATACATCGAACAAGCGCACACGCTTCTCCGTTCTAGGGTTTCAATTCATATCATCCTCCTCCCTTTTGCAATTAGGGTTTTAGGATTTATAGGGGAGACAACCAAAGAAAACAAAAAAGGAAAGAAGGAGAGAGAGGTCCGCGCGGTAGGGAGAGAGAGAGGGACGCGGTAGAGAGAGAGGGTCGGGTGTGTCTGCGGGAGAGAGAGAGAGAGGGCCGGTCGGGTAGGGGTTCGGCTAGGTGTTTTAGGGTTTTGGTTTCCCTTAGAATCTCATCCATTGAGATTTAAGTTGTCCTAAGATCCTACGGCTAAAAACCTAACATGGAAACGAGTCAGTTCGGCATCTGTGCCTCGAACCGGATGCGAACATGGCTCGCACCTACCCAAACCAGAAATAAAAATGCAAATAACTAAAGATCCGTTGGTCGGATCGAAATAAAATAAAAACCAAAGTCATAGAGCTTCGATTAAGCTTTCCACTGATACAGACGGATCGACAATCGGCTTCCTGGATCTCCGGAACGGATGAAAATACGCCATCAGCTGTAGCAAATCTGCACGTAGTAGGCTTGTCTGCATCATTTGTAGTGAATGGTTTCAAACGGATGCATAAGATAGTGGGTTGCACGTCTCACATGACCCTTGTTTGGGACTTGATCATTTAGAGCATCTCCAACGGGCTCCGTTTTCGGTTTCCTTCGCATGGAGCGGGTTGGGGAATATAGCTATCCACAAGCCTCTTAAGTATCGCTTCATTACAATGTTCGCCACATGTAATGTGCGATCTGCGTTCGCTATCTCCTTTGGTCCCCATCGCAGTTACGTTGCATTTGAAAAAACCTATGTTCTAAAAAGCGGTCCAGACGATCGCCTAGGTGCTAGGCGGCCCCCCACTACTCAACGTAGCCCCTAGGCGCTAGGCGGCCCCCCACCACTCAACGTAGCCCCTAGGCGCTGCATAAAAGCGGCCAAGCTCCAAAGCGGAGTTAGGCGGGGCAAGACGGCCTAGACTGCCTAAGTGGCCTAGGCGGGCTGATGCGGTCTCAGGCAGGCTGGTTGACAATATTAATAATTTTTTAATCTTTTTTATAGATTCATACAAAGAATCTAGACAGGCTGTTCTAGGCGGGCTGGTTGGCGATATTATATATTATATATGATCAAAATAATAATTAAAATAATTTAGAAAAAGCCAAAACACCTAGGTGGTAGGTGGCCCCCCACCGCCCGACTAGCGCCTAGCGCTTTTTAAAACCTTGGAAAAAATACTTGCAGCTTCTTCTCTTTCAACCTCCAACAACAGTAAAAAAAAATTGACCATTCTAGGAATTTTATTTTAAATATTATAATTGCAATATATATATATATATATATATATATATATATATATATATATATATATATATATATATTTAGGGAGCTTCTCCGTGTTAGCAGCATAAAGTGGCTCCCTAGTTTTTTGGAAATGCCATCTTTTCCCAAATAAAAATAGGAAAAGAATAGGGCACCTCCTTGGAGATGCTCTTACTAGGAGAGTTGGCAAAGGATATCATTTTGTTGAATGTGCATATTTTAAGGACAGCAAGGGGATATTCTGGATTATTTAGCTCGGTTAACGGTTTCGGATTAGGTTGGAACTGGTAGGTAAGTAGGTCGAGCTATAAGGAATTTAGAGATAAAGTTTGGTAAGGATCCAACTATTGGATTGGGTGTTATAAAGGTTTGATCAGATCTGGACTGGTTCCAGATCTGAATCTGGGTCCAATTGGGCTCCAATTCATGGTCACATTTTTGGGCGTTTGTTGTTAAGGTGTGTTGGAAGGATGGATGGATGTATGGCTAATCGGTTATATTTTCAGTCTTTCAGAAGTTTTGGAATCATATGGGTGAGATCCAAGGGTTTTATACTCAGCTTTTGTCGAAATGTACAGATCTCTAGTGTCAATACAATATCTGCAGGGCTAGGATGGAGGCCTTGCAGATTTCTTGATGGAACAATTATGTGATGCTCTAACCTGTGTTACTAATATAAAAATTGATCCAAAACACTAGAAAAGGTATGAAACAAACTCATTGAATGAAATAGATAGGTACCTGACTAGGCCGGCTCAAAGGTTTGCACCTGAAATATCTTGAATCAGCCAGATAACGACGATGAAAACAATTTCCGGCAGTAAAAGATTTTTTTTAATTCCAATTTCATATATGAATACAAGAGAGATGGTTTTAAATAACATGCCACAAGAAACCCTTATTGCCTATGGCTTGGAGGAGCCTCCAAGTTCAAGGGTTTTGTTTGGACCCCACACGGACGCAAGGTCTCGGGACCTCCCTTTTTAAGTAATTCTCCTTTTTCTTCCCCTTGTCTCTCTTACCCCTTCTGTCAAATCGATCATTAACTGGGTCCAAACGTGACTCAGGTTTGAACCATTACATGTTTGACTGGTCCAATAACCGAAACATAAATAAAACAGCTGAAAATAAACACTAAAAGAAAAAAAGTAAAGGCACTTCGATAGATATTCCACTGCTCGGAATTTCTTGGTTCAATTGGATTTCAAAACTGATGTCTTTCTATGAGATCTTTTCAAATCATGTCAATAGGCCTCTGATAATCACCATCTTTAGCTTGATCTCATCTGTTGCATTGTGGATAGCACCTTAGGAGAAAGAAGGTTAGGGGTGGGGTGAGGTGGTGGAATGTGTAAGTGGGCCCTACTCCCCATGTCCATGGATATGCATATTCCTCATGCTCATGGAATCATAATAAGGTTTTCACTAGGCCTGGGGGACCACTAGCCCCTTGGCCCTTGGCTCTGTATATATATATATATATATATATATATATATATATATATATATATATATATATATATATATATATATATATATATATATATATATATATATATATATATATATATATATATATATATATATATATGGAATGTTACAGTGAGCTGTGAGCTGCCATTTCATTAAATTCCAAAACTTCTAGGGTCATCAAATGGTAGGTGCAAAATCAGCCGTCCGCGGTCACCGTTAAATCTGCAAATTTTGCTTCAACCATTTGATGACTCTAGAAGTTTTGGAATTTGATTAAAATTGGTGAGGATGATCATCTTACCCTAGACAACATCCTCGCAAAATTTCATCAAATTCCAAAACCTCTAGGGGGGTCAAATCAATCACAGCTCGTTTTCTCCCCCGGCAGCTTACAGCTCAACGTAACAGCCCTCTATATATATAGGTTTATGAAAGTAAAAATCATGACAGAATTTGAACTCAATACTGCTCCTATCGTCCTATATGACCGCGGACATGGTTTTTCTGGTCAAAATATATGATAGTTGTTTCTGATTATATTTGTGTACTTGTAATGGCACACACCCAATTCATGCAGCATAAGATTATTTATTGATTGAATTCCAGTCCAACTTGGAGAAAATATAGCCATCTACAAAGATTGCTAATAACCTAATATCTGTTTTGGTAGAATATATATTATTGCTTTCCTGATTATGGGTGATCCTCTTTTCATTGTTGAACAACCTTTTAAAATCGTCCTATGTAGTTTGATACAAGAACTCTAGTTCCACATTGAAAGGATAGGAGTTTTAGGGTTCAATGCCTATGATGCTCCTGCCCACTAAACACAGTTCGCATATGGTCAATGCTTAGGGGGTTGGTCAGCGTAGGTGTTGCTCCAAAGCATTCCTCAAAAGGGTCATGAAACCGAATTTGGAAAGCAAGCACTCCAAGTTAGGAGTGTTATTTCATTTCATCCCTTTGGCTTATAATTTGTGCCACATAGATGAATGCAATGCGCTATATCAAATGTTACCTTATATCCTCTTCATCTAAGCTCTATCCCAGTCTAGGTGAACATTGGAGTGTCCCTCCTTGGTTACATAAGGTTAAACTGCGGAATCAACAAGGTATTTCTCCCTACCTGCTAACTGGTCTCAGAGGTTTCTTTGGCTGGCCCCTCTCTTGCCAAGTTGCCCTGGCCCGGTTCTTGGGTCAATCTTAGAGGGTTGACCATTGGTTGATAGAAACCAAAAAATTCTTATTGATCTTTAGCAGTGTTCTAAAAAGCGGTCTAGGCGGCCGCCTAGGCGCTAGGCGGCCCCCCACCGCCTCGCCTAAGCCCTAGGCGCTCCAGAAAAGCGGCCAAGCTCCCAGGCGGAGCTAGGCGGCCGCATAGGCGGTCTAGGCGGGGCAAGGCGGCCGCCTAGGCGGACCAGGCGGGCTGAGGCTGGCCAGGCGGACCAGGCGAGCCAGGCGGGCTGAGGCTGACCAGGCGGGCTAGGCGGGTTGAGGCTGGCCAGGCGGACCAGGCGGGCTGAGGCTGGCCAGGCGGACCATGTTTGCTTTTGTTCTTGTTAATCACTCAATCTTGAATTATGGTTATATACTTGTTCTTTAAAATAATGGTTTGGGATAATCTTGAACTTATATTAATCTTTAAACATATATATATATATATATATATATATATATATATTATAATATCAAAATAATAATTAAAATAATTAAAAAAAAGGCAAAACACTTAGGCCCCGTCTAGGCCGCTTAGGCGCTAGGCGGCCCCCCACCGCCCGACTAGCGCCTAGCGCTTTTTAGAACCTTGATCTTTAGATTCAACGGCTTCTTGGTGGTATTATACTTGAATGATGATGAAGTCTCTACATACACGAGACTGGTACTATTCTTTTTCAATGTTATCATTTTCTTTCCTTTTTCTGCTCACCCTGTCAAAGATACGACGAGACTGGTGTTGTGATTTTTGTTATTTCTGCTATTCTTATCAGTTACCACTACTTGGTTTGTTCTACTAACAGCTGATGGATTGGATGGTTAAGACGAGAGGTATGAACATGTCCCACACCAACCATGCAATACGTCTTGACCTTGTGTCGAAAGTCAAGGGTTTAGATTCAGCGGAGGAGTATTTCTCTAGTCTCCCGGACCGAGCCAAGAACGAGCGAACCTATGGAGCTCTCTTGAACTGCTACTGCTCGAAGAAAATGGCGGACAAGGCCGTTGCTCTCTACGAGAAGATGAAAGGACTGAACTTAGCTTCCAGTACTCTTGTCCACAACAACCTGATGTCCCTTTACATGAAGCTCGGCCAGCCTGAAAAGGTTTTGACCCAATTCCAAAAAATGATAGGTGAGTTCGTTTCTCCGGATAATCTCACATGCTGCATCCTGATGAACAGCTACGCTGCGATGGATGATATTGACTCCGTTGAGAGAGTCATACAGGAAATGGAAGAGGGTGGTGAAGTAATTCTGCAATGGTCCGCGTACAGTACATTGGCCGCCATTTACAGTTCGGCCGGCCTTTTAAGGAAGGCGGACTCTGCTCTCAAGAAGCTTGAAGAACTGATGGACAGCCGCGAGCTGGAGCCGTTCCATTTTCTTATAAGCTTATATGCAGGCCTGGGAAATTTAGAAGAGGTCCACAGGGTGTGGAAGTCTCTGAAGACCACCTTCCGGAAGCCCACCAACATGAGCTATCTCATCATGCTACAGGCTCTTAATAACCTGGATGATCTCGAAGGTATGATTGCATGCTTTGATGAGTGGGATTCTGTTGATGTGAGCTACGATCCGAGGTTGATGAACCAGATGATAGGTGCTTACCTGAGAAAGGGTATGATCAAAGAGGCTGAATCACTCTGGGGGAAGGCTTCAGAGAAGAATGCTGGATTCGACCACAGGACGTGCGACTTCTTCTTGGATTACTACTTGAAGAGTTGTGAGATGGGCATGGCTCTGAAGTGGCTGGAGGCTGCGGCCTCGATTGCAGAGCAGGACGAGTGGAAACTGAGCAAGGAGAAGGTGAAGGCATTTCTTGAATCTTTTGAGAAATCGAAGGATGTCGAGGGGGCAGAGAAGTTCTTTAGGAGTTTGAAGACGCTTAGCTGCCTTGATTCTGAAGTGTACGAATCACTGATCCGTACTTATTCGGCGGCCGGTAGGGCGGAGCCTTTGCTTCGCCAAAGGATCAAGGAGGATAACATCAAGCTAAGCCCCGAGACAAAGAAGCTGCTTGACAGGGTATGTAGAAGTGGTGGGAGGTAACTCGAGTTCTGTTACTCAGTGATTCAAGTTAAGAGGATCAAAAGGGAATGGACTCTGATACTGAGGGAGTCTGAAAGATTTGTGAGCTGAGGACTATACCGGCTTCCGGCGCACCAACCTAGTGGTATCAACATTGCCACGTTGGTTCTTGCACTCGCCTTTCGGCACCACCGCATCACCGTTGCGCGCACGAGCCCTCCGTGTAGGCACCACCGCATCACCGTTGAGTGAGCCCTCCATGTAGGCTCGTCACCTTAGGGAGTCCATCTTGCCTACTGAGTGGTACTATTTTTCTTCTTGACAAGTTTAGGTTGTTACTTCCCCTAAATCTTAAATTAAGATATATCTTATGGAAAGCACAGAAATTTCTTATATTTGTAAGAACTGAGAGCATAGTACTGCCCTCACCCCCAACATACATACACACACAAAGAAAAAATAATCCTCTCTCAGAACCCTAGCCTGCCCACAAATTAAAGCCCTCATATCAGTTTGTAGAGCTGAAGGTACTCATGCCTCCACCTACAGCTTTGGCTGCAAAAGACTGTTGGTTCGGACCAGCCATCCCCGCTGCTGCCGCACTTGGGATTCTCACAGGAGTCGCGAGTCCACTTCCCATGCGTGCACTCGTACCTGAACCTGCATCTCAGGTTGCAGAAGCTCTCGTGGGCCCAGTTGTCTTCCGACGATCCTCGTCCGCACCTCTGACTCGAGCACCGCTTCGTCCGTGCCGTGTGACACCTCCAGCTGATGCTTCTCATGAGCGACGCCACCTCCGTCCGGCACCTCTTGATGTTGGGGCCGGTTTGGCTGAGTAGCTCCATCCCATGGCTCCGTGTGTTGGGTTCGCCGAAGAGCAGGATTCCCTTTGCGTAGGCTGCGCTTATGTGGCCACCGGCAATGGCCCTGTTGAGGGACTCCATTCCAGCTGATTCAGTGCTCTTTGAAGCATAGACTCCCCACTGCATGAGGACACCAAATACAATCACCTTATTTATTTTTCAATCAGAAATCAAGGGAAACTAAATACAATCAAGAAATATTTAATTAATTAAAGATGATGAGACTTTTTTAATTACCAGTCCGAGTATGAAGCAGGCATGGATATTTCCGGCTTCGGCGAGCTGTCCGAGGACGGCGAAGGGGACAGCAGGCACGTTCCAACCGTCGAGCCTCCACAACTTGTGGACCGGCACGCATAGCCCGACCCGCTTGGCCTTGGACGCAGCATGAAAGCCCTTGCACCTGCAACCCGGCCGACACCAAGTCTAGGTTAACTGTAACACCAACTCTACGTAACTTGAGAAAGAGAAGTGAGGGGAAGGCGGCGCGTACGTCATCCTCAAGTTCTTGAGGTCGGAGAGAGGCGACGGAGATGCGGAGATGAAATGAGCGACGATCTCAATGATGAGATCCTGCGGAAGGGAGTGGATGCTCGAGGTCGCCCTCATCGCCATCTTCTTCTTCTTCATGCTCACTTTCTTCATCATGTGAAATTACTAGCCGGAGGTACGATTACATGTTGTGGGTTTTGGGTGTGGTGGGATTTTATAGTTTTGACTCATAAATCCGGATAGGGTTTGGACTCCTACTTTTGTTGTGATTCCTTGATCTGGGTGGGTTTTGTGTGATGGAGGGCCAGTACAGACTCACCCCCTTTGCGCTTGCGGCGGGGATTCACTGGATGATGAGGATTCGAGTTCGTCAAGTAGTAGGAGTCCCACCGAGATCATCACGGCCCTCCGTTAATTGCACCCAGCCCAACCGATGGGGTCCGAGAACGGCCCAGATTGCAGGACACTGTAGGGAGTCACTTCCGGTGGGGTGCCAAATTGCCGGGTTGACACGATTCATCAAGCATACGCGACAGGCTGGACTAACGTACCCTTGCGGGTCATAGCCATAACCTGATTAGATCAAACCCTAGCCCGTTAAATTCAGTAGTGCATGCCCGTGCCTGTCGGGTTTAAGTCGTGTATGTTGTCTGGCCGCATAAAGGATTGAGCGAGTCACAATTGAGTGACGCTCTTTGCCCGCTTAGGGACGTTTGTTTTGACGCAAGTAGGCACGGAAGTAGTCGAAGTGGCGAAATTTGGGCACTTCGGTCGTTTATTTCAACGTAAGTGGTCACGGAAGTCGAATGTGAAACTTATGGTCAACCCTTCGAAGTCACTTTCTCAACCGCTCAACTTTGGAGTCTTTTTATCCGAAGTTGGTGTTTGCCCATCCGGAAGTGAGATTTTATATGCTATATCATTCATGCGTGACACTTTTTAACACTTATATACCACTTCTCTTATAACATTTTTGTTCAAATTTTCTTACAGCCAAACGGCCCCTTAGCAGTATCCTAATAAGAGAGTCCATCTCACTAATTATCTTCTTGACAAGGTTACATCTATATTGTGTAGTACTACAACATCTCTAGTTTATTCGTTCATACCCCATGGCTCTATTCATTGGTATACTCTCTTATGCTGATGATAGTCTCATATTCACTGAGGCTTCTCCATCCAGCATGTCATCCTTTCATAGGTTTATTCGACATTATTCTTGCCTCTCGGGTCAAAAGGTGATTTACCAAAAGTCAACCGTTATTTTCAGTGAAAGGGTCGAAGTGACCAAACGCACGGATCTTCTGTCTAGCTTGGGATGTCCTCCCACGATGGCCCCCTAACATATCTGGGGGCCGTATATCTATCGGGTCGCCAAGTCCATGCTTCCGATATGGATCTTGTTACTCGTATCGCTAGGCGTATTGCTAGTTGGAAAGCTCACCTATTATATATCCTTCTCGACCAGGGTTACCTTACTTAAAGCAGTCCTCCAATCCCTCCCGATTTTTCAGTTGGGTATGGTTTGGTCGCCTCAAAAAGTCCTGGATCAAATGGAAAAGGAATTTAGACAATTCCGTTAGGCTAAGGGGGATAAGAAACAAGGGCCGCATCTTTTTAAATGGGAAGATATTTGCCGTCCTAAACTTCAGGGAGGTTTGGGGCTCCGACATCTTCACATATTTAAATAGGCCTTAATAGGAGCATATGTGTTCAATGTCAATTTCTTTAAAGCGAGTTGGGAAGTGATAGGGAGTGACCTAGTAGGTGATATCCAACAGTTCTTTCTTACATCCCGGATGCCTGAGGGTTGGAATGAGACGTCGGTAGTTTTGATCCCCAAGGTATCCTCACCGGCCGTTCCTAACGACTTCAGACCGATAAGTCTGTGTAACCAGAGGTACAAGTTTATTGCCAATATTATGGCAAATCCGTTAAGATTCACTCTGCCTTCTCTAGTTAGGGAAGAACATCATGCATTTATCCCGGGGCGGCAGATCCGAGACAACATCCATCTAACTAAAGAGATCCTACATTTGATCCATCGGGCTGTACCGTCTCATGCGATGGCGGCTGACTAAATACCGATGGGCGGTCTGTGACGAATGGATCAAATTTGTCGAGATTTTTTTTGGGGACACTCAGGTAGTGGAAGACACTTGCATCTCCTATCCTAGGAAGCTATCACCAGAGAGAAGCGATACAGAGGCCTTCACATTCAGACTTTCCCCACACTTCAGACGCAACAGGATCTTGCTTCTTTGGGGTATTGTTATCTGCGAATAGTCGGGGTGGGCCTTGGGCTGGTTCGACCCGAGCCCGACCAGTTCAACTCGAATAATGGATAAACATGAGCAAAGTTAGTTAAAACTTGGACGGATTTGGATAAAAAAATATTAACCCGATTTCAGTTTGATCGGGTTTGGGCATACTTGCATCCCGTGGAACTCCTTGTTATATTTCTATGCTTTAGTAGTTTTCTTTATGCAAATCAAAGACTATCCATTTGATGTTGAATACTAAAAATTCGTTTGAAATATGTGAGGATATAAATTTGAGTTTATGTTTTTCTTATGCAAATTAAAGATCTGTTGTTTTTTTATGCAAATCAAAGACATGTTGGTTGTTTTTTTCCCATCTCTTTATGTTTCACAAGTATTTCTAATTGGGGAATCCGCCCAACTCGTCCATTTTTTTGCAAATTGGGCAACCTGAGCAACTTGAATGGGCAAGCACGGGTTAGGCTTCCACGGGTTCCACAGGCAAAACAGGTTAAGGTTTTTATAAATCGGATTGGGCATTGGCAGACCCTTCAACCGACCCAAGTCCCACCTCGATCCAGTGAATATTGTGGGGGCACGGTGGATACAATCCAAGTATGGGTTATCGGTGGATAATTGGTAACATGGGGTTGCTAGGACATTGAGGTAGTTCCTCAGACCTAAGTACTTGAAGTTGCTTCATACCGCTGAGGCAATGCCGAAGTGGATCGAGGGGGGCCAACTTATGGATGCTTCAAGTACGTACCACCGCGGGTACATCTTTTCGTCTGGAAGGTGGTGCATGGGGTTCTACCGACGAGTGCCTTCATTCAAAGCAGGCTAAAGGTTGGTTTCGGTGGTTGTCCATGGTGTGCTGAGGGCGAGGAGGACTTGGAGCAGGTGTTATGGTCTTGTCCCAAAGCTCTGGCGTATTGGGATTGTTTCTTCGTGCAGACGGGACTGGATTTCTACGCCTTAGAATTACTACGGCCTGAGGCTCGTGGGATGCGGAGGAGAGGTGGAGCTGGGCCTAGTGAAATTTGTGGGAGTGGCTGTGTGGGGTTTGTGGAAGGCTCGATGCGATTGGCTATTTCTGCGTAAGGAGTGTTCGTCCCTGGGTTGGTAAAAGAAAGGGGTAGCTCTTAACCAGATGTTTCATTGTCGGCAGGATGCACAGGGTTCAGAGGTTAGGTCCTGAGGGAGGACCTAACGGCCTTGATGCATGACCAGACTCTTGTACCAAAAAGCCAAAAAAAAAGTCTGGTAAGGGGCCTTGAGTCAAGCAAATATCATCTAGAGAGATTGGACCTGTCGAGTTTGATGTGGATGATAGCTAGCTAGTTTTGGTTAGCAATGAGTCCATCCATTGCATGTTCTTTGTTCTTCTATGTAATCTTCTGGATTGGTATGACGTATAATTGTTCATCTATGTTCTCATTGGTTGGCTCAGCAGGCCCGACGTTCGGGAGTTGATGAGTATTGGGAGCAGAACTTCCCACTTGGGCTACAAACCCTTGTAACTGGAGATATCATGGTCATATAGTTATGACCCATCTAATGTACCAAATAAAAAAAAAATTGTGTTAAATCCCATGAACAGGACATAAACAATCATGATTCGCACTCACAAATTAACAAGGCACCGGCGCACCGCCACCTTGAGGAAATGTTCACTCCATAATGTCCATATTGGGAGTCGAAGGGGGAACCTCTCCAACATGGGAGAGAGGAAGTACCACCAGGCCAAGATCCCGTGGATTCTCCATCCAAAAGGCATGGCGTAGCACCGGATCACAACCGCCTCTTTCCCTATTGTCGGGCAGAGTGTGATTCACAGTCGAGACTAGGTGCAATGGACAACTACCACGTCCTTAGTTTTTGGAAGACTTAGCCTTAAGTCCTTTTAGAAGATGCTATATATATTCGCTAAAGGACAAGTAATGTTTTAATATTGTACCAAGTCCCTCCATAAAAGCATATGCTACAACAAGTCCCCCACAGCTTTTTTCCGTTCTAATGACAACTAAAATTGCCCCTCCAATTCATATCCAACAAAGAGTATCAATTCGTCTCCAGCAACAATATCAATTCATTGACCTAGCCCTAATCCTAATTCTATACCCTAAATAGTGAGCCATAACCCTAATTCTATACTCTAAATAGTGAACCCTAACCCTAACAATAACCGTAATTCTATACCCCTAACAATTATAACCTTATCCCCAAACCTAACCGAAACCACTGTAGCAAATCGAAATCACTGTAGTATATTGAAATCACTGTAGCAGTCCAAAATATTGTAGCAGTCTGAAACAATGTAATAGTCTGCAATCACTGTAGCAGGTCAAAACAACTGTAGATTTTTTTTTTTTGAGAAATCTCTATATTAAAAAAATACTCCAGTAAAATTATTATAGCAAAAAGTAACCATTGCTACAGTGATTTATGTCAGCATTCAGATTCTATATAGACGAATTGATACTCTTGTTGGAGGAGTTATAGAGGGACCGTTATGTTGTTTAAATGGTTTAAAAAGTCAATATTTTCTGTTAGCTAGGGATTTATTGTACAAACATGTCCTTTGGGAGGAACTTTAGCTAATTTTCTATCAAACTGTATCATTTAGCTTAAATCAAGACATATAAATCAGGGATTTAAGACTAATTAATCTTTTTTTTTTGTAGGAACTCGAGTCCTCTGCGGATCGTTTGTGGTCTTAGATCATCGTTCGACGTTTATCCAACGAGCTCATAAAAATCTGGTCTCACACAAAATCCACCTAGAAGGAATCACACACAACAAATGTAACCAGAAAGAAAAGAAGAATCACAACAAAAGAAGGAATCACATATCTCTCTCTCTCTCTCTCTCTCTCTCTCTCTCTCTCTCTCTCTCTAACTAAGATCTCACCACCACCACCACCTCCGCTACTACTCACTTGTAAAAGTCTCCCATTGGATTCGCACGTACATGAGCTCAAATTGGCTCCTCATCATGGACTTTCATATCTGCTTGTAGAGCTTAAGGTACTCAAACCTCCACCTGCATACTTGGCTACAAAAGCCTAGATTGGCCCAGTCCTTCTCCACTCGACCGCACATTGGGTTCGCACATGAGCTCATAATTAGCTCCCCGGTCGAGCCCCGCATCCCGATGTTGCACCCATGCCTCACCATGCATTGCAGGCTGCAGAAGCTCCGGTTAGCCCAGTTTTCCTCCGACCCCCCGCACTTTGGGTTCGAGCACGGCTTCGTCCGCACCGCACGCCACCTCCAAACGATGCTCCCCACCAGCGACGCCACCTCCGCTCGGCAGCTCTCGATGTGGGGGCCAGACGCTGCGGTCGAATTCGGATCCTTGGCCCCACCGGAGACGTCGCCGAACCGGCTGAGCAGCTCCATGCCGAGGCTTCGTGTGGTGGGTGACCCAAAGAGCAGGATTCCCATCGCGTAGGCGGCGGATTTGTTGCCGCCGGCGGTCGCCTTGTTGAGGTAGTCCATTCCACATTCTATGCTCTCTAAACTGTAGACCCGCTCCTGAGGACCAAGTAGGAATGTAAAACAAGCCCATTGGCCCGAGCCCGGCCCAAAAGTCAACAGCCTGACCCGACCCAGCCCGAATATATAATAGGCCGGGCTCGGGCCACCACTTGAGCCCGAATCCGGGCCTGACCCGGCTCGAAAGGGAGCCCTTATAACTACTGTATACTTATTATATATATAAGAACTGTGTATATTTAATATTAAAAAAAATTAGTACAGTGGTTATTGCATCTCTAAATATCTTAGAGGTTGAGGAATCATACCTTATCATGTACAAGTTTTTTTATTAAAAATTATTTTTTGGGTAATTTTGACTTTGCCCCCCAAATTTTTCCTTGAATTAGACTTTACCCCCCAAAACTAACTGTTCCGTCAGCTCACCATCTAAGAGAAAGGGTGAGCTGACGGAAAAGAAATAAAGTTTTGAGAGGTGAGCTGACGGAACAGTAAGTTTTGGGGGGTAAAGTCTAATTAATGAAAATATGGGGGTAAAATTCTAATTCAAGGCAAAAGTTGGGGGGCAAAGTCAAAATAACCCTTATTTTTTTAGTCCAAACCCGGCCCACTTCCGGCTGCAAATTCCAAATATGTACATACCCAGGCCGGGCGCTCAAACCCCTGACCCTACGGGCCCACCCGGGCTTAACAATCTAGACCCAACCCGACTTATTTTAGGCTTGGCCCGGCCCGGCCCATTATACACCCCTAGGACCAAGTACAAATCATATAACCCTCCCAAGAAGTTTGGGCTTTTACCCAACTTAAGGATTTTTTGCATATAGGCACCTAACAAAGTTTCATATTGCAAAAAAAATCCTATATTTTACACAATTTCTTGGCACTCCACATGGCTCTATTTTACAAGGGAAAAAAAATCTTATAGCTATATTATTTTACCATTTTATCGTTGAACTACTGGATATTTATGCACACGAGCACAATAACGAACAAGGATAAAATGATCATAAATTTGAACATTTGGCTTTTTTTTACAAAAATCGAGATCTAGAGAATTTCGTGAAACATGAGTTTTTTTATAATATCAAAGTTTGTTAGGGGGCCATATGCAAAAACCATTAACTTAATTCTAGTATCTACATCAAATACTAAAA
This sequence comes from Chamaelirium japonicum, assembly GCA_947650365.1. Lineage (NCBI taxonomy): Eukaryota > Viridiplantae > Streptophyta > Magnoliopsida > Liliales > Melanthiaceae > Chamaelirium > Chamaelirium japonicum. Next base: position 54,327,579 of record OX393552.1, read on the forward strand.
AACGACTGATTTAATTAGTTCAAGAGTATTTCCTTACCATTCCAAGTACAAACCATGCATCAAGATTTCCAGCATCTGCACAATTCTCAAGGACCGCGAAGTATCGCTTGCTCATCCATGAATACATGTTCCACCCCTTCTTCACCCGAATGCACTGTCCGACCTTCCTCGCCTTCGATGCCTCATAAAACATCTTGCAACTGTTCCGATGATCCCCGATGTCAAGGGTTAGGAAATCGTTAAATACCGATTCTTAACACAATCCTATATGAAGAAGAAGAAGAAGATGATGACGATAAGGAATAAAGAACATACGTAACCCTTAAGTTGTCAAGATCGGATATTGAAGTCGGAGATGTTGAGACAACCCATGCGACGATATCGACGATAACATCTTGTGGAAGGAAATTGATCGTGGTCGAAGGGTTCCTTCCCTTGAAGTCTTCCATTGTCGAAAATAAGGAGTGGAAGTTGAAATGAAGCCAAAAAAAATTTAGGAGTGAGACTTCAAAAGCAATGAGAACAGCACACTTAAAACACAAAAGTGCAAAATGGTTTACCTGTGACAAAGGGGCGAATCAACTGTACTGCAATGACTGACCAAGAGACAGATGTAACTCTCTCTCTCTCTCTCTCTCTCTCTCTCTTACTATATAACTATATAAAGAGGGTACTACGCATATTATCCAACTTCTAATATTGAGAAAGAGAACACTGTATATATATAAAACAAACACCTTAGACCACCCAACTTCTAAGACACTCTCTCTCTCTCTCTCTCTCTCTCTCTCTCTCTCTCTCTCTCTCTCTCTTATATAACGTATCCACCTTAGACACCAAGAGATTGAGGAAATAATGGAGTGAGTTCTCAGAACTCATCTCAGATACTTTGCCAAAAAAACCCTCATCATCCATTATTTGTCATATTCTGGTTGTCTTTCTTGCTACTTACCAATACTCCTGTATTTTTTTTTTTTTTTTTTTTTAAGGGGGGGGGGGGGGGGGAGAGGGCATTCTTACTTGCATGAGAGAGGTGTTCTTCTCTCCAAGAGGCTAAAGATAATCAGAGGCCTCTACTTATGTTGTTGCTACATAGGATCTTTCAGGATCTTGAGATCATGACCGTATATATGTTTTGAATTCGAATGAACGGTGGAATTAAATTGGGCCTTTGTTGTGGTTGTTCTCTTTCCATTTTGCTCACACAATTGCTTTCTTTTGAATTACTTACATTTCATTTGTGGGACTATGTTCAAAAAATGTGTATTGGTTTCCGAGTGGAAAAGATGCATGGATCGAAACCCGCCACAAGAGAGAAATTCCTTGATTTTTAATAACCACACATGTTGGAAGGCTCGCCACTAAGGCAAGAGGGAGACCTACCGCTAGAGAGCCGGAGGACAAATGCGTAGCGCTTAATCGAAGCGTTGACCAACGCCGAGGGTTGAATGGACATGAAAAACAAAAAGATGATAAAAATGCATGCTCGGTCTAATTATCAATCTGTACTAAAAAAAGTTATATTATTCTTTCTCCTTTTTTTTAAAAAAAAGATGGAGACCTCCTTGTGTAATCCCTATTCATCTATCTATTTCACCCGATTATTGTTTTTCCTAGGGATCACGATTGATGGTTGAATACGAATAACCTTAAAAGTTCTTTCTCCCTATGTGAGAGATTGTTTGGTTACTATGTTTTTTGTCTGTTTTTTGAAAACACATGTACAAGGTGAACCTCAAGCGGAGGGGTTATTTGCCCCCAGGCAAAGTCGATTTGGAGGGCCAGATGTCCCCCAAAGACGAGGATCTTCATGCTGCTTGCTTTCAGGAACCAGATTTTGACCAAGGTAAACCTCGAGCGGAGGAATCGCCCGGGCATTTCGGACTTGACCTGCAGGCTATGTGGATCGACTTCCGAGACCACGAACCACTTGCTTTTATAGTACAATTTCTCAAGGGCGGTGTGGGCCCACTTCCTGGGGCGCATACGCTTGCGAGGGTACCCGACCTCAGTCCAGATCTTATGGAGCACTTGAAGGCGATGGAAGGTGAAAGGGATCATCCGGAGGGGTTCGGACACTCTCGCAATTGGGATTTCCTAGGAAATTTGGCTAGAGCGCAATCGGCGGACCTTCCAAGCCAAGCACGGCTCAGTGGATTTTGTGATCTCGAGCATTAGGTCCTTCGGCCGTCTTTGGGCTTTGAACCTACGACAGGGACTAAGGGATTTCCTTTTGGATCTCTGTAACTCGGACACGAGGTAGTCCTTGTAATAGCATCTTTTATCAATAAACAGGTAGGGATCTAGGCTGACGCCCCCCCCCCCCCCCTCATTCTCTGAGAGGGATTTTTCAAAAAAAAAAAACACATATGCATGCAGAGTAGGATTATTTGGCTAATGGAGTGTGACATGTGCAAATAAATACACACCATCCTATATTTGTATTCATCATTGGCATATAAAACCGTGCAATTAAATTTTCACCTATATAAAATTTTAATTGCACATGTCACATGGGCAAACAAATGCATTGACAACAACCAAACAAGCCCTTAAAATACACCAATAATTAAACATGTTTCAATTTTTTCCCTCTATGCGCACCGCAACATTTTAATAACGACACCCAACAAAATTAAGAAAAGTTTCCACCCCAAATCACCGTCCTCCTGAACCTCCAGCCAACCATGATCCCACCTATCCCGACACCCTCTTCTTCTTCTCCATTGTACACAAGGAGGTGGAGGAGGAGGAGGAGGTGGTGGTGTTGGATTGGGAGGGAGTAGCGGAGGGCGGTGGCGGGGCGGCAAGGGAGATGATGAGCATGGATTAGTTCGAGGTTAGAAACGGGAATATCTGGGGATAGAGTGCGGTGCCATTAATCATTATAGTGATATTGTGCTGGGTGGTATGGGTGCCTTACGTTATTGTCCCCACTTTTATGTAGACCTGAAACACACAAGAAGGCAGCAAAAGAACCAGTGTAGAGAGAGAGAGAGAGAGAGATGGAGATGAGGAGACAGGAGGCGAGGGTCACGCTGGAGCAGTACCTTCATTTCTATGAGGATCCATGGCGGTCTTATCTCCGTCGCTTGCATCTCAACCAGGTACTCTCTCTCTCTCTCTCTCTCTCTCTCTCTCTCTCTCTCTCTTGAAAATATATTTTCAATCCCCCACCTTCGCTCCCTTTCTCTGATTTTCCCCCAAATCTTAACGTCGGCTTTCATGGATCTCAAGGAGATCGGATCGAAGCTGCATATCCTAATCCCGCTCTTGTTTGTCCTTTCAGATCCTCGAGATGCACGGCTTTGTGAAGCTTCACAATCAATCGAAGGTGCGAAAGGCCCTAGCGCTCTTTTGAGTCTCTCATGATTTTTCCTCTCTTTTTTTTTTTTCGGGCGAAACCCTAGGATGCGTTTGCCCTTGCATCTTTGATCTCCAGGGCCTAATCATGGAATGCTTGGAATCAATCGAGCTGATGCCGCCGGCGCGATCGACGCTGGAGCAGAGCATCTCGTCCCGCGCGTACCTCACAGCCGACCAGGTGGCGGCGGATCTGGGTGCACTCGGGTGGCAGGAGTGCTCCGTGCGCTCCGTCCGGACCCTCGGATCGGAGGCCGCACAGGCGTACATCGCCGGGAATGCCGAGGCCCCCTTTGTCCCTGCCTACTGCACTTCCGTTCCCCGCCGCCGCCGCCAACGCCGCTCCAGGGCTCCCCCCGCCACCTTCATCGTCACGGGGCGACGGCCGAGGTCCAAGCGGAAGCGCGTCTCCATCAACGCCCTCACCGCTGCCTCCTCCTCGACCGCCGGACCCGACTTCCGTTACCCGCTCCCACCCCCGCCGCCGTCGCATCCCCCGCCTCCGCCGCCGCCGCCGCCATCTTCCCCGCCCCCGTGTACGCCGTCTTCCCCGCCGCTGCAAACGCCGCCCCCTCCGGCCTCGCCTCCACCCTCTTCGCCTCTCTTCTGATCGGGCATGAGTTGATGAGTGTGCGCAAGAAGCGCAGGATGACACCGGTTATTAACCGTCCGATGCGACGTTCACCTACCTGTTTTTTTCCGTACGCTTTACGGGTAATACTGTGTGCGGTCGGTGGGGCCCGCTTTCTTTGTTGCTCTGGCACAGTGTGCGTCCTCTACAACCTTTTAGGATGTGGCGGGAAACTACCCTATCTTCTTCCAAAGCGCTAATCAACAGAGAATACCACATAACCAGCTGTTGATTAATATCATGGGTAAATTGCACTATACCGCCCACAAGTTTAGCCCTAATCCACTTAACCCCCCCTATAGTTAATAAACAACATTGTACCCTTTAAATTTAGTTTTGATTAGATAGAAATTACCAAAAGGGGAAGTTTTAGTAGTTGACAAAGGGGTATTGTGCTAACACTTAAAACTATAGGGATCCATTTGGAACAAAAAAAAAAGTACCAAGGGGTTACATGATTTTTGGCTAAACTTCAGGGGGTAAATTGTGTGTCCAGCTTGTAATTTGCCTATCTCTGGCCAACCAATCCGCTACTTGGTTGCCTTCGCCGTAGATGTGAGATATCCACCAATGTGTAATGTTGCTCAAGACCACCTGGCATTAGTTAAGAAGGCTGAGATTAACAGTACACTGACTAATGCAGTCGGCCACCATGGACGGATCAGTATCACCCTCCATCCATATGCTCCCAGTCTGATCCAACTTGATGGCCGCCTTGTTTCCTTCCCAAAGGCCACAAGTCTGAAGACTTGGGCAACGTATAAGGTTGGAACATGCACGCATCTTGCCATCCGTATGAAACCCGATTGTCTCGAATGACGTGATTAGTATCCGCACTGCCTTTATAGCTGGAACAGAAATTTTTAAGAAACGGAACAAAAATTATTAATAATTTAATAAACGGAACAAAAGTTGTATAATTTGAAAAAAAAAAAAGGAATATTACGCTATGTCAAATAACGTAAAGAATTTATGCCATTTGAGATGGCGTAAAGCTGAAGGGGCAAATTAAAATGCCGAAACTGTCCTTTTTTTATGCCATTTCGAATGACATAAATTTTCTATAAATAGTTTACGCCATTTCAAATGTCGTTAAGTCCTAATAAGTTTTAGGATTTAGGGTTAGGTTTTATGATTAGGGTTTTAGGTTTTAGGATTAGGGTTTTAGGTTTTAGGTTTTAGGGTTTTAGGATTTAGGGTTTAGGGTTTTAGGGTTTAGGGGTTAGGGTTTAGGGTGTTACATTGGCAAAGTTAAAAAATATTTTTTTTAACCTAAACCCTAACCCTAAACCCCTAAACCTAAACCGTCAAACTCAAACCCTAAACCTAACCCCTAAACCTCTAAAACCTAAACCCTAAACCCTAAACACCTAAAACCTAAATCCTAAACCTAAACCCTAAAACCCTAAACCTTAAACCCTAAACTCTAACCCTAAAACCCTAAACCCTAATCCTAAAATTTATTAGGACTTTATGGCGTAAACTATTTATAGGGAATTTATGCCATTTGAAATGGCATAAAGAAATGGCAGTTTTGACATTTTAATTTACCCCTTCAGTTTTACGCCATCTCAAATGGCGTAAATACTTTACACCATTTGAGACGGCGTACTATTCCTTTTTTTTCAATTATCCAACTTTTGTTTTGTTTATTAAATTATTAATAATTTTTGTTCCGTTTCTCAAAAATTTCTATAACTGGAATGCACACCATCAAAATTGACTCTTAGCTCGCCAGGTCACTTGACCTCCTTCGCCACGGTCTTCATCCTTCCCTCTTGCACATTACCATTTAAATTGTTGTTAGCCTCCACAAACTCATGGATTAAAATGTTTGATCTCCACACAATATTCCACGGGTTCTCCTTTGCATTGTCAAAACAACCCTTGTTCCTAACCAGCCACACAAGATTGGCCATGTTAGGAACTTTCATATAATCTTGTTTAGTTTTCACCCATAAGATCAAGGTTTGTCGAAGATAAAAAAAACATAGTGACGCAAGAACTTTGAGGAATGACAATCACCCGATTGACGACAAAGGAAAGATGCAACGATCATTTCTCAAAAACTCTCTCAATTCTTACAAGACACAAGAACTTTGAAGAATGCCAATCACTTCATTAGGAATATCAAAATATGGATGTCATTACATGCTACTATGCTAATAGTGGACCTTTATATAGGACTTAGTCAAGTACCAAGAAGGAAAGAAAATAAAAAACGAAATAAAAAATTAATAACATTCCTTAAGAGTTTTTGATGAATCTGGTGCATTTTATGGTCTTGGTGCAAGATCACGTGGATACTGATTTATCGGCATTAACATCTTTCTTTTTTGAGATCAGATGGCCTTCTTTCTAAGTTGTATTTATTAAATTTAGGAGGCAGGCATGATGGCTTGCTCTTTTGGAGAAGCGTGGACTGGTTGTAGCTGTTTCTTTGGAAGAAGCGTTGGCTGGTTGTAACTATCTTTTTTGGAGGGGCCCGATCTCCTGCATCATTATCCTCCTCTTGAAAAGAACTCGATCCCCGAGTTTTCTTGAACAAAGTTTTCTCATGGAAGTCATATAAATCTTTGACGTTGAACATACGTCTTCAAAATTTTGTAATTCTCGGGTAGGTCAACTTATTGTAAATGCCTACCAAGAATCTCTTCTTTTACAAATGAACCATTACTTGATCACCTTCGTTGAAGCTCTTTATTTGTTTATGATGGTCGGTTTGCTTGTACCTGGCATTGGATTCTTCAATGTTTTTTTTTATTTCAGCATGAATTTCAGAGATTTTTTTCATCAGGTGGTCTGCCGAAATATTCATGCCCATGAGTTTTGGAAGCGGTACGAGATCTAGAGTGTGGGTGGGAGATCGATCATACACGATCTCGAATGGGGTCTTGCCGGTTGACCTTTTGGGTATATTGTTGAAGGCGAACTCGGCTTGGGCTAGCGCCAGATCTCATTGCTTCAGTCTCTCCCCATCCAGGTACCTGAGGATGTTGCTTAAGATGCGGTTCACCACCTTTGTTAGCCCATCAGTTTATGGGTGACACGTGCTGCTGTACTGGAGGGTGGTGTCGAGTCGCTTCCAGAGGGTCCTCCAAAAATGGCTAAGGACTTTGGTCTCTTTGTCGGAGGTGATAGTCTTCGGCATACCATGTAGTCGAACGACTTTCCGAAAGAGAAGATTTGTGATATTGACAGTGTCCACCATCTTCTTGCAAGGCACAAAATGGCTCATCTTTGAGAAACAATCGACTACCACGAAGATGGAGTCAACGTCTCTCTTGGTGCGGGGAAGTCCACGGACGAAGTCCATGGAGAGATCGATTCACGGGGCATCCGGGACAGGAAGAGGCATGTATAGCCTAGTGTTTTGTGCTTGTCCTTTAGCGGTTTGGCAGGTATAACATCGCCACACGAAGTCGCTTATATCCCGCTTGAGTTGTGGCCAGTAGTATCTATCCTCCACAAAGGAGAGACTTGTCCCACCCAAGATGGACTACGAGTCGTCCGCAGTGTAGATCTCGCACCAATTGCACTCGGAGGGATTTGCGGGAAATGCATAGTTGATTACCTTTGAAGAGAAAACCTTGGATGTGAAAATCTCTGGCGCTCGCCTGATTAGTGATGCATCGCTTCCAAGCGTCTCGAATGTCTTCATCTTCTGGATACAATTCCTTGAGGTAGTCGAAGCCTACTACCTCCACTTGCATGATGACGAGAAGGATTGCTTGATCACATAGTTGAATTTTTGGATGCAGGTTACCCACCGAGCGTGAATCCGATTGGTATACTTCAAGCTGTCGAGATACCAGAGGGCTTGATGGTCGGTGTGCAAGAGGAATTCTCTCTGAATGAGGTAATGTTTCCAGTGCCGGAGTGTCTGGACCATCGCATATAGTTCCAGCTCGTAGGCCAACCACTTCGTTCTCGCCTCGCTGAGTTTCTCGTTGTAGAAAGTTATTGGCCTCACTTCTTGGGATAAGAGTGCACCAACACCTATCATGGAAGCATTGCAAGCGACTCCGAATAGCTTTTTGACGTTCGGGAGAGCTAGTATTGGGGCCGTCGTGAGCTTATCTTTGATGGTGTTGAAGTTTTGCTCAGCCTTTTCGGTCCACTGGAACTTTTCCTTCTTTATGCAATTCGTTAGAGGAGTGGCAAAATTGCTGAAGTTCCGTACAAAACGCCTTAGAAAGTCATCAGGCAATGGAAACTCCTGGCCTTGGTGGTACTCTTTGGGTAGGCTGTGGGTGCAAAAATTGTACCGGACCAGATCAGAGCAGCATGGGCCCGCGCAACGGCCCAAATGGGTAAGCCCGCCTGGGCTCACATGGGCCCACTCTACGAGGCTCGTAGATCAAGCCCTCCCCCTTATTGGGCCCGAACAACGGCCCAATAAGGGCCCAGCAAGGAGGCCCAGAACCAGTGCCACGTCATCACTGCTATCTCGGGCACATGCCTACGCTATAAAAGGACCCCCAAGGCATCCAGGAAGGGGGTTGGTCATTCGATCAGAGGGAGAGAGGATCCAGAGCCAGAGCCAGAGCCCTCTATTCTCCCCACCTTGTTCTCTTCTAGTTGCTCCGTGCAACCCCACTGTACGAAGCTTCTCTTGGCCTGTCGAGAGAACGCTCGACCCTTTATATTCAAATTATAGTGAAGATCAGGTGGCACCTCTCGCCCGGAGACGTAGGTCGTAAGACCGAACTCCGTCACCAATCCTTGTGTCATCGCTCTTTATTCTCACTATCTACTCTCCTAACTCTCTAACTCTACAAACCATCAATATTCAATCAAGGCTGTGGGGCGGGGTTCCCGATCAAGGCGGCTCGGAAATTTCCCCCCATAATCTTTGGCGCCGTCTGTGGGATATCGATAGAGGTCTTACCCACACCTCTACCGACTCCTATTCAGCTTGTGGTGACGAGCCACAAGTCCTCCTCCAAATCAACATCAACGCCTTCATCACGCCGACATCAACTCGCTCAATGGTGAAGGCCAGCACCAACCCACCAAAGGCGGGTGCTGACCGGACAATCGACAAGCTAATCGAAGAAGAACAAGAAGTCTCGGTTGCAACCAACCGAAGAAATGTTCATAAGCGACTGGGGCCACAAGGAAGTCATCCGGGAAGCCGCAGCAATCGGCAGGACCCACCATTCCCGATGCAACGATCAGGCAAAGAGCACGCCACCCAAGGAGACAACGGTTCAGCTACATACCAAATCTCGGCCGCTGATTTTCAGCTGCTGAACCTCCTCAAGAGGAACACAGCCCTCGAGCAAGAGAGGGATTCCCTAAAGAAGGCGACTGAAAGAGCGGGGGTTATGGCCTGTAACTCTTCAGCTGCTGATGAAGACCAACCAAGGACTCGCCCAGCCGCGAGTCATCATCTTGAAGAACCACATGTGCCGCGTATCGAGAGGCGTCAGGTATCCACACAAGCACCAAGGCAAACAGTGTGGGATCGCCTCGATGTCGACGATGCGCCCAGCTATCGTAGAGAAGGATCACCTCAGTCAACAGGGTCTACTAGACATTCTATCCCTTCGCACACGAAAGCAACAGATGCTCGTGAGCTGCTCAACCGACTAAGGCATACTGCCGACGTGGGACGCCGCCATCAAGACCATAGGCAGCTAATCACCTCGGTGGGGCCACTGTATCCCAAGGTTCTTGCTACACCATTTCCTATGGGTTGGCGAACACCGAGCCTGCCAAAGTTCAACTGCATCCAAGGAGACCCTGCTCTCCATATCCTAGCCTACAAGCAGGCCCTGACACCATACGAGTACGAGAACCATGTGCTCTGCCGTATGTTTGCGGGAAGCCTCGAGGGACCTGCCCTCGACTGGTACTACACACTGCCTACCGGTACGGTGGCCACATTCAAAGAGTTGACTGAACTCTTCATGGACCATTATCGGCTAAACTTAAAGCCGAGAAAGAGGCTGGATACACTCTACCAGCTGAAGATGGGCTCCGACGAGTCTCTAAGGAGCTTCACGATGAGGTTTCGTAATGAGCATTCTGAGCTCACCGGTCGCTCCTATAATGAGGAGGCCATCATGCTGGCATTCCAGAATGCTATCCGGCCAGAGCTCCACGTGTACACTGACTTCATCTGGCATCCTCCCAATAACTTGGAAGCGATGTTCAAGCGCGTACAGCGGGAGATAGAGGTGGAAGACAATCAGCGGGCCAGAAGATTACGCGAGCCCCGCGAGTCTCGTGACTCCTGACATAAGAAAGATGATAAAGCCCCGAATGAAGCACACTACAAGAAGTCTGCCCATGCTGCGTCCGACCAAAAGGCCCAGGCCAAAAGGTACAATGAAGATCCGAAAGCCCCTCCAGCAGAGAAGAGGCAAACTCCAAGGGAGCAAAGGGTATTCCCTGAGCTGAATACCTCCATTGAAGACATCTTCGCCTACTTGCAGAACGAGCCCTTTTGCAAGTGGCCACAGCCTCTCCCTCCAAATTCTGACCAGGCAGGAGATACGACAGCCTACTGTGAGTTTCATCGCAGCCATGGCCACCCAACCTCTACATGTCGGAAGCTAAAGCATCACATCAAAGACCTGATCCAAGAAGGGTGGCTCGATGGCTACCTCGCTAACAAGGAACCAGGTCGAGAGAAGTAAAGGCAGCAGCAGTGGAGAAAGAAAGTCAATGTAACACATGGATGCATAATCATAACGTCCGCTGGGCAGCCTCTAAAAAAAAAATGTAACCGCAACTTTGTTCTATCAATAAAGTGTCTCTTTCTTCTCAAAATCAAATCTCTCGAAGTTCGATTCCGCCGTTCAAGTCGGAAGCTCGAAGGCAATTCGACTACGCCTTCTCGAGGCTAAAGTCCGGTAAAAATGCTCCTGGTAACCCAGGTCAACCAAAGACCTTCGATTCCGCCGTTCAAGTCGGAAGCTCGAAGGCAATTCGGCTACGCCTTCTCGAGGCTAAAGTCCGGTAAAAATGCTCCTGGTAACCCAGGTCAACCAAAGACCTTCGATTCCGCCCATTCAAGTCGGAAGGTCGAAGGCAATTCGGCTACGCCCTCTTGAGGCTAAAGTCCGATAAAAAGGCTCCTGGCAACCCAGGTCAACCAAAGACCTTCGATTCTGCCCGTTCAAGTCGGAAGCTCGAAGGCAATTCGGCTACGCCCTCTCGAGGCTAAAGTCCGACAAAAAGGCTCCTGGCAACCCAGGTCAACCGAAGACCTTCGATTCCACCCATTCAAGTCGGAAGCTCGAAGGCAATTCGGCTACGCCCTCTCGAGGCTAAAGTCCGATAGAAAGGCCCATGGCAACCCAGGACAACCAAAGACCTTCGATTCCGCCCATTCAAGTCGGAAGCTCGAAGGCAATTCGGCTACGCCCTCTCGAGGCTAAAGTCTGATAAAAAGGCTCCTGGCAACCCAGGTCAACCAAAGACCTTCGATTTCACCCATTCAAGTCGGAAGCTCGAAGGCAATTCGGCTACGTCCTCTCAAGGCTAAAGTCCGATAAAGAGGCTCCTGGCAACCCAGGTCAACCAAAAACCTTCGATTCTGCCCATTCAAGTCGGAAGCTCGAAGGCAATTCGGCTACGCCCTCTCGAGGCTAAAGTCCGATAAAAAGGCTCCTGGCAACCCAGGTCAACCAAAGACCTTCGATTCCGCCCATTCAAGTCGGAAGCTCGAAGGCAATTCGGCTACGCCCTTTCAAGGCAAAAGTCCGATAAAAAGGCTCCTGGCAACCCAGGTCAATCAAAGACCTTCGATTCCGCCCATTCAAGTCGGAAGCTCGAAGGCAATTCGGCTACGCCCTCTCGAGGCTAAAATCCGATAAAAAGCTCCTGGTAACCCAGGTCAACCAAATACCTTCGATTCCATCCATTCAAGTCGGAAGCTCGAAGGCAATTCGGCTACGCCCTCTCAAGGCGAAAGTCAGATAAAAAAGCTCCTGACAATCCAGGTCAAGCTAAACTATCAACTATACTTATCCGAGGCGATGAGAATAAGTCCAAGGCAGACGTCGCCGCTTTGACATGCACCAAGTTCAAGGAGACATCCTTGGCACTCGAAGACAAAGTCCGAGATGACCCATGCCTCGGCACTTTACAAGCCCAAGGCCCAACTCTTGGCACTCGAAGACAAAGTCCGAGGTGACCAATGCCTCGGCACTCTACAAGCCCAAGACCCAGCCCTTGGCACTCGAAGACAAAGTCTGAGGCGACCAATGCCTCAGCACTCTACAAGCCCAAGGCCCAGCCCTTGGCACTCGAAGGCAAAGTCCGAGGTGACCAATGCCTCGGTACTCTACAAGCCCAAGGCCCAGCCCTTGGCACTCGAAGACAAAGTCCGATGTGACCAAGGCCTCGGCACTCTACAAGCCCAAGGCCCAGCCCTTGGCACTCGAAGACAAAGTCCGAGGCGACCAGCGCCTCGGCACTTTACAAGCCCAAGGCCCAGCCCTTGGCACTTGAAGACAAAGTTCGAGGCGACCAACGCCTTGGCACTCTACAAGCCCAAGGCCCAGCCCTTGGCATTCGAAGACAAAGTCCGAGACGTCATCGCCGACGTATTGGCATTCGATCAAAAGTCCAAGCTTAGTCTTGTCACTCAGGTCCTAGCATGAGATTATCACTGGCCATCACCTTTTTTTTCGACGACTAACGGTTCCAAACCGATCAGGCGGTGGTTGGTCTGACTCTGTCAGTGCGTGTCTCCATACTGGTGCAGTCGACGGTGGGTAACACGGGATAAAATGGTACTTCCTTGATCCTGGCCAAGTCAACACCCTCGCGTGACCGTAGTACCTGGTGAATACAGTAACCAGGTACGGTAATACATTGGGTGAAGACCGGCTGGCCATCATGCGGCGTCATCCTAGATTATCTCTAAGAAACCCCCTCGAATGTAGCATTGTCCCTCGCTGACATCCTCGTGCACCAGCGTTTTACCGAAAAAGTGTCGGTTTCAAAGGGGGCTGAAATTCGAAAAATACACTATTTTCAATACCGACATTTTTTGGTCTCTTCTAGCAGCCCCAATAATGGGGTGTCGACACCAACAAGCAGCCCCCCCTCGGTTTCGCACAAAAACCGAGTAGGGAAGAGGTGACGGCACACCATCAGCAGCACACCCCTTGGTTTCGTCAAAAAACCGAGAGGGGGTGTGTGTCGGCATCAACAAGCAACCCCCCCTCGGTTTCGCACAAAAATCGAGTGGGGAGGGGGTGATGGCACACCATCAGCACACCCCTCGGTTTCGTCAGAAAACCGAGAGGGGGTGTGTGTCGGCACCAACAAGCAGCCCCCCCTCGGTTTCGTCAAAAACCGAGTGGGGAGGGGGTGACGGCACACCATCAGCACACCCCTCGGTTTTGTCAGAAAACCGAGAGGGAGTGTGTGTCGGCATCAACAAGCAACCCCCCCTCGGTTCGCACAAAAACCGAGTGGGGAGGGGGTGATGGCACACCATCAGCACGCCCCTCGGTTTCGTCAGAAAACCGAGAGAGGGTGTGTGTCGGCATCAATAAGCAACCCCCCCATCGGTTTCGCACAAAAACCGAGTAGGGAGGGGGTAACGGCACACCATCAGCACACCCCTCGGTTTCGTCAAAAAACCGAGAGGGGGTGTATGTCAGCATCAACAAGCAACCCCCCCTCGGTTTCGCACAAAAACCGAATGGGGAGGGGGTGATGGCACACCATCAGCACACCCCTCGGTTTCGTCAGAAAATCGAGAGAGGGTGTGTGTCGGCATCAATAAGCAACCCCCCCATCGGTTTCGCACAAAAACCGAGTGGGGAGGGGGGACGGCACTCCATCAGCAGCACACCCCTCGGTTTCGTCAGAAAACCGAGAGGAGGGGTGCCCGACGTCATCGAAACCTATTAGTCAACCCGATTCAGGTGTCATCCACACACAAGGACCAGCCAAAGACGAAGAATTCCTCCATTGGGTTGGTTGAATCGCATCTCCACCAAACCTATTGAGTTGGCTGTACAAACTTCACAAGCAAAATTCCTCCTTCTTATCTGGGGGTGGACTCGTGGTAACCGCCGCGTCATCGCTAGGGCCCGACTGCAGTCCCTAGTGAATACAGTAACTAGGTGCAGTTGGGTGTCGAACAGAGACGGATGAGTTACCGCGTATTGATGCCTCTTCAAGACGCGCATAGGACACTCGGCCAACGCTTTCTTTAGAGTCATCTCTTCATGAAGGTACCGAAAAAGTTACTCGTCAAGGCATATGATGTTTCACGTCCACTTTGACCGTTTTTTCAGCGCCTACACAATGGCACCTTATACGCATTCATCCGACGCATACATGGAAAGTTATGGCTGTCGAAAGTTTTCAAAGTCTTTTTCTCCGAATACATGCATTGGAAATATTACACGCAAAGGTGCCCGACGCTTTAAGTCCACTTTAACTAGTTTTTCAGCGCCGACACAACGACACCTTATACGCGTTGATCCGACGCACGTATGAAAAGTTATGGCTGTCGAGAGGTTTTGAGGCCTTTTTCTCCAAAGAAGACATTGGAAAAGCAACACATCAACGAGCCCGATACCTCACGACCGCACAGACTGCTTTTTGGTGCCAGCATGATGGAACCTTATGTGCATCGATCTGACACTCGCACGAAAGGACATGGTGGCCGAAATAGTTTGAAGCCTTCCCCTGGGACGGTCGGACAGACAACCAGAGATCAACTCATCACTAGCTACCTCGCAATCCCGCTCGCCACAACAATGAAGGACTCTTTTGTACCCTCAACTTGGCTCGCAAAGCTCCTCACTCAGGGCAAAGCCTTCCCCCGCATCTTCACTTCCTCCGCGACATCGGCGACGCACCGACCCCTAGTCCCCGAGGGGGAGAGGTCGTTGACGCGCCGGCCGTCGTGGACCAGAATCGTGAGCCATGGCCCATCTGGGCGGCGGCGCGGAGGCCCACGCGCGATTCAAGCAGTACGAGTACCGCACCAACTCCAGCCTCGTCCTCACCACCGACTCCCGCCCCCGCGACACCCACGAGCCCACCGGCGAGCCGGAGTCCCTCTGGGGAAAGATCGACCCCCGGAGCTTTGGCGACCGTGCCGCCCGGGGCAAGCCCGCTGAGCTCGAGGAGCGGCTCAAGAAGTCCGCGGACAAGAAGAGCAAGAAGAAGAGAGGTTGGGAATGAAGCAGTAAAGAGAAATCACAATTTCAGAAGAAGAAACGCTTAACTACCATTCAAACCAGCATTGATTCACATTTCACACACAAACATCCAAATTGCCTCAATTTCAAAACTCGCCATTGAAGAGCCTCCTCCCGATCTCGAAGGAGAGGAAAGCATCGACGCATGTGTAGCGCACCTGATCCCAGTTCAGACAGACGATGTCCCATCGGCTCATGGTCACCCTCCTCGGCTTCTCCACGCGGACCCCCATCACCTCCACCGCCAGCCCCGCGAGGCCTGTCTGCTTCAGCTCCTGCCGGCCCATCCTCTCCGCGGCCAAACCCCGCAGGTCCACCGTGTTGACCACGCTCAGGCCCTGCTCGTCCAGGATCTTCTCGGCGTCCTCGTCGATCCCGACGCCCACGAACGTGAAGCGCTCGTCGGATACGAAGTCGGAGAGCGGGGCAGGGAGGTAGTCGGCGTAGAGGAGTTGGAAGACGAGGCAGTGGCGGCCGACGCATAGCTGGAGGACGGCGACGGGGTTCTGGGCGGGGCTGTAGCTGGGGCGCCACTCGACGACGAGGCTAGAGAGGCGGCGGCGGTGGATGTGGAGGGTCTCGTTGAGCCAGTCCTCGACTTCAGCACCTGAGGACGTCACGGTGGTGAAGATCGCGTCGCCGTCGAGCGTGACGCTGAAGGTCGACTCCGTGAGCTATTGAATGTTCACCGACATCTTTCGCCGCCCGGGAGAGAAAGAGAGAGAGGGATGCGCTGCTCTCTCAAAAGCTCTCACGTGAAGGGAAAACAAAGAAAGGACGAAACCAAAGAGGAAAGAGAGAGACAGAAGAGGAAAGGAGGAAAGAGAGAGAGAGAAAGGAAAGAGAGAGAGAGTGACGTTTACTCCTCATCCGAGTCAAAGCCAAAGAAAGAATAAAGAGAAAAGATCTTCTTTCACCAGAAGGCTCTCGGTATGCACTCGGTACCCTCTCGGTATGCTCTTGGTACCCTCTCGGTACCCTCTCGGTATCCACTCGGTCGGAAAACGCACTGCTTTTTCGGAAACACCCCCTTGCAAAACCGAGACTTTTTGGCTTGCACCAAAAGGGTCTCGGTACCCGCCCGGTATGCTCTCGGTACCCACTCGGTATGCACTCGGTACCCTCTCGGTATCCACTCGGTCGGAAAACGTACTGTTTTTTCGGAAACACCCCCTCGCAAAACCGAGACTTTTTGGCTCGCGCCAAAAAGGGTCTCGGCATCGGCGGAAGAAGGCTCTGCTAATACGAACCGCGGCACCGACAACCCTCGCCAACCGCGCCAGGATCCTAAAGCGTTTGCACCTTGGAATCCCAGCCGACCCAGGGGGTCCTGACCCGACTGGGAGGGGGTAACTATGGGTGCAAAAATTGTACCGGACCAGATCAGAGCAGCATGGGCCCGCGCAACGGCCCAAATGGGTAAGCCCGCCTGGGCTCACATGGGCCCACTCTACGAGGCTCGCAGATCAAGCCCTCCCCCTTATTGGGCCCGAACAACGGCCCAATAAGGGCCCAGCAAGGAGGCCCAGAACCAGTGCCACGTCATCAGCGCCACGTCATCACTGCTATCTCGGGCACATGCCTACGCTATAAAAGGACCCCCAAGGCATCCAGGAAGGGGGTTGGTCATTCGATCAGAGGGAGAGAGGATCCAGAGCCAGAGCCAGAGCCCTCTATTCTCCCCACCTTGTTCTCTTCTAGTTGCTCCGTGCAACCCCACTGTACGAAGCTTCTCTTGGCCTGTCGAGAGAACGCCCAACCCTTTATATTCAAATTATAGTGAAGATCAGGTGGCACCTCTCGCCCGGAGACGTATGTCATAAGACCGAACTCTGTCACCAATCCTTGTGTCATCGCTCTTTATTCTCTCTATCTACTCTCCTAACTCTCTAACTCTACAAACCATCAATATTCAATCAAGGCTGTGGGGCGGGGTTCCCGATCAAGGCGGCTCGGAAATTTCCCCCCACATAGGCCACTCACAGATAGCCTTCAGCTTGTCTTTATAGACATGAATCCATTCATTGGTCACCACAAAATAAGGCTAGTTGTTAGAAAACTATGTTTTTAAAAATTTATGTGGAGTTTGGTACTTTAAAAGTTGAGAAGATCTGTCGTAAGTGTTGGATGTGATCCTACTCCATTTGGCTGTATGCCAGAATATCATTAAAGTAGACCACAATGAATTTACATGCGAATGGCTTCGGAACTTGGTTTATCAGCCTCGTGAAAGTACTCGGGGCGTTGGAGACACCGAAGGGCATGACAAGCCACTCATAAAGACCTTCTTCGTTTTGAAAGTTGCATTTAATTCGTCACTGGGTCGGATTCGAATATGGTGATAGTTGCTCTTGAGGTCGATCTTTGAAAAGACTTTGGCGCCATCTAACATGTCCAACATGTCATCTAGGTGTGGATCGAAAATCGGCTCCCGTCTTTCTTTGGCGTTAGTAGTGCTAGTACCGCATACGGGCTCATGCTCTCACGGACTAGCCCTTTGCGGATGAGCTCCTCCACTTGACCTTGCAGGATGTGGTACTCTTTTGGGCTTATCTGGTAGTGTCGAAGGTTCGGGAGACTTACGCCAGGGACAAGGTCGATGTGGTGCCCCATCAGTGGTAGCTCGTCTGGGAGATCTTCTGGTATAATTTTGTGAAACTCTTGCAGGAGAGGTTTCACGACATCGGGGGCAATGACATAATTTGCTTCTTCCCTTTTCACCACT
Source organism: Chamaelirium japonicum (assembly GCA_947650365.1). Taxonomy (NCBI): domain Eukaryota; kingdom Viridiplantae; phylum Streptophyta; class Magnoliopsida; order Liliales; family Melanthiaceae; genus Chamaelirium; species Chamaelirium japonicum. The sequence continues at coordinate 54,345,484 of OX393552.1, forward strand.
AGTGCATAGAGGGTACTTGTATTGTTCAGATCACGCTCAAAATCATTAGTAACCAAAAAGGACCGCCCCTTCACTTGGAAAGCTTTGGGATGATCGTTTTCTTTCATCGGCTCGAGAATGACCTTCTATCCATCTTTAATGAAGGCATAGATGTTTTCTCAGCCCTTATGCATGGCATTCCTATCTAATTGTCATGGTCTGCCTAGTAAATATGGTAGGCATCGATCTCCACAACATCGCACTGGATGTCATTTTTATACGTTTTGCTGATGTACAAGGGAATCGTGCACTGTTGGGTTACGTTGAGACTACTGAAGTCTTTGAGCCACCCGATGTCATATGGTGTTGGGTATACCTCCGTGGGAATCTAGAGCTTGTCCACCATTGATCTAAAGATGACGTACCTCTGTGGGTGTCGAGTGGATCTTTGCGCGGTGGATACATAAGTCTATGTATAATGAGTGAGAGATGGTCTACCTCATCATCGTACGGGACTTTTTCATCATTATCAGCAACTTCTTTGGGTGTTTCTTTACTATAGCCTTCATCTGCGTCGATAATGTTTACCATGCGCCGTTATGGACATTGATTGAAGTAGTGCCTTACTTGATTGCATCGGTGGTACTTGTCTCCCCTTTGAATCACGTAGGGGTTTGTGGGCGGAGCTCGCGCGAGGTTTATGGTGTCGGTTGTCCTCGCTTGACTGGTGTTGTATCCTTTATTTGCAGTAGTTGGTCCTTCTTTCTCAGATGTTTTTTCACGATTGGTCAAAGAATTGATCGCTCGGGTTGGTACGGGTGTTCGGTTGAAGGAGTTGCTCCAGGGATTTGCCTTCCGCTCCAATTGTGTCTCCACGCGCGTAGTTAGGTGCACCGCCTCATTGAGGGTGTAAACGGATTGCAGATGAACAAGGTCATGTATTGCTAGTCGAAGTCCCCCGATGTAGCGCGCTACTTGCTAAACGTTGGTCTCCTCCGAGTTATTACAGGTTGCCAGACGGAAGAATTCCGTCGTGTACTCGTTGGCAGTGCAGGAGTCCCTGCCTACATGTTTAGTATTGTTGGTACAATACCTGGTCGTAGTTTGGTGGAAGAAAACGCATGTGAAGGAGCCGCTTCATTCGTGACCAAGAACAGATAGGATTCTTTCCAATCTGAGCACGAGATTATTGGTGTTGCTCCCACCACGCGGATGCACCTCCTTTGAGTTTGTAGGCCACCAGCTTGATCTTCTTCTTTTTCGTTGTACCCATATAGTCAGAGAATCGCACGACTTTAGAGAGTCAGTCGTGGAACTCTTCGATGTTGAGATGGCCGGTGAAGATGGGCAGGTCTACCTTCATGTAGAAGTCACAATCATTGTTGTCGTTTTAGTAGCCTCCGTCGAAGTTGTCAGGACTGCTGTTGTAGCCGCTTTTGTAGCCACTATAGCCACTGTAAGGGCCGCCATGTGGGTCGCCATTTCTGCTTTGTTAGCCACCATTGCCACCGTTGTAACTACCGTGACCACCGTAGTTGCCTCCCCATCCGTGGGGGAATCCACGACCTCCCTGGTAGCGACCGTCATACCCTCCTATAAGGCAATTGTCATCGCCGTAAGGATCGTATTGTGGGGGTGGCACCTCCTCGTTGCTTGAATAATCTTCGTAGGGAGTCCTACAATCTTGGCATTGTGTGTCTTCATTTAGGACGCATCCTGTCGAAACGATTCGATGGTGGCACCTGGGCCTTCATCGCGATGGATTTGCTTATTTGTTCGGTATGCTTGAGGAAGGCCTCCGAAAATCTAGTCGAGATCGAGAGCATGCGTTATCTTCGCAATGATCTTTCGTATCCCGACCAAATCCGCTTTCACCTCCCTGATGAGAAGCCGCAAGGCCCTCAAGGGTCGGTACTCCCAAATTACCATCTGCAGAGTTGAGTTTTCCCGATCCATGTTGAGCTGCCATCAAAGCGAGATATCGCCTGATCTGATACCAACTTGACATAACAGAAGCGAGGTCGAAGATGAGCATGTCTTCTTTGATTGACGATAGAGAGAAGATGCAACGATCCTCTCTCAATAACTCTCTCGAATCTCATAAGACGCAAGAACTTTGGGGAATAACAATCACTTCATTAGGAATACCAAAATCTGGATGCCATTACATGCTAGTAGTGGGCCTTTATATAGGCCTAGTCGAGTACTAAGAAGGAAAGAAAATAAAAACGAAATAAAAAATTAATAACATTCCTTAAGAGCCTTTGGTGAATCTGACGCATTTTATGATCTTGGTACAAGATCACGTGGATACCAATTTGTCATCATTACATCTTTCTTCTTTAGGATCGGATGGTCTTCTTTCTAAGTTGTTGCATCTGCCAACTTTAGGAGGGAGACATGATGGCTTGCCTCTTTTGGAGAAGCGTGGGCAGCTTGTAGCTACCTCTTTGGGAGAAGCTTGGGTTGGTTGTAACTGTTTCTTTTGGAGGGACTCGATCTCCTGCATCACATAGCCCGAGTCTGACTAGGGCTGCTCATTACCAGCACCAATTGGGCCTGGATAGCAATAGTAGGTCCGGGGGGGGGGGGAGGAAGGTGAGAGTGGGTCAATTTGCGAAAGCTCAAGAGAAGATGGTTCAAATCTGAACCATCTCAAGGGGTACCATTAATCTGGATGGTGAAGGATGGATTCTCAATGCAAGCCTTGACCCACCAAATCAGCTTTTTTGTGAAACACCAAATTTTCTCGTCACCCTACAAGCTCCGATCACAGCATATATATATATATATATATATATATATATATATATATATATATATATAGAGAGAGAGAGAGAGAGAGAGAGAGAGAGAGAGAGAGAGAGAGAGGCTGCGGCGTGCGCTGCCCGGCCTCATAGATGCGGTGGCAAATTCTGGCCGTCCGATCGCGCGGATCGGCTGCGAACTGCCCCAAACCTCCCGCCCGTCTGATCTCCCGTAGTCACCGTCTGATCCCGTATAAATCCAGTCGCTCCGGTGTGTTTCCTGGATGATTTGATTCCCATCCGTTCTATCGATGGGATCGAACGGACTAAAGTGATTTTCGCTGTTACTGTAGCGGCTACAGTAACAGCGAAAATCACTTTAATCCGTTGGATTCCCACCGATCCAACGGATGGGAATCAAGCCGCTACAGTAACAGCGAAAATCACTTTAGTCCGTTTGATCCCATCGATCGAACGGATGGGAATCAAACCATCCAGGAAACACACCGGAGCGACTGGATTTATACGGAATCAGACGGTGACTACGGGAGATTAGACGGACGGGGCATTTGCGGGGGGTTTGCGCGCGGTTCGCAGCCGATCCGCAGCAATCGGACGGCCAAAAATTTTCACCGCATCTATTGGCCGGCAGCGCACGCCGCAGCCTAACACGCCTCTCTCTCTCTCTCTCTCTCTCTCTCTCTCTCTCTCTCTCTCTCTCTCTCTCTCTCTCTCTCTCTCTCTCTCTCTCTTTATATATATATATATATATATATATATATATATATATATATATATATATATATATATATATATATATATATATATATATATATATATATATATATATATATATATATATATTAACCTCAATTATGAGATGGTATAGAGTGGTGCCATGGAGATAAATAAAACCGAAGCAATTATAGTTGGTGCAGAGTCTCCATGAGGGAGCTAACCGTTGGTTCACATTAAGAAGAATAAAATTAGACTTGGGCCAAGGGTCACTAGAAACTTTAAAAAAAAATGGCACATTAGTGGTTCTAATATGTACATATATGTAAATATGTAGACACCTAATTAAAAACAATACTTCTATCCACTATGTATTAGCAAGCACCTTGTTTTCCTTTAGTCAATGCTACCTAGCAGGACTATACTTTTGCTTTGAATGTTTATTAGTTAAAATTATATACATCTCCTTGATTTTTTTTTTTGTCATTCTCTGGTTGTACATTTCTGAAGGTTTTTCTATGGTTGAAATTCTCTCAGGTTCTCAGGAGTAGGAGCGGAGGCTCAGCTCAAACGTGGACTGGTCCCAGTCATCTAGTTGTTCAGTTACTTCTTCATGTTAGTGATAATAAGGGACTTGAGTCCTTGGTGTTAGATTTTTTTGTCTTTATATTTTCAGTTGTTGTTTCTGGGACACTTGGGTTGCTTTTAAATCTTTAGTTGTTGATACTTACACTTTATTTTTATGTAGTTACTCTGATAATGTTACTTTATCTTTTTCTTACCACCATTAAAATCTTTTGTTACCCTAACACACTAGGTCTATCCTAGATGGCAGGAACTGATTCCTGGTCCTCGTGGATGGTTATGAAAAAAAGAAAAAAAACCATGTATGTTTCGCTTTTGGCACATCCAAAGAATCGGGGCGTCACACAAATTGTCGAGGAAGGAAGAGGTCTCCGGTGATTTGATATTGTTTTCTTTTTTCCGATGAAAGAGGTTTGAGCGCTCTCCGACATCACCCCACTGAAAATATACAAAGGTGGTTCTTTCGACATACCCACGCGCTCAGGCAAGGAATCTAAAGGGAACCAACAATGGGTTCGGGCGAGAACCAGCAAGGGCTCTAGCGAGGGAACCGATGAGGACTTCATCAAGGGAACTGCCGAGGGTTCGTGCGGGGACATCAACGAGTGCTCTAGCAAGGTATCCGGCGAGGGCTCGTAGAGGAAAATAGTGTATGATATTTGGGATGGTGCAAAGAACAATGCATTTGGAATTTGAGATATTATGTCACCAAATAGGTTTGGACACAACTGATATAACACTATTTCTTAAGTTGGGAGTGTTGATAATTCTGTTGGTGCAAATAGCAACACCCTAAACTAAAGTGACGAACTAGGCTTCGCTCCAAGAGCTAATATGATCTATCTCAAGCCAACATTGTGTTTGTTGGCAGCCAAAGTCTCCAGCGCCTTTCGGATCACCGGTCGTTGAGTTTTTCGTAGAAGCACCATGTACGGATTGAGAAACAGGAGCCTGTGGCGATCAGACCTAGCAACCAACAACAGAGAATATAAAGCAACACACAATGGTACAATATACAAAGTTTCACCGGTAATCAAGGACTTGGATTATCACTAGTAAGAATTACACCAAATAGTTGTCTCTATTTGTCAAACCCCGCTAACCCCAATCTTGCTCCTCTCACACATCATACATACACGAAGTAGATAACCACCCACTGCCGAGAATTACAAAGAGATTATTGAAGGATCACCAAGAGATGGAAGCACCCCAGAGGAGAAACCTACGATGAAGAACTTAGAGAAAATCTACATACCGTATGTGGAGCAGGCTTCGGTGGGCCAAACCCAACAGTGTTAGTATGTGGAGCCTGGGTGCCAGAAGCCACAGGATGTCCAAGATGGAAGGTCCAATGCCTAAGCAAAGCCGAAGCAGAGTAAAATAAGAGGAAACAAGGCAGCAGCAATATTGTTATGGCACCCTAAAACCTAGGGTCACACCGCTCTTCATTGCTCATGAATTATGCCCTTTTTTACAGCCTGTTTCTGATCGTAGGATTTTTGATCTGAGGGTATTTGAGTGGGAGACTTTTACCCGCTCCTATTTGTCGATTGCATTTTTGGTTTGTTTGGCGGTCGATCATTCGTTCTACGCACGCTGGCATCTCGGTACCCTTTCACCTCATCCAATCAACACCTGGATCTCAATAACTAAGATAAGAATATCAGTGTTTTAATTGAAATCGATAGCAAAAGAAGGAAATAGAAGAATTGAGAAGTTCAATGGCACGAATTTGGATTTTGGAACATTCAGATACAATATTATCTTTATTAGTAGGATCTTTTATCTTTCTCTTGGAGAAAAATCAAAAAAACAGAGCAGATGACCAATGAGGAGAGAGAATTATTGACTTCTTCTTCTTAGCTTCCCTTTATTTTGTATAAAGCACTTCATAGGCATTACACCTCATATTCAAACCAGAATACAACAAAGGGAAAGCCAAAAAGAAAGAAATCAATAAGGGCAAATTATAAAAACCGCCCCTAACTATACACAGAATTTTAAATTGGCTCCTCAAGTACTTTTTGAACAACTTGACCTCCTGAAATATGCTTCGTATGCATGTTAATCCCTTCTGTCAACTTTCAACCATCAAACTTAATAGTTATCATGAAAATACCGTTACCGATATGACTAAATAGAATTTTTTTTTGAAGATTACTTATGTTGACTAGGACAAGGATATTTTTGGTATTAAAACTAAGTTTGAAGGTAGAAAGTTGACAGAGGGGATTAATATGGAGACGGAGCATAGCTCAAGTGGTCAAGTTGATAAAAAAAATTGTAAGGAATAATTGCGAAATTCATGTATAGCCGTATAGGTCGGGAGGTTGGTATTACTAATTTACCCTTTATTTAAAGCATCTACTATTTCCACTCCATTACTCCAAAATGACTCCCAAAAAAATAAAGACTAATTAGTCTTAAATACCTCCATAGGTCTTTATTTAAGCTAAATGACATGATTTGTTTGAAAATTAGCTAAAGCCCATCCGAAACGACACATTTGTATAGCAAATTTCTAACTGAAAATGTTAACTTTTTGAACCCATTAAATGACAAAGTTGTCCCTCTATAACCCCTCCGGCAAGAGTATCAATTTGTCATATAGAATCCAAATGTCGACACAAATCACTGTAGCAATTGTTACTCTTTGCTACAGTGATTTTCACTGTAGTTTTTTTTTAATAGTGAGATTTCTCAAAAAAAATTGCTACAATGATTTCGACCTGTTACAGTGTTTCATACTGCTACAATATTTCGATCTGCTACAGTGATTTCGGTTCGGTTTTACTGTTAGGGGTATATAATTAAGTTTAAGATTAGGGTTCACTATACAGGTAAAAAGTTAGGGTTTGCGTTAAGGTCAGGGTTCACCAGTTAGGAAATAAAATTAGGATTAGGGTTAGGTCAACGAATCGACACTCCTACTATAGATAAATTAATGGAGGGCAATTTTATCATTTGAAGAAGAAAAAACAGTGGGATACTTTTTCTAGCACGTGCTTTTATGGAGGAACTTGGCGTAATATTAAAACATTGTTTGTCCTTTAACTAATATAACATCTGGAAAAAGGACTTCAGGTTCATTCTCCCAAAATACCAAAATATAGAAGCAAACCAAAGACCCCATTGTTCCTTTTTTACATTTTTCATTGCACATAATTCAAAGAGGTCCATCCTTGGACTTCTAACTTATCATTTAGAGAGACTCTGATAACACTCTCCCTAAACATTTGAATATGGACCTCATTTAACAAAATGGAACTTCTCAGTTTGAACTCCAAGCAAACCAAAACCCTCTACTCTTTATTCATATCAGAATTTACAAGTCAAAAGCAAAACAAAACCTACGCTCAGATCTAAGCTGAGTGAATTCAGTCCTAGGGTTCACCATGACTGCCCACCCCCGGTCCTCCCAGCGTCAGAACAACACCTTGCAGATCGCTGTTGAGCCTTGCGGGTTGGGCTTTGGCGGCCTGAACCGGGTGAGCCAGCCTCGCATGATGGCTGCACTCTGGGAGCACGAAGGTAGTCGGCTTCGGAGGTGGCCTGACGTGGATCGGGATGGCACGGGTCGAGCATTGTTGGGAAACCACGGCGGGGCTCGTCAGACCCTGAGAGGGAACTGCAGGTCTTGCAACCACAACACCTGGTCCCTAATCAGTGACAATGTCATTGGAGTTAGGATTTTTCAACCAACAACCCCTCAAAAAGATTCACAATTTAATCAAGATCTAGGCTTACAGGAGCAAACAATACGCCTCTGAGTATCTGGCCATTGACGTTAGCAGTCATGAGGTAACCGGAATCGAAAGCTCCATCGACCGTTCCACAAACCTCCGCTCCGATCTACAGAGAAACAAATGAGAAAGGCGCTACAAAAACAGGAGGCGGTGTACTTTTAAAGAAACAAGATTCGTAGCGATGGCATACGAGGTGATGAAGAGCAGGCCTCAGCTGTGGCTTCTGATCAGCGGCTAAGAATTGCATTTCTTGCCTCGCGGGGGGTGCAACACGAAGGAATTGTTCTGTCTTCGGCTGTCTTGGGGATTCTCCGCCCATGAAATTTGCATCCTGGGTAGTTCTTTGAACGCCATTAACCGGCTCCCTCTGATGATGCAACTTGAAATGAACAAAGTTGTTAGAGGGTAAGATCGATTCATTAGCAGAGGTCCGCAGTTTCATGACGGTGTTTTGCTCTTGATCGGACTGCGACGGAGAGGAGTGTTGGGAGAGCGAAAGAGAATGTTCTTCTTGCTCCGATTCGATTTCCCACACTCGGGCATCGCTAGTTTTCCTCCTCTTTGCATGGGAATTATCTGTGAAGAAATGGAAAGTATTACATAATGCATTTGAAACTCCACATTTGGATATAGTCCTACTTGCTTGAAGAAAAAAATAGTAAATTATACTTTGACCCCTTGAGGTTTATGCTTATTACACTTTCACCTCTGAGGTTTTTGAAATTACACTTTGACCCCTGTCAGTCATATTTTTTGATTAAAAATCTAGAAAAAAAAAGGCTTGTCTAAAGACGAAAAATATAATAAATGATATCCATACTGTTTTGCATGTTAAAATGATCCTTAAAACTGAGATTGGTTAGTAGAATTGTGAGTTCTAAGGACCACTTTACCCTTCTCACATGTAAAAAAGTATGAAATACCCTTTAATATATAATTTCCTTTAGACAAGCCATGTTTAAGTCATCTCTTAACCAAAAAACACGACTGACAGGGGGTCAAAGAAACCACAAGGGGGAAAGTGTAATAAACATAAACCTTACGGTCAAAGTGTAATTTGCCCAAAAAAATTAAGACCAACCCATGGCTGGCAAGAGAGGGTTCCTCAATTCCGCTTCCACTTCACGGGATCTCTGATTCATTTCTCCGTTCTTCAATACCATGCTTTTCTGCTGCATTGTTCAGTGCAAACAGGTGAGTTCTCAAACACACCTACAACTTGGGCTTCATTTTATCAAGATAAACCTTTTTTATTTATTCCACTTACCAAATTTTCCGTTCCTCGTGAAAATCTCCGTTTTTCTTGACTCCAGTGTTTACCGAAACTCTTGCACATAGAAATGTTGTACCGACCATTAGGATGTTCCGATCCTAACTGCAGGATGAGTAGCTCGTTGAGAGGCCGTTCATCCTCACCACAACTGTGAATCCAAAAGATGTTTAGATACATTGTCATCACATAATAACAGCTTTACAAGGAAACACATAATTAGATCCATTATCAATGCAAAATTAGAAGTAAAAAAATCTCTCAAACACAATAACTTACCCTCCATAGATTGCAATGTCGGTATTGGTTACTACAGCGGTGTGGGAAAACCGTCCTTGTGGTTGTTGACCACGTATATCAAGCTGAGCCCATGAACAGGTGGCCACATCGAGAACCCAAACATCACTATAATACTGCTTATCGCCAACTCCACCTATGATGTAAACCTACATAACATTGGAAAAACAAGGAGTTGTTTACAAGAAACCATTTAAAACTTCTTTGTTCCCTTTGAACAGTCATGTAGAACTCACCTTGGTCCCAATATTCACCGCAACATGACCTGCTCTGGCTCCCGGTGAGGATCCTTGAACTTCCAACTGCAACATTAGAAGAAGAAAAAAAGTTATGAAACATAGAACATGTAACTTCAGTCTACTTGGTTATCCTATATAGCTAGGCTTTCGACAGTTCACCCATCTATATCATCATATTGATAGATAATCAATATATCTTCTTTTCTTTTTATTTTTTTGAGATCGGCAGGTGTCCCTAAACCTTTAGGAAAATGGACCCACTTTGGGCTCAGACTAATCCCTCCGGGAATGGGCACCGACCCATTCGGAACTTTCGCTTCGCACTCCTGGGTAACTTGATGGGGGGAGGAATCGAACCCACAACCTCCTTATCCAACCACTATACTATGATGAGTGATTTCCTTTATCAGTGTTTTACCTAGTATACAATTGAGAAATTATAATGTTATTTTTGGGTACTTTTGTATGTCAGTGTACTACAAATCCTCCGACTACCTCTCTTTGTATAGCAAGTGTAAACTACTATAATTGTACTCACACAGACAGGTAGAATACGACCCACATACGCAAAAAGAATATACCCACAAATGAGGCTTATATCACAAAATATTACCCAAAAACACATGCTTTATGGTTAAAACAAAACTGAAAATCAAGACTGCAAGTAGAAATTAAACTGTAATTAGAAACAACACATGCTTTATGGTTAAAACAAAACCGAAGATCAAGAAAGGTAGTAAGAATCCATACCCTTGACCAAGTCATAATGTCCATGTCGAGAACATCAACCTCCCCATGATAACGATCACCACAGTCCCCACCGTAGATGAGAAGTTTATTTCCGATTGCAACGGCAGTGTGGCTATCTCTTGGCGCAGGAGGATCGCCCTTCACCTCGGGAGAGGCCCATGTCATGTTCTTCAGGTCCAGTATATGAATGTCGTTCAAATAATGTGCTTCCCCTTCACCGCTGCCCCCAAATATCACTAGCTTATCGTCGCCTACCACTGTGGCGGTGAGACTTTCACGTGGGGAGGGTGGGGTGCCTTTGCAATTAGGTTTGCTCCATTCCTTCGTCCTCAAATCCAGTATGTGGAGATCGTTCACCTTCTTTAAGCCATTTGTGCCTCCTAAGATCACCATCTTGTTCCCTACGAGTGCAGTGCTGTGGCTGTCTCGGGTACCGGGTTTCTGACCTGTGGTGACGAGGGAGCTCCAGGCCATCGTGTCAAGATTAAGAGCGAGCACGTCGCTGAAGTGCAATCCACCGCAACAGCCCTGTTGAAGTCGAGAAACGTGTTTGTCATTGCCAGACAGAATGAAAGCTGGATTTAGATCTCCATAAAAGACTAAAGAAGCATGGGCTAAAGAACCATGAATTAAAGATGATCAGGTGAAGCCATACGATATGGCTGAGCATTCATTTGTAACTGTTAGATGACCTCACCCAAAACCGGTCGTAATGGGAGGTCCACAGAGGATATATAAAGCAGACGTAAGATGACCCCCGTTACCGATGTGGGACGAACCAGTGGACTTCCTCAACACCCCCCTCAAGCGGAGCACGCGGAGCAAGGCACAATCGGAAGGGGCCGACGTGGAGGGAGACGGTGAACCCAGCTCTGATACCATGTTAGATACCCTCACACCCCAAAACCCGGGTCGTAAGGGGAGGTCCACAGAAGGTATATAAAGCGGACGTATGGCACTCCCTTTACCATGTGGGACTAACCGGTGGACTTCCACAACAGTAACATAAAGTTGACAATGATAAAAAGGTGCAGCAATGATCAGTTTTACATTTGACACTTGGATTAAAAATACCCCCCTTGCATTTGGATAGAGTCAACTCTCTCTCTCTCTCTCTCTCTCTCTCTCTCTCTCTCTCTCTCTCTCTCTCTCTCTCTCTCTCTCTCTCTCTCTCCTGCCTAGCAATCTATTGTGAATAAAGGTGACACTATACTTTTCCACCTTCTATTCTTTGTCTCTTTCTTTACAATAAAAATTGTTTTGCCCACATAAACCTACTCTTGGGATTGCTTAAAAACTATGTTAACTCCATTGGAGGTGGGGTCTCAAAAGGAATCCTACCTAGTGCTCTACCTACCGTCTAGAAATATAGCTTCCATTGCCCTCAACTTTTGTAATCAGGTCCTTAAAATTGTTTAACATAAAATAAAATGATTTCTAAACTTAAATTTTTTTTGCAAAAAAACAAGGGTTTTCTATTCATGTCGCCTCGTGCCCAAAAATAAGCGAGCACATTGGTGATGAACTTGGTTCTCAAGGAAAGAGGAAGACCCTTCCTAACATAAGAAGCACTAATATCCTTTGATACAACATCCACAATAATTTCTAGATTTAAATTTGAACTGATATCTTTCAAAAGTATCAAAATTAGGGTGTGTATCGGTTCGAAACCAACCTATATAGGGAAAACCCAAACAGATCCAAACTTGGTCAGTTTTGAGGATTTTCAATCCGATCCAAACCGAATTGAGATTGGAAGGAAAGAAACGAGTGTACTTCTTAGTTAAAGAAGTCTAATGATGATGCAGTTTGGAAGTCTATAGTTTCCCTTGCGAAAGATCGGTCTTCTGGCCTATTAATGTATATACCGGGTTGGGTTCTATATACAGTCGGGTTGGGTTGTGTGTATATACATGTACTTATAGATTGGGCTTCAGTCCCTCAATGAGAATCATTCCATTCTCTCCAAACCCTAGCCGTCATCTCCTAACATGGTATCAGAGGTCTAGGATTTTCTCGCGCGACGACAGCAGCCACCCCGGCTCCGATCTCCCTCCTCCGGGGCACCCCGGTGACGACAGCCCCCCCTCCGACCTCCTCCATCTGACAGCCCCCCCCCCCCCCCCTCGGCCCCTCCCCTCCAGCCGTCGGCCCCCCACCCGGCCCTTCTCCCTTTGCCCGCCAGCCCCCCCGGCCCCTCCCCTCCACCCAACAGCCCCTCTAGCATCCCCCCGGTCTCTCCCCTCCAGCTGCTAGCAACCTCAGGCCCTTCCCCTCCACCCGACAGCTCCCCCGGCCCCTCCCCTCCACCCGACAACCCTCCCCGCACCTTCCCTCCACTCGCCACCCCCCCCCCCCCCCTCGACCCCACCTCTCCAGCCGTTCGCCCCCCCCGGTCCCTCCCCTCCACTTCTCCACCCGACAGCCCCCCTCCATCTGATAGCCCGCCCGGTCTCTCCCCTCCATCCGATAGCCCGCCCGGCCTCTCCCCTCCATCCGACAGCCCCTTCACTCCACCCGCCAGCCCCCCCTCCCAGCTCCCATCTCCTTTGAGATTCCTCCATGGCCTCTCCAACCGTGTCGTTCGTCATTGCGATCTCTCCACCGCTGAAGGCGGTCACCTTTCAGTTGTCCTCGGCCAGCGACTAGCCTGATTGGTCGCTCACCGTCGAGGCTGCGCTCTCCAGTCGCGATCTTTGGGGTCACATCACCAGTGATGATCCTCCTCCAGTTGCCTTCTCCGGCTCCTCCTCTGTCACCAGTAGCGCAGCCGATAGCGCTGCGTCATCTGCTGCGACCACTACCGCCACGACTACTACCAAGACAGCCACGGGTGCTGCACTCACGTGGCGTCGCCACGACCAGGCCATCTGGGCCTATCTTCTGCACTTTGTTGCTCGTTCGCTCCTTGCGCCCATCAGCCGCCTTCCTACAGCGCGTGCGATATGGGAGTATCTCCGGGACCGGTTTCTCCCGCGTGGGGTTCACGCTGCATCAGCTTATCTGTGACTTGCAGTCTGCCCGTCAGGGGGAGTGTATGATCTAGGACTTCTTCAGTCTGATGAGTGCCTACTGGCATGAGTTGGACTCCCTGATCCCAAAGCGGTGTGCTTGTCCACGCTCTAGGGATTTCCAGTGCTACCTTGATGAGGGCCACCTGCACTAGTTCCTGGCAGTGCTTCAGCCGGACTTTGCTCTCATCGCTACTCAGCTCCTGCACCGTGAGTCACTCCCTCAGCTAGAGGATGACATGCTCGCCTTGGTCGATAAGGAGACTCGCCTTCAGACTCAGAGTCCTTGTCCTTCTCCACCTATCTCTGGCTTAGACAGCGTCATAGCGGCCGGGTTCTCCGATGAGCCTGTACTCTGTCACTATTGCAAGGAGCCCGGACACATGAAGCGTGAATATCCCACATGTCCTCCACACAACCCCCGCTGGGGTCCGGATGAGAGAGCATCACGCTGGGCTCCTGCTTCTCGAGACGATCAACGCGGCGGTCGAGGTGGACGGAGTCGTGGACGTGGTCAGTCCTTCTTCCACCACTTTGGTGGCGCTGCTGCTTCTGTAGAGACTCCAGTGCCCACTGCTGCTGCTACTGCACCGTCTCCACCTGAGCCGGATCGTCTCCAGTGACTTACGGAGCTCCTACTTCGCCACATCGCCTCCACCAGCTCTTCGCCTACTACCGGCCTGGATACCTCCTTTGGTACTGCTATCCCTTGGATTTTCGATTCAGGTGCTTCCTGTCATCTCACATATGACTCCACCGTGCTCACCGTCTGTACTCTTGCTCCTACCCACATGGAGGTTTGCACTTCGGATGGTACTATTGTACCTATTCCACAGTGTGGATCCATCACTCCTACCTCAGACTACACTAGTCGCCTGACCCTATCCCATGGTTATCATGCTCCTCTTCTTAATATTAATTTGATCTCTATTAGTTCCCTCTGTGATTCTGGACTCACTATCACCTTTACCTCCTCTGTTTGTGTTGTGCAGGATTCGCGAACAGGACGGAGGATTGGATTAGGCCATTGGACGGGGGAACTTTACCAGCTGGATCATCTTCATGTTTCACCTGCTTCTGTTGAGTCAGTCATGTCAGTCACCTAGGATGACAACTTGTGGCACAGAAGGTTAGGTTATTTGTCCAGTGATCGACTCAAAAGTGTTTTACGTTCGGGCGCTTTGGGTCGTGTGTCCTTCTCTCCCCTCTCTATCTGTAAGGGCTGCAGATTGGCAAAGCATCTGGCTCTACCATTTTCGGCTAGTGCTTCCAAATCTGTTGCTCCTTTTGATTTAGTGCATTCGGATATTTGGGGCCATGCTCCTGTTGCTTCTTTTACTGGTTTTTTATATTATGTTAGACGATTACTCCCGTTGCACCTAGGTTTATCTCATGCGTCGCCGCTCCGAGATTCCTCATATTTACCAGACCTTCACCACTATGCTTCACACCCAGTTTCGTCGGCGCATTAAGACGTTTCGGTCTGACTGTGCCCAGGAATATCTCCTCCGAGATGCATGAGATTCTTCAGACTCACGGCACTCTTCACCAACAGTCATGCCCACACACCCATGAACAGAACGGAGTCGCCAAGCGCAAACATCACTATATCCTTGAGACAGCGCGAGCTCTCCTTCTGTCTGCTTCTGTTCCGCATTCCTATTGGGCCGAGGCTGTTCTGACCGTCGTTCACCTCATCAGCATCACTCCGTCCTCCACCCTTTCAGGTATTACCCCGTACGAGCGGCTTTACTCCACATCTCTTGACTACTCCCTACTTCGCACCTTTGGGTGCACGTGGTTCATTCTCCTCCCTCCCCATGAGCGCACCAAACTCTCTGCTAGGTCTGTTCGGTGTGTTCATCTGGGGCTCAGTCGGGAGCACAAGGGCTATCGGTGCTATGATCCCATAGCTCGTCGGATCCGTGTCTCTCGTCACGTTTCTTTTGTCGAAGACGTCCCATACTTTTCCACCGAGTCCCGGGATCTTCCCTTATCTCCTACGTCACCCTCCACGTCTTCACTACCTCTCACCATCCCTGTTTTACCTCCGTATCCTGCTCTTGCACCATTGGTTGTGTCCTCTCCAGTTGGGTCTCCCCCACCCTCAGTACCTCTACCCTCAGCACCTCCACCTCCACCCTTCCCTCCCATGTCTCCCTCGCCACCTCCACCACCACCTGTTACTCGTGTCTATGTTCGTCGCTCTGCAGCTCCTCCTCAAAAGTCAGTTCACACTGGTACTCCCTCGCCTGTTGCTGCTGCTCCCTCCTCACCGATCATGGATCCTGCTCCTGTTCGGCGCTACCCGGCGCGCGAACATCACCCTCCTGACAGATATGACTATTCTCCGGACATGTTTGGTTACTCTGCCTTTACCTCTGACTCTTCTAACCCCTCTGGCTACTATGTCATTACCTCCTATTCTCCATCTTATCAAGCTTTTCTTACTGTTTTTCATACCCACCGGGAGCCCCAGTCGTATCGTGAGGCAGCTTTAGACCCAGAGTGGCGGCAGGCCATGTCAGTGGAGCTTGAGGCTTTTCAGCGGACCCAGACATGGGATTTGGTGCTTTGTCCCTCAGGCGTGGTGTCTGTTA
Source organism: Chamaelirium japonicum (assembly GCA_947650365.1). Classification (NCBI taxonomy): domain Eukaryota; kingdom Viridiplantae; phylum Streptophyta; class Magnoliopsida; order Liliales; family Melanthiaceae; genus Chamaelirium; species Chamaelirium japonicum. The sequence continues at coordinate 54,361,443 of OX393552.1, forward strand.
GCTGCAAGGGGATATTCAAGGTCAAAACTCGACCTGACGGATCCATTGAGCGGTACAAGGCTCGCCTCGTTGCTTGTGGATTCTCTAAGGAGTATGGGATTGATTACGAGGAGACGTTTGCTCTAGTTGCTCGGATGACTACTGTGCGCACCCTTTTAGCTATGGCAGCTGCTCGAGGGTGGCCTCTCCATCAGATGGATGTCACCAATGTGTTCCTTCATGGTAACCTCTCCGAGTAAGTATACATGGCTCCTCCTCCGAGCATTTCTGTTCCTCCAGGGCAAGTTTTTCATTTACACCGTGCTATCTACAGGCTCAAACAAACACCTCGGGCATGGTTTGAGCGATTCCGCAGTGCAGTTCTGGCAGTTGGGTTTGTTGAGAGATACTCTAACTACGCTCTTTTCACTTGCTCCTCCAGTCAGGGTATTGTTGTGCTACTTTTGTATGTGGATGATATGATCACCATCGGGGATGACAGTGCTACCATAGCTTCCCTTCAGCGTCACCTTCAGAGTCAGTTCAAGATGAAGGATCTAGGCCCTCTCCGGTACTTTCTTGGCGTTGAGATTGCCCGGTCAGCTCGAGGATTGTTGATCTCCCAGCAGAAGTACATCTCCGATATTTTTGCCGAGGCTGCTCTTACTGATTCTCGTACTGCTGACATGCCTATGGAGCTCAACTTGAAGCTCCTCTCTACAGATGGTGAGCCTCTCCAGGATATCTCTCGTTATCAGCGGCTGGTTGGGATGCTTGTTTATCTCACCATGACTAGGCCTGACATTGCCCATGCCATTGGTATTGTCAGCTAGTTCGTTCAGTCTCCTCGCTCGGTTCACTATGCAGCAGTCTTTCGGATTATTCAGTATCTCCGTGGCACTGTCACTCAATCGCTGTTGTTTCCCTCCACATCTCCACTGGTTCTGCGTGCTTACACCAATGCAGATTGGGCTGGAGATGTTACTACTCGCCGATCTTCCACCGGCAAGGATCAAAATACCGACCGGTTCAAACCGGGAACCGGACCGAACCGCACCGGTATCCAGTCGATACCGGTCGCGCGGCTTAAATCGCCAAAATACCGACCGGTTTCGGTTCGAACCGGTTTCCCATATGAGGTGAACCTCCATACTAGCTGGATTTGCAAGATTTGAAGCCAAAAACTCAGATTTGCAAGATCAAAACCACATTTGAAGGTATGTTTTCATAATTTTTTTTATTTTTCTTTTGTTTTGTTGTATTTTTTTGAAAAAAAATCAAATAATTGTGGTGAAAATGTTGAAATGTGCTAGATCTATGCCATCAATGCTTAGATCTATAGATCTATAAGCATTATCTCTAAATTTGCATGATCGGTTCATGCAAATTTAGGAGTTTTTCAATTTTTGTTTCTTTCTTTGTATTTTTTTTAAAAATAAAGCAAATAATTGTGGTGAAAATGCTGATATTGGTCAGATCTATGCCATCAAAGCTTAGATCTATAGAACTATAAGCATCATCTCCAAATTTGCATGATCGGTTCATGCAAATTTAGGGTTTATTTATTTATTTATTTATTTATTGTATTTTTAAAAAAAATAAACTAAATAATTGTGGTGAAAATATTGATATGGGTTAGATCTATGCCATCAAAGCTTAGATCTATAGATCTATAAGCATCATATCCAAATTTGCATGATCAGTTCATGCTAAATTGGGGTTTTTTCATTTTTATTTTTTTTTATTGCATTTGTGTAATTCATATTTGTGCAATGGTTATGAATTGTATTTTGTAACCCTAAGCATAATATATTAATACTAGGCTAATCTAACACATACAATTTAATAACTATATCAAATTCCACAATTTAGAATCATACATTGAAAACAGTAACTTTATAACTTAAAAAGACCGGTTCATACCTATAACTAGTTTACTAATGGAAAAAAAAACATCACAAACCAGTATTTTAGATTATTCTGGATTTTTTGGTTATTTTTTCAAATTTTTTTGAAACCAAAAATCAATTCACACCGGTATGGACCGGTTCAGACCAATACCGGTTCGTACCGCCCGGTTCGAACCGTTTTTTTCGGCCGGCCGATATTTTGTCCGCGGCCGGTATTTTTATCCTTGACCACCGGCTACTACGTGTTCCTTGGTGATTCCTTCATTTTTTGGTGCAGCAAGAAACAGGAGTCTGTTGAACGCTCCAGCACCGAAGCCGAATACCGAGCTATGGCTTCCACTACTGCAGAGATTGTCTGGCTTCGACGTCTTCTACTCGACTTGGGAGTCAGGATTTATAGGGCTACACCTCTATTCTATGACAACTAGAGTGCCATTCAAATTGCTAGCAACCCGGTTTTTCATAATCGGACCAAACACATCGAGGTCGACTGTCATTATGTTCGGCAGGAGTTTCTTGCAAACATCATTTCCTTGCCGTTCATTCCCTCGACGGAGCAGACTACTGATTTTCTCACAAAGCCCCTGACGATTGCTAGATTTCGTCATTTTATAAGCAAACTCTCGGTACATGATCCACCGTGAGTTTGAGGGGGAGTGTTAATGTATATACCGGGTCGGGTTCTATGTACAGTTGGGTCAGGTTGTGTGTGTATACATGTACTTATAAATTGGGCTTCAGTCCCTCAATGTGAACCATTACATTCTCTCCAAACCCTAGCCCTCATCTCCTAACACCAATTAAAGTAGGTTTGGATTAGATTGAATGGTCGGTTTGGGCTTTGGCCATATTCTTATTGGGTTTTTTTCCCCTTCTATTAATAATTATTGTCAAGTCATTAGGCCTAAATAAGATTTTTAATTGATTGAGTCATCCTACAATATTGCAACGGTTGTTGGTACTTGGTAGTAAGGGTATACAAGGGCATATGGTATATTTAATACAATACGGTATGTATATACCTATGTCGGTTCAGTTCGATTTAGGTTGGTTTTAAATTTACAAATCCGTTAACCGATCCAATCATGTCGGTTTTTAAAAAACACAATCCAATCTGATCTATTGAGTGTGTCGAAACCGATCAAAATCAGTCGGTTTGGTTTGGTATGTTAATTGGTTTGGTTTGGATTCTGCACAACCCTAATCAAAATGATCTCCACATAGAGAGTTCCTCAGCCAACACAGAAAATCTTCTTGCCTGTCTTAAAATAAAACAATACTTGTTACCAACAATCAACTCCATAGCACATTAGTCGATTCAAGAAAAAGACCTAGAACTCTCCATACCTATCGTTAGAAGTTGCTATCTTTTCCAAGTTCATAATTGCCCCAGATAACAATTAAGAAAAGGCAAATACAACAAGATACAACCTCACACACAAAGACACATTTTTAACGAGGTTCGGCAATGTTTACAATCTCGCTCCACACCATATCCACTATGCTTCAAAGTAAAACAATGATCAATCGATCGGTTACAAGAGTTTTTCCTCAAACTCGCCTTCTTAATCTCTCATAGCCCACGAATTTGTTAGGTTTGTCAGCCCTTGAGTTCGACCCATCTTCGGTGTGACCCAATAGGGTTGCTTGGCGCACAAGCGTTGTTGTTTGGCGCGCACGCGTTGTTTGTTTGGGGTAAAGTAACCCGGTTTGGGGGCCTCTATAAAAGGAGGTGCGCAGTGAATGGAAGGACAACGACGCAACGGTGAGTCAACGACGACTGTTGGAACCCTAGAAGGGTTGTGGTCGAGAAGAGACACCGAAGTGCGAGAGCCCGAGGGAGGTACTGTCACACATCCTCCCCCCCCGGTTGCCAAGGAGAGGGCGACCGACAACGGAACGTGAAGGCCTGTGGGCGGTATTGGTCTTGCACCACCCCGGAGGGGTTCTGGAGGACAGAGAGGACGATCGGAGGGCTCAAAGCTCTGAGATCTATCCTCGGCGTCAGGCTGGAATAGGGGGACGCCCGGGCGAATTCATATGTGATGATTTTGCCGCCAGGGCGAAATTGCTGCAGAAGGCCGTGGGAAGGGTTGTTGTCTTGCGCCACTTCTCCCAATGGTGGTCCGCTCTGCCGATGAAGATTCCTTGCGGGAGGTGCTTGTGTTAGTCTTCTTGAAGAACGATTCGACAATACCATTAGATGAATCGCAGTGGAAGATGTCCGAGTTGGGTGGCTAGTGTTAATCTCCCTGAGGGCTGGTTCGTGTAGCGCAATAGCATTGTCTTGTGCAAGTGCCGGATTGAGGGGGAGCGTCTCGATGGGGTACGAGGTCATCGACATTTGCCGACTTATCCAATCATCGATGAATGGCCTGATGGAGGCGTCGACAGGTGTTTGTAGCGGCAAGCTCGGCCGTTGGCATACCTACTGTGTTGCAAGGGTGCGAAGACGAGTGCGGAAGTGTTGGCCGACGGACGACAGCTTGGAGCACTGCTTGCTGGTGTTACGGCGGAAGGGGCATCGACGGGCACTAGATCGAAGCACGGAGGCATGGCGAAGATCTATATATCAGAGCGTCTGGGTGTGGTTTACGGTCACTGAAAGTGATATTCGTAGGGTATCCTGCTTGCCACGGGCGAATCAAGTTAATCTGTAATGGCATGACTTATAACTTTTATTGGTCATTTGATATATTCCGCAACAAACTAGTATCGGAGATTCGGAACTCGGGTTCCGGTCCAAGAAACATGTAGAAGTTCAAGGTGAAGGGGGAGAAGTTTTGCGCACACGCATTGTTTGCTTAAGGGCGAAACAATTCGGTTTGGGAGCCTCTATAAAAGGTGTGCAATGACTGGGAGGACGACAACGCGACAACGAATCGACGACGATTAGTGGAACCCTAGAAGGGCTGCGATCGAGAGGAGACCCACCGAGGTTCGAGAGCCCGGGGTAAGGTGCGGTCACACCTCCCCTCAGGTGCCATAAAGCGGCGACCGACGACGGAACGTGAAGTCCCGGGACGGTGCTAGCCTTGCACCACCCTGGAGGGGACGTGGAGGACGGAGGGAACGATCGGAGAGCTCGAAGCCCTATGGCGTCAGGCTGGAACAGGGGAGCGCTCGGGTGAATTCATGTGTGACAATTTCGACGCCCAATCGCTAGTCAAGGGCACCCGAGCTAAATTGCAGCAGGAGGCCGAGTGGAGGGCTGATGTATGTACCTCTTCCTTCAGCGGGTGGTCTGTGTTGCCGATGAGAGGCCTTGCGGAGGGGAACTTGTGTTAGTCTCCTTGAAGGACGGTTCGACGACACCATTGGATGTATCGCGACGGAAGATGCCTGAGTTGAAATGGTGCAGAAGTATTGACCTGTTATGTCGATGGTATACCTGTTATGTTGAAATGGTGCAGAAGTATTGACCGATGAGCGATAGTTTAGAGCACTGACTGCTAGTGTTATGGCGGAAGGGGCGTCGACGAGCGCTGGACAAGAGTGCGGAGGTGTGGCGAAGATCTACCAATCAGAGCACCTGGGCGTTATGTACGGTCCCCTGAAAGTGGTATCCATGGTGCAGCCCACTTCCCACGGGCGAATCATGCACATTAATCTGTAATAGCATGGCTTGTAACTCTCTCTGGTCGTTTGGTATATTCCGCAACAAAATTATGATTTTAGATATATTTTATATGTGAGCCACCACCTAATAGAAGTAGCAAAAATACTAACTCCTAATCAAACTCGACTAACTTGACGCCAATCGAAATCCTTATTTTGGCATTCCAAAATTTGGTATGTAGCGCATAATCATCGTGCCAGGGCAATCAGTACTTCTCAATGCTATCAGACTCCGCACATAACAATAACTTCTTAACAATAGCCATTAAAACCTAAGTCAAAGATATTCCTTCCGGTTCTTTCTTTGGCATGACTAATTTTCTTTTTCTTTTTCTTTAAAAAGAATTAGCATGGCCCATTTTAGTTGGAACCTTATTAGGGGTTCTCAAAAGTGCCAATTGACCTTTATTGTGGTTATCATTGAAGGATAGTCATTACTAACATTACTTCTCTAGCCTGAAGATAGTCACTACTAACATTACCTAGAACTTAATTAAGATTGGTCTTAGTTGTTATGTATTGATAACTCTGTGTGACCCACAACTCATAAATTTAGGAAGTTCCCATTGTTGAATTTATTCTCTAATCCGGCTCACCCATACTTGGTGTTTGACAAAACTCGATTCAAATTATGAGAATGTACATGGAGAACTTGGGAATTGTGTGAGATTCCATTAAGGAATTGGGGCATGAGATACCCTCACGCCCCAAGCGCCTGCAAGGAGGCCTGGGGTGTGGTCCGTGTAGAAGCAAACACATCCCACCTCCACCAAATCAGCATAGGCCAACCTGGGCTCTGATACCGGCCATTTGTAGATACCCTCACACCCCAAAACTCGGGTCATAAGGGGAGATCTACTAGAGGGTATATGAGGAGAATTGTTGCCCCTCCCCAGCCAATGTGGGACTAAAACCCAACAGTAACAACATTGAATCCACTATGCTTGAGAGCAAAGAGGTTCACTTCAAAACAATTCTCTAGAAGAGGAACCATATGAGAGAACACCTCTCTCTCTCTCTCTCTCTCTCTCTCTCTCTCTCTCTCTCTCTCTCTCTCTCTCTCTCTCTCTCTCTCTCTCTCTCTCTCTCTCTCTCTCTCTCTCTCTCTCTCTCTCTCTCTCTCTCTCTCTCTCTCTCTCTCTCTCTCTCACACACACACACACAAAGAAACCCTGCTATTCTTGAAACACTCGAATCTCCCGCTTTCTAACCACATAAGAACCTAAACTTTGATACCTAATCAACCTCTTTCAGAGAGTTCACACCTTAAAAGAACTCATCAATGGGTGCCCAATTTATTTAAGCCTGCTACTGCATTCTCACTGTTGAGGATGTTGGCTTAAAACAAGCCCTCAACATGTCCAAGGCTTGTGAGCGAACGATGGCGGAAGACGGAGCGAAGACGGCGTAAAAACAGGACATGGCGCCCTGAGCGCCAACCCGAGGCTGCCTAGGCTCATGCGTAGGAATCTGGCGCCCAGGGCGCCAGGCAACGAATAGGCACGAGCGGGGACTCGGTTCGGTTGTGATTTTCGTGGGATTTCGTGACAACATTTAGGAGTTTGTTTCTATCTTCTCTCCTAGGTCTTGCTCGAACTTGGAGCTATAAAAGGACCCCTAAAGATGAAAAAAGTAGGATCATGGTGGCACATGAGTATCCCGGGCTAGGGTTTCGAAGGTAGCCGTCATCAAGGGAGAGGGAAAGAAAACCATTGGAGAACGGAGGGTTTTCGGGAAGGATTTCTTCTTGATCTTCAGGGTGCCAGGCTACGGGATCTATTCTCCTTGGGGGGATCTCTTTGTGGGTGTACGGGATCTCTTTGTGGGTGTACTCGGATTTTCCCCATACTAGTAAATCCATTGATCGGTCATTCCCAGAACTTCTTTTGGTGTTTGCTTGTGCTTATTCGATTGCTCGGTCTTGTCGGTGGTTGTCTCCACCGTGGTGGTATTACGCGAGTCGTGTTCCGCTGCACGAGGGCCTCGGATCGGCAACAACAAATGGTATCAGAGCTTAAGGTTCGGTGGGAAAACTGATACCAACAAATGGTATCAGAGCTTCTTGTTGATTCAGGGAGGTTCTAGGTCGATTGTGTAGATCAACGTAGACCGAGGAAAATAGCCAAGACGCACTCGCGGCACGCGGTGTGACAGAGGATTCGAGAGCGACATCCAAGGAGGAAGCTAGAAGCCTGGAGGGAGGTTACGGTATAGCACCTCTCCCCCAGAGGGGCTTGTTAGCAATGACGGTCAGTACCCTAGGCGAAGGGCACGGCGAGGAGAGGCACGGTTCAGTGCTCTCCGGGTGGTTCGAATCTTCGGAGGAGGCTTCGAGGAGGTGGTTGCGGTCGAGCAACTCCTCCCTCGGGACGGTTTGAGACACCGAAGGCATTAGCCGGGAGGAGAGTGCAGTCTTGGCACGTACTACCCGGCTTGACGATTCACGGCGGAAAAGTCATGACAGCACGATATATGCAGGTGCCTAGATCGAGGGGGAGCACCTCGATGGCACAAGAATCGCCGACGGCATCGTATTCAGCTGCTGATGAGCGAACTATATGGATTGCCGACGAGAGACTGGTGGAGGTGCCGACGGGCACCGGTGCAGATCGCCGACGGACGATGTGGGAGCTGACGAGCGCGGTAATGATAGGCACGGCCGCGGGCACACCTATGGTTTAGTAGTGGCTGTCGACGGATGACTGGAAAAAGGTGACGACAGTCATGGTGGCGGCGGATTCAGCTGCGGGCACACCTATGGTGCAGCAGAGTGCAGAAAATATTCGAGCGTTGGCCGACGGGCAACAGCTCAGGAGCGATGTGCGCGGGAAGCGTCGCAGAGCGAATAAAGGGTCGTGGTTTACGGCAGGGTCGTCGACGGACGATGGGTGAGTTTCCATGATCATGACATTAGCCGAAAGAGCGGCTGCACATGCACGGTGTTAGGTGAAGAACAAGGGTTCTGGTGGAGCACGCTTAGGGGCAAAGTTGATCAGGAGGTCGGCCAAGTCGAAAGAATTGGGCAATTACCAAGCTTGGTGATTGGGCTCCCGGTGCGGGGGCCAAAGGGGCGATAGCGATCAGAATATGGATTCACGGTTCAAAGAAATGAAGTTCATGTGCAAAGTTGTACTCTTGTCTTGTTTGAAGGCAAGGTGGAGATTGTTGAGGATGCTGGCTTAAAACAAGCCCTCAACATGTCCAAGGTTCGTGCGCGAAGGATGGCGGCGCTATGGAGCGAATACGGCACGAAAACAAGGTCTGGCGCCAGACTGGGCGCCCTTGGCACCAACCCGAGGCTGCCCGGGCTCGTGCACAGGAATCTGGCGCCAGGCACCGGATAGGCACGAGCGGGGACGCGGTCGGTTGCAATTTTCGTGGGATTTCGTGAAAACTTTTAGGAGTTTGTTTCTAACTTGCCGTCATCAAGGAAGAGGGAGTGGAAACTATTGGATAACAGAGGGTTTTCGGGAAGGGTTTCTTCTTGATTTTCGAGGTGTAAGACTACGGGATCTATTCTCCTTAGGGGGATCTCTTTGTGGGTGTATGAGGGATTGGGTAGAAGCAATTGTAATTGTACTCAGGATTTTTCCATACTAGTAAATCCATTGATGGGTCGTTGCGGGAACTTCTTTTGATGTTTGCTTGTGCTTATTCTATTGATCGGTCTTGTCGGTGGTCGTCTCCACCGTGGTGGTACTTCACGAGTCGTGTTTGGCTGCGCGAGGGCCTCGGACCGGCAACAACACTCACAAGTTGTAAGCAACCCAAATCTTAAAAAAAAAAAAAAAAAAAAAAACAGGTCATCCATAGCTGTCAGCATGCCGAACATGTAACCAAGTCCATATGAAACCCGGTTTGAGCTTAGATTTGAACACTTGTTCAGAAGAAAAAAAAGACCCATGTATTAGGGGGGGGTATCAAAAGATGAAATCAAGCAAAAGTCACTGCTAATAAAGAGGTACCATTGCAGAAACCCACTGCTAACATAGATTATTGGAGAAACCCATTGAAGTTTGTGATCTCATCCCCCCACCCCCTACCACCCTAAGCAAAACCCAAGATGAAATCAACAAGATGAGAACAATATATGAAGCAGTAAGAGAAAGGATGGAAAATACAATACTTAATGCATCAACTTCAGACTTACCCCAAAAACATAGACAATCCCATCACAGAAGCAAGCAGAGTGCCCCCATCTCTCAGGAGGGTTAAAGCCCATCACCTTGGGGTAGAGCCACATTGCCTTCCTCCTCTTCACCACCTCCACACCCAGTGATCCCATCCCTCCCCCCTTAAGCAAAGCCCAAGAAAGAAATCAAAACAACCCAACCCCAGAGATCTCCTAACAGCGCAATCTCCAACACTCTGTTCTCGATAAGATTGGCAAGAAAGTTGAGGGAAAGGAGAGATTGTGGGGGTCAAGAGGGCATGAGCAAGGCAAGTGAGGAATCAGATATCAATGTCTGATGGACAAGAAAAGATGGGTGCTTTCATGTCCTCGTCACTGTGCCAACCAACAGGAAACAGGTGGGGGTGTTGAGAACACTATTAGCAAGCAAAAGAGAGAGAGAGAGAGAGAGAGAGAGAGAGCAGGAAAACTATCCTCATGGAGAGAGAGAGTGAGAGAGAGCAGGAAAAACTATCCTCTTGTGAAAATATTAGGCAGCATCCAAGTGTATAAAGGGCTGGATCACGTTGGGCTCTGAGGAATGTTACTTTCACGAGAGTCACTGATACCACACCACAGAACACACACACACACGGAGCACAAAGACGGGGGGCTAGAGAGAGGAGAGAGGAGAGAGGAGAGAGGAGAGAGAGAGGGGAGAGAGAGGGGGGGTGCTGCATGGGAATGTGTGTGGTGTCACGAACCCCTCAATGTCACACTCCTTGATTGAGGTGTTGTCCTCCTTTCCCTTTCTTTAAACTTTGTCTGGCTGAAAATGATGGGAGGTGGGGGCATTGGGCTATGGGAAAATGATGGGAGGTGTGTTTTTTGGGGTTTGGTGGTGTGGGTTTTCAAGGTAGAGAGAAAACTGTCTTTCTTTTCCTTCTTTCCGAACACCACTTTATTTTGATACACGGAAACTATATGATTTTTTAAAAAATAAATAAATTATAATTTGTCCCTAAAAAACACTTAAACCCCTCCCATAATGTTAACAAAAATTATATTTTGTCCACTTCTATTCAATTTTCATCATATAAAATAAGACTTAGTAAATTAAACTCGAATTCATCGTTCAAATGGTACTCAAAATCCAAACCTTCCATTCAGTAAATCAACGATATCTCACTAATGACATAAAAGTTAACAATTGCGATTGGGCATCTCACTAGTGACATACTCTAATTAAATGTCATTAGTGGGATATGTGGCAGCTTCTCCATTCAAATTCATCGTTTAAATGGTACACTTGATTTCACAAAACTCTATCGCTATAAAAATTACCAAATAATTATATCAAAATAATTGACAAAAGTGATATTATGCTTACATTTCAAACTTAGGGAGAGATCTGTAACAAAATAAACTACACGGAGTCGGACTGTCAATTCAGCTGGGCTAGTCCGATACCCGCTAGTTTGTTCGGCCCGAAAAAATTTGGATCTAACTTTATGTGAGCTTGGGCTGGGCAGAGCTTAGACATGATTTCAAGTCTCAACTTGAGTTTGGGTCGTGCTAAGATCGATCCATTTTAAATCCAAACTCGAAATAATAATGGTGTATTAGTTTATTGAACCATCTCCTCTCGATATATTTTACTTACTTATGAGATAAAGTTATAGATAAAAATTGATTTTTAGCGAGAGTTGCTATTGTTTAGAATCTTATAACTTTTGTTACTGTATATATCCCTACTATTTTAGGTACATCGCACATACGTAAATACTAGGTTTTGGTGAAATGGTGTGATGTATTGTAACTTATAAATTGTAGGAGCATAATGAATGTTATCTTTTCATGAGTTTTTCTTTCACAATTTTTTTATTCGGGCTGGCCCAAACTCAGCCCGAAAATCCTAGAAGGAAAATGTGACTGAACATGATGGTAAAACTTTTGGCCAAGATCGGGCTTAGGAGGACCACTTAGAGATCGGGCCGGGTTTCGGTAGAACTTGACCAACACAGCCCAGCCTGATTGACAAGCCTAAGACGGAGGTTACGTTCTTTTGAGCTAAACTTCAGGGAGGATAAAATGTAATTTATCCACAAAAAACTTTCTCAAATACAGGAGAAGAGATAAATAAACAATACTTGAATCTACAAAACTGATAATCAACCCATCCTGATTAGCACCGATCACAGTTGTTCGTTGCACCTGTCTCTGAATGATGATCTGGCAAAGGGACAGTTCTAGTCATGTACCACATCAAGATGGTCCCATCCGAATGGAAAACTGGACTCTTGAATTTAAGACCATGAATGATTTGAGTATTGGTTTGGAGCCATCCGGGTTTTCATCCAATGGAGCAGTCCTACCATAACCATCCCTTTGCTTAATTATTATTCGAGGCTGAGTGCACGGACGGTTGTGTTCAGCGCCACATAAGGATGGCTCAATCCGGATGAAAACAAACTGGCTGAAAATCATTTTCCATTTTTTTGAGCTCCATCGGACGATTATACCAACTGCAATGCTATTCAGCCAAACACATTCCAACTTTCTTACGTGTCACCCGAGTGCGAACGACCGATCAAGGCATGGTGCAATGGAGGGTTGTTATCGTGCTGACACAAAGTTTAAGAATAAAATCGTTATAAAACGGATTAGCTGAGTAGCATTTTCCTTAAAACATATTTTCTTTGATGAGAAAATACTATTCAACACTAAAGTTTTTCCGATTCCGCTCGATACGATTGACGTGACAATATGCAATTGGTGGTGGCTGAATTTTACTAGTGGTATTTGAATTATTAACACCACAAGTTGTTACTGAGCCGAATCGAAAAAATCTTCATATTGAATAAGATTTGTCTTCCTTTGAGATGTATTGTTCGACCACTCTTGTACTTAGTACGAGTAATGTGGTGTCCGAGAGCTATTCGAGGTGTCATCCTATTCACGTGTCGAGCCCTGTTGCCATCCCATTCGCTGCACATCACATCACTCGTAATTTGTACCATTGGATAGAAGTGATGTGAGGGTAACCAAATATCAATTTCCTTTTCTTTTTGGAAAATGTTCCTAGGCCATCTTATTATCCATAGATGGAACCACTCCATGGTTGAATCACACTCAACCACTTGACAATCAAGGAACAGTTATGATCATCTGCATGCCAGGATGATCGATCTGGATGGAAAACTTGGATGGTTGAATATTTTTGCTATTCAAGGATGGAGTTTTTATCCGGATGCGGCCATCCTTACATGATGCCTAACCCGAGCCGTCCCTCTACTTGATCATCATTGTAACGGACGGCTGAGATCAATGTCATATCAGGATGGTCCGATCCAGATGAAAACCAGGATGGCCGAATAGCATTTTCCATGTTTTGGGTCGTTGGGATTGATGAACTCACGACGATGAAGGGTCTCTCTCTCTTAGTTAGCACAAGGGCAGGCCTTTTATTTCCGTTTTATTTCATATTGATCTTAGAGATGCCTCTTCCCAAGATGACCTTGGGGACATAACCGGGATTATTTATGTTGGTCTTTCTACTTTACTTTACAACTGGTTCTCAGATCTAGTGTCTTGGAAACCGAGAAACTGCTGCTTCTTTCTAGTATCGAGGTTGAGGAGAGAGAGAGGAGAGAGAGAGCATTTGCAAATTTTCGGGTGTGGCTGGCTTCACTAGCCACTTTCATTTGAAGCTGTTGTTTGGCTTTAAACAGCATACACTTGTCCATACCCGACCCAAACCCATTCGGGTATAATAGGGTTCATATCCTACCCATATCCATCCTGGTTTTGAATCAAGTTTCGGTTATGAATCACGTAAAACTTTCCCTCCTTTTTCTCCACCCCATATGAATTTATTTGAGAAAATTATTAATGTGTTAAATTAATTTTAAAGAAGCTCTTATGGTAGGTTAACATATTGGTTTTAGGAGGGATACAAGCTGTTTAGAATTTAGATATATTACAATAATTTAGAGTCGATCCATATTATCTAATTAGTGTGAACCCCTGACAAGGGCTAGCAGTGTGCTAGCTGTTTCGGAGAGATGAGCAGTTTTCATTTCCGTGGTACCACATGGCGTCCATAGAGACTTGAGAGAGATGGCTTTCCTGCACAACAAGGGATGCCACATACGGGTCCCTCTGGTTATATTATAGAAAGATATATACAAAAGTTAATTAGGAGGAAAAATTAGGTATCGATTTTCGGGTATGGATATTGTAGTACTCATATCCATATCTGAAAGTTGATCGGGCTGAGTTCCTATATGTATCCTTATCCTACCCAAATTTTGTTTTTGGGTGCAAAATCTATACTCATACCCTAAGGTTCGGATCAGGTTAGAGAGATCTAAGTTTGAACCGAACATAATTGATACAAGATAAACACCAACGTCTTTGTCTGATGCCCCACTTCAGCCGTCCACTTCGCACGCATGCATGCCTACCTCTACAAGTACGTATGGAGAATTCCGCCTTATGACAAAACCTAATCAACACGCACAATCATAGGCGGAACCCGGGGGGGGGGGGGTCATGGTCCTCCCAAAGTTAGCAAAATTTCTAAATGACCATTTTGAGAATTTGAAAGTTTATTCAAAATCGTTGCATATGATCTCCATAAAACTTTAAATTAGAAATCTTTGGGTGCGCAAGTCCATCCAAATCGCTTAGGATCAAGATGGTGTCACCTCAAGTTAGGCTGGGTTGGATCATGTCAAGTCACATCGGATTAGATCAGATCCACCCGGATAGGGTCACGTCTGATCATGTCAGATTAGAACAAGTCCACTCGGATAATGTCACATCTGATCATGTCAAGTTAGATCAATTTCTATTGAGCAATGTCAGGTCGAGTAAGCTCGAGACATGTTGGATTGGTTAGGGTCCATTTGTGTCATGCTACACGTCTCATGTTCTTTCTTTCCATACTTCTTTATAACTTTTTTTCTTTTTTTTTCTTTCTCTCTAAATCAATCGATTGTTGGGAGAAAAAACTTACACGACAAAAGAAACCCCCCCATAGACCCGATAACGGCCAAAGTTAAAGCTAATTGTCTAGCATTATCCTTGGATGCTCTATGTTTCCATCAATACAAATTATATTGGAGGGCGACACTCTTAGCATCATCAATCGCGTCTCTCCTTCAGTCCTCCTTGGCGGATCCAGCCTATCATCCTTGATTGCCTGACCCTCCTACAAAGTAGTTCATTTTTCAAACCTACACTCGAATTTCAATACTTGGCGTATTATTATTGGTCGGTCATGCTACCATTACACAAACCGGTATACAAATTTTTTGTCTCCACTCCCCACTGTCCCCTCGGACGAGCCATCCTGACGTGGCACCTTATCGCAACCGTCCCTTCGCCTGCACGTCACGATTGAGTGCGATCCATAAGTACGGGGTCGCGTGCAGCCGGAGCACGAGATCATGGATCGCCCGCACGTGAGTCGCACGTGCCTGTAAAAAGCGGCTTTCCAACAAGTGAACGCCCTTTTTTTTTCCCGAGGCGAGGAACTAAACAAAGCGACAGTGTCGGTCTCGTGAGGCGCACGGAATCTAACGGCGGTACGTTGTGACTACGCTGCTGATGCGGGGCGTTGGAGGGCGGAATCGAGGGCGGCCTCGGGGGCCGCGCCACCGCAGCAGCAGCAGCAGCGTAAGTCACGGGCAACCCCACGCCACCCCGCCCCGCCCCTCCCCGCCGGCGCGCCGATCGAGTGGATGTTCGGGACCCTGGATATTGGCGGTAGCGCCGCATCGATTCCCGCGATACATCGTAAGTTGGACAGCTTGAAAGACACGGGGACCTCCCTGTAGCGAAATCCGTGATAAGATCTGATTACGTAGGTAGGCAACCGTGTCCGCTGTTCGCGACCAGACAGCGAGAGGGGGAGGCCCACCGAACGGCAACGTGTGTGGAGGCTCCCAGCAGCTTTGTAGGTGCGCTCCATGTGCGATCCCGACACCGAAAGCGACCGGTCACCTCGTACCTACAGAGCCTCCCACGGCCCGATCGACAGCGCGACCTGCATTCCTAACAGCCGGCGTGGGGCCCATCCCGGGGCAACGATGGGACGGTGGGGTCCATTTAAATTGACGGTTCTGATTGACAGACAGCTGTCAAATCAGTGCCCCCGTGTCTCCCGAATCGATGGTCACCGGAGCCGAGAAATTGGCCGAGCCGGAGCGGAGAACCAGGCCGGCTCCTTTAATTTTATTTTATTTTATTTTTTTGCTACTTTTGGAAAACTTTAGCGGGAATCCGGTACTCTGATTTTACTAAAAGAAGGGGGGAGCCGTTGACGTGACGGTGGCCTTGACGCGATGTGGGGATTGACGGACGCTTCGACGTCGAGGCTTGCGTGCAACGCCGATGCATCGAGCTCTCCCTGCTTGTTGGCGGATTCTGATAGGTGATTGACTGATGGAGACCAATGGCCGCGGTGACGGTGTGGCTCGCACCTCCGGTGTTTGTAACCGGTGCCTTGCTCGCGCGCTGTCACTTGGTGATTGGTTGGCGTTTGTATACGGAAGGGTTAGCGAGCACCCACTAGGGCCCCAACCGCAAGAGTTCGGATCTCCTCCAGTCGGTGGGCCTGGCGCGCATCACAGCCGCATGCAGTTGGCTGGAATACGATTCAACGTCGGGTCTCCGGTCATCGTGCGGCTGTGATGCGCGTCGGTCCCACCGACTGGAGAAATCTGAAATCCAATCGCAACCGATGAACCTCACTCGGTCAGTCGGTCCCGATTTCGGGTGGGTCCCAAATCCGAATGGCATGCGTCCACAACGGTATTGATTAGTCGATCGGACGGGTCTATGATTAAGTTTCTCCACATTGGGCCGTAAATTGCCGGGTTCGGATCGCGCCACCCCAAATCTGGGCCCGGCCCGAACTTGCCAGTGCATGCCTAAATCTGGTTCGGTCCCAAATTAAAACTGGGGGACTTTTTTCTGGTAACCAGCTTACTTTAATAAGTCAAAAGAATACATCATTGTTAAAACTGGGGGACTTAGTGAGCCGCCCATGACAAATAAATCAGTTAAGCTGAAGGGCTTTAAAATGGTGTTGACGGAAATATCCTCCACATCATTTTAAATTTTCTTTTGTCCTGCCACCGAACCAACGAACCCTGCCAGAATCCACCAGAGCTGCTCGTCGCCACCGAATCAAACGCCGCCGCCGGAGCTACACGCCGCAACTGATGAACCGAACCTAAACATAACCCACCCTAAGATCTACATGCTATGAGATAAACCCTAGATTGTCCTATGTTCCTCAACCAAATCCCGAACCGAACGCCACCACTGCTGGCCGTTGCCGCCGGAATTGCTCAAAAGAGATGAGAGAAGAAACATGGAAGGATAGTTTCGGATTTATCAAAAAAGATAGGGACCTCTCACACATTAACCCATTAAAAATTTAGGACTAGACCCGAACTCGAAACTGTTTTATGAAACCCAAATCTGCCCCCAAATTAATTCTGAACTTATAGCACAGTATATGCCTCAATATTTTTTTTCCCTCTCTTTTAATTGTATGACAAAAGCATAAAATAGCATTGATTATGTTAGATATTGAAAGCAAATATGTGATGGGATGCTCCTAAATTCTTTGGCATTGATATTTGTAAAGTAGACGTGTGTAAAATTATATACTTGTTGTATATAAAAAATTACAATTATAATAGTTCGGGCTTAATTTCGGACTTTGGGTCTGGTTTGGGTTGCCCATATCCAACCCATAATACAGTTGGGCCCAAATATCCGAGCCTAGTTCAGCCCAAAGGCCTAGCTAACTACGTCCAAACTAAGCCCAAATTGGGTTCGATCCGATGGGCCTCAGGCTGGCCCGAACCCATTTACTGCCCTATCTCGAAGACCTAGAACCATCATTCCATTTAGCAACATTTTTCCCTGAGCAATGTTATTCATACAGAAAGCTTTTGCCATTTCTCTCACACAAAATGATGTGTCACAATCATAGTCATTTGTCTCACTGAGCCCTAATTTAGTGAATTACACTCATCTCGTATCAGCAGGCAAAGGGATACTCTGAATGTGTCGCAATCATAGTCATCTGTTTCACCAAGCCCTAATAGTGAACCCTAACCTAATTACTAAATGCAACACTAACCTAATTACCAAACCCAAATCAATATAGTTAATCCTAATTATATAACCCTAACCCTTACCTAAATCATTGTACGTAGTTGCTACAGTGTAATCACCGTAGAAGCTACAATGAAAGGATCTCTCATACGGTCAGCCACTGTACATGATTTGTTGCGTCTGCGGACAAAACAGGTGTACAGGATTTGGTGAGTGGGTGAGTATCTCAGAGTATATTTGGTATTTTAAAAAAATAAATTTAAAAAAAAAACGGTTGAAAAGGACCTCTTATGCGGACAAAACAGTATATCTCAATGAAATCAACATCTTGAATTCGCATGCGCAAACAAGGCACAACGGCCGGCCTTGAGAAAAAGTTCGCTCTGCGTTGTCTGTATCGGGAGTTGAACAGTGAACCCCTCCAACATGGGAGAGAGTAAGTACCACCAGGCCAAAAGCCCGTTGGTAGTGGGTAGATATTTTGGTGGACCCTTATATTGTGTGATAGGCTTCATAAAGATCTAATTATGTGGATAATTCAATCGAGGACAATTTTTAAGTAAATATTATAAATCAAATTGTGCTTTACAAAAATTTTGTGAAATTTGTTTTCAAATGTATAAAAAAAAATTTGGGGGGGGTACATTGATAGAAATCAACCTAAACAACACTAAGTCCCTTGATTTTGCAAAATTAGGCTTCACAAATTCAGGAACCAAACATTATTTGGTGTATTTTGGTAGTTCTTACACAATTAACTTAGCCTACATAGACGTTGGAAATGCACAAGGTCTTGAGATAATGCAAACTGCTTGATGATGGGTCTTGCTAATAATAAATTTCTATGATGGACTGGCTAGACGGTCATAGGACAGGGAGCTAGAGCAAGGACTTAAAGTGGTTAGGAGATGGAAACAAGGGGAGGCAACAACTTCTATTTATTAATTCCATAGTCCCGTGAACATGCATTACATCAACGGCTTAAGGGAAAGTTCACTCAACGGTGTCCAAACCATGAGCCAAACAAGGGATCTCACGAACATGGGAGAGAGGAAGTACCACCAAGCCAAGAGCCCATTGGTTTTGCCTTAATTGGTGAGCCAATCCGCCACTTGTTTGCCTTCTCTTAAAATGTGGGTCAATAGAAGGCTATCGTACGTCGTCAATCAAAGGATCCACATTTAAGATTGACTCGAGGGGATTGATAGTGGACATAAATTCTCCTTCGACCTAGAGATTCAACCCAACCTAGTGCTTCACCGCCCAGGTAAAACACAAAGAGACCTCTAGTTTCTGCCAAATGAGTTGAGGGCACAATCAGGACCTGTTCCAGTGAGCAACGATTGCCTAGTGTAATCTCGGAAAATAAACCTGCTCCAGTTTTCCCTTTAGAGCATCTCCAAGGGGCTCGCCACATCCGTTCCTATGCTGGAAGTGATTGTTGGATATAATATATAACTTAATTACCAACTTCTCTTAAAAAATAAAACCGGTTGGCCAAGTGGCTAACATGGTCGATTTTATGGGGGCTTTTTTTTTTGGTAAAGGTCAAGGGATCAAATCTTGGCCTCAACCATTCTTTTACTAACTCTCCCTAAGTTTAGTCCCATATCGATAAGGGGAAGAGGCACTAGTTTGTTTATAAGGTGGTCCATCCTAGAGGATGGTAAAGCTCACATGGGCCTAAGGCCTCACGCACCACACACGTACGCGCGCGCGTCGAGCTGAGCTGGCCCCGGGTCCATGGTCCGTGGCTCGTGAGCCGCGTGGACACGAATGGGCTTCCGGGCTTCTGGTAGGATTTTATTGGGCTATTATTTTTGGGCTGGGCTTGCCCAGAATGAGCCACCATCATCTCGCAACCTGATTTGAAGAGGAGATTCTGCTTCCGTTTCCATTTTTTGGATTTGAGTAAAATCTGAGTTCATTTCGCTCCCTCGGAGTCGAGCCGACGGGGGAACTCAAGGGTCATTGTATCTCTAAGATCGGAAGACGGGAGCTCCGCACCGAGGAGGGCAAATCCAATCTTAGGACAACGTCTTGCGCCTTGACCCAGGCTATTTCCTCTCCCTATATCTCCATACATTCATGTGCTAAAGTAGTTCTTCTATATTGTTCTAGTACTACTAGAATTAGATCCTCTATCTAAGCATTCCAAGCTATAACTTAAGTAAATGGATTATCTATAGAGTAAAATTGAATTGTGCTTGTTGCTGCTTTTGATACCTATCAAATATAGTTAATACCATCTTATTTCATTGCCCTCTAAACTTGGTATTTGCAATTCATAATAGCCATCTTAATCTCTGTTTCAGCAATTTATAACCAACATTCTAAGATTGGATTTTGCTAGTTGGTGTTAAAATTGCTTAGTATGGCTAATTGTAGAGATGCTTGCTACTATGTTTTGACATTAGCCTTGTCAACTTTCAGATTTGTACTTCATTTCGGACCTCTTGCCATGAATCTCACTCACACCGAGTTCATGTCGGCTAAACCCGACAAATTCGACGGTAAGAACTTCAAACGTTGGCAAAACCAAATGAGGTTTTGGCTAACTACACTAGGGTTGGTGTCGGCCATTGGTGGTACTACCACCGAAACGAGTGATGGGTCACACCCAACTCAAGAAGCACCTCATAACAACCCACGTCGGGCTCGAAACCGCAATGTCCAAACCCCCCAAGCCGAGGCACCATCCACTTCCACTTCCACCACCTCTAGGAGCCCTCAAGAAATTACTTCCATTGCCTACACCACATTCTTAGCGTATTGTCGGATCGTCTATATGACATCCACTACACCGCCAAGAGTGCCATTGAACTTTGGGTCACCCTAGAGAGCAAGTACGGTACGGATGTTGCGGGCTTGAAGAGATTCAAAGCCGCAGATTTTCACAAATTCAAATTTATGGATACAAAGCCCATGAATGAGCAAATCCATGAATTTGAAAATCTAGTAGCCGACCTTAAGACCGATGGAACCGATCTTAGTGAGTCATTCCTAGTGGCCTCATTGATTGAGAAGCTCCCTTCCTCTTGGGTAGAGTTTGGTAGGATCCTTAGCCACACCCAAGGAGATCTTACCCTCTCTCATGTCCTCACTTCCCTTAGGATTGAAGAGTAACACCGCCTTAGGGACAAGCCCACTAGTGAGCCCAAACCTAAGATCAACCTTGTTGAGAACCCCAAGAAGCCCAAATTCCAAAAGGGAACCAACCCCATAATCCAAAACCCCATCAGAACAAGAGGTTCAAGAAGAAGAAGCTTTTCCAAGGCAACTTCAACAAGAAGGAGGACGATGGTGTCCATCGATGCTTTGTGTGTGGGCGCACGGGACACTTGATGAGAAATTGCTACCACAAGCATACCGGTCCTCCAAATCAGAGGAAGACCGGACCTCCGACCTCTACTCCTCATCCCCAGGCCAACATGATGACTGGTGGGACGGCTTTTGATGGATTCAGGTCTGTTAACTTTTCTCAAGTTAATATGGCCTATAATTCCTGTGATTGGAGGATTGACACCGGAGCGAGCATTCACGTTTGTTCTGACCGCTCCTGGTTCTCTACATTTCAGGAATCGTGTGGAAGAGCTGTGACCATGGGGAACAGTTCTTCGACGAACGTACTTGGGACCGGTCGTGTGGATCTCCATTTGAAGTCCGGAAAGGCCGTCACATGCCAAATTTAACATTTCGCCAAGGCGCTCATCACATTTGATGAGCGGCTTTGCCTCCCAAACCTCTAGGCCCCACTGCACAACCTATCTTTTGGGTTTTGAAATAGGAACGAAATGACTAGTGGCTTTTTCCCCCATCGAAACACCCCATAACAACAGCTCTTTTGCCATTTGAAAGGCCAAGCAACAACTCATTTGAAAATCGAAATAGCCGATATTTGGTCTTTTCAAGAAACAGGAAGTTGTTTTAGGAGTGCCTTAGAGATAGTTTCAATAAGTGGCTCCCTATTTTGTTGAAAATCCATATGGCTTCATAAAAATAGGGAGTGGTTCTAAGAGTCCCTTGAAGATGCCTTTAGAGAATCTCCAACAGATACCTAGGATTTTTCTCTATTCTCAGAGTTCCTAGTTGCCACGTGGGCTAAGGATTCTAAAGTATTCCAACTGGCTCCTCAATCTGTCCCTATTTCTTTTGAAAAAGATCATATTGTGGGCCTAAAGCAATGTTTGAAGGTTGTTTTGGAAATTAACTAAAGTAAACGAGTTTTGTTTGATTCAAATGGTGGTTGTGGTGGTGGTGGTGGTGGTGGAAAATTTCCTATTGCTCTCACCAGTCCTGGCAAGAGCAGTAGGAAAATTTTAAATAGACAAAATTGTGCGGGCCCTGTTGTATTGCCCTTTTCAACTCATACTTAATTTTTTTTGGTACAATAAAAAAGGATGATGTGGGTGCAAAATCTGGCTAACGCCCAACGGTGGGACCCACAACCCTGCCTGGGACCACAAGCCCAACAGTGGGACCCACAGCCCTGCCTGGAGCCCACAAGCCCAACGATGAGACTCGCAGCCCTGCTTGGGGACCACAAGTCCAACAGTGGGACCCGCAGCCCTGCCTGGGGCCCACAAGTATGACGGTGAGATCCGCAGCCCTGCCTGGGGGCCCATGTTAGAATTGGTGAGGTCTACAGCTCGTAAAACCTATAGTTTAGCTATGTATGGTTGATAGTATAGGATTGCATATTGGTACGTACCTTAGTACGTGTTCTGATTACAGAACAGAGAGACTACATGGTAATCCTCTTGAGTGGGAGACTCAAGGGACTGGTCCCATGTAACCTAAATACGTTCGCAGCTCTGATTAGGGTTGGTCGCCCTATCAGGTTAAGCTGTTGGGATGACAGAGCGTGGGTGTCTCCACCACGGTCATTACCAGGCACAGTGTCTGTGGCCGAACGGAACCAACACGGTGCACAAATAGGTGAGCAGACACCTGTGCACTAAACCGTGTTTCTACTTAGGGTAAAACGGTCCTAAACCCTAAGGAACCATGTCTGGTGGACTAACCAGTTGTGTGGTGTTTTAGCGCACCAATGTGTGAGGATCCGGATGCAGTGATCCAAAACCACGGTGTACTGGGTTACCCGGCTGGCGTTGCATCAGTATGTTACTCCTGCAGGCTATCCACACCCCTAAGGGGAGGTGCGTACGTTCCTTGGTCTGACCTACGTCATATTAAACCCTGGCCAGGTGGTCATCAGTTCGACTGGTGACGGATCTGGTTACTCGTAAGAGTAATCGGAGGTACGATGTATGTGGTCAACCTGGAAGGAACCGAGTCATATGAGCACTCGAGTCTGACGGTATTCTCCACCACTCGAGTTGCGTCATGGCACCAAGTGGAGGGACAGCGGGTTTACCATACTAAGCGGAGAACAGGGGTATGAGGGAGAACATAGTAAGTCCGGGGGAATTGGAGTTCAGCCTGCGTCGCACTCTGGGTAGCTACGCAGGTTAACTCGGACTCAAGGATCGATGGTACACTCGGGTAGTGTGTCAATCGAGTCTGAGTTGGAAGCCATGAACCCTGGTCCCTGAAGGTTCCACCTTATCGACATTATGTATGGTTCTTATACCATCTCGTCGAAACACAGAACGTAGTCAGAGGAAGCAAGAAGTCCAAGCCTACGCTCCGTGAGTGCTTCGCACTAGTGCACGGTAGATGCGTAGCTACGTGTGTGCACTAAGGGGAAACCCTAGGTTAGTGCAGAGACGCATGTAGCAATTCCTTGTCATAAGTGGACTTTGCCACATGGGTGCGATGCACCGGGATATGTTGCGAGTTGACTAGTTGACTTCACTAGGGGCACCCTACGGGAACCTCAGAGAATAGTGAAATCACTGGTGCACTTCACTTATGTGTGCCTTGCAAAGTCTCGTACACGAGGAACGGCCAACTAGTGCCATAAGGGCGTTTTGGTCATACTATGCGCCACTATGCACTAAGGGGGCCGGCCCTGAGTGTTGAGAGACTGGTCAAGGCCGGCCCTATTAGTTTCAGGAGGTTGTTGCCTCCGATGAAAGGGTTGGTCAAGAGGCGCAGAAAATGGGCTGGTTTTGACCGTTTTCGAAAACAAGGAAAAGATAGAGATAAAAGAAGAGATATATAGGGAGAGGTTTGAATCAGTCAATCCTATCCGCTAGGCTTATCCGTAAGGATAAGGCCGGCCCTATATAAGGCATAGGGAGAGAGGGGGGGACGAAATTAATGAGCCATGCAAGCCCTAGGGCCGGCCCAAGCCATGGGGGAAACCCTAGCCACCCCCTCTCCTCTCTTCGCATCTCCTCTCTCGTCTCTCTCTTCCTCGCTTGCGCCATTGGATGACGACTCGTCTTCCTCACGTGGTGTTTCGTAGAAGGAGAAGGCTCGTCGTATGGAGGCACTCAGAGATCCATCGACGAGGTGCCGTGCATCGTGTGAGATCGGGTGAACTAGAAGGCGTCTCCCGCAACCTTTTGCTGTCCAGAATCTGCACAGAAAATCAGCATTGTTTCTTTGATTCTGGGAGCTATAAAAGTCCAAACAATGTGAAACTTGTTACAAAAGTTGCATCTCGAAGTTGGCTACCTGCAGTCCAAATTTCAGCCCAATCGGAGTTCGGAGTAGAAATTTATTGCCATCGCACCGAAGCTATGTCGAGCAGATCCGTAGCCCGTCTCCATCGACAAAGAAGAAATTTGTCGCGGTGAAAGATTCCGCACGCAGGTATAATCTCTAACAAGTAGATCTAACATAATTAGAACATGCATACATGCTAGATTGTTCTTTTGCGTTAGATCGTCGTTAGGGGTTCGCGTAGTTGCCATGCTAGTTTTCATACACGCAGATGTAGATCGTTTCGATGAAAATTTTGATATGTAACGCACACCGCCTACGGTCCTCGGATCTTCACTTTGCTTCCGCTGCGGGCCTCTACCATGGATTTATTTCCAACGGCCCACTTGCACTATCTGGGGCTCGGTAAATCCCCTTGGAAATTTACTAAACCCCGGATACTCTAAGGAATATTCCCTAGATGAACCAAACTACTATATACCAAGCCCTGTAAATGATTCCAGATCCCGAATTCCAGACCAGAAACCCACTTTCTATTTTCCAGAGCTCTCTGAGCTTTCTGGTTTTCAGACTCCTTTTCCATCATCTGATTACTTGTAAGAAACACTCATCGGCCTGTCAAGAGTAGCTCTACTATTTACTCAGAGATAGTGGATTCAAAGGTTGCGTCTTACCGCACGGAGACGTAGGCTTCGGCCAAACTTCGTCACCATATCATATGTCATCTTTTCCTCTACCTTTCTACTCTACAGTGCTTCTGTGACATTCCAGCAAGTCACAACTCAGCGCTTCGAAGCGCGCCACATCCCGAAGGGTAAAACCTTTACTCGATTGTTGGAGAAGGGTCACGTACGACGGCCGAAATCCTCCCCCACATATGACAATCCTAAAAGCTCGTTGGATATGCTCTCAGTGGCTGAAGTAACATTGTCAAACTTCAATTTAAAGAAATATGACATTATAATATGAAAAAATGATGTTTGTGCGATAAGAGACATCTAAACCCAATGGAGTATTCTTTGACTTTATAAATAATATTTTAAAGACTTTAGATATGGAATTTTCCCCCAAGATTTACCTTGATGTTAACCCAAAATTGCATATCCCTGTTAAATTATTTTTGTTATTCACATATCTGAAATCTAATTATTCAACTTTTCAACATTATTGCTAAGGGTAAATCACACTTAACCCACTTAAAGTTTAGCCGAAAATCACTTAACCACCCCTGGAAATTTTTTGTTCCAAATCGGTCCCTGTAATTTAAAATGTTAGCACAACACCCCGTGTGCCAATTACTAAATTTCTTCTTTTGGTAATTTATATCTAATCAAAACTAAACTGGAAGGGCAAAATGTAATTTATTAGTTATAGAGGGTTAAGTATTTTTGGACAAAAATTCAAGGAGGTAAAATATAATTTACGCTATTATTGTTGGGACAAACGTATAGTATTATTCATTTACCCCCCTATATATAGGCATAATTGGAGGTTGGGATAGAGACGGGGAAATCTCCTATCCCATGAATCTAGGGGTATTTATCCGGTGGGCATCCATATCCGATGCAACCACCGTTTCATAACACTCCCCCTTGGATGACCAC
The DNA here is from genome assembly GCA_947650365.1 of Chamaelirium japonicum. Classification (NCBI taxonomy): domain Eukaryota; kingdom Viridiplantae; phylum Streptophyta; class Magnoliopsida; order Liliales; family Melanthiaceae; genus Chamaelirium; species Chamaelirium japonicum. Next base: position 54,387,377 of record OX393552.1, read on the forward strand.
CATTTATCAATGATTGCCTCATTAAAACCTTTGATGGAAAAACCCAGTGGGAAAAATCCTATCAAAGGAAAAAGAGTACAATCTTAGTTCTTCAGGAACTAGTTCTTCAGGAACTATGGTGGGTGCGCATAATGCTGCCTCGTTAAAACCTTTGATGGGAAAACCCTGTGGGAAAAACCCTACTAAAGGAAAAAGAGTACAGCGCGCATAAACTTGCATCTTCAGGATGCCCTCCGCCTAACAATTACATTACCATTATTACATCTCTCCCCCTGATTATATCTCCTTCTGATTACATTATTACATCTCTCCCCCTGATTATATCTCCTCCTGATTACATCAATTTGTTTGGTGATTGAGCCGTCGCAGTCCGATGCCGTACACCATCTTCTGGAAAGTAGACTTGGGCAAAGCTTTGGTGAAGAGATCCGCAAGATTGTCGCTTGACCGTACTTGCTTGACTTCAATCTTCCTTTTCTTCTGAATTTCGTGGGTATAGAAAAACTTTGGTGAGATGTGCTCTGTTCGATCTCCCTTGATGAAGCCAGCTTGAATTTGAGCAATACATGCGGCATTATCTTCGTGGATAACTGTCGGCTCTTTGGTAACTGATGCCAACTGGCAACTGCTTCTGATGTGATGCACAAGTGACCTCAACCATACGCATTCTCTACTTGCTTCATGCAGGGCTAATATTTCAGCATGGTTCGACGATGTAGCCACAAGTGTTTGTTTGGTCGATCTCCAAGAAATAGCTGCATTGTTATTCAAAAATGCATACCCTGTTTGGGATCGACCCTTATGGGGGTCAGTGAGAAAACCTGAATCTGCATAACCAATCAAGTGAGGAGTACCACAAGAATAAAACAATCCCATATCAGTGGTTCCTCGCAAATATCTAAATATTTGCTTTATTCCATTCCAATGCCTAAGAGTTGGTTCTGAACTGTATCTAGCCAATAGATTAACAGAAAAACATATATCTGGTCTAGTACATTGAGCTAAATACAATAAAGCACCAATAGCACTTAAATACGGTTTTTCAGAACCAAGAATAGTTTCATGTTCCTCTTTAGGTCTAAATGGATCTTTATGAATATCAAGAGGTCTAACTACCATGGGAGTGCTTAGTGGGTGACATTTATCCATATTAAATTTCTTTAACAAATTTTCAGTATATAATGATTGATGTACTAAAATTCCACTAGAGTTACGCTCGATCTGCAGGCTGAGACAAAACTTAGTATCACCAAGTTCTTTCATTTCAAACTCCCTTTTTAGATAATCAGAAGTTTTCTTGAGCTCTTCAGAGTCCCAATCAAGTTTATGTCATCCACATAAACTGCAATTATAGTAAATCCATTTTCTGATTTCTTTATGAAAACGCATGGGCATATGAGATCATTCTTATAACCTTCCCTAGACAAGTATTCACTAAGACGATTGTACCACATCCTTCCGGATTGCTTCAGGCCGTACAATGCTCGTCTTAGCTTTATCGAGTGCGCACTCTTTGATGTTGCTTCAGGCAACTTGAATCCTTCTGGGACTTTTGATGTTGCTTCAGGCAACTTGAATCCTTCTGGGATTTTCATATAAATATCTGTGTCTAGGTTCCCGTATAGGTATGCCGTTACGACATCCATTAGCCTCATCTCTAGTTTTTCAGAAACTGTGAGACTAATGAGATATCTAAATGTAACTATATCCATAACAGGGGAATAGGTCTCTTCATAATCAATCCCGGGTTTCTGCAGGAATCCCTGGGCTACAAGCCTTGCATTATATCTAGCGATTTCATTATTTTCATTTCTTTTTCTTACAAACACCCATTTGAAACCTACAGGGTTTACGTTATTTGGTGTTTGTACTATAGGTCCAAATACTCCACGTTTCTTGAGAGATTCAAGTTCAGCTTGAATAGCTTCTCTCCATTTTGGCCAATCAGTTCTATGTCGACATTCATAGATACTACGTGGTTCATTATCTTCATCATCGCCCTTTGTTATTTCAGTAGCTACTTTGTATGCAAATATGTCATCGATGACTATTTCCTTTCGGTCCCAAATTTCACCCCTCATATGGAATATTGAGATCTCATTATTCGGTACCGGTACCTTATCCATAATCACTGCAAGGATCTCTTCAGGAGTTTGAGGGAAATTTGGCCGTTGGGAAATATTTTCTTCTGGAAAAATATGGTCCATAATCTCTTCTGGAGCATTATGATCAGGTTCTTCTGGAACCTTAACTTCTTCTGGAGTTTTAGGGCATGATTTCTCATTCAACTTCCTCTTCCGGGGAACTGAATCTTTGGAACCTATAGGTCTGCCACGTTTCTGACGTGCAGCAGTTTCATTAGTGGGAGTTGGAATATTAATTCTTGCAGGTACATTCTTGGCTGGAACAAACGACTTAGTTACATTAGTTGCATCATTGAAGGCATCAGGTAATTGATTTGCGATATCTTGCAAATGCAAAATCCTTTTTACTTCTACCTCACATTGGGGAGATCTAGGATCTAGATGAGACATAGTGGAAGTATTCCACGATAATTCACGCCGTTCTTCAGGAACAGGTCGTTGCCTAGAACCTTCTTTATCTCCCCCTAACGGCGGGAAGACTGTCTCATCGAAATGACAATCTGCAAATCTAGCAGTAAATAGATCACCTGTTAAGGGTTCTAAGAATCTTATGATTGAAGGTGAGTCAAAACCGATATAAATCCCCAATCGACGTTGGGGACCCATCTTAGTTCTATTTGGAGGGGGAATAGGGACATGTACAGCACATCCAAACATTCTAAGATGAGAAATATTAGGCTGAATACCTGACACAAGTTGTGCAGGAGAAAAATTATGGTATGAAGTAGGTCTGAGTCTAACAAGATTAGCAGCATGCAAGATAGCATGCCCCCATGCAGAAATTGGAAGTCTGGATTGTAAGAGTAATGGTCTAGCTATTAATTGCAAGCGCTTGATAAAAGCTTCAGCAAGGCCATTCTGGGTGTGGACATGGGGGACAGAATGTTCGACTTCTATTTCGATGGATGTGCAGAAGTCATTGAAGATTTTAGAAGATAATTCAGTTGCATTATCCAATCGGATAGATTTGATATGGTTATCAGGAAAACTAGCTCTAAGTTTGATAATCTGGGATAATAATCTAGCAAATGCTAAATTTCTAGTAGAGAGTAGGCTCACGTATGACCATCTAGTAGATGCATCTATTAGGACCATAAAATATCTAAATGGACCACTAGGAGGGTGTATAGGACCACAGATATCACCTTGAACCCTCTGCAGGAAGGTAGGTGATTCTGTCTCTATTTTCTTAAAAGAAGGTCTAGTGATTAACTTCCCTTGGGAACAAGGGTCACAAAAATGGTCATTTGGAAAAGTCAAACTTCGATTGTTAAGAGGATGACCATAGGAATTGTAAATGATCTTTCTAAGCATACCGGACCCTGGGTGACCTAATCTATCATGCCAAAGGACCAAATCTTCAGGATTTGGGAACTTCTGGTTCAAGTGAGTGGCATAGGACTCCATAACCCCAATGTGGGTAAAGTATAACCCTAAAGATAGGGTCGAGCATTTTTCTAGTATGGAAATATGCTCTCCGTTCTTAGATGTGATGCAGAGGTATTCTAGATTGCCTTCATTTTTAGTTTCTAAATGATATCCATTTGCTCGGATGTCTTTGAAGCTTAGTAAATTTCTTCTGGAATTTTCTGAGTAGAGAGCATCCTTAATTAGCAAATGAGTACCATTAGGTAAAAGTATATGGGCTCTTCCGGACCCTGTAACTATGTCAGTAGGGCTAGCCACTGTAGTAACCATACGTGAATTATATTCAAGATTTGTAAAGAATTTTCTGTGTTTCAGTATGGTATGTGTTGTTGCACTATCTATCAGGCAAATCTCTTTGCAGTTGGTCATCGTTCCTAAATGATAAGTTATGAGTCAATAAATACCATAAGAGAAGTATCAATGATAAAACTTACTAACACAATTTCTAAGTAAAATCACCAGAACGATAATATGAATTGATAATATCCAATAGAATATAAAAATTACTCAACAATGTCTGACAGAATAAGAACTACTGAGTAATGTCTGACTGGAAATAAAAACTACTTAGCAATGTTTGACAGGAAATAAAAACTACTTAGCAATGTCTGACGGAATAAATAAAAGAAAAACTAAAGTATTCAGAGATCCCAAGATTCAGGGATTTAATGTGCCATCGTCTAACTCATCAAAGTAATCTGAACTTTCCAGGTACGATGTCTTCAGGGCATCGTTTTGCTTCTGGTAATCTTCAGGCCACTCATTGTTATCTTATGTTTACTGGCACGACAGTTTCTGGACCAATGTCCTTCCTAGGACCCTAATTATCATCTCTTTCAGGATGATATTAGTGTCCACCTCTTCCAGGGTGGTCTCTACCTCTTCCAGGGTAGTTATTGCGTCCTTCGCTGTCGTGTCTTTTATCTCTCCTTCCTATGCCTCTACCCCTACCTCTATGGATATCATTGACATTTGCTTCTGGCAATGTCAATGATCTAGTGGATCTAGAATTATAATTCTTTAACAGTAGGGTATTATGTTTTTCAGCGATCAGGAGAACTTATATGAGTTATGAGTACTTCTGGTACTTCATTCCCTTGTATTGCTGTTGTAGAATGATATTATTTGGGTAGATAGCGTTTTATCGTTTGCTCTTTGCTGCAGGCAAAGTGATCATCTTCTGGTGATCGTAGCGTTTCTTGAGTGCCTTCCAGAGATCTACAGGATCTACTATGCTCATATATTCATTTTTCAGATCTATCTTAACCATAGTCATATATTCATGTATGCATGCATGTTCATATATTCATTAATTACTATGATTTCCATATTCATCATATGAGTATGTAGAGACATATTATAGAAAACAATTTGACATATCATGTACAAAGCCTATTAATACTGGGTATTAATAGGGTCCTTTTAAAAACCACTTGCCAAGGTAGAGCGGGTTCTATGGAACCGTCATGCGCCTTGCCAAGCTTTTCTAAAAGGTTCTAATTACCTAACGTACAGTTAAAGAGGAAAATAACATCTTATGCACATGAAATATGTAAGAAAATACAAGATATAAGTGCATCGTAAAGTCTGTTACAATTAAGGACAATTTTGTCCTTACTTGTAAAACATATATTGCATATTGATCTCTTAGGGGCTAAACAGTTAAATACATAAACAATGTATATGAAATAGTAAAATCTAACCGTACCGATGCTTCCGGAACGGTTCGGATACCCAAAATCCATATATGGATCGAGCAATTTGGCTATAGATCGGGGTTATAAAATAAACTTTAAATGAACGGTGTATATCAAAACAGGTAATTAAATATATGTGAGTGCGTATAAGGATGGACGGGTCGGATCTGCAATATGCAGTCGGTCGGGCACATACATTCAGTCGGGTCTGTATAAATCCAGTCGGGTCGGGTCTGTACTAAATACAGTCGGGGCGGGTCTGTACTAAATACAGTCGGGTCGGGTCTATGCAAACACAGTTGAGTCGGGTCTGCATTAATACAGTCGGGTCGGGTCTATGCAAACACAGTTGAGTCGGGTCTGCATTAATACAGTCGGGTCGGATTCGGTTATAATTGGGTTTTAACACCCAAACAGATAAACACTGTTTATCTTCTCCGATTAAACCGGAGACTTAGGATCGCAGCCGTTCTTTGGGCGACGACCTATAAGCGCGCAGTTGGCCACCTCCACGTACTCGGGATGCCGCCGCTACGGAAAACAGTTCGTCTCCGGTCAACACGTGGCCGGAGTGCCGAAGATCGCCACCTCTGCGAGGAGGGGACGCCGAAGGCTGCAAGTTCTGCAGTCGTGGCCGGAGTGCCGCTCGGGCTGTCTTCGCGGCCACATTCGAAACGGGAGGGCCACAAGATGCTCTCCCATTGTTTAGCAACCTGCCGGCTTAAATGCCTGGCCGTACTTGTGTTGCGGGGCTCCCTTTGGAAGCCCTCACACCAACAAGAACCACCACTCAACCAGGAGGCGAGACCAACCTCATCCCCCGTCCGGACTTACTTTAATTCCCCCCGGCTGGGGTTACAAGCTCGCGCGACCAAGCTCGGCCAGAGCTATCGGAGCCGGAGTTATGGGGAGGACGAGGACTATCAGAGCCAGAGCTCGGGGTCACGGCCAGAGCTTGAGCTTATGACCAGAGCGGGTGCATTAAGGTGGTCTGGGCGTACCTTGTTCAGAGGAGACCCGCGAGGCGATCGGCTCCACGTGATCGGAGCCGGAGTCGGGGAGGACGAGAGCCGGAACCGGCAGAGAGTAGGTCTCTCTCTCTGCGATGGGGTCTGCTGGGTCGACGAGCTCTCCGTTCGTGCTCTTTCCTTATCTCTTTCTCTCTCTCCGATGGGGTCTGCTGGGTCGGGACCGCGGACGAGATCCGGCGCCGAGGCCGGGTAGTGCTTCACGTATCGTGCTGATAACGTGTTGGGAAAAACGTATAGTATTATTCATTTACCCCCCTATATATAGGCATAATTGGAGGTTGGGATAGAGACGGGGAAATCTCCTATCCCATGAATCTAGGGGTATTTATCCGGTGGGCATCCATATCCGATGCAACCACCGTTTCATAACAATTATTAATTATTAGAGTCTAATAATTAACTCCACATACAATATATTAGGGCATCTCCAGCCCTTACTCAAATCATTACTCTAATTTTAATCCGAGTAAAATCACCTAATATACCTAACTGAGTTTTACTCAAATTTTTTACCAAATCGAGGAAAACTCAAATCCCAAACCAAATTTTAACCAAATCGGGGGAAACTGAGTTTTACTCGAAAATGAGAAGGGATTTTCTTAGACAGGTTTCAATATGTCAAAACTCTGTGAGTAGAGAGAGAGAGAGAGAGAGAGAGAGAGAGAGAGAGAGAGAGAGAGAGAGAGAGAGAGAGAGAGAGAGAGAGAGAGAGAGAGAGAGAGAGGAGCTGTCGTGCGGCACCAAATGCAATTATAAAAGAAATTTAAAAGGGGAGTGCCACATTCTAGATTTTCGGCAAAAGAGAAAGCCCTTGAAAAACCCAGAAGTAGGGTGTTAAATGGTTGGATTGAAAATAGTTTTGATAAAATTGGATATTTTGTATTTCTATATAAAAAAAAAAACTGGGTATTAAATAGCAGGTTTTACATAACCCCATTTTCAATCCAACCCTTTAACCCCTCACCCCCGGTTTTTTGGCGGTTTTCTCTTTGCCGAAAATCCAGAGCGTGACAACGAGAGATGGGAGTGAGCAGGTAATGGAGAGGCTGCCATGTGGCACCAAGTGCCTCATCTTTATTAGAGTAGTATGGATATGGATGGATGGGTAGATGGATTGATTTTTCTCAAATGCACTTCACCTTTTGAAAACAATCATACCTTCAAGGAGCTTCAATAATGCTTAATAAATCATAGGCATCATGTAGATTTAAGGGCTCTGTAATCAGCTGTCGATGATGTCCTGAATGCTCAGGCATCCCTTCTCCTCTCTTGGGAATCAGAAGAAGAGGCCAAGAAAGCATCTTAGGGGACAAACAGAAGAGGGGGGAAAAAAAGGTCCATTTGCAAATATTTTTAGAATTTAAACAGGTGGCATAAGAATTCCAATATGAAAATACTTTGGTCAGTAGTCCCTCAAATAACTAATGCTTTTCCTAATAAAAAATATTTTGATGATTACCTCAGAAACCAAGTTGGTCTACTATAACAATTAGTCTCCAATGCCAACTAACTATCCGTCTATTTTAGGGTATTTAGGGTCTGTTTGGATACGCTCCGGATCCGAAATTTTGGGAGCCCAGAATCTCTAAGAAAGATGGAGAGCATGTTTGAATACAACTGGATCCTAAAAAGCGGTTATTCAGAGAGTTCAAAACGTGCTCATGGAAGCTATTTTTCCGGAGCACAAAATCGAGGCTCCGGAACCATTTTTTGAGGTTCTATGGTCTGTTTGGATATGCTCCGGATCTAGAATTTTAAAATTATTGGACCCCAGAATCCCTAAATAGACGGAGAGTTTGTTTGGATATAAGCGGATCCCAAACAGTGTTTCTTCGGAGAGTCCAAAACATGCTTCTGGAAGGTATTTTTTCATAGCCCAAAATTGAGGCTTCGGACACCGGATCCCTATCAGAATCCTATTAAAACAAAAAACAAAAAAAATCATATCGAAGCAGGGTCAGGGTGCCATTCTGGTTTCCATCAGGATCGGGCCATCCTGATGTGGCATCCATCGAAATCGTCCCTTCATCTGACAGATGGGGCTCAGTGCAATTCATCATTCGGTGCTAGGTGCAATAGACGGCAATGATCAGCGACACATCAGGATTCGAACGGAAGCGGAGAAGGCTAAAGAGCAAGGCTCAAAAGAAAGAGCAATGCTATTCAGGCCGAAGGTTTTTCCGATTCCGCTCAGCCCGATTGTCAGTGGCAACTAGCGGGTGTAAAAGACTTAAATATTGTTGATGGGTTTCAGCAACCAGTTGCATGTCGCCATGTCAATCGAGCCGGCAAAATCGGAAAAACCTTCGGGCTGAATAGCATTTCTCCCAAAGAAAAAGGCCAAGAAGGCATCTTAAAAGGCCCACAAAAGCATCTGAAACCCACCCCAACAATCCCCACACATTTTAGCCGGCCCACAAACATTGAGGGATTGTGATGTCAATCGGTAACAAACTTAAGACGAACAGAATAAGTACCCCCCCCCCCCCCCCCCCTCCCCTCGAATGATCCAAGAAGAAAAAAATGACCAACACCCCAAGCCTCTTCATCCATTTCTTCACCGCCACCGCCGCCGCCGCCGCCCTCCTCGTCGCCTACGCCCTCCCGCGGCTCCGGCGGAAGGAAACCAAGTTGGTCCTCTACGTCCACGACTCCTTCACCGGAAACGACGCATCCGCCGTCACGGTCGCGGGCAAGGCCGGCGCGAGCTCCAGCATCATGCACTTCGGGACCGTCGCGGTGGTCGACGACCTGGTCACCCAAGTACCGGAATCGGACTCGAAGGCGGTCGGCCGGGCGCAGGGCCTGTACATAAACTCGGCCCTGGATGGGACGGCGCTGTACATGGCCTTCTCGGTGATCTTCACCGCCGGGGAGTTCAGCGGGAGCACGCTGGAGATCCAGGGGGCCGACCCGTTCAAGTTGAAGCAGCGGGAGTTCGGCGTCGTGTCGGGCACGGGCGCGTTCCGGTTCGCCAGGGGGTTCGGCGTCATGGAGACGCATGCGATGGACCTGGCTAGCTTGAGCGCCACTATCAAGCTCGATATAACCGTTAGGCATGATTGATGTTTGCCACTTTTTCTTTTCAATGCTATCTTCTCACTGTGTTCTAAGCTTCCCACATCCTGAAGTGGACAGGGATGAGTGCTGTCCGGGGGAAAATCTCAGCAAACGTCTGCCGCAACCTGCAAAACACAAGGAGTTAGAAGGACTAGCTCATTTCGAAGCGTAAACCCTCCGACACTCAAGTCAACAAAAATTTCGAAGGAGAGGACCGACGATCAAAAGACAGTTTGGGGTTTTGGAATACGAACATGTATCTTGGAGGCTCGGGTTGTGCTTTTATAGTATTTTCCCAACCACCAGAGGCAGACACGCACTTGCCCACTTGGATTGTCTGAGCACGCTCGCGCTGTCACGCGGGGGTCTTTAAATGAGCTATGTCGGCTTGCTGGCCAGCTGGCCGCCCGGGGTCGAGAGGGGGAATGCACCGGTCTTGTCTGCTCTAGGTGGCATCCTGGAAGGCTCTGAACAGAGAGTCGGTTTCGTTTGGGGCCTATTAGGTGTGTGCAGAGCCCACAATCGTCCACGTAGTTCCGTAAAGATGTGGACACCTATCGTCTTAACATTGTCTTACTGTATGGGACACCTGTTGACAAAAAGGGGGGATCTCCTTCGTGAGCGAGGTGTTAGCCGGCAACGTGGATATCATTCCAAGTTTCCCACAAGCGAGAGGCGATACTCCTCGCAATGCGAGCTGGCTGTGAGCGATGTGGGGGGAGTTGTGTTCTCGTTGCATCATGTGTTGGACCTTCTGAAGGGTCCCGCGAGCTCCAAGACCCTATTTGACCGATAGGACAGTGGGGTAGCCGAGAGGCCGCTACCTTGATGAGGGTAAAAGGCGCAATTGGGGCAAACCCTCTTATTAGGGGCGATCTTATTCTCTAAAGACGGGTGACTCCATCGGGGAGCTGTCATCCCTATCGATAAAAATGGTGACCTCTTGCATGCGAGCTGACTGCGGGCAACGTGGTCTGGGAGCTTGCATCTGGGCAAGGAGTGAGCTACGAGCTACTTGCGGGCGAGGTGCAAGCTGCTCGCGAATAAGGTGCGAGCTACGAGCTGCTCGCGGGTGAGGTACGAGCTGCTAGTGGACAATGTGCAAGCTACCCGCGGGCGAGCTGCGAGTTGCTAGCGGACAATGTGCGTGCTACGAGCTGCTCATGGGTGAGGTGCGAGCTATGAGCTACTAGCAAACAATGTGCGAGCTACGAGCTGCTCAAGGGCGAAGTGTGAGCTGCGAGCTGCTAGCGGGCGAGGAGAGAGCTACGAGCAGCTCGCGGGGCAGGGTGCGAGATGCTCACGGATAAGGTGTGAGCTAAGAGTTGCTCGCGGGCGAGGTACAAGCTGCAAGCGGACAATGTGCAAGCTACAAGGTGCTAGCGGACAATGTGCAAGCTACAAGCTGCCCCGCGGGCGAGCTGCGAGTTGCTAGCGGACAATGTGCGTGCTACGAGCTGCTCATGGGTGGTGCGAGCTATGAGCTACTAGCAGGCAATGTGCGAGCTACAAGCTGCTCAAGGGTGAGGTGTGAGCTGCGAGTTGCTAGCGGGCGAGGAGCGAGCTACGAGTAGCTCGCGGGCGAGGTGCGAGGTGATCACGGATAAGGTGCGAGCTACGAGTTGCTCGTGGCCGAGGTACGAGCTGCTAGCGGACAATGTGCAAGCTACGAGGTGCCCATGAGCGAGCTGCGAGTTGCTAGCGAACAATGTGCGTGCTGCGAGCTGCCCATGGGTGAGGTGCGAGCTGCGAGCTACTAGCAGACAATGTGCGAGCTACAAGCTGCTCAAGGGCGAGGTGTGAGCTGCGAGCTGCTGGCGGGCGAGGTGTGAGTGGCGAGCTGCTAGTGGACAATGGGGCAAGATGAGCGGACAAGGTGCATGCTACGAGCTGCTCAAGGTGAGGTACGAGCTACTAGTAGACAATGTGCGAGCAACGAGCTGCTAGTGGGCGAGGTGCGAGCTGTGAGCTGCTAGCGGGCGAGGCGCGAGCGGCAAGCTACTAGGGGACAATGGGTGAGCTGCAAGATGCTTGCGGACAAGGTGCGATCTGCGCCACTATCTCTTTAAGCACTGGCGGCCTTAAGAGATGGATTGACGAGCTAATGATATTTTTCAGGCACCATCAAGTGTGATTCATCGTTGATAGTGTGGCACTGGCATTAGTCCCACATCGGTAATTGGATCAAGATTATGTCCCTTGTACACCCGATGTGTACTCTTCCCTCCAAGAGTTAGTCTTTTGGAGTTATAAAGTATTGTCAACATGGTATCAGAGCCAAGTCCTGCTCTGATTGTCGCGGGTACCACTTGTAAAAGTTTGCCACGCGTGGGGTGTTGGGGTTGAGAGTGTAGCATTTTCATTTCCTAAACCATCTATAAATAAACAAATTAAAGATGTTGAAGAAGCAATCTCTGCGACCTTATTGGCACTTATCATAGTTTTTTTTCTTCTTCCATCTACTTTGATGTTTTTTATTTGGGTTCAATAAAAAAACAGATAAAAAAAATTCAAAACTAGAAGGATCAAAATGTGATCTTTTTTTTTCTTCAATTTTATACAAAAACCAGCTTTTACGGGTATGGCAAAATCATGCATTTTGAAAATTAAGATTAATTCACAATATATTTCCTCAAAAAATTCCACAAGATGTCTAGAACTTGATCAAATAGCTAGGGCCAATTTTTTTTTTTTAGCCAATAAAACTCATCATCAATAGCTTGCTCATAGATGCTTTTAGTAGTTAACCGCTCCACAATTGGCTTCCCAGCGTTTACCGTGGGCACTTAACTGGTACAACAGAGATGCGTACTTCCCGATCCTCTTGTACTTGGGAAGAATACTCCCAATGCTCTAATGTCTGCATCGGATATGGACTGATCTGTCTCACAACGTTCTAAACCCAGCTCATGTATTACTTTAATGGGCGAACAATCCAACCCTTGGAACATAGTACATACCTAGGAGGGTGCCAAGCCTTCCCGTCGAAATAGGCTTACTTGATCAAAGAGAGAGGAATGCCTTTTTCCGGATAGCATACTGAATAAGCAAATCCAAATCAAACCCGACTTCCCGAGAGCTAGAAGACGTGCCTAGTTCCGAACCGAACGAATGACTACATGTTTTATCGTACCCTACTATATATATAATAGAAAATGCCCATGCCTAAAGGCAAGACAACAATGGGCTTCAATGATTTTTATTGAATAATAACGATACAAAAATGGGCAAAATGGATTATGAGCATTAAGAAAGGAAATGCACAACATAGAGGAGAAAAAATATAGCATCACATATCACACCATCCCTCATCTCTCAAGGTGCCACCTTTTGCTTTTACACATAGTAATTGAGAAACATGAGGGATTTGGGCATCCACAAAGAATAACCCAATTATGATCCATAGAATCCAAATAACTGTTTTTTGTTTTGTTTTTTTAAGAAGGCGACACATAGATTCCAAATAGTTGCATCTAGATTAAAAAATAATTAAAATTTTAAAAAGAAAAATAATCAACAGCTGAGTTTTTCCTAGGGTTCATGATCCGATATTCATATTGGAAACTGTCAAATGTTGTCAACAAAATAAACACAACATAAGAAATCAGAGAAAGGAAGTGGGAGAAATAGTTTGAGGGAGATTTCGACACAAACCGACCGGCGGAAAAGATCAAAGCACAAAGAGAGAAGAAGAAGAAGAAGAAGTGGGCTACCAGGGGTGGATCTACGGCCACCACGATAAAGAACGAAAGAAGCAAAGCCCCTCCCCCCCTCCCCCCCGGGGTTGAACACAGGGGGCACTGCCGGCACAACCAACTGGGTGGTTGTTGTGATGTATCTTGTGGCCAGCAGCAGTGTATGCTTAGCAGAGAGAGGGAAAAGGAGGAATAAGAGAGGAGAGAGGAAGGAGATGAGAAGGAGAAAGAGAGGAAGGGAAAGAAGAAGAGGAAGGAGAGTAGAAGAAGAAGAAGCAGAACGAAAAAAAAAATGTAAAAGAAGAAAAAAGTAAACTGAACCTACCTAGCATTACTCATCTTTCTCCGTGGTGTGCACAAGAGAGAGAGAGAGAGAGAGAGAGAGAGAGAGAGAGAGAGAGAGAATCTTACCGGAGGGGGAAATGCTATTGAAAAAGGGGGATCGGATAAGAAAACTCAATTTAACAACACAAAATATAATATATATATCGTTATCAATAGGAGCAAAAGACATTCTACTAATGAATTGTTTTGACAACCAATTGTTTGCCAACACAAAAACCACCGCAAAAGTGGTAATAAAATTTCAAAATTACTTTATACATGAGTTTATTAATAGGAGTGTGAAATTAAGTTACCGGAATATGAATGTTGTGTGATGCTAATATGTGGCAGTAGATCAAGGGTCTTTGATCGACAACCTACTTTATTAATTCTTTGAACACATATCTATTTGATAGCATATAAATTGGCTTTAATGATGGTACATGTATCTCACTTAAACAACTTTCAAAATGATATTAAATATATTTCACTGAACTAAAATATAATAATTATTAAACAAAAAATTATGTCCGAATTTTTCCTATTTTGACTTTAGTTATAAACTGGATATAGAGCCATAGTTTATTTTTATTTTTTGTCATATCTAGTTGAGCGCCCTAAATTGAGCTATGTGAAAATTCAAATCAAAACCAAATTGGCAAGTGTTCAAGAAGATTGAATGTCCTAATTTTGTACACTTGGCTTTAAAGTATATCTACCTATCCTCGGGAAGTGGAAGTACATATCCAAAATCTCTCTCTTTGGGTTGAACTCATTGCAAATTGCAAGAGTCAGAATTGATACTTCTCGTTTTGCTAGTGGGCCCACTTTGTTAGTCAAAGTGGACAAAGGTAGGAAACTAGGAACCTAAGCCCCCATCTCCGATGCGCGCCAGATTGTTGTGTGAATCGCATTCCATCGTCTGATGCAGAAAGTCACACTCAGCCACGAGCCATCCTATTTAGGCAATCAAAGTCAATCCGCGACAAGTGCTCAAGGTAAATCACACTTAGCCATTCAATGCATCCACTTGAGTTGACGACCGACGACGGTCGGTCGTGAATCACACTTGGTCGTACACTCGAGCAGACGACGATGGCACTTGACAGGTGACCGTGATAGCGAATGACAACTATGGGCATATAACAACAACAGTGGACGAGAAACAATGGCGAACAATAAAGATGGATGGGCAACAGTGGCGGGCGGCATCAATGACCATCGTTGGCGTCTTTAATGGTTGATTGACAGGGGCAAAGGCAATGGTAGTACGTGTTGGGATCCAAAGGCTCCAGTGATCAATTTTGACCACCGGGTCTTATGCAGAAATGATGCCGTAAGGAATCGAGGTCGAGGGTTTTTCCCTGGAGATCACAAGAATATCAGAGATGACGATAATCACACAAGTACTGTGGGGGGTTTTTAGTCGAACCGGGCGGTTCGGGTGGCAAGCACAATCCAACAAGCCAAATGAAGAGAAAAGACGGTGGTTACGTGGAAAAACCCCTTCGCAACGTCGAAGGGGAAAAAACCACAGGTGGGGCGAGAATGCACTAAAACAATCCTTTCGGGTACAATCTCTCACCTTAACCCCAATTACAAACCCCGAGGACCGGTCTCCCAAACTACTGACCTTTGCAGTTCACTCAAATTACCGACCGCTGCAGGCAGCGTCTGGCTACCGGTCACTGCTGACAGTATCTGGCTACCGGTCGCTGCAGACAGTATCAGGCTACCGGTCGCTGCAGACAGTATCTGGCTACTGACCGGCCTCCGCAGATAGTCTCTGGCTACCGACCGACCGACCTCCGCAGCTCCGCAAATTCCGGGACGAAACGGGCAGCGTTTCCTCCCGAATTCTTCCTCCTCTTGCTGAAGGGATAGGTCCCCTTTTATAGTGTGGGGTGACGGTTACGACGCTCCGCGAAAAACGGGTGGGTGACGTGTCCCCGCAATGAGCTCAACCGCCGCTCTAGTGACGTGGCACGCGGTTGACACCTGGTCACCTTGGGCCGGAAATCTCGGAGCGTAATCAGCAGTCCGAGATCTCCGAGTTCGACTGCTGCCTCACACCTCGGTTTGTTTGCACGGCCTACCGAGAGAAAGAGGGATGGGGGGGGGGGGTTGCTGCCTCCCCCCTCTGATGACATGCCGACCGAGAGCCAAGGGGGGGGGCTGCTGCCTCCCCCTTTGATGACATGCCGACCGAGAGCCCCAAGGTGGGGGGCTGCTGCCTCCCCCTTTGATGACATGCCGACCGAGAGCTCCAAGGGGGGGGGGGGCTGCTGCCCCCCTTTGATGACCGGCCGACCGAGAGCCCCAAGGGGAGGGCTGCTGCCTCCCCCTTTGATGACATGCCGACCGAGAGCCCCAAGGGGGGGGGGCTGCTGCCTCCCCCTTTGATGACATACCGACCGAGAGCCAAGGAGAGGGGGGGGCTGCTGCCCCCCTCTGATGACCGGCCGACCGAGCCCCCCCCCCCCCTCCTCTGACCGATGACATGCCGACCGAGGGGGGGGGCTGTTGCTCCCCTTTGCCTGATGACCGGCCGACCGGGCGGGTACACACAATACCCCCTCCTGACCGGACGGTCTTCGGTCCCGCCCGGTCAGGATCACTTTGCCTCGATTTGCGTGCCGGTCTCAGTTTGTGTGCCAGTCTCGGTTTGCATGCCAGTCTAGGTTTATATGCTGCCTCAGTTTGCGCGCCCGTCTAGACGTGCATGCTCATCTCGGTTTGCGCCCCTGCCTCGGTTTGCACGCCTCTCTCGATGTGCGTGCTCATCTCGGTTTGCGCCCCCGCCTTAGTTCGGGGCTGTTGCAACTCCAAATAGCTGTCTGGGCTTTTCCCCGTTATTCGCCATATGGCATCACCAGGCGTCGCCACCTCGCCTCCTCGAAATTCGAACCCATCCAGTTCCAACTTTGTCTATAAATAGGACCCAGAGGGTTCATTTCTTTCCTCTGCTTCAGATTTCTCCTCTGTGGCTGAAAGTTCGTTCTCGTCGCACGTAGCTTCCTTTGGATACGCGTCGAGGACCTGCGAGTTGGTTCACTTGGATACACGCCGAGGACCTGTGAGTTGGTTCGCTTAGTTACACGCCGAGGACCTGCGCTGAAGATGTCTTTCACCTGGTTCACCGTGACGAAGAAGTTTCCTCTGATGGAGGAGGTCCGGGTGGCTTACGACATTCCAGATACGATCTCCCTTTCCTTTGCTACTGGTCCTTTGGACTCGTCAGACGGCAACCGTACTGTCGTCACGCTCGGCCAGCTACGCTACGGCCTGCAGCTTCCCCTTGCGAGCTTTTCTGGTCGCCTGCTGGAGTACATGAAAGTGTCTCCAGGCCAGATAGCTGGCAAAGGCTGGATGATTCTTCGTTGCATGGAAGCGATAGAAGAACGGGCGGGGCAGCAGCTCTGTGTCGCGTACCTCCTGAAGAAATATTTCATTAAGGACTACAAGATGACGCCGGGCAGCGTCTTTTCCTATTTCAGCCTGCAGGCACGTGCAGGCAGTCACCCTCCCATCGGAGGCTTATCTGACTCCGTGAGGAGTTGGAAAGATTGCCCCATTGTGGTCGGAGGACCCTGGAGGGGTCGCTTCAAGATTCCCGGTCACCTCTCCCACCTCGCCGCGACCATCGAGGACTTCTACCCCTCTAGGCAGCTTCAGTGCCCTAGGGCTGTTGAGGAGGAGCTGGACCAACTGATTAAGAAAGTGACGAATGACGACGACAACTGGAGGCAGCTGTTTCCGAAGCTCCCAGTCGTCAGGTCTTATAGTACTACCCCCAAGAAGGGCAAGCAGCCAGCGGTAACGGGTAGGGAAGAAGAGCCCTCTGCTTGTTCTTCTGAGCTTCCTGACAGGTATGTTAGCTCCGTCAGACGCTTCAACCCAAACACTGCCGCCTCTAAACTTTGCGTGGTCTTCAGGCACCGCGCTAAGTCGACTGCGGCTGTTGGTGGCTGCAGGCAACCAGCTGCACGCAAAGTAGCTGCAACCTCAGGGAAGGCAAAGAGACACGTCCTTCTAAATGAGTCCTCTAGCGACGACGATGAAGGCCGCTCTCCTCTCGCTCCCGCTATGCGACGTGCTGCTTGTGACGATCTTCGTTCCCTCCCCGACGACTGGTCAGAAGACGTGTCGTCGACGTGTAGACATTACGTGGAGATAGAAGACTCCGAGAGGTCTTCCAGTCACAGTCTCTCTCCCTCTCTTGGTCGGGGCAAGCAACCCATGCCGTCTGGCTCTGCAGGGTCGCGTGGGCGCGCTTCACCCCGCGATCCCCCTGCTGCCCCTATCGTTGTACCACCTGCTGCACCCCCTGCTACACCATCTGCTCCACTATTCGCACGTGAGGATGTTCGATGCTTCATGGCTTCACCTTCTTTCTCTGCTTCAGGGGGCGTCGCCGTGCTGCCTCCCAGTTCTCCCCCCGGAGTTACCGAAGCTACCTCTCACCGTCGCTCCCCTGGGCTCTCTGCTTGTCAAGTGGAGGAAGAGGATACTGGGGTGGACAGTTCCAGCTGGTGGAGCCAACTCGACGACCTTCATGAGGTAAGTCTTCGAGTCATTGTAGGCTTGATTGTTGCAGTAGTTTCCACTCCTGACTCTTTGGTTCATCTCTTCCGCTTTTGTCAGATGAGCGATCGCGTGGCTACGATTGCCGGCCATGTCGCCGAGAGGGGCGCTCGAAGGATGGTACAACTCGAGGCCTCCCTGCAGACTGCTCGGCAGGACTTGAGGAAGACCCGCACTCAGTTAGCGGAGACCTGTACTCAGTTAGTGGAGGCACGACGTGTCCATGCTGAGGAATTAGCTGCAGTCCAGGCTCAGCTCGAAGTCGCGCAGGCGAACGCTACTGACCCCTTCGAGTTGCAAGAGTCACTGGATTCCACTCAGGTAGAAATCGAGGGGCTGTGGGATCGGTTCAGGGACTAGGCCTCAGTGATCAGGAGGCAGCGAATGGATGCCGAGGCCACCAAGGCGGCTCACGAAGTCGAAATCACCGTGTTGAAGTCCACTATCGACCAGGCTGAAGCATCGCATAAGGCTGCGCTTGCTCAGCAGCATGCGGACTTCTCGATAGAGTGCAAGTTGTACCTTGAAGAACAGGCGGCGGGGTGGCGTAAGAAGGTTGCGAAGCTGCGCAGCAAGCTCCCGCCGGGGCCGTGGAAAGCTAGGGGGAACGACTGACCATTCTCGCTTATGTCTTATTTTGTGATGTAATAAAACAGCACGCTCGTTTGTATTGGGACCCTTTAATTCGATTAATCTGAATGCTATGATTGTCGTCTTTCTCTTGTCGATTTTGCATCTTAAGTACACGTCGACGACGTATCATTGAAAGTTGGCTCTCATGTTTTGATTACACGTCGACGACGCGCATAACTACACGTCGACGATATGCGTAACTAAATGTCATCAATATGCGTAACTACACGTCGATGATGTGCGAACAAAATCTGGTCCTTATATTAGCGGGGGGTGATATACCCTTCCTTGTTTGCGTTGGTCGATCGGTCGTACCCCCGAGGGGTCTGTCGACCGATCCTCCCAGGTGTTCACCGGCCGGTCACGCCCTTCGCAGGGACCTATCGACCGATCGGCCAAGTGGTAGAACTCGCTCGGAGTGTTATGTACCACTTGGTTTAGGTTGGTCAATCGGTCGTACCCCGGCGGGGTCTGTCGACCGATCTTCCTAGGTGTTCACCGGTCGGTCTCGCCCTTCGCAGGGTCCTGTCGATCGGTCGGCCAAGTGGTAGAATTCGCTCGGAGTGTTACGTACCACTTGGTTTAGGTTGGTCAACCGGTCGTACCCCGGCAGGGTCTGTCGACCGATCTTCCCAGGTATTCACCGGCCGGTCTCGCCCTTCGCAGGGTCCTGTCGACCGATCGGCCAAGTAGTAGAACTCGCTCGGAGTGTTACGTACCACTAGGTTTAGGTTGGTCAACCAGTCGTACCCCGGCAGGGTCTGTAGACCGATCTTCCCAGGTGTTCATCGGCCGGTCATGCCCTTCACAGGGTCCTGTCGATCGATCGACCAAGTGGTAGAACTCGCTCAGAGTGTTACGTACCACTTGGTTTAGGTTGCCTTAGTTAACCATTATTCTCACGCATGAACAATAACGTTGAGCAAATGCATCTTTATTGAATAGATCCAGAACTACAGAACGGTTACAAGCGTTTCGCCCATTTAGCTACCCTGATAGAACTTTCGCAGATTGGTGGCATTCCATGGCCTTGCTAGTGCATCGTCGTCTTGAGTCTTCAGGCGGTAGGCTCCATTCTTTTCCATGCCATCGATGATGTATGGTCCTTCCCAGGTAGCTCCCAGCTTGCCACTTCCCAGCTCCTTGATATTGTCGAAGACCTTTCGCATGACCAGGTCCCCTTGTTTGAATACCCGCCTTCTAACTTTGCGGTCATACGCCCTCTTGATGGCCTGATGATAATTGGCTAGGCGCGCTCTCACTCTCTCCCTCTTCTCTTCCAGCAGGTCTAGGCCATCCAGCAGGATTTCGTCGTTCAACTCTGGGTCGGCAGCTACGACTGTTCGCTGTGTTGGGACTAGGGTTTCCGTTGGCATGACTGCTTCGGAGCCATAGGTAAGGCTGAACGGGGACTCTCCCGTCGGTCGCTTCGGCATCGTCCGGTAGGCCCATAGAACTCCGGGTAAAGCCTCTTCCCACAAACCCTTCTTCTGCTCCAGCTTCTTCTTCAGTATGTCCAGAATGGCGCGGTTCGTCGACTCTGCTTGCCCGTTGCTCTGAGGGTACCGCGGTGTAGAGAAGAACAACTTGATGTTGTTACTGGCGCAAAACTTCTTGACTGACTCCGTGTCGAATTGTCGCCTGTTGTCTGCAATAAAAGCCCGCGGCAGTCCAAACCGACAGATGATGCTGCTCCACAGGAACTTTCCTACTTGAACTTCTCCAATCTTCAGCAGCGGAATTGCCTCCACCCACTTGGTGAAGTAGTCAGTGGCGACGAGGAGGAACTTCCTTCGATTGGGCGACGTCGGGAAGGGACCCAAAATATCCAATCCCCACTGTTGGAAGGGCCAAGGGCTGGATATCAGGTGTAGCTCTTCTGCCGGCTGATGTATGGAGGGTGCATGCTTTTGACATTGCAAGCACCTCTTCACATACCCTCCCGCATCTGCTTTCATGGTGGGCTAGTAGTAGCCCTGAAGCTTTATCTTTCGCACAGGGCTCTTCCTCCGGAATGATTCCCGCATCCCCCTTCATGTATCTCCCTTATGATTTCTGCTGCTTGTTCCTTCGTGAGGCACTTGAGGTACGGTCCACGTACCAAACGAGCGCTTGTACAGCTCGTCGTCGATAAGGGTGTATCTTGGAGCGTGTGCTTTGGTTCTTCGGGCTTCATTGACGTCCCCCGGTAGTATCCCATCAAGTAGGTACTTCTTCATGTTGGCCACCCAATCAGCTCCGGCCGCAATAGTATGGGCCGCCTCTATGGCTTGTGTCCTCCTCGTCAGGCAACTATCTTCTGCAGGGCCGACTGTTTGAGGGTCAGTTTGCACCTCGATGAAGACCCTTTTCTCTCTGTCTTCTCCGAGTATCGATGCTAGATTAGCAAGGGCATCCGCCTGCTTGTTTTCCGCTCTGGGGAATTGGTAGAAGCATATGTCTTCGAACTTGGCGATCAACTCCCGGGCTAGCTTCAGGTAAGCTTGCATTCTTGCGTCGCGGGCTTCGTATCTACCGGTAATCTGATTGATTACCAGTTGGGAGTCACCGTAGACCTGTAAGCTGGTCACCCCCAGTGCTGTTGCCATCTCCAGCCCTGTCAGCATCGCCTCGTACTCAGCTCCGTTGTTCGTCGTCGAGAAAAGTAGCCACACTGACTTTTCGAGCTTCGTGTGGTCGGGGGTTACTAGGACTGCCCCCACACCACTCCCGATTGCGCATGATGAGCCGTCCACGAACAATCTCCAGCCTTCTTCTTCGTCCTCCTGTCCTGCTGCCGCACTGACTCCCACGGGTCGACCGGCAGCTACCGACAGGTCTTCTAATATCTCTGGCACCGGTGCAATGTCTTCCGTCGGGAAATCGCTGAGGAAGTCCGCAAGTGCTTGGCCCTTGACTGCTTTCCGAGGTACATACCGAGGACCAAACTCTTGCAGTTTTGCAGGCCACTTGCTCAGCCGACCTGCCCGAGTATAGTTATCCAGTACTTCCTTCAGGGGGTGCTCGGTGATGACCTCGATGGGGTGAGCGACGAAGTACGGGCAAAGCCTCCTTGACACGTACACTACTGCCAGGGGTACTTATTCGATCCACGCGTACCGAGTTTCAGCTGACGTCATGATGCGGCTAACGTAATAGACAGGCTTCTCCACTCCTTCACTCTCGTATATCAGTACAGCGCTGATTGCTGCCTCCGATACCGAAAGATACACCCCCAGCGTTGCTCCAGGTTGGGGGGCTATCAAGATAGGAGGTTGGCCTAGGTACGTCTTCAGCTCCTGAAATACTTCTTCACATCGTTGGTCCCAGTCGAAAGGTGCAAGCTTGCTCAGCCTTTCGAACAGGGGCCGACACCGATCTGAGGACTTAGATATGAAGCGGTTGAGGGTGTTGATCCGTCCGGTCAGCTTCTGGACCTCCTTTCGTGACCTGGGCGATGACATCTCCTCCAGGGCTCGGATCTGCTCCGGGTTGGCCTCGATCCCCCGTCGGGTGACCAAGTAACCCAGAAATTTTCCCGACGTCACGCCAAAGGCGCACTTGGCCGGGTTCAACTTCATGCTATAACTCCGCAGGGTTGCGAAGGTTTCCTCCAGGTCTTGCATATGTGCTTCCTTCGCCTGGCTCTTCACAAGCAAGTCGTCGACGTAGACCTCCACGTTCCTTCCGATTTGGTTGACAAACATCTTGTTCACCAGCCTTTGGTACGTCGCTCCCGCGTTCTTCAGCCCGAATGGTATCATCTTGTAGCAGAAGAGCCCTCGACTCGTGACAAAGGTCGTGTGCTCCTGGTCCTCCGGATTCATGGGGATCTGGTGATAGCCCGAGTACCATTCCATAAACGAGAGCCTCTCGTGTCCTACCGTGGAATCCACCAAGGTATCAATGCGCGGTAGCGGGTAGCTGTCCTTCGGGCATGCCTGGTTGAGGTTTGTGAAGTCGATACAAACCCGTATGCCCCCGGACTTCTTGGGGACGGCGACCACATTAGCGATCCACTTCGGGTACCGAGCCTCTCTGATGATGCCCGCTCGTAGCAGCTTCTCTACTTCCATATTGACAGCTGCTGCTTTTTCCGGCGCTAGTGACCGGGGCTTCTGGCGTACAGGTGCAGCTCCTTCTCGAATGTTGAGGTGGTGACAGGCTACCTCGGGGTGGATGCCTGGCATGTCTTCAACTGACCATGCGAACACATCTAGGTTTGCCTTGAGAAATGTCGTCATAGCTTCGGCATGATGCTTCGGCAGCAGCGACCCAAGAAAAGTTATCCTCGGATGACCCGCTTCTCCTAAGTCCACAGGTAGAATTGGCTCGACGGCGGGTGACTCCTCCCACTCCGTGTTCGGGCTCTTTGACTCGTCCGGTTTTTTAGATTTAACCGGTCGGTCGGTCTTCTGAGGATGCGTCATCCTGTTCAGCTCTTTACCTTCAGCTGGCAGGTCAGTCTCCATCGGGTCGCTCAGACCAGTTAGCTCTTTAAGTTCAGCTAACTGACCGGCCTTCTTCAAGTTCCTCGACGCAGTCAGTTCTTTACGTTCAACTGAATAGTCGGTCTTCGGTAGGTCCCCCGACATTGTCAGCTCTTTACGTTCAGCTGACATGTCGGTCTTCAGCAGGTCCCCCGACACTGTCAGCTCTTTAAGTTCAGCTGACAGGTCGGTCTTCCTAAGGGCTTGGCTTCCTCGCGCTCCTACGCTCGTTCGGGCGAGGTGCTAGAACATTGGAGCTTCTTGACTCCGCTTCGCAGTCCAGAGGTTGAGGATGCCCAACTCAGTGCCGCCTTCACCTGGTTCTCCTCCCTTAATTTGGCATGTTGTCTTCAGATGGATGGCGCTGAGCTCGCACTTGGCAGCCGAAGACTGGTCACCTCGAATGCTCATCACGCCCTTGTCGGTCCAAAACTTCACTACTTGGTGGGCCGACGAGGGGACCGCATCCAAGTGGTGGAGCCACGGCCTTCCCAGGATGATGTTGTACGCCGAGTGGGCTTCAATCACAATGAACCGGGTAAGGTTGGTGAGATGCCATGTTGTGATCGGGAGGGTGATCTCACCAACCACCCTTGCAGCCTCTCCCGTGAAGCCCGTTATCGTCGATGATGACTCAGTCATCTGCCCGCGATCTAGCTGCATGGCATCGAAGGCGCTGAGGAAGAGCATATCTACCGAACTTCCAGTGTCGACCAGAATTCTCTTCACCGGGCAATTGACTATCTGCAGCCGTATGACCAGGGGATGGTTGTGAGGCCTCTCTATTCCAACCAGATCAGCTGCCGAAAACTGTACTGCAGTTTCCACTCTTGGCTCGAGACGGATGACAGGATCGAGCACCACATGGTGAACTTGCCTTGCTTGTTCAATACGCCGCACCTGTCGGTTGACGGCATTTGATGACGGCACAGGGCCATGGTACCCGTAGACTGCGTCTACCTCTCGGAGCTGGCGTCTTTCTGGCGGAGGACCCGGTAAACGCGGTGCCGTCGCTCCTCGTTGGACTTCCCCTACAGCCTTGGTCTCCTTACGTTGAGGGATGTCAATGAAGCAGCCAAGGTGGCTGGCCTCAATAAGATCCTCAATATGATGCTTGAGCGCCCGGTACTGCAGGGTAGTGTGGCCTTGGCCCTGGTGGTACTCGCAGTACCTTGATGCATCTCTGGCTCCCCTCTCTCCGGGTTCAAGCGGTTGCGCCCACTTGAAGTACGGTTCGCCCTTAATAGCTTCCAAGATCTAGTCTATGGGGGCGTTCAGTACCGTGAACTCCCTGTTCCACTGCGGCCTCGCTGGCCTATCTTGCCTTTGCCGCATCGCTTCATGCCGCGTCGCCTCGCCCTGTTGCTTGTTGACGTTCTTCACGGCAGCTGGCTTGGTGTAGCCTTGGTACGGAACCCTGGTTTCCACCGCCTTCCTCTTGCGGTCTGTGTCTTCAATCTTGATGTACTTCTCAATACGTCGCGATAGCTAGTCGATCGTCTCCGGGGTTCGCTTGATGAGCGATGCGTTGACGAGTTGGGTAGGCTGGATGGCGTTCTTGAAGACCGCGATCACCATACGATCCTGCCCGTCTGTGTCCGCCAAGCTTAGGTACTCGGACCTGAACCTATGGTAGAATTGTCAGAGCGTCTCCTTCTGGGTCATACTCATCCCGAAGAGTGACTCCAGAGTCTTCAGCTCCTGACGATTGCATCGGTACTGGTCGATGAACCGCGTGCTCAGCTCCGAGAATGAGGAGATGGACGAGGGCCTGAGCTTGTGGAACCACTCGAGAGGTGTTCCCGACAAGCTGTTGGTGAAGGTCCGGCAGAGAATATGATCATCCTCGTAGAGGACCAGATCATCCCGGAAAGCCAGTATGTGCTCCACCGGGTCTTTTGATTCGTCAAACTTGGGAAGGCATGGAGGATTCCATCCCCGAGGGAATGGCTCTCGGAGTAGCTTCCCGACAAGCGGCGATCGCGCGGCTCCTCGAATGGCGACTTCCTCCAGCCGGTCGGGAGCTCGGACCCCCGGTCGGTCTCGCTGGATTCCTTCTTGATCCCCGAGTCGCTCCGATGCATGTACCCGAATGCGCTCATGTACGCCTGCCGACTGGTCGGCATCATCCGAGTGTGATGGCTATCACTCGGTTGACGATGGTGTTCACCGTCTCGCTTCGGGCGATGCACTTGTGCCGAGTCCGTCTTCGAGTGATGCTTGGAGGCAGGCGGCTGTCGGGGGGGTGCTCCGAGCCGGGACCAGACGTCCGAGCGTGCCGATGCCGCTCGAGCGTGTTTGTTTCTTTCCGCAGGCTCAGGGCTACTCGAGTCCTGCCCGTCGAGATTCGCACTTTGGACCTCCACCGAGCGATTAACCCTGACCTCAACCTGAGACACTGGTTGCAGCTGCACTTGCACTGGTGGGGCAGCTTGAGTAGGAAGGCTCTGTCCCGCTTGGGCCAACATGCCCTGGTTGAGTAGACCACCCGTCGGTGCGGCCAGCACGAAGTCGCGCAACTCCTCGTAGTTGCGTTGCATTGTTTGGAGTTGGGCGGTAAGAGCTTGCTGGGTCATCATCATAGTGGCCATGAAAGCTTCCGATAGACCCCCTGTTAGAGGAGCCAGGGTTGCTACCGGAGCTTGACTGGACTCTCCGACCCCCAGTACAGGATTCGCCAACGGGACTACGTGCTCCGTGTTCGTTGGTTGTTGAACGAGACGCCCGACATCATTGGCATCTCCGAGTGGCGCAGCTTCGGATGGGAGCTGCGATATCGAGCGGGTACGATACGGTCCACCGGCCATCGTTCTTCAACCGTGTGGTCGTGGATTGCTGGTTGCAGGTAGCCTCGGACTGGTCGACACCCACAGGTCAACAGTTGAAAGCTCTAGTAGGAAGTCTCGAAGACTATCCCACAGACGGCGCCAAGATTGTGGGGGGTTTTTAGTCGAACCGGGCAGTTCGGGTGGCAAGCACAATCCAACAAGCCAAATGAAGAGAAAAGACAGTGATTACGTGGAAAAACCCCTTCACAACGTCGAAGGGGAAAAAACCACGGGTGGGGCGAGAATGCACTAAAACAATCCTTTCGGGTACAATCTCTCACCTTAACCCCAATTACAAACCCCGAGGACCGGTCTCCCAAACTACCGACCTCTGCAGTTTCACTCAAACTACCGACCGCTACAGGCAGCGTCTGATTACCGGTCACTGCTGACAGTATCTGGCTACCGATCACTGCAGACAGTATCAGGCTACCGGTCGCTGCAGACAGTATCTGGCTACCGACCGGCCTCCGCAGACAGTCTCTGGCTACCGACCGACCGACTTCCACAGCTCCGCAAATTCTGGGACGAAACGGGCAGCGTTTCCTCCCGAATTCTTCCTCCGCTTGCTGAAGAGGTAGGTCCCCTTTTATAGTGTGGGGTGACGGTTACGACGCTCCACGAAAAACGGGCGGGTGACGTGTCCCCGCAATGAGCTCAACCGCCGCTGTAGTGACGTGGCACGCGGTTGACACCTGGTCACCTTGGGCCGAAAATCTCGGAGCGTAATCAGCAGTCCGAGATCTCTGGGTTCGACTGCTGCCTCACACCTCAGTTTGTTTGCACGGCCTACCGAGAGAAAGAGGGATGGGGGGGGGGGGGGGGTTGCTGCCCCCCTCTGATGACATGCCGACCGAGAGCCAAGGGGGGGGGTTGCTGCCTCCCCCCTCTGATGACATGCCGACCGAGAGCTAATGGGGGGGGGGGGGGCTGCTGCCTCCCCCTTTGATGACATGCCGACCGAGAGCCCCAAGGGGGGGGGCTGCTGCCCCCCTCTGATGACCGGCCGACCGAGAGCCCCAAGGGGGGGGGCTGCTGCCTCCCCCTTTGATGACATGCCGACCGAGAGCCCCAAGGGGGGGGATGCTGCCCCCCTCTGATGACCGGCCGACCGAGAGCCCCAAGGGGGGGTGCTGCCTCCCCCTTTGATGACATGCCGACCGAGAGCCAAGGAGAGGGGGGGGCTGCTGCCCCCCTCTGATGACCGGCTGACCTAGCCCCCCCCCCCCCCCCCTCCTTTGACTGATGACATGCCGACCGAGGGGGGGGGGGGCTGTTGCTCCCCTTTACCTGATGATCGGCCAACCGGGCGGGTACACACAAGTACAAACAAAAAAATATAATAGCAATAAAGAAATATGATTTCACTAATAGAGATTACAATCACCCAATAGTGTGTCACCGCTTGTCGGCCCCCCCGCACACCGTATCTCTACTCTCAACAATTTAGGAACAATCACATGATGAGGACAAACCGGTGGGAAATTCATAAGAAAATCCCGAGCACCACCAAGAGTTGAAGCACCGGAGAAGCTGAACCCGGAGAATATTAGCTATTCTTCTTTGTTAATGTATATATGGGTCGGGTTCTATGTACAGTCGGGTCGGATTCTATAATGCAGCATGCAGTAAATGTGGCACTGCACTACAACCGTCTGATGCACCGCTGCGTGCATGCGATGCACACAGCGGGTGCATTAGATGGCTGTGGTATGGTACCGCACTTACGGCATACAGCATTATAGCATGCCCCTATATATATATATATATATATATATATATATATATATATATATATATATATATATATATATATATATATATATATATATATATATATATATATATATATATATATATATATATATATGGGAAAGGGTAGCCTACTCCATGGAGTAGGAAACATACCTACTCCATAGGTTAAATGGATGCCGTGTTGCACTTTTTGATGAAAGTTAAGACTTGTTCAAGTTAGGTTCACCCCTCCCAACAGTTATCAAGAAATTTTTTTTGAGAAAAACATATGCCAAGTGGCATTTTTAGCATCCACAAAAAATATGTTTTTACAATACACAGTTTACCGTTAAATTTGTTTCAACTTGTTCGAGTTGGTTTAAGTTTTTTTCTTCGGATTTTTTTTCATAATCCTAATCTATCCATATTAGATTGACCATACATGAATAAAAAATCTGATTAAAAAGTGTCATGTGGCGTCTATATAACCCATGGAGTAAGTAAGTTTCCTACTCCATGGAGTAGGCTACCCTTTCCCATATATATATATATATATATATATATATATATATATATATATATATATATATATATATATATATATATATATATATATATATATATATATATATATATATATATATATATATATATATATATATATATTGCGGTTTTAGAAAGTGAGCTGCGAGTATTTTCACCTCCCTAGAAGTTTTGGAATTTGATGAAATTTGGTGAGGGTGTTGTCTAGGGTTAGATGATCATCCTCACCAATTTTCATCAAATTCCAAACCTTCTAGAGGGGTCAAATGGTCGAAGCAAAATCTGCCGTCCGCAGTCACCGTTAAAATCTGCAGATTTTGCTTCGACCATTTGACCCCCTTAGAAGTTTTGGAATTTGATGAAAATTGGTGAGGATGATCATCTTACCCTAGACAACACCCTCACCAAATTTCATCAAATTCCAAAACTTCTAGGGGGGTCAAAATACGCGCAGCTCATTTTCTTCTACTGCAGCTCACAGCTCAACGTAACAGCCCTATATATATATATATATATATATATATATATATATATATATATATATATATATATATATATATATATATATATATATATATATATATATATATATATATATATATATATATATATATATATATATAGGGCTTTGTCCCTCAATGAAAATAATTTCATTCTCTCTAAATCCTAGTCGTCATCTCCTAACATGGTATCAGAGCTCTAGGGTTTCGAACGGCTACGACGACAACGGCGATAATTAATCCTCCGGCATCGCCGCCTCCTCCGGCCTTCTCCCCCTCTCCCAGCCACCCCACCTCTTCTGGCCTCGTCTCCTCTGGTACCCTAGCTGTCATCTTCTAACATTCTTCTTCTTCTCTTTCACAAGTTCTATCTTTTCACGATGATTGTAAATAAACATGCAACTTTGTTAACCTTAGAGTCACACCTCCTCCCTTTTATAAAAGAGAAAACATATGGCTAAAGGAATCTAAAACCACTCAAAACTATCACCCAAATCGCACATCCAGACTGCGAGTAGCCCGGGTGAAATCAGGCTCGTCCGGACAACTTTGCCTAGCGCTTTGCCTGAAGAGTTTGTCCCAATATCACCCGGGGAAATCAAATTTTGCCAGAGCGAAGTTCTTCTTGCTACTGCCTTTTGGGTATGGTATTAATGGGACAAAGAAACCCAACTATCTCCACCTTGGTCCTTTAAAACCCAAAATCTTCGCCGCTATTGCTTGAGAACCTGTGAAAAAACTTCGCCATCGTCGCAGTGCTGGTTAGGAAAGGTACAACACATGAGGTGCTTCAGCATCACAGAGACCATTAAGCTCATTTACTATATATGGAAGATCATTTTGATCATGCTATTCATAATTTCAATGAAAAATTTCATAAAAAAATAATTAAAGATTAATTAGTCTAAAATCCTCCACATGTTTATATTTAAGCTAAATGATACGATTTGATAGAAAATTAGCTGAAGTCCCTCCCGAAGAACAAGTTTGTACACCAAATCTCTAACTGAAAATATTGACATTTTCAACCCTTTAAATGACAAAATTTTCCCTCCATAACCCCTCCAACAAGAGTATTAATTTGTCTCCAGAAAGCATATAAATTTGGTTTTGGTAAGAGTATCAATTAATTGAATTGATACTATTGCTATGATTATTTAACTGTAGCAGCTACAATGATTTCACTGTACTAATAATATCAATTGAATTTGGTAAGAGTATCAATTAACCGAATTGATACTCTTGCTATAATGATTGCACAATAGCGGCTATAATGAAATAACTGTAGCGATTGCAAGAGTAACGATTCTGTTTGGTAAGAGTGAAAATTAACTGAATCGATATTTTTGCTACAATGATTTCATTGAGCAACTAGAATAAAATCATTGTAGCAACTGCTACATGCATTGTATCAACTGGTGAATTGATACTCTTTCTAGAGATGAATTGATATTTAACTGGAGAGGAATTGGAGGGGTAGTTTTATCATTTGGATGGGGGGGGGGGGACGATGGGGCACATGCTTTTTACGGGAGGGACTTGGTGCAATAATGGGTCGTTGCTTGTCCTTTACCTGGTATAGCCTCTGCTAAAAGGAATTAAGTCTAAGAGCATCTCCAACAGTCCCCTAAGCATCCTCTTAAAGGTGGGCCCATCTATATTTGTTGAGGCACCCAACAAATCGATGCTCCAATAGTCTCGTTAAAGCCTCAATACAGTTGGGAGCGGCTCCCGTGCTCAACATCTTTGTTGAGGCATGGAGGGCTCCCAAGTGGTGGTCCCCACTGTAAGAGCATCTCCAACGGGCACCGAAGCTCGGAGCACCTCCGAAGCAAGTGGGGCCCGCTTTTTGCTGCCACCTCATCGGAGACCTCCTTGTTGATAGGTTCAGCTCCAACAGCCTCCGAACCGGATGTCCGAGCCATTTTGCACCAAACACCCTACCCATTTCCAAGTTATCCAAACTCTCCAAATTTACTCCAAACCCCACCCACCTTAATTTTTTTTCCACGCATCAATTTAAATATGAAAAAAATATATAAAATTATAAAAAAATTATGAATAACTTATTAAAAAATATATAATACTTTTAACGGTTATATTTATTTCCGTTGGGTATGATCCGCAACGCGGCTCACATATCCATAAATAGTTCATTTCTATCTGTCGGGCACGATCTACGAATCGACACACATTCCAAAAGCCAAACAGATAGATTTCTATCTGTTGGACACGATCTGCGAGATGACACGTATTTCAAGGGACAAACTAATAAATTTCTATCCGTTGGGCACGATATGAGAGGTGGCTCGCATTTCAAGAGCCAAACCAATGGATTTCTATCCGTTGGGCACGACAAGCGAGGTGACACGCATTACCACCACCAACAGATAGATATCTATCCGTTGGAATTTTTTCTATATAAAGATGAGGCTTCTCTTATCACACCATCACAAATTCAAACTTTGTCCAAACCATCCACTCTCCAAACACCATGTCCAGTTTGAGCCCCACCGGCAACACGTCGAGCAGCAGCGACGATAGCTCCACCCGTAGAATGTTATTTCTTCTGGGAGCTACCGCGTGCGAGGAAGAGCAGCAAGCTGAAAGTTCACGCCGATGTAGAAGACGCGGCTCTGTACCAGGTCACACCGTGCTTCATCGTAGTAGACTGGAAGGCCATAATTGGCTATTCCAGGATTACTTCGCCGATCAGTCAACTTACCTTCCTTACCAGTTCCGACGGAGATTCAGGATGAGTCATCCTCTCTTCCTGCAGATCCACGATGCAATCGTGGACCACAACAACTACTTCGTCCAAAAGAGGGACAATGCTGGAAAATTAGGACTATCCAGTCTTTAAAAGATTACCGTCGCTATGCGGATGCTCGCATATGGAGCATCCGCCGATTCTGTGGATGACTACGTTCGGATCGGAGAAAGTACTTCGATCGAGAGCTTGCAGAGGTTTGTTCGAGCGGTCATCAACGTCTTTGGAGAGGAGTATCTTCATTCACCCAATAACGAAGATGTTGTACGACTCCTCGCAGAAGGTGAACAACGAGGGTTTCCAGACATGCTCGGAAGCATTGATTGCATGCACTGGAAGTGGAAGAACTGCCCAACAGCCTGGCAAGGTATGTACACTAGCCATATTCATGAGCCAATAATTATTTTAGAGGTTGTAGCTAGTAAAGATCTATGGATCTGACACACCTTCTTCGGGCTGCCAGAGTCGCACAATGATATCAATGTCCTCGATCGTTCACCGGTCTTTAGGCAACTTGCAGAGGGAAGAACTGCCCCATGTAATTTTACAATCAATGGCCATGACTATAATATGGGATACTATCTCGCCGATGGGATTTACCCCTCATGGTCAACATTAGTGAAGACCATCCCAGCACCTCGAGGAAACAAAAATAAGTATTTTGCTCAACAGCAAGAGGGGCACGGAAGGATGTCGAGCGAGCTTTCGAAATGTTGCAAGCCCGATTTGCTATAGTAAGAGGACCGGCACGTTTTTGGCAGCTGAATGTGCTTATAGACATCATGACAGCTTGTATTATAATGCATAATATGATTGTTAAAGATGAACGAGATCTTCACCACGATCTCGACTTTGATGTCCCCGATGTAACGCCAACTGTAGAAGCTTCTCACGAGCACACGGTGCATCTGATGGAGTTTATCCAGAACCATCATCGGATAAGGAGCAGGGAAACCCACGACCAACTTCAAAATGATTTGATCGAGCATTTGTGGCAACTCAAGGGATCTCAAGTTTAATATTATGTTTTTTTAATTTTAATGTAATTGTCTCGAACTTATTTGAGTTCTTGTACGCGCTTTCAATTTCAATAATAAAAGCACTTTTATTGAATGCTAAAAGAGTTCAACACCTAATACAATCTACTAAAAATAACAAAATTTAAATAATTCAAGAAAGTCATATCTCTAATTAAAGCTACTACATATTACACTTCAAAGAAATCATAATCCTTTCCGAGCTCGAATCTCAACCTTGCATAGTTCGAAATATTCTCGCTCTGCATGTGAGAGCCCCGTGAGATCCTTCATCATGATCGCATCATCCAATTTCTGTTGCTTTCGTGCTTCCTTTTGAGATTCGGTTTGTGCTTGCAACTTTGCGACTTCGACCATAGTTGTGTTTTCGGTATTTTTATCCCTTCTCTCTTTTCTCTCCTTCCTGGATTGTTCCTTATCTATCTTCATCCATGCGAATGCCTCCCTGAATAGGTCGGAGGCGGATTCGCAGCTTCCTCTATCGATTACCACCTGACCTTTACGCTTTCTTGCCAATTTTGCTGCCTTCCTCTCCTCCGGCCTTTACATCTTGGTAGGCCAGTCATCTTCATCCCCGAGGCTCATAACATCTGGGGTTGTCGGAGAGGAGGTGTTTGGTGATGAATCAGACTCCTTCCCTCTCCTCGGCTCTGTCCTTACTTGATTCCAAAATTGTGTTTGTTGTATCCATTTCTGCTAATATCGTAGCTCCACCCAGCAATGCTCAAATTTGAATGACTCGTGGTAGAGATCATTGTAAAGAAGTTTTGCATCTGCTAGCTACATAAATAATTTAAAATAAATTAAAACCATAGACGGTATAACTATTTAAACAAAATCACTCGCTAATAAGTATTTACCTGGTCAACAAGTCCGGTACCAGATCTCGGTCGTCCTTCGATTTGGCTAACACACCCGCAAAATTTGTTGACCAATATTTGAATGGCCGACCATCGATGCATCATCTGGCTTTGGGTCCGTTCGATCGTACAGTGGGTATTGTACTTGCTGTAATATTCAAAAATTCTTGCCCAAAAATGAAGTCGTGGTTGACCGATACCTTGGATTGCATCTTGGCTCGTGTTGAGCCATGCGGACACAAGCAATCTATCCTCGGGGATGGTCCAGTTTCCTTCCCGCTTGTAAGACTTCTTCTTTTCCACGATCGATGCTTGTTCGGACGATGCCTCTCCTTGCGTCGTTGGCTCCTTCTCTGGAATTGAGAACATCGGGTTCCCATCGACTCGATCGCTACTCATGTATGCATTGAAGGCCGATTCATCACCGGTGAGGAATTGAGAGTAAGAAAATTTTTGATACGGATCCATATACTAGTAGGTGGGTGGAAGAAGTTACAATTTAATTTGAAATGGGGTGGGAGAATGAAGAATGGTGGGAGGATGAAGAATGATGGGTAGAAGGGAGTATTTATAGATTTAAAAAAAAAAAAAAATTTAGAATTTTTTAACCTATTCTTTTTTATTTTAAAACAATCACAAACAATGGAATTGGGGGCAATGGTCCAAAATGTAGCCGTTGCCCCGTAGCCGTTGCTCCTCAATCGGATAAAAAGTAGCCGTTGAAAAGTGATGTTTTAAGATATATATATATATATATATATATATATATATATATATATATATATATATATATATATATATATATATATATATATATATATATATATATATATATATATAAAATAATTTATGAAAGGTCCGGGGGGTTTTTTAAAAAAAACCAAATTTTTTTATTCACTCGGAGGCTCCGAAGGATCTCTTCTGTATGTGGAGGGCTTCGGAGGTCCGGGCCGCACATGGCCTACATGGCATGCCACGTAGGCCTTGGGAGACTCGATCGGAGTCGGTTGGAGCGCCCAAAAATGTTCCGCGTGCCACGTGGGCCTTCAGAGCTGCCGCTCGGAGCCCCTTGGAGATGCTCTAACTTTTTCAGCCGATGTTGTGTATCGCCCACTTAAGACCATTGGCTACTTAAAAATAAATAAATTTAGAGAGAGATGGATACTTGGGAGCTCCTAACTAGGAGGCTGCTGTAGTCCTACCGGCTGCTATCATATGTGGACTATAGAAGCTCCTAGCTCATGTACTTTGGGAGATCCTAGGAAGGAGATTGTTGGAGATGCTCTAAGGGCTTCTCCAGCC
This sequence comes from Chamaelirium japonicum, assembly GCA_947650365.1. Taxonomy (NCBI): domain Eukaryota; kingdom Viridiplantae; phylum Streptophyta; class Magnoliopsida; order Liliales; family Melanthiaceae; genus Chamaelirium; species Chamaelirium japonicum. Next base: position 54,422,016 of record OX393552.1, read on the forward strand.
GACTCCTACCTAAATCTGGCTCCCATATCCTCCTACTATATGTAGGGGTGTCAACGGGTTGCGTCGTGTCGGGTTCGTGTCGTGTCTAGTTTCGAGTCGTGTCCAAAACCCCTAGACTCGGATCCGTCCAGTTTAACTAATCGTGTCTAGATCCTAAACCCATACCGTACCCACTAATAAACGCCCGATAAAACCTGGAAAGACCCGTTTACCACACGGGTCTATTCAGTTGACCCGATCCGACCCAATCCGACTCGACCCGACCTGACCCGATAGACCCACTGGTACTATATATTACAGTATCGGATTGCAGGTAGACCCGACCTGATCCGACCCGACACGACCCGTTGAATTTTAAATGGGTCTTACCGGATCTATCGTGTCCAGACCCTAAACCCGGACCCGACCTGTTTATTAAACGGGTCTATCGTGTCGACCCTGTAGACACACGAATTTCGTCTGACCCGAACCCGACTTACGTGTGCCAACGCGGATGCAAACCCGACGCGCGGACCCGACTTGCACGCACCAGTGCGGACCCGGACCCGACTCGCACCCAGCATAAGAGGAGCGGACCCCACACTTAAGGGGGGGCCGGCCCCTACTAGGGTCCGAACCCCATGGGGCCGGCCCCTACTAGGACCCGAACCCCATGGGGGGGCCGGCCGGCCTTGCAAGGAAAAAAGAAGAGAAAGGAAAGAAAAGAAAAGGAAAGAAAAGAAAAGAAAGAAAAGAAATGGAAAGAAAAGAAAGGAAAGAAGAAAGAAAAGGAAACAACTACCGCCATGCGCGGGGGGAGGTTGCGTATGACGTCTGCGCACACGCGGATCTGCGCCGATCCCTCGATCCGACGGACAAGAAGAAAAGCCGGATCGCCATCGATTTCGTGTGCAAAATCCAGCCATAATAGCCCCGCCAGAAAAGGAAAACAAGTAAATGTTATTCCCCTCATCAATGGATGAATAAATCCCGGGTAATTATGAGAGAGATATTAAAGGGATTTTAAATTAAAACTTCCCATATCTCTCTCCCCTCCCCTTTGCCTATAAATAGAGGGGGTGGGGGAAGGTTCAAGGGGTCGGTTGAAGACTGAAGACGAAGCGTGGGAGCTCTGCAGAAGAGGAGATGCTTCTTTATCGACCCAAGGCTTCACGAGGCACGGGCAAGCCTGTCCCGTCGGGATCGGCTTAGTCCATTGAAAGTCCTCATCAACGTGAAGACCCTTGCACACGAAGATCAAAACTTCGACTCCGTGCACGAAGAAGAAAGCTCGGAGAAGAAGACCCTTCGACTCTGAAGACGCCAGAAGCAAAGGCCGGAGAAGAAGCTTGGAGCGACACTACCCCGTCGGCTCCAACAAATCCTCGACTCCGATCAAGCTCCAAAGCCCGGAGGAGAGAAACGAAGAGTCATCAATCCGTCGCCTTCGACAAACGTCTGCGCCATCCACGAAGAAGAAAGCCTGGAGCAGACCGCCTGAAGCGTCGCTACCCCCGTCATCTTCATCAACAAAAGCCGACGCTACAACCATCGCACGGAGACCGTCGCTACCCCCGCCGTCTTCACCAACAAAAGTCGACGCTACAACCGTCGCACGGAGATCGGTGCTACCCCACTATCTTCGAAAGCGTTCTTCGACTCCGATCACGCCAAGGAAGCCCGGGGAAGAAGAGAAGTCCAGCCGACCCACAAACCGTCGAAGCACCGGAGAAGTAGCCCACGTTGTTCGAAGAAGAAGACCGAGTTGACGCTGAAGCTAAAGCCAACGCAAGAATCCAAAGCAAAGCCCTAGTAAATTCCGCACCAAAGCAACGCAAGTGCCAAAGCCAAGCGACTACGCCGGCCACGAGCAAAAGCACCGCACGTTCTAGCCGATACGACGCAAAGTCCAAAAGAACGAAAGCATCGCAAGTCTCTTCCGGCTACGTCCAAGCGCAAACGCCGAAGCAAAGCAAAAGCCAGAGCCACGCCAGAGCCAAGCCAAAGCCAAAAAGCCGAAGCCAAAGCCGACGCCAAAAGCACGATCGACGCCGCGAACCGACGATCAAGGACGCCGAGGTCAAGCAAGGAGCGAGGAAGACACGAAGACTGAGGAACAAAGCCGGAAAACCCCCTAGCCGAGAAAGCGCGAAGCACGGAAGGGACAAAGCAATGGTGGACATTCCTTAGCCTCTCCAAAACCCTCACCCTGTAAAGACCCCTGTCCTGGGCAACCCCTTCAGAGCTCTCGCACGAACACCACGTGGAGACGCGGATCAAAGGGATCCTCCAGAAGATCTTTTCCACAATCCCCTGATCAAAACTCGCCGCAACCCGGACTCGCTACACCCGAGCCACCCGGGTCCCGGCCACACTTGTAATCTCGTTTTGCGTAATAAAGACGACCCGTATCTTTTCCGCGCATACAGACCCGTTTAGCCCTAACCCAGACCCGCTAACTTCATGTCAGGTAGTGTCGGGTCTACCATGTCGGGTCAGAAATTGTCAACCCTACATATATGCCACAAGGGATAGGAGTTGGTGGAGAAAAACAAACTCTCCAACCGCCTCATATCTCCCTCATATCTCCAACTTTCCTTTTATTTATACCCTTCCTTATTTCAACAATCACCCACCTAACAATATCAAGAGACAGTGCTTTCAAGAAGTAATAAAAATAGGGAAATTTTATTCATACCCCATAAATCTGTAATTAGCCCCCACTTCCAAAAAACTTGAACACACACTTTTTTTTTTTTTCATACCCCATTCCTATACCAAAAATACCTTTCTCCCTTACACCCCACCTTCAATATAGCTCAGTTAAATGGCCCGGCCCAACTTGATTATACCCCAATCAAACACATACCCCCTTAAATATATCTTAATTATACGCACTCTTGAATACACCACACTCTTAAATAAACCTCATGCAGTTGGCTGATACTTGAAGGCACAAGTAGGGCTGCAACTTGGGCGGACCAACCCGAACCCAACCCGAGTCCAACCCGAACCCAACCCGAATTTGGGCGGGCTAACCCGAGCCCAACCCGAATTATTTCTCCTCTACCATATTGAAGCCGGTCAACCCACCTCGCACAACCCGATCAACCCGGCCAATCCGACGAGTTGGGCTTGGGCTAAGAAAGTTCAAAAAGATCTTGGGCTGGATTGGGTTGAGTTGGGGGTACAAAAGACCTTGAGTTAAGGCTTTGGGATTTGGGGTACAAAAGAAAAGGGCATTGTTGGTATTAAAGGATTGTTGAGTAAGATATTGAGAACCGGCAGGGAGACGGGGGCTAATTACAGATTTTTGGGGTACGAATAAAATTTTCCTAAAAATAACTCACACATACGCGGGTCCACATATGGGAGCTTGCTTTTGACACCCAACAGAATCGAGCAGTTCCCGGCCCCTACCGTCACGCAGGAACGGTAGGAGCTGGTTAAGTTGAATTTTTTCACTACAGACAATTAGTGGGTGGCAGGCGGGATGGAGCGGAGGTAGGAGGTTGGCAATGGGTCGGGTCGTGTTCGGGCTGGGTTGAGACTAGGGGCGGACCTACATTGGGCCTAGGAGGGGCTCAAGCCCCCCCTCACTTTGGGAAAAAGCAAATGTAATTTACACTTACCCCCTTGAAATTTAGCTTAAAAACACGTAACCCCTATAGTTAATTTTGTTCCAAATCACTCCCTAAAGTCTGAAATGTTAGCACAATACCCCTTTTGTCAACAACTTGATTCCCTCATTTGGTAATTTTTATTTGATCGAAACTGAATTGAGGGGGGGGGGGGGGGGGGGGATGTTTGTTAAAATGTTTTTGAGCTAAACTTCAGGAGGGGAGGGGAGAAAAGTATAATTTATCCCAAAAAAAACAAATATAGGAAGTTTGTCAACTTTTGGTTGCCAATTTCATATGGAGGTGGCCTCCACCAGTCGCTGCTTTCCCACCGGCCACCACCCCCCGCCAGTCAATGTCCACCGCCATGCCGCCGACCACCATCCCACCTCTACATGGCCCCTCCCTCGCCACCACCCACCACCCGCCGTTGCCACCCGTATTGGCGACCCACGACCGGCCTCACCGGCCGTTGGCCACCACCCGTTGTTGGCCACCAATGCCCACTACTGTCCGACCGACATCCACAGCCGTCTGCCACTACCCGCACATGTGTCATCCCCGTAAAGTTCATCACATGGCCCTTAATGAATGAGAACCAAGTGGGAATCTAGGCCTATTTACAGGTTTTGGGGATACGTATTAAATACCCCCTCCACCGCAAAAAAAAAAGAGGATCTAGTCTATTATTTACAACCCGTGCACCCTGATCAAGTCAGTCAGTTACAGCTCCAAATTTTCGAAGGACTCCGAGATTCAAAATTCTCCTCCACTTGAGGTAAAATCCTAATAGGTCTTTTGTTGTGCGATCAAAGGAATGGTAGGGACGTTGTCACGTTGTCTGCCGAAGCCTTCGACTATGAGGCAACGACTGTAGTTACTTTTTAATAATTATGCCCCCCCTGAGAAAAAATCCTGGGTCCGCCACTTGAGACATATGTATAAGGGCAAAACACCGAACCCGAATCCGACCCGTTTAATAAACGGGTCAAAAACTTAAACCCAAACCCGACCCGTCTAATAAACGGGTTGACCCGACGCGACCCGTTTAACCCGTTTACTAAACAGGTCGGGTCGTGTCGGGTCGGGTTGGCTCGGGTTGGGTCAATAGAACCCATGTAAACCTGTCAGGTTGGGTCAAGACAAGTCGGATTGGGCCGGGTTTGATCAGGTTGGGTCGGGTCGGGTCGGGTCGGGTTGACACAACCCATTTGTTAAACGGGTCAAGTCGGGTCAATCGGGTTATAAGTACAAACCCGAACCCAACCCATTAAATAAACGGGTCAATCGGGTCGACCCGTTTATGACCCGAACCCGTTTAGGCCAAACCCAAACCCGCTAACTTCGGGTCGGATTCAGGTCGGGTTCGCGGGTCGGGTCGGGTTGGCTCGGGTTGGGTCAATAGAACCCATGTAAACCTGTCAGGTTGGGTCAAGACAAGTCGGATTGGGCCGGGTTTGATCGGGTTGGCTCAGGTCAGGTCGGGTTGGGTTGACACAACCCATTTGTTAAACGGGTCAAGTCGGGTCAATCGGGTTATAAGTACAAACCCAAACCCAACCCATTAAATAAACGGGTCAATCGGGTCGACCCGTTTATGACCCGAACCCGTTTAGGCCAAACCCAAACCCGCTAACTTCGGGTCGGATTCAGGTCGGGTTCGCGGGTCGGGTCAAGAATTGCCACCCCTAGGTAGGACTACCAATGGGCAGTTCACCCCTATCTCATCTTGGGGGGTGAAAGGTGCCACCTCAGCTTTTTGGGGGAGGGACTACGCATAGTATTTCCAACCGATCCCCCCATTCAACTCTCCCTATTTGATTTTAACGATAAGATTTTAATCATGTATGCGTAGAGCACATTTTCATTTTTTTTAACTTTTTTTTAATGATGAATGGGGAAGCAATAGTACCTCCCAAAGTCCCAAGTATAGGGGTTGACATCGGCCTCCCCATAAATGGGGGTGAGGTCACCGTGAGGATGGGGGCTCGATCGGTTGGAATGAATTTTTTGGTGTTCAACCACTCAAACTCCTATGTGGAAGGGGGTTGGGGGTTAGGTTGGAGATGCTCTAAGAGCTACTCCAGCGGGTTCCTCATTAATTTGTACGAAATGCCCTCCAGCGGGTTCCTCATTTATCCGGAGAGCATGTGGGGACTATAATTTTTCTGATCCCTCTCTCAAATTTGAGGACAGCAGCGGCTTCCTCATCCCATATTAGAACATATGGATAGTGCAATACTGTTGTATGTGAGTCATTGGATTCAACGATCGAAATTCATTAAAAAGTTTTTTTTTTATCGTTCTCTGCATTATTTTTTAGTTTTTTTTTTTCAAAATGTTATTAAAAAATAAAATATTTATCGAAACTGTTGCTGACCAAAACTATTTTCTAACCTAGCACTCTAACAGCCACCTGGCATGTCAGCGTTGTAAAGTGGGTAGAAAAGGGTTTTTTTTTTTTCATTTCAAGTAGAACCCGGTATTTAGAGTACCGGGTTTAAAACCGGTAATCTAAATACCGAGTTTAACTAAAGCTTGTTGTATAAAGTTTTCATAATTAATCGTTTTTTCTTTGGATTTCAGTTTTTTCTCTGGATTCGGGTAAACCCGGTATCCGTAATACCGGGTTTAAACCCGGTATTCCAAATACTAGGTTCAACTTGAAAAAAAAAAAAAAAAACCGTGTTTGTTTTGTAACATCCGCCCCAAACACACAAGATTTTGTCCGCTTTGCCCGTGCCCGCACGAGAACTTCCCAGGGAGGTCACCCATCCTGGTACTACTCTCGCCCGAGCACGCTTAACTACGGAGTTCTTACGAAATCCGTAGCGGCGCACGGTTTTAAAACGCGTCTTGGCAGGAAAGGTGGTGAGCCCCCAAACACAAGATATTGTCCTCTATTGGTCTCTTGGGTACTCGAACCCTCAACCTCAAGGTTTTGAGGTAGCGTGGTTACCATCGAACCACCTAGAACGCGTCTTCTATGTTTGGGAGGGGAAATTATATAAGTAGCTCCGGATCTCCTTCTCTCCAGGCGATGTGGGGCTAACTCATGGCCTTGTACACCTCACCTCACCTCACCTCACCTCACCTCATCCATCTTGGCATTCCCGCCTCAGGAGTCTTGGCTCTTGGCTATTGGCCTATTGGATCTTGGTCGTCACAATCCACCCCTCTTAGGGCTACACGTCCTCGTGTAGGGTTAGACCCCCCCATAGCGAGGAGAACCGGCTCTGATACCATTTTGTAACATCCGCCCCAAACACACAAGATATTGTCCGCTTTGCCCGTGCCCGCACGAGAACTTCCCAGGGAGGTCACCCATCCTGGTACTACTCTCGCCCGAGCACGCTTAACTACGGAGTTCTTACGAATTCCGTAGCGGCGCACGGTTTTAAAACGCGTCTTGGCAGGAAAGGTGGTGAGCCCCCAAACACAAGATATTGTCCTCTATTGGTCTCTTGGGTACTCGAACCCTCAACCTCAAGGTTTTGCACTAGCATGGTTACCATCGAACCACCTAGAACGCGTCTTCTATGTTTGGGAGGGGAAATTATATAAGTAGCTCCGGATCTCCTTCTCTCCAGGCGATGTGGGGCTAACTCATGGCCTTGTACACCTCACCTCACCTCACCTCACCTCATCCATCTTGGCATTCCCGCCTCAGGAGTCTTGGCTCTTGGCTATTGGCCTATTGGATCTTGGTCGTCACATGTTTTACGGCGCTGACATGTCACGTGGCTGTCAAAGCGCTAGGTTGGTAAATAGTTTTGATCAATCGCTCTTTCGTTAAATATTTTTATTTTTAATAATATTTTGAAAAAAAAACCTTTGTTTCTTTGGAGTGACTTGTAAACTAAGGTGGAGGCCCGGAGAGAGAGAGAGAGAGAGCGCGCGCGAGCTGTGAGGGATTATGTGCCTGCGGTGGTAGTTAGCTCTCGTGAGTGCGACATTCAGCATGACACTTCCGACAGTCTCTCTGAAGGTTCTCTGAGCCCGTTGTCGTCCTCGCCGGAGCTCTGCGATCTCATCTCTAGGTTAACTTCCTCTCCTCCCTCCCTTTCTCTCTTACACTCTTTTTCTTGCTGATCTATCCTCGAATCTCCCGTGGGATCCCACTCCGAGTCTGGCTTTCGAATCTGATCATTTGGATCTGGCAGTGAGACCAGCGTTAATTTCGTAAGATTGATTCGTTCTTTTTTTCCCCCGATATAACTCTGATCCGTTCCTCGCCTGTGAAATGAGTGGCTTTTGCTCGATCGAAGGTTTTTAATTTGGCTAATTGCGTTAGATCTGGCACTTTGTCATTGGAATGATGCGGCCTGATTTCTAGTTTTTATGATTTTTGGGCTTTCTATCGTCGTGGGTTTCGCAAAGATCTACATTTTGTGATGAAGTAGTCATGTATTGGTAGAGGGTCGTGCTACATGTGCGATTCTAATTAGAGTGGAGCTCTTTCTTGTTACATATGTGCAACATTATGTTACTGTGTTAGAATCAAGAACGGTTGCGGATCCCCCCAACTATGTCTTTATTTTTTAGGGATTTTACTATTGAAAGTATAGGGAGAGATTTTATGAAAACTGTTCTTTTTACCATAACCAACAACCCTTTGTTCTTGTCAAGGGCAATATGTTCTACTTTACCTTATTACCAGTTTACCACCATTCCCAACAAACATAATATCAAATATATTCTTGGTCTTGGGTTTATGTCTCTCGGTTCACCTTTATTAAAGACACTCGGATTTGTGGTTTCTCGACGACCATGGACTAGTGGGAAGGAAGTCCATAGAACTTGTGTGTACCATAATATCATCAGGAGGCTAGCCAATCAGGAACGTGCACGTGGAGGGCAGAGAGTGCAGATGGTCGACTCTCGGTATAATTCATGGTCAGTTTTTGGTGTGAGAAATCGGCCGGCTTCTGGTGTGATATGCGATCGGTACCGAGTGTGATTCAACCAGCTGACCAAATTGAGTGCTCTCAAGTAAAGATACAATCGTTCGATTGTTGACTCAAAACAACATCTACGGTCAAGATTCAACCATAGGAAAAAGGGTAGGTGGAGCTATCACTACCCACCCACGCCTTATCATGTCAAGAAGAGAAGTGTGGCACTCTTAGGCTTTTGATGATGGCAAAGACTTAGCTTTTGGGTTGAAGTGGCCTTGTTCTACCCCCAAACCCATGACCCACTTGGCATTGCATCAACCATCAGGATTCACAAGGATGAGAGAAGTGTCGACCGACTTAATGAGTGTTGGGTGACTCACTAATGCAGACCGAGTTAGGGGGGTCATCCAACCCTGAGATGGCCGACCGAGCTAGGGGGGTCGTCCAACCCTGAGATGAGGCTGACCGAGCTAGGGGGGTCGTCAAACTCGAGATGGCCGATCGAGCTAAGGGGGGGTCGTCAAACCCAAGATGGCTGACCGAGCTAAGGGGGGGTCGCCCAACCAAAAGGGGGGTTGTCCAACCAAGGGGGGTTGACCACCCCTAGCGAAGCCGACTGACCAGCTGTCACACCCGATCGACCGATCAAGTGGGGTCGACCACCCCTATCGAAGCCGACCAACCGGCTGTCACACCCGGCCTGCCGACCAAGGAGGGCAACATGATGGTTTGAATGCATGGTTCCTGATCTATGGGTTGGGTGCAATCTGCGCTTTGATGTGGCTCACCCATTCCAAGTTGGGTAGTGAGTGACGTTGGATCAGGCTAAGGCTCAGGCCACGTGTTACTTGTAGCAGAGGGTAACATGTCGGGATGGCTTCGCAGAGTAATACTACCTCTCACTCTCAATGGACCGCATGGACGCCCGATCGGCCGTCACATCCGTCCGATCTACCAAAGTGGGACGATCGACGCCTAAGGCCAATCGACCGACCATTGCACCCGGCCGGTCGAGTTTGGTTGCACAAGCTTGCACACCTAGCCGAGGGAAATTAAGGTTGCCCAGACGAGAGGATGATGGTTGGTTGTGCTTGCCTTCTCTGGGTTTTGATGGATGACCGCAACGGGTTGAGCTGAACATGTTAGTAGGCTCGAGTCCGGCTGTATTGAGCTGGCTAGTCTCCACCACTGCAGGTCAATCAAGGTGGGCCGACTGACCTAATGGGGCCGATTGTCATGGGACTCATGTCCGATCGGCCGACTGAAGAAACTGTAATCGACCGGTCGCCTAGCTACATGAAGACATGAATTTCAAGGAGCGTCTTCGTTGTTCTCGCATCAACTCATCCGATAGTCACGTGATGATTTGGCCCAAAGATCATGTGCCCATATTTTCCGATAGACATTCCCGATAATCTCGGTCGGGCAATGATTATGGGTGGACCACCCACGCCCCGAGATTTTCGGTCGACCAGGAAGGCAAGAAGTATCCCCAGCCATAAATAACAAGCGCCGCAAAGTGACACGTTGCCCACGCGTGAGGCGATTACGCAGATCACGAAGCCCTGCCCTCAATTTCACCATGCTTGGAGTACACCGGCCGTCACCCCGCAACACTATAAAAGGGAGCCTACCCCCTCAGAACGAAGGAGCCAAATTCTGAAAGGGGAGGTGCTGCTGCTCACTTTCTGGAATTGTTGCACTAAGAGAGAGAGAGAGAGAGTTGAGAGGTCGGTAACTGGGAGGTCGGTCCTTTTTGGGTGTAAAAGGGTCACGGAAAGAGTTTGTGACCGGTCAAGTTTTTAGTGCATTTCTTGCCCCATCCCGTGGTTTTTTCCCTTCGACGTTACGAAGAGATTTTCCACGTAAACCTGGTCTCTTGTGTCTCTTTGGTTTGTTAGATTGTGTCTACCATCTGAGTCCAAAAATTACCCCCTCAGAACTATTTGTGGGTTGAAACTTGAAACCCACAATATATACTACTGAAGTCCGAGAAATTTGCTCTCCTCTTTTGTTTCTCTGTTTTTCTCAAATCTCAACTTATTATCCAATTAACAGCTGCTTGTTTTTTTTGCTGCAATTTTAAACAAATTTATTCTCGTAACTTCAATACTAATTGAAAGTAATTTTGTTGCTTAGGCAACTAATGAAAAGATTTTGGGCAAAAAGAATCAACCTACAAATGGTTGGTATTGATGTGGAGAAAGTGCATGATGCAGTTCCACGCCATGCAATTTGGTAAACTTTGTGGAAGGAGATATCCTCAATTGTACATCAAGGCTATCAAAAGATGATTTATGAGAGGGCAATACAATTGTGCAAATAACTTTTAGGATTAGCTATTTGTGTGGTTAAGTGAGGATTCCAATAGGTTTAGTTGATTCCACTTATTGGAGTTGTTGATAGATGTCCATCTCAACCTCAGGAGGAGCAAGAGCAAGTGCCTCCACAAAGTGAAGTTTCCCATCCCTACAAATAAGGCATCAACAAGTTTAAGAAACATGCATGTCGGTAAAAAAAGAAGAAAAGATCGTAGTAAGATAAACATTGCTCTACCCAAGGAGGCAAGAAAAAAAAAGGTTTCTCAACATTGCAATTGCTCTTTGCGGAGATTTCATAGTATTGAAGATTTATCGTCCGGTGGAATGTCACATCTTTGGGCTTCACCTGTCTGTTCATGTCATCAACCTTGTTTTCACATAGAACGATAGAGATACCCTCGCAAACACTGGTTGCCACAACAAAAATCAATTAGATATGATACAAGTTAGCAATGAAAAATGAAGAAAATGTGTCACAAGATATTACACAACTCACCGCTAGCTGGATATCTCGCTGTCACAAAGGGACACTTTTGTGTGTCTCCCACGAAATGACATCGAAAAACACAAGTGTACATATTCTCGTCAAGGCGGCTAGGCAGCGCATAGGCGTTTTGGCTTGTCTAGGCGAAGAGGGACTTAGGCGACTAGTGATTATTAAATATATAAATATTTTTATTCATAGTATAAATATGTATATATATTATTTTAGTAATGCAGTAACTTGTTGATTATAATTTTCACCACCTGAAAGTTAAATTATCTAGAAAGTATAGAAATATTGTGCCCATAAATTGAATCGGAAAGTAAAAAAATAAAGAAAGAAATTAGAAAATTTCTAAAAAAATCCAAAAAATCTGAAAAAGAAAATAAAAATGTTAAATTAATTTAATTCAATTTGGGTTAATTCAACTCAATTTTGAAAAACCCAAATTATTATGAACCCATCATAAGAATTTGAAGTAATTTAACTCAATTTGGGTTAATTTAACTCAATTTGAGTTAATTCTACTTAATTTTGAGTTAATTCAACTCGGTTTTGAAAAAACTCCAAATTCTTATGAACCCATCATAAGAATTTGAGTTAAGGCGATCATATGTGATATTCTAAGCACATAGATACTTTTAATCCACGATGTAGGTGGGAGATATAATTTTCTCTTTTTTTTATTAAGTTATGTTCTATGTATATTGATTGAGATATTGTTATTTTTTATTTTTCTAATACATATGTTTGTACAAAAAGCGGGGCATAAACAATGGTGTTTAGACTTTTGATGTGTTGAGTTGTAGACCTTGGACTGAAGGCATAATCCCCATGGACTATTTCTTGACCAAACATATATAATGAGATTGTTAAAGATATTAGAAAACCAAGGTAAATGATATGAGTGTTGTGATTATACTTAGTAACCACTCTAAACTACACAAGGATCTAACATATCATCCACCAAACATGCTTAAATCTTGAACCGTTCATATCAAAAGCTGGCCATTGTGAGACTAGAGTTGTAAAATAGCATACCCTGCAATAACTATGTTTTGGTGTCTGAGACCCCTAACTTCTTGTAAAAATAAGAGAAAATTTCCTTTCCTTCGATCGGTCGCTCAAATGTAAGATAAGGTGCTAGTTGTTGGCTTTGCATGAGCCTCTTTGTGAATGCTTATGCCTTACTACAACATGGCCTCATGATCATCACCCATGATCCTTCAAACATTTCTTAAAGAGGCGCCTTCATGTTTGGAGGGAAGCACCAATTAAGCCTTTTGAACAGTAATACATATATTATAAGTGCCTATGTTCATTTACTTATTCAGGGGATTTGATTATGGCTAAGTTGATAATCCATCCACCCACCACTCACCCAGTTACCTGCTATTAGCCATCCCCACGTTACGACTGGTTGCAACTGATCACTGGCTCCACCTACTGGATATCACAAATGGGTATAATAGGTCAAGGGGCAGATCATCGGTAGTACCCACAAGGGTTGACATTTGATTGGTGACTATTTCTTATCATCTAATGAACCCCTTTTGCAAGCTCTTTGGATCCTTAGAGAATCCCATTTTCTCTTGATGAAGCTCAATACTTTGTTGTAGTTTTCATAAATTTCTTTTGGGTCAAAGTAACCCACCCCCATTTTCCTGATATTTAACACAGCCAAGACTTTCTTGATATTTGGGCCCCCTTAGATACATTATTGCTTGACCTTATCATTCAAGTCATCTCACCCCCTTATCTTAGTTGGTGCAAGACGGCTGCTAACAGACTCATTTCTCACCCTATACTTCCTGTTGTACCACCTTCTTACATTCTGCTGCACACAACACTCAGCCAAGACTTTCTTGATATTAGGGCCCCCTTAGATACTTCATTGCATGGCCTTATCATTCAAGTCATCTCACCACCTTATCTTAGTTGGTGCAATTTCAAAACGGATGCTAACAAACTCACTTCTCACCCTATACTTCCTGTTGTACCACCTTCTTACATTCTTCTGCATGCGGCACTCATGTGCATAGGCCCTCTTTATTACCTGACATTCAGATCCACAGAAAGATGTTATTTATGTCCATGAAACTCCATAAAATTATCAGGCTTCGCCCAACTTCATCCACCCTGCTCTTGATTTATAAGAAGTCTTTCTCGTTCTCTCCATTATGTAGTATGCAGATCCTCGGTAGTGAAAATATTGACATGTTATAGCGTTGGTCATCAATTCTGATTGGGACGTCCTTTTTATTTTGTCCCTCTCAAATCATATCTCAAAGACTTCTTTGCTCCTATACTCATCTCTCTCTTAACCTGATCTTATAAGGGAGTGCAGTCATATGCTAGGGGGTAGAGTAGGCATCACTTTGAACAAAATAAATAGAGGAAATGTCTTTTTTGTTGACTTCTAGGCGGAAGAAGGGAAAGAATGTGAATAGCTCAAAAGTAGATGTTAATGTACATATAATGGGTCGGGTTTACTGTACAGTCGGGTTGGTTTACATGTACATATATTTGGGCTTGAGTCCCTCAATGGAATCATGCTATTCCTCTCCAAACCCTAGCCGTCATCTCCTAACATGGTATCAGAGCTGGCCCGTCTCCTGCTCCCGCTCCCGCTTCGGGTGCTCCCCACCGATCGTGCCTTGCCACGCATGCTCCGCGTGGGAGGATCCTTGCCACGCGTGCTCCGCGTGAGGGGGAGTGTTGACGAATAGTCCCACATCAGTGAGGGAGGCACCCATCACCCGCTTAATATACCCCCTGTGGACCTCCCCTTACAACCCGGGTTTTGAGGTGTGAGGGTATCTAACAATATGGAACAGAAATTAAACCTTTGACTGTTTCACCTAACTCATGTCATCTTTCATTAGGTTGAGGAAGGGAAAATAACCCCTGTATCCGAAGTTCAACCTCCTCCCATCCCTGAGGATCTTAACTCTGCCATTAAAAGTGGGAAGGTCCGGGCCCCAACACATATTATCTCCACTATCTCTGATGAAAGAGGTTGGATACTTCGTCATCCACCTCCTCTCTACGTAGAACATTTTATCTGCTTTGCAACAATGCTCTCATATGGACTCAATTCTTATCGTGTCCCTCTACAGGTGATGAACCATGTTATGCTGGTGTCTCCATGTCGACCATTGTTAAACGGGGTTATGGTGTGGCCGACGTGATCTCTCTTTTGTGGTTTAAGCGTAGTCTTCCACGTTATTGTACACAGTTCATTGAGGTGGGTAAGAATTAACTTATAATAAGTAATTATAATTACATAGTACTTCTTAATCTGATACTGGGAGAAGACACCTATCATTTATATTTTAGCTTGGGATAGCAGCTGCTTGTCATTAGGTCATTTTTTTACAGACATCAACTGGATCTTAAAACAATGTTACTGTTTTTAGAAACGATAGCTTTCCTTCTGGTTTTCAGCTAACTAATACTTGCAGTGATGGTCAGATTTGCGTCATGCTGTGTGCCGATCATGGTCCTTGTGTCTCCGGTGCCCATAACACTATAGTTACAGCAAGGGCTGGAAAGGACCTAGTTTCCAGCCTTGTCTCAGGTTAGTTCTACTAGTGACTGGTGTATATTGTTGGTATTGCGTCTCTTACCAGATACTTGAATATAAAAATGTTAAGTGAATAAATTTCTGGAAACAGGGTTGCTTACAATTGGTCCTAGATTTGGTGGAGCAATTGATGATGCGGCTCGATACTTTAAGGATGCTCATGACAGGGCATGTTGTCTTAGTAACTATTTTGTTGGCATTTTATATTCCAAAAAGTAGCACTGATCTTCTAACCAATAAGCACACTAAAACATTCCAAAAAAATCATTTTCAGGGTCTCACTCCTTATGAGTTTGTTGAAAGTATGAAAAAGAAGGGAATTCGTGTACCAGGGATTGGGCACAGGTATATCTTATATTATATCTAATCTATAAGACATGAAGTTTGAGCTTTTAATGATCACTATGCTATCTGCTTTAATTTGGAGATTCATATTATACCTAAGTGGCTGCCGTTACACCCTTCTCAGCTGCATGCCTTTGCTAGGACATCTAAGATCACACATACTTTTAACATTCTAATGGTTATTAACTCTTCTGGAATTTTCTGTGCATTCCTTTCTGTCATAAATTTCTCTAATTCTTAAAGAAGGATCAGTTGCATCATGTACTGGCTTATTAGGCTTAACCGTCTCTTTATATTACATCTCTCTTTTTCATGCCAATATGTGCGAGTAAAGGGCCCTGATTCAATAAAGAGCCATCTTTGGGCTTCTTATAATTGAAATACTGTAGGGATCTGTTGTAAATTCCGTAACATGTTTGATACCTACATTTGAAAAGGCTTATTTTGAGCATTTTCTCATCTTATGGCGTGAGGGTAGTACATTAAAATGCAGCTTAAGGCTGATTTGTGAGAGAAATGGGAAGTGAGGTATATACACATAGAGGTTCATGTTTGGTGCCTCCCTTGGCCTTAAAATTTCTGCCTCATAATGGACAGATGCACATTGAAGCTTTGGCTATACCCACTTTTTTCAATCGGTTTCAGTCAACTGAAACCAAAATGAATTAGCTCACTATTTTATTTGGAACCTGTTACCAAGGTTAAAAAACTCGGTATTGGGGCCTGTAACAATCGGCCAAGAAACGATACCACTCGGCATACGACTTGGTATCGATCGATTCGACTCGGCAGGTAAAAGAGTGAAGAAGGCATATGCATGGGGCTCAAGCTTCCTAACTTCTATTGCTATACAGTATGTACCGCCTGTGTGCATAGTGCATGTGCAACAAGGCAACAAAATTGGCTGTTAGTGGTTGTGGGCCATGGATGTACAACTCGGACGTATTGTGTCTGATTTGGCTGTATCGGCCAATACAACTTGAGTTCAGTGTTTTAAGTGTCGTTATCAGAATCACCAAGTTGCCTCCCCCCTCGGATTTTTTCACTTATTCATCACCGTTATCACTTGTCGTTACGAAATTGGGGGAAAGATGAGGGAAATGGGCAAAATTCATTTTTCGAAGATATTTTTATTTATCCATTTAGGATGTATAATACAATATCTTACCAAAAACATACAAAAATTAATCATTAGTTTAACGTGAAACTCAATTGAGGCTTTGTAGAGGAATCGGTGAGTTGTTCGACACTTTCTAACACACTCTACTAGTTTATGAATATCTGGATGTAAATAAAATTAAACAAACGCAAAAGATAACACTCTGAAACATGATAAACATCTCCTAAATGACATAATCCATAACTCAATCTCATAACTCCCAAGTCTCAAATGACATATCCATATCATAACTCACAACTCATAAAATATAATAAAAATTTCACAGTTGGTAACATAACATAACAAACACTCTGAAATTCACACTACTTCCAAAAAGACTGTCGTGCCAGCTCGAAGCTCCTAATAGGCATCTGCTCACAGTAGACTGCAAATTCATCCTGTGGTAAACACATGAAGAATAGCTCCAAATCAGCCAAGAATATGTTACAAATAGCGCTGATGTGGTTTAGAAACTCAAATATCAAAATAGTTGAAACATTCAAAATTATTCAAATTTGGACTCTACAAGTGATTTCGGCGATATGGAGAAAAATTGGGCGACACGGGCGACTTATCCCCATTGTTGGCTAGCTTTTATATGGGGTTGACCATTTTATCGACGATATGGCGATAAATTGCCAATAAGTCACCAATAAGTCATTGATTTTTCGTAAAACGGGGAATACTTGTTATTGTCTTAAAATCATGCTTGAGTTGTGTCAGACTCGGTTGAGGTAGGACCTGAACCGACCGATTGACCTGGTACCGATAGAGTTTTTGAATTATGCAT
Organism: Chamaelirium japonicum; assembly: GCA_947650365.1. Taxonomy (NCBI): domain Eukaryota; kingdom Viridiplantae; phylum Streptophyta; class Magnoliopsida; order Liliales; family Melanthiaceae; genus Chamaelirium; species Chamaelirium japonicum. The sequence continues at coordinate 54,439,198 of OX393552.1, forward strand.
GTTAAAACACAAAAAACTACTTTCTTACCATGAAAACCATAAAATGGTTAAAAATTAATAAAAATCATATAAGAGGATTAGGGAGGTGAAGAAAACGGAAAAAATGATTCTCATTTCATCATTTGACATGGTTAGGCAAATAATTCACTAGTTGTTGCATACTGATGCTTATATTTTTTGTTAATAGCCTAAATCTACAAAATACAAATGTGTATTATGTTAAAGAACTAATGGCAAGTAAGCAAGCATTGTGTATACTAATGCGGATCAGAAAATCATTACAGCGAGCATTAAGAACATAATCACAAGGGATATACATGTTTGAGGAGTGGGCGATGCAGTAATTGCCTAAAAATTACATAAGGACTTTGTATCCTTCGTTGAAGATTTCAAGAAAAGTAGACTTGCAAAACACATACTAATCAAGCTTCCCCAAGCTCACTAGATGTGGAGCTGAAGCTTGGTCAAGGGCCCAAGGCCTTCAAGTATCATGATTTGCTGAAAGCCTTTGGAGGTGAACCTCCTACTGAGCTGCTTTATTTTCGAAGGTGGTTGTTCTTTAGTGATGCTGCAGATCTGTTGCTTACTGTCGTAGGATTCCTTGCTGTCCATGGGTGCTGTATATGTTGCTGAACAACTGGCACTCAAGGAAAAGAGGAGATAGACTAAGGGCCCAAGCCCTTCTAGTTACCCTTTTGATGATCAAGATGTGAGGGGCCCAAGCCCTTATAGGTCTCTTTAGCTAGCTTGAGAGTGTAGTTTTATATGATGTTTTGGTGGCTGAGTCACTGACTCACTGAGGTACCGACTTGATTTCATATATAGTTAATGTTCATTGTGTTGGTAGTGTTGTGTTTGGTTGGCCATAGTTAGGCCTTCTTTTGTTCAGGCCATTGTTTATGCCATGCTTTCTTGTTGGCCATTGTTTAGGCCTTTTGTGGAGAGTGTAGAACATTTAGGTAGCTCCTTGCTGGTGTGCGCATCTGTAGACACACAAATTGTGTCTAACCCTAACCCGACTCGCATGCGCTGAGTCGGAGGCAAACCCGACACGCACTCCGACCCGGACCCGACTCGCATGCACCGACTCGGAGGCAAACCGACATACAAACCGGACCCGACCTGCACCAAACAAGGGGCCGGGTGGGCCCATCCCCAAGTGGGGCCCACCCGGCCCCCTTATGGAAATCCGAACCCATAAGGGGGTGGCCGGCCATGCAAAGAAAGAAAAGAAAAGAAAGAAAAGAAAAGAAGAAAAAGGAAGAAAGAAAGAAAAGAAAATGAAAGAAAAGAAGAAAAAAAGGAAACAATACCGCCATGCGCGGGGGGAGGTTGCGTATGACGTCTACATAAGCGTGGATCTGCGCCGATCCTTCGATCCGACGGACAAGAAACGAAGCCGGGTCGCCATCAACTTTATGTGCAAGATTCAAAATAAATTCAAAAAAGATTGAGCCATAACTACTCCGCCCGAAAAGGAAGGCAAATAAAGATTTATTCCTCTTTTCAATGGAAGAATAAATTTTGGAGTAATTATGGGAGAGATATTAAAGGGATTCAAATAAACTTCTCATATCTCTCCCCTCCCCCCTTCACCTATAAATAGAGGGGGAGGGGGAAGGCTCAAAAGGTGGGAAGCTGAAGACAAAGCGAAGAAGCTCTGCAAAGGAGGAGACGCACCCTTCATCGACCCAAGGCTTCACGAGGTACGGGCAAGCCTATCCCTTCGGGATCGGCTTAGTCTATTGAAAGCCCTTATCAACGTGAAGACCCTTGCACAAGAAGATCAAGCCTTTGACTCCGTGCACGAAGAAGAAAGCTCGGAGAAGAAGAACCCTTCGACTCTGACGACACCAGAAGCAAAGGCCGGAGAAGAAGATCAGATCTGCATCACCCCGTCTTGTCCAACAACCCTTCGACTCCGAAGACGCCAGAAGCAAAGGCCGGAGAAGAAGATCGGAGCGGTACTACCCCGTCGTCTCCAATAAACCTTTGACTCCGATCAAGCCCAAAAGCCCGGAGAAGAAGCCGACGCCATAACCGTCGCCAGGTCGAAAGCTGAAGACGAAGCGAGAAATCTCTACAGAAAAGGAGACGCGCTCTTCATCGACCCAAGGCTTCACAAGGCACGAGCAAGCCTATCCCTTCGGGACCGGCTTAGTCCATTGAAAGCCCTCATCAACGTGAAAACCCTTGCACAAGAAGATCAAGCCTTCGACTCCGTGCACGAAGAAGAAAGCTCGGAGAAGAAGAACCCTTCGACTCCGAAGATGCCAGAAGCAAAGGCCGGAGAAGATCGGAGCGACACTACCTTGTCGTCTCCAACAAACCCTCGACTTCGATCAAGCATAAAAGCCCGGAGAAGAAGACCGAAGCGTCATCACCCCGTCGCCTTCGACAAACGCCAGCTCCATCCACGAAGAAGAAAGCTTAGAGAGGAATACCCGAAGCGTCGCTACACCCGTCGTCTTCAAAGCAAAGCCGACGCTGCAATCATCGCACGGAGATCGGTGCTACCCCCGCCATCTTCAAAGGAACCATTCGACTCCGATCACGCCAAAGAAGCCCGGAGAAGAAGAGAAGCAAAGCCGGCGCTACACCCATCGTCTTCAAAGTAAAGCCTTCGACTCCGATCACGCCAAAGAAGCCCGGAGAAGAAGAGAAGCAAACCCGGCGCTACACCCGTCGTCTTCAATGTAAAGCCTTCAACTCCGATCACGCCAAAGAAGCCCGGAGAAGAAGAGAAGTCGAGCCGACGCCTAAACCGTTGAGGAAGCCAGAAGCCTTGAAGAAGTAGCCACCGCCGTTCAAGGAGAAGATCGAGTCAACGCCGAAGCAAAAGCAACGCAAGAAGTCAGAGCAAAAGCCTCGGTAAAGCCCGCGCCAAAGCAACGCAAGTGCCAAAGCCAAGCGACTACGTCGGTCACGAGCAAAAGTACCGCACGTTCTAGCCGATACGACGCGAAGTTTGGAAGAACGAAAGCATCACAAGTCTCCCCCTGTCTACGTCCAAGCGCAAGCGCCAAAGCAAAGCAAAAGCCAGAGCCACGCCAAAGCCAAGCCGAAGGCGAAAGCCAAAGCCAAAGCCGACGCCAAAAACACGATCGATGCCGCGAACCGACGATCAAGGACGCCAAGGTCTAGCAAGGAGCGAGGAAGACGCAAAGGCCAAGGAGCGACGCCGAAAACCGCTAGCCGAGAAAGCACGAAGCACAGAAGGGCCAAAAGCAACGGCGGATATTCCTTAGCCTCTCAAAGAACCCTCACCCTGTAAAGATCTCTATCCTGGGTAACCCCTTCAGAGCTCTCGCACGAATACCATGTGGAGATGCGGATCAAAGGGACCCTCCAGAGGATCTCTCCCACAATCTCCTGATCAATATTCGCCGCACCCGGCTCACCACCCCCGAGTCCCGGCACTTGTAATCTTCGTGTGTTGGCAATAAAGACGACCCGGATCTTTTTCTGCGCCTACAGATTTCTGGCACGCCCGGTGGGACCTCCTCTCCTTTCATCTGTACGTCTGAAGGTGTTGCTTCAAGTTCGCAATGGCTGGGACAAGCAACGATGCGTTTGCTCTAAGCCTTTCGCCCATCGCCGAGTCTCCTCTACTCCGACACGGTGGTCCAGTAAATCCGGAGGGTGATGTTCCCCCGATGGTACACGTCTACACTCGGCGTACTCAAACTCTTGCGAATGTCTTCATGCCAGAAACTGCTGCCGAAGATGCTCGCCAAAGCGTCGACGAGGCCTTGGTGCACGAAGAAACGAGCCTCGATCCTGGAATTCATGTCCAGAAGTTTGGGGAGGACCAGCCCCAACCCCTAGCCCGTTCGGGTTCTCCAGCGGATGTTGCACCTCCTCTGCAGGGGGCAAACGTTCATCATCAAGCAGAAGCGAGTCGGCGCAACTACGTCTCCGACGATGACGGCGAGGATGCAAGCATGCGACATCGGGACGTCCTCCATCATCATCCTCTGTCTGCTCTTCAGCTCCAAGTCATGCAAATGGGCGAACATATGACGCAAATTACTCGACTGATGGAGGAGAAGAATCGCCACATCGACACTTTGCTTCAAAGGCTAAGTGCGAGGGATGCTACATCGTTCAGCCAACCTCCTGCTTCTCCAGTAGCCGCTCCAGCTCCGTCTCCAACTCCCGCTCCTGCAGAGGTTGTCCCGACAGTTCTAGCGACTATTCCGGCACTTTCCTCGGTCCCCGTCCCGGCGGAAGTCATCTCTCAAGTACCAGTCTCGGTGGCTACACAGCCTCCGGCGACTGCAACAATGAATGCCCAGCAAATACAAGCGTTGGTAGCCGACATGATGCGTTCCCACGGCAGTAGTCTTCCTCCGATCACAGCGGCATACTCGAAGCCTTACACCGCAAGGATCCAGCAGCTGTGCTTCCCCATCGGGTTCCAGCCACCAAAGTTCCAGCACTTCGACGGGAAGGGAAATCCACGACAGCACATTGCTCACTTCATCGAAACCTGCAACAATGCTGGCACATACGGAGATGAGATGGTGAAGCAGTTCGTTCGCACCCTCAAAGGCAACGCGTTCAACTGGTATGTGGATCTTCCTCCAGGATCTATCGACAGTTGGGATCAGATGGAGAGGGAGTTCCTCAATCGCTTCTACAGCACCAGACGCATCGTCAGCATGACCGAGCTTACTGCCGTCAAGCAAAGGAAGGACGAGCCAGTGATCGACTACATCGATCGATGAAGGAACCTCGCGCTGAATTCACGAGACCGCTTGTCTGAAGACTCGGCCATCGAGATGTGCACCCAGGGCATGCACTGGGGCCTGCTCTACATCCTCAAAGGTATCAAGCCTCGGTCCTTCGAAGAACTCGCAACTCGGGCTCACGACATGGAGCTCAGCCTAGCAAACCGCGGAGACTCGAAGAACAAGGACTTCCTGAAGGTGGAGAAGAAGGACAAACCGCCAGCACCGAAACCGAAACAAGTCAACGTTGCCGACGTCGCTTCGACCTCCAAGCCGCTCAAGATCGGTGGCAAGCTGAATCAAGGAAAAGGAGCCGCCATACCGCCGCCTCCGCCGCAAAGACAAAGGATGACTCTCGAGGAGCTCAAAGCAAAGGAGTACCCCTTCCCGGACTCGGAAGTCTCCTCCATGTTCGATCAGTTGCTGCAGGAGAAGATGATAGAGCTTCCTCCCTCAAAGAGACCCGAGGAAATGCATCGCGTCGATGACCCTCTCTTCTGCAAATACCACCGAGTGGTAAGTCATCCCATCAAAAGATGCTTCATCTTCAAGGAAAGAATCATGGCGCTCGCAAAGCAAGGGAAGATAGAGATTGATTCCGGGGAGGTCGCTACGGCCAACATGACGTCCATCACCTTCGGATCCTTTTCGTCGGTACTCGTTGCTGCATGACATGGAATGCCCAAATTGCGCATCAATCGTCAAAGGCCGATTGCGAAGTCAGCTTCCCAACTGAAGGTTTCGAAGCGACGACAATGTGCTCCTACGCTCGCTGAGGAGGAAACGCCATTGCCCCGGGGGCAACCATTGCTCACGTCAGCACCTCTTCCAAGCAAAGTCACGTCTCAACGTACTCTCCAACAGAGGTATGAGCAAGGAGATCCAGAAGTCGGTCTGCTGGGCCAGTCTTCGGGAAAGTTTGACTATTACGTCCTCTACTCTACGCTTCCATCCGTTTCGATCGAAGAAATCAAGCCCACCGACTGGGGATCGGAAGATGAGCTAGCAAAGCCTCTGGAAGAACAAGCTTCTCCGACCAATAAGGAACCAGCAGCTACCGCTCCCGATCATCACCTTAGCAGGGGAGAATCCGCCGATGAAGAGGCATGGGTCATGCTACCTCGGAGACGAAGGCCGCCGCAGGCCAAGCGGCACAAGCTAGACCGTAAGACGAGGAAACTCCCTGAACGAAAGACCTACAAAAAGAAAAGCAAGACTCCAGGAAGAAAGGCGTTCAAAGTGCCGCCAGCAGATCCAGATGACCTCCAGCAAAGCCTTCCGGAACCAGCAACGTTGCAAGAATTCTTCCCCAATCATTTCCTCCCAATCGATCAGCGCATCAGGGTCTCTTGTTGCATGGTCGGGGTTCATAACATGTTGGAAGGAAAAGGCAAAATCGAGACGTCTGAAGAAGGCGACTCTACCGACGAGAGAGACGACTCTGACAAAGAGGGCACTACCTCTCACGACGAGGCAATCCTGCATTTGCCGCTCGTAAAAGCCTTGCACCTTTCGAAGAAAGCTCGCCTAGCGATGGCTGCAGCCTTGGCAGATCCAGATAGCTACAAGAGAAAGAGAAAGGACGGCGAGAAGGGCAAAGTTGTTGCCTCATGCGACGCGGCAGTAACCTTCTCAGACGAAGATCTGCAACTCGGAGCATGACTCCACAACCGGCCCGTTTACGTCTCGGGATACATTAAAGAGAAGCCGGTAAACCGAATCCTGCTAGACTGCAGCTCTGCCATCAACATCATGCCTATCCAAACGATGCGGCAACTCGGCATCACCACTGACCAGCTCTCACACAGCCAGCTGGTGATCCATGGGTTCAACCAGGGCGGGCAGTCCACTATCGGAATCATCCGCCTAAAGCTTTCAATTGGCCCGCTCGATACAACAGTCCTTTTCCACATCATTGATTTCCAAACGTCGTATCGCCTCCTATTGAGAAGACCATGGCTACATGAGAACGGCGTCGTAGTATCCACCTGGCACCAGTGCCTCAAGTATTACGAGGAAAGCATGGAGAAGTGCATCATCGCTGATGACAAGCCATTCAATGAAGCCGAAGCATACCTTGTTGATGCCAAGTTCTACCAGGCGAAAGACCTTGTAGCAGAAGTCCTTCCAGCTAAAGCTCCTCAAACCCGAAAAACTGAAGAAATCAAGCGGGATAAGACTCCTCCACCTGCAAATCCAATGCAACCTTCCGGCAAGGCGATACACGAGAAAGCATTGAAATCAAGACAAAGGATGCGCATCAGCTCCAAGCCGAGATCCATGCAACATACTCCGTTGCCCGTCCAAACGACGTCAGTCCTGCGCCTCGCACCTCAATGGCTTCGCAAACTCGAGCGACCACTGTCTACTTTGGCAAAAGAGCCGGTCCCGCCATTATCGGAGACCAATGTCATCACTTTGCAAGAAATGATATTGCCGTTACCTAGTCTGACACAAGCTTCAAACCCGATCGGACCTGGCGGATCTATCAACATCAATCGACTCGAATTCAAGCCAAAAGGGAGTTGGGGGCAAAACGTCGCCAAACTGCTGTTCAAAGCCAGCTACAACAAAGAAAGCGCCATGCACGTGGGCACACTTCCTCCAGCTGCAACGCCACATGGGATGACCAGGACTCAAGCTCGTCTGTTTCAAAGCGGCGAACAAATTCTCCCGAATCGTCGAGGCGTCGGCTCCAGTCAAACTCCAATGGTCATCAAGATTGCAACGAAGAAGACTTTCACTTCCAACTACATTGAGGTGAAGATGGTAGATGAAGCAGCTGAAGGATCAACAATCTCCGATGCACGCTCCACCTGCGTCGGCCGTCCCGATAGTAACAGAAGACGGCGACGAGCTCGATGCGAAGTCATACTTCAGAAGCAAAACAAAAGCAGTCAAAGCCGGTTGAATATAAAGCACACATCTGTGTTCGAAAGGCTCGGGCCAGTCAAGCAACCAAAGATGAAGTCGGTGTTCGATCGTTTGGGGATGCCAGTCGAGGACGTCATTTCAACACCCGCCCACCCACCCATGGCGGCCGTCAACCATTTCTCCGCTATCGAAACTGACAACGGTGATACTTCTACTTCGGACGACGAGTTGCAAGAAGCCACGCCAGTCCTTGCAGAAGGGGGGCAGTCCATCGTTGATGACTCAAAGAAGGGGGGCAGTCCAAGAAGACGACGACGGCATGATCCTTCAGTACCTAGGGCCAAACCCTCAATGTCTTGGGGGCAACCGCCTCTCATGCAAACACTCCTTCCAAACGAAGCTACGTCCGGGCACCTGCTTAAAGTGAGAGACGAACAAAGAAGCCCCGAAGTCAACCTGCTAGGCCAACCATCAGGTAAGTTCGACTTCTATGTCCTCTACTCCAGGCCTCCTTCGATTCCAAACGAAGAAATCAAGCCAACCGGCTGGGGATCAGAAGATGAATCGGTACAGTCTCCAGCAGAGCAAGTCCTTCCGATCGAAGAAGAGTCTTCAGTCGCAGCACCAATCCTTCATCTTGGCGAAGATCTTACTGATGAAAACACACGGGCTATGGCGCCTCGAAGGAGAAGGCCACGCCGATCAAGCTACAGGATAGCACGACTGGCTAACCACGAGAAAGATCGGGTGACAAGAAAACTCCCCAGAGAAAGACCTTCAAGGAAAAGAATGAAGCTCCAGAAAGAAAGACGTCCAAAGTATCGCCAGCAAATCTGAAAATCTTCTCCAGCAAATATGTCCAGAGCCGGCGACACTCCAGGAGTTCTTTCCCAATCGCTTCCTTGAAGACTTCAAGGTCTCCTGCTGCATGATGGAAGGTCACCAAGTGCTTCAGAAAGACGATGAAGAAAGCAGCACCAATATCGAAAGCATGGGGAGAAGCATCACCGCCAACGGCAAGCTGTTCAACAAGGCTGAAGCACACCGTGCTGACGTCAAGATCCACCGGGCCAAAGACCTCATTGCAGAAGCTCTTCCAGCAAAGGCTCCACGAGCCCAGGAAGTCAAAGCAGCTGCGAGGGACAAAACCTCTCCACTTGCAAAACCAGTGACAACTTCCAGCCAAATGGTGCACAAAGACAAAGAAGCGCCAGCATCAAGACGGAAAATTCACATCAACTTCAAATCACGCTCGATGCGATGCATTCCATTGCCCGCTCAAGCTGCTTCAGTCCTACGGCTCGCACCTCAGTGGCTTCGCAAGATAGGACGATCGCCTTCCACTCCAGCAAAGGAACCAGCATCATCATTCTCCGAGGTCAACTTCAGCACTTTGCAAGGGATAACACTACTGTTACATTGTTTGTTCTCTCTAATTGAGCATAAACGGCATATTCGAATGTAAATTCCGTTGTCTACCAAGTAGTCTTTCAAGCATTAGCCATCCTGCCCCTTCCAAACCTTGAAAAACAAATCGGGTTCAACCGGTTCGGTTATTTCAGCCAAAAATTTTAGAATTCAGAAAGTCAAATTCGGCCGACTCAGGCCTGATTCGGCTATTTTGGGTTTTATTTGGGTATGATTCAGACGATTCGGACATGATTCAGCCAATTCATGCTCGGTTCAGTCGATTAGGGTGATTTGGATCCCATTCGGTCATTTCAGCTGAGTTGGATCCAAACAAGACCGAACCGGATCCGAATTGGAGCCTATATTGCACATAGTCATCAGTAATCTGATCTGGTTCAGCTAACCAATTCGGGTTAGGCTGAACCTCTTGAACCATGGCCTCTCTTGCACAGTCATCAGTAGATTTGTCTCTGCTACACCAGCGGACAGTTGTGAGTAGATTTGTCGGCCTCGTCTGCCTTGGTTTGACATGGCTCCATCTGAAATCTGCAGGCATACTTTCGACCAGAAGCGGCTGAAACAGCCACTCTACCGGCATCCATGGGAAGACGTCCTCTACACCAAGTGATCGCTTCTGATGTCAGGTTTCATTCTTTCCCCCAGCAGTCTCATTGTTGTAGCTCCGATGTGTTGTGTAGAACTTCAATAGTGCAGGCAGCCGATCTCTTTTGATTCTTCAGGGACTGATCAATCTGCTGAGTGGTAGCAGGCATTGATGGGGGACAAAATGGCTTAATTTGGATGTTTTCCCTGCCCTCATTCATCAGAGGGGATAAGGTTTTATACGCACCAAGTGTGTAGTGCAGTGGTGACAATCCAAATCACTGATCCTAATTGTTCATGTTTTGCAAACAAAATAGATACCCAAGATGCATCCCTCTCTCTCTCTCTCTCTCTCTCTCTCTCTCTCTCTCTCTCTCTCTCTCTCTCTCTCTCTCTCATTAATGCTTTATGAGTTTCTTGGTTGATGCCTCTCTCTCTCTCTGCTATTGTTTGAAGTTCTTGAATGTGTGCATCAAGTTGCGGATCATTACCAGGTTGGGGGAAGTAGAGGATCTGATCTCTCTCTCTCTCTCTCTCTCTCTCTCTCTCTCTCTCTCTCTCTCTCTCTCTCTCTCTCTCTCTCTCTCTCTCTCTCTCTCTGCTATAGTTTGAAGTTCATGAATGTATGCATCAAGTTGCGGATCATTACCAGGTTGGGGGACGTAGACGATCTGATAGTGTACTGTCCCCTCAAACTCGGGATCGGGTAGTAGACAACACCTGGTTCAGCACCAACCTCAACCTGCATTTTTGCAGGCAGAATGGGGTCGGGTGGGCTAAAATAGAGGGTGGCCCATTAAGCTGCGGACCTTCTCTTTTATTTTACTACTAGTAAGAAACCCGGGCAATGCCCGTATGAACTTGATGCATGCCGCTTGGCACAACCATTGAAAAAGTGTACAATCTAGAGTGAGTGTGATTAGCTTGTAAGTGTGTGATTCACTTGTTAAAAAGATCTGGTACGAATGATTTTCCTATCATTAAATGTTATTTAATAGATATTTACCATCTTTATAATTAAATTTTAATAGGATTTATGAGTGAGACGTAATCACACGCGTAAGAAGGATTGTAGCTCTTCAAAAGAGATCCACGTGTCACAACACGGGAGAGATGACTCCATTTTAGTAAGAAATTGTGATTGATGTACGTCTTTTGGCAAAGACGACAATGCAACTGTCGAAGAAGTGCGAAATTTGAAGTGAGTGTGATTCACTTGTTAGAGAGAGAGAGAGATTAACATCAAATGATCATTAAATGCTATTGAATAAAAGTTTATTATCTTTATGTAGGTTTTTAAATGGATTTAAGAGAACCGTGTTCACACACAGAAGAAGAATTCAAGTTCTTTAAAATACGTCCACGTGTCACAACACGGAAGAGAGGCTTCCATTTTAGTAAAGATATATAAATATAAATATAGATATGTATAGGGTTTTTTTTTATCTTAAGTCCAGTTTATTGGGGTAATTAAAAAATACATGGCCTTAATATGCGAGTCTTACCCTGCCGCTATGAATCCTATTGGTCTTTTGTAATGAAAATGTGGTTACTAGGGCGAAGGGGGGGAGGGGGGGTATTTTTTAATTATCCCATTAACTAGGGGGAAAGGTCAAAAAAATCCTTCCTATGTTTGCTGAGGGAGGAGACAAGGGGGAAGGAAATGGTTCTGGGTGCGCATACAACTCAAACTTTGCTGAGGGCAACTCCCTCTCTAAAGGAAGTTCACCGTTGTCCAATGGCTACCCAGGCACCCCACAGCCTTTTAACCTCTTCTACCTCCTCCTCCTCCACCTTTGCTTCTTCTATCTCCTCACTCCCTTTCTTCTGTCCCTCCGCTGCTTTATGCTTTTTTCTGATTCAATCTTTCGATCGATCGGGGCTCTCGTACATTATTTGTTTTTAATGCAAAGATTGTGGTCAAAACGTCTAAACCCCTCTCAATGAGGGATTCTTCAAAAAAAAAAAAAGTGCCAAACTTCTGACCACAGTTTGATGTATCCAACTACCTCTACTGGCACCCAGCATTCTAACAATGGCAATAACAAAAAAAAAAGGTGGTGGTGGTGGTGGTGGTGGAGGGAAGCAAGGGGCAACGAGAGGCAAGGGTTGGGACTGAGGTCTTCGGTGCCATTACAGCCCCTTTGGTTGTCGAATTCCAGGCTTGCCTTTTAGAGTTTTAGTCCATATAACTATCAACCTCAATGTTTTTAGGTGATGTTATTTACACCCCACTGATTGATAAGGCCGGCACCCAAATTGATATAGGCACCCATACGTAAATCGGTGATGTGATAGTTAAAAGAATTTGTAGATCCAAATTCTGATGCCATGGAGGAGAACGATTCGATGTAAAAGCCTTTCACCTTTCGCCTTCCCCTCCAAGTCCTAGAATTCTGTGTTGAATCTCCCACGTGATGGGATGTGTGAGAGGATAGAGTCATCGTTAAGGTGGAGCGGGGACTGCAGCTATATTTATAGAGAAACCCTAGTCTCTAGTAACCTATCGCAACTAGGAGGCCTATTGGGTCCCATAAATCATTTCTACACAACTTGTGCACCAACATGACCTAAAGTGCACTACGAGGTGTGTCTAAGGACTGGTCATACACATGACACGATCATATTTTATTTGGCCTGATCAACTCCGCTTAACTTTAATATGACGGTCTACGATGCCTAATCTATAATCTATGTAGGACCACCTATAGGAAATTCTTACAATAGGGTCACCATTTTGATGAGGACACCCTACCCCTTTCTCCTATGCTCCTTCCTGCTCGCCACTCTCCCCTTCGATCCTTTCTTCCTTTCCCTCTTGCCCACTTTGTTCTACCGGCGCTGCATCTACCCTCGTCTCCCTTTCCTCCTCCTCCCACTTTCTCCTCTCCTTCCCATTCCTCTTCCCCTTGCTCCTCCTCCAGCTTCCTCCTCCTTCTACGTTACCGAATTCCTAACATTGATGCACTTGTGGAGACTGCCACTCCACCTAAAAATGTGCTCCCTAAAACCATGTACAGATTGTTCGCCTGCTTCTCCTCTCGCATTGATCACCACAAGTGATCTATTTGTGACCTTAATCTTTCCATCACTTGATGAGTAGGCATACCTGTTCGCATCCAGGTTACCCAAAGATATGAGGTTCTTCTTTAGGGCCGAAACGTGCTTTACATTTCCTAGCGAGCGAATCATATCATCATTCATATTTTGTTTCATAGTACCCATGCCTACTACCTTACAGGATACGTTTTTTTCATTAGAACTTTACCGCAATTCTTCTCCTCGTATGTGTCAAACCATTAGTACAACCACTATTGACAATCCACTGAGGAGGTATGGTTACTGAGGATACCGAGAGCAACTCTCCATCCCTACTCTGTGAAATGACACCTATACGTCGGAGTTCTTGATCTTATTCCCCTCGTCCTTTATCATAGTTTGCAGCTTGTAGCAAAGCCACATGTAGTTGCCCTTTCTTCCCGTAGTGGAAGCATTCAACATTCTTTCCTCTTCCTATGGACTTTTATTTGCTCGTTCCCCGACTCTGACTTCTGACATTCTCGTCCTTCGATCGGCCACAATGCTTACCAGAACTCTACACCACGAGTCTCATAGCCTTCACATCTTCTCCTGTGTTCTTGCACATCTTTGCATGGAAGATGATAGCTAGGATGACTACTTCAAACTTGAAAATCTCATTGCAGAACATTACGGTGGTCCCGAAGTGCTTGAAGAACGGAGGGAGAGACCGTAGTAGAAGCAATGTCTTGTTGTCTTCTTCATACTTCACCTCCACCTATAATAGATCGGATATACATCGATTGAACTTGTTCAGGTGTTTATCAAATCTCTATCTTCATCCACACACAGATTGTACACCTGATCATCTTTCAAGAACAACCTGTTCGGAAGGGATTTTCCCATGTAAAGAGACTGCAACTTATCCCATGTAGCCTTTGCATGTGTCTCCTCCATAAAACTGCATGTGCATGACCTTATCCGATAGATGAAGTTCAATGGAGCTCATCACCTTCTAATTTGCTTTCGTCCATGCTTCATCCATTGTGTCCTTCGGTATGTGTTCTCTTTTTTAAAAAGTTTCATTTTTTTTTTGGAAAGAGTACGTGTTATCTTCCTATTATACACATGAGGGGCTTGTTGGATCGAGATGTTCCTTTTCTTCCTTAGCCATAGTGTGAAGGTAGTCTTTAAATCGAATGGCTTTAGATCAATTTTCATGCTCCCCATGGTGGTCGTCTCTTCGGTCGTCTCTGACAGATTTGACACAAAACCCTCTGAACCTAGTGCTCTGATACATGATGTTGGAACGGAATACCCCTAATGAGGTCGGTTAACGTTCTTTACCTTTCAGGCTTGCACTTACGGAAGCGAACTAGGGTTTTTGATCTCTGACAATCCAAAGAGAAAGAACAATTACAAAACAAAAACGAAAACATTCTACACGACACACAATAATTTATGCACGTAGTTCAAAAATGCCCTACCTTTGCAGTTGTCGATCACCTTCCTTGAAGCACTATGGAATTAGATTGGAAATGTACAACTATGTTCTTCTTCCTTGCCTCCACCGTATCTTAAAGAGACAATCCCCCTTTCTCGATCCCTAATTGATCTCTCTTCAGCTCTCACCTCCAATGGAGAAGACCTATGACGGTCTATACAAAATCCTAAAAGAATAATAGGGTCCAAAATCCGTACAAAACAGACCTAGCCAGCATTAGAATTCGCCCGGTGCAACGGACCAGTGCCCGAACCTCGCTGCCCGGAACCAGGGAGCCATGTCTATGTCGGCTTCTCCAGATTCTTCGGCATGGCACCCAGCGACGGTCATGATTTATAGCTTTGTGTAACTCCAGCTTTTACCCAGCGACGGTGTGTTTGACACACCCACCGGTAGCGACTCGATCCCTATTCAAATCCTCCCACACCGCCTCGAAGGTATCACTACCGACGTACACAACTAGTAATCCAAACCCTATTCGGATTTAGGAGTCAAAACTATAAAATCACACCACCCACAGCCCATGTACTCGTACCTCCGGCTTCTAATTTCACAGAAGAAGGTGATGAGCATGAAGAAGAACAAGATGGCGACGAGGACGACCATCAACTCCCTACCGCAAGATCTCATCGTTGAGATCGTGGCTGAGTTCATCGCCGCATCTCCAACGCCTCTCTCCGACCTCAAGAACTTGAGGATGACGTACGTGCCGCCTTCCCCTCTCCTCTCTTTCTTACTCCTCTTAGTTACGTAGAGTTCGTGTTACAATTAACCGAGACTTGGTGTCGGCCGGGTTGCAGGTGCAAGAGCTTTCATACTGCGTCCAAGGCCAAGCGGGTGGGGCGATGCGTGCCGGTGAGGCTCAACGGTTGGAACGTGCCGGCTGTCCCTTTCGCCGTCCTCGGACAGCTCGCCGAAGCCGGAAATCTGCATGCGTGCTTCATACTCGGACTGGTAATTAAGGAATTGTCGATCGAACTCTATTAATTAATTATTTCTTGATTTCTTTCTGATCTATTTACATTTTTTTTTTTATTTGATTGGTCATGTCCTGGATCAGTGGGGAGTGTATGGTTCGACGAGCACGGAATCAGCTGGGATGGAGTCCCTCAACCGGGCCATCGCCGGTGGCCACAAAGGCGCAGCCTACGCAATGGGAATCCTGCTCTTCGGCGAGCCCAACACGCGGAGTCAAGGCATGGAGCTGCTCAGCCGAGCCGGCCCCGACATCGAGAGGTGCCGGACGGAGGTGGCGTCGCTGATGAGAAGCATCAGCTGGAGGTGTCACGCGGCGCGGACGAAGCGGTGCTCGAGCCCAAGGTGCGGACGAGGATCGGAAGACGGCTGGGGCCACCAGAACTTCTGCGACCTGAGATGCAGGTTCAGGTACGAGTGCAAGCATGGGAAGTGGGCTCGCTACTTCTGTGCGGATCCCAAGTGCGGCAGGGTGGAGGGCTGGTCCGGACTACCAACGACCTTTTGCAGCCCAAGCTGTAGGTGGAGGTATGAACACCTTCAGCTCTACAAGCTGCTGTGAGGGCTTCGTGCGCACGGGGACAGAGCCAGGATTTGTGTGTGTGTGTGTTAAACAATTAATTTTAAATTTTTGAGATGATGTAGTGCTACAGAATACAGATGTAACCTCTTCAAGAAGACAATTAGTGAGATGGGCTGTTT
The DNA here is from genome assembly GCA_947650365.1 of Chamaelirium japonicum. Classification (NCBI taxonomy): domain Eukaryota; kingdom Viridiplantae; phylum Streptophyta; class Magnoliopsida; order Liliales; family Melanthiaceae; genus Chamaelirium; species Chamaelirium japonicum. Next base: position 54,455,017 of record OX393552.1, read on the forward strand.
GGCTGTTAGAAAGTGGGTCAAGTACTGAAAATATGTTTGACTGTAACTTTTGATCGGAAGCTAGTTTCAGTTTCCCTGTTTCACTTTTTTTTTTTTTTTAACAATTTGATCCCTAAACTATGATCCATCTGTATTTAGCCCCCTCTATTAATTTTTATTTCAAAAATATCCTTGTCCTAGAAAGCATAAGTTAAACATTCTAAATCAGTTTTTAGTCTTATTGGAAATTGATAAGGGTATTTTCGGGATAAAAAGTTGATGGAGCGGCCTAAATGCAATTAGAGTATAGTTCAAGGATCAAATTGTTCAAAAAAAAAAGTTGAGGGACCAATATGACAAACGATGTATAGTTCAGGGGAATTTTTTGTAATTTGCCCTATTTATTTTGGCAAAAGTGTTATATATGAAAATGACATAAGTGTAGAAAGTGTTCTGGAGGCTGGAATGACATGGTATAAAATTTGGGGGAGTTGGTGAAAGCTCCCTTTAAGGAGATGCTTTTAAGCCTAAGGACTTTGAAACGCTGTGGACGAAATTGCCCTCCACAGCATTTCAAATTTTCTTTTGATATGTCACCGAACGATGTCATCATGCCACCGCCACCAAACCACCGAACGCTGGACTTGCTTGCTACCACCGAACACTGGACCTGCTCGCTACCACCGAACGCTACCGTCGTCGCTCGCTAGAGCTGCTCACAGCCACCGAACCACAGAACGCCGCCGCCGTTGAACCGAACCGAACCCTAACACTAACCCTGAGATCTACAAGCCATGGGATGAACCCTAGAATCGGGATCTGCTCGTCGAACCGCCGCCGGAGCTGCTGGCCACTGCCCTTGCCGCCTTTGCTATAGCTACCGCTGCCGGAGCTGCTCGAGAGAGAGGGGAGAAGAAAGGGGGGTAGTTTCAGGTTTACCAACAAAGACAGGGACCTTAGGCTAAATGAAAGTATAAGGTGTCCTATTCATAGGATGGATATGTTGTCATGGACCCTCACACATTAACCTATAAATTTTTGACAAAAATTTTATAAGGGAAGTGGTATAAGTATAAAGAAGTGTTTCGCAGGGATGACATGCATGGCATAAAAAATCTCACTTCCGGACAGGGGAAGGCATACTTTGGATCAAAAAACTCCGAAGTCGAGCGATTGAAAAAGAGGCTTCTGATGGTGCCCGAGGAATATCATTAGCTCGTCGACTCGGCTCTTGAAGCCGCCTCTGCTTAGAGTTATGTAGCTCGCCCATCATCCGTGACTAGCTCGCAGCTTGCCCGTCATTCGCAAGTAGCTCGTCGATCACACGTTGCTTGTGAGTAGCTTGCAGATCACACGTCGTCCATAGGTAGTCCGCATATTTTTTGCCGCCTGCAGCTCGGATATCAACGTACCCTCGATCAGCTCACACACGAGGTATCACCTTCTGACTATCTTCAAAAGATTCAACACCTGATATAATTGGAACCCAACTCTCCCGCGTTGCTCATTGCTAGCTCGCCCCAGAAGGAGATCGCCCACTTTTTGTCATTAAGTGTTCCATACCGTAAGACGATAGTTAGCTCGCCCTCGAAAGACATCACCTTTTGTCTAAAGCTCAAAGACCACTTCAGAAGATTCAATACCTGATGAAGCAGCATTACCGAGCTCAACCAGACAAATAACTTGTAGATTGTTTGTCGCCTGCAGCTCGGATATCAACGTCGCCCGTGATCAGCTCGCACGCGAGATATCACCTTCATTCCGTCTATCTTCAAAAGATTCAGCACATGAGGCAACATAAGTATAGAGCTCGGCCATCAGCATACAGCTCCCAGATAGCCCGTCATTCAGCTCCCAGATCGCTCATCATTCAGCTCGCAGATCGCTCACCCCTTGCAGCTCAGATATCAACGAAGGAGATTGTCCCCTTTGTCGATAGGTGTCTCATACCGTAAGATGGCAGCAAAGCGACAGATGTCAGTTCCTACGTAGAACTACGTGGGACTGGGAGGACCTAGTTCGCTCTACGCACTACAAACAAAACCCAGCTGACAACTATCGCATCCCGGAACCCTCCGGAATGGCCACCTGGAGCGGACAAGACCGGTGCATTTCTCCTTAAAAAACCCCGGGCAGCCAACTGGCCAGCAAGGCAATGAAGCACATTTACAGACCTATGTGCAAACACAAGGGTGCCCGAAAAGACAGCTGGGCTGGCACATGTCGGCCTACAGCAGTTGGAGAAAAGCTATAAAAGTATGACCCACGGCTCCAAAGTACAGGTTCGAATTCTAAAAGCTTGAACTATTTTCTGATCATGTGTCCTCCCCTTTGAAATCTCTGTTGACTTGAGTGTCGGAGGGGTTGCACTCCGAAAGGAGCCAGCCATTCTAACTGTGTGTTTTGTAGGACTCGGGAGAAGCTCCCGAGATTTCCCCCTGATATTTTTGGCGACGTCTGTGGGATCTAGTTTGGTCCCTGTGAGGATGCCCACGACCGCATGGTACGAAATCAACCCTGAGCCCAGCGTGGGACAAGTACTTTGGCCGAAATCCACGTAACGGTTGGTACTTCGAGGATGAGGCCACAATGAGCCCAGATGGCTCCTCCCCAGTGTGGTCAAGGACGTGCGAAGGCCCTAGTTGCACCCTCAACTACCGCCTCGACGCAGACCCCTCTGCCTCCTCCTTCGCTTAGCGACCAGTTCCTCATAGAGATGCTGCTCACACAACGAACTATTGTCGACAAGTTAGCTAGCCTACGATAGGTCCCGGCGGCGAGCGTAAGATGCCCTGAGCCGTCTTGCGGCCCTGATGCCCCAAGGGGACTAATGGTGCCCGAGGAATATCATTAGCTCGTCGACCCGACTCTTGAAGCTAGTCGCCTCCACTTAGAGCAATGCAGCTCTCTCATCATCCGTGACTAGCTCGCAGCTCGCCCGTCATCCGTGAGTAGCTCGCTGATCTCACGTCGCTCGCGTATAGCTCATAGATCGCACGTCGTCCACTGGTAGCCTGCATATTGTTTGCCGCCTGCACCTCGGATATCAATGTCACTCGTGACCAGCTCGCACGTGAGGTATCACCTTCTGACTATCTTTAGAAGATTCAACACCTGATACAACAGGTACCCAACTCCCCCGCATTGCTCACAGCTAGCTCACTCCAAAAGGAGATCGCCCACTTTTATCTATAAGTGTTCCATACCGTAAGACGACAGTTAGCTCGCCCATGAAAGAGATCACCTTTTGTTTGAAGCTCAAAGAGCACTTCAGAAGATTCAACAACTGATGAAGCAGCATTGCCGAGTTCAACCAAACAAACAGCTCACATATTGTTTCCCACCTGCAGCTCGGATATCAACGTCGTCCGCGATCAGCTTGCATTCAAGATATCACCTTTTGTCTATCTTCAGAAGATTTAGCACCTGAGGCGACATAAGTACAGAGCTCGGCCATCAGCATACATCTCCCAGATCACTCGTCGTTCAACTTCCAGATCACTCATCATTCAACTCGCAGATCGCTCGCCCCTTGCAGCTCGGATATCCACGAAGGAGATTGTCCCCTTTGTCGATAGGTGTCTCATACCGTAAGACGGTAGCAAAGTGATAGATGTTGGTTCCTACGTGGAACTATGTGGGAGCGGGAGGACCTAGTTCGCTCTACGTACTATTGGCAAAACCCAGCTACCAACCGTCACATCCTAGAACCCTCTGGAATGGCCATTTGGAGCGGACAAGACCAGTGCATTCCCCATCTAAAAACCCAGGGCAGCCAGTTAGCCAGCAAGGCGATGAAACACATTTAAAGATCCATGTGCAAACACAAGGGTGCCCGAAAAGACAGCTGGGCTAGCACGTGTTGGCCTACAGCAGTTGGAGAAAGACTATAAAAGTATGACCCAAGGCTCCAAAGTACATGTTCGTATTCTAAAAGCTTGAACTATTTTCTGATCACTTGTCCTCCACTTTGAAATCTCTACTGACTTGAGCGTCAGAGGGTCTGCGCTCCGAAAGGAGCCAGCCGTTCCAACTGTGTGTTTTGCAGGACGCGGGAGAAGCTCCCGAGATTTCCCCTCGCTATTTTGGCACCGTCTGTAGGATCTAGTATGGTCCCGGTGAGGACGCCCACGACCGCATGGTGCAAAATCAACCCCGAGCTCTGCATGGGACAAGAACTTTGGCCGAAATCCACGTAACGGCTGGTACTTCGAGGAGGAGGTTGCGATGAGTCCAAATGGCTCCTCCCAAGCATGGCCGAGGACGTGTGAAGGCCCCAGTCGCACCCTCAGCTAGCGCTATCGCCATGATGCATACTCTTTTGCCTCCTTCTTTGCTTAGCGATTAGCTCCTCGGAGAGATGTTGGTCACACAGCGAACTATCATCGATGAGTTAACTCGCCTACAACAGGTCCTGACGGTGAGCGTAAGACACCCTGAGCCATCTTGCGGCCCTGATGGCCTAAGGGGATGATCGGTGGAACGGTTCCAGCGGCCAAGGGATGTTCCTTCGACCCTACCCTCGCTCGCCCAGGCGTCACGACAATCAGTTTTGTTGCGACCTCGGTGCTCAGCCCAGTAGAACCCTCTTTTGGCGGAGATGCTCGCTATCAGCCAGGATCGGGTTTTCCCGAAGATCCTGAGGCATGAGGCATTGTGTTTCAGCAATTCCAGCGTCGCCAGAGTCGAAGTGCGGGGTCGAATAGCTCGAAGGCCAAGTCGAAGCAACGAGATCGCAACTCAAGTCACCAACCGACTCATCATCGCGAGAGGACGCCTCCTCACCGCGGTCTCAGTGACGAGGCGACATCCTCGCATAAACACCTCAATCTGCAACCTTGACACCAAGTTGGCACGTGCAAAGTCGACGCCCATATGAAGGATCATATCGTCATAACGGCGGGGATGCAATCTGACCTCGGGGGAGCGTGCACGATCACCTTGGCACTGTGCAGCCAAATCTGGGAAACTACCTAGAGCGCTGGTAGCTACCCCGCACGCCCGTCGACCTATTGAGGATTTGCCTGCGCGAGGAGGGAGCTCGCCTTTCACAACCGAAGTTCATCCCGGAGAGTTCCCTCAATATTGGACTCCCCCGAAGTTCGTGCTGTTCAATGAGTTGCAAGATCCAGTGGATCATATTTTGGCCCATCAGAAGTTACTTTTCTTCCGAGACCAAGACCACATCTTATGTCGGGCTTTTCCAAGCAGCCTGACAGGATAGGCCCCGAACTGGTTTCATAAGCTCCCCCCAGCTCAATTTCGTATGTGCTTCATCGTGCTATCTGGCTTGTTCCTGGAGCAGTATCGGTGCAACCAGCAGCCTCCAAAGCGAATTGAGTCGCTATTTAGGCTCTCCATGGGAGCTAAGGAGACCCTTCGATAGTTCTCGACTCACTTCTGGAGCGCTTACCTCGCTCTTGAAGATTCAACAGGACAAGATCGAATTGCTACAAACACTTTTAGGAGCGCTATTACCAAAGGATGTAAGCTCCATGATGCTCTCGTCATCTCGGACTCGCACACCATTGTCGAACTCTTCGCCTTAGTCCAACAACACATCAAGCTCGAGGATGTTGTTCTAGACTGCCGAGGAAAGTCGAACGATCAACGACTTTCCCATATGTTGCAGCCCCTGGTTGTCAAGGCCATCGAGCGGCAAGAGGCACTCCTTGTGGTGCATACTCCAGCAGTCGCAAAGTCGGCGACCTGGAGCATGCCACCAGGACCAGGAGAGAGGGACTTCACAGTGATGACCCTCCCTCCTGGACAACTCTTGCACCAAATCCGGAACGAACCTTTCATGTAGTACCCTCCTCTGCTTCAGCCAGGATCTACTGACGGAGTTCGTCGGCGCTCGTTCATAGAGGGCTCGGACACAATACTAATCGGTGCCGAGCTCTGAGGAATCATATTGAAGACCTCGTCGCCCAAGGCCACCTTGATCGATTTATTTCACTACCCCGACGATTTGAGATCATGGTGCCACGAGTCCCTAGAGAAGGGGATCAGCCAAGGGTCGGGGAGCCCACACTTACCCCGCCCCCTGAAGGCGGACCAGTCATTTGCCATAATGTCTCCGGACACCTCGACGTACCCCGATCCAACAACAAGCTAAGGCACGACGACAAGTACGAGAGGTCGAGCATATCCAGAGGTACATTCTATCTCTCTGCTTCCCACCTTATTTGAAAGTAGTAGATCTGTAGCTCATGATCTAGTGCGGTTCTCAGAGGATGACATGGCCTGTGTGGTCGCTCCTCATAACGACCCATTGATTATACGCCTTATGATTGCCAACATCGAAGTTCGTCGTATACTGGTCGACTCGAGGAGCGTCATTGATATCATGTTTCTATCTGCTTTTCGTCAGATGGGCCTGTGCTGGACCTACTTGTCGCCTACTACCGCTTCCTTGAGTGGCTTCACAGGCGAGGTGAAGAGAATGGTAAGAGAGATCACGTTGACCGTGACCGCCGGCCAGAAAGCTCGGCAGACTCGATTTGCAGTCATTGACGGACAATCAGCCTTCAATATGATCCTTGGGTTACCTTGGCTCAGGCAAATGAATGCAGTCTCCTCTCCCAATCACCAAGCCCTCAAAATCCCCGTGCCTACGGGAACCATGGTCATACGAGATGCCCAAATTGCGGCAACTCAGTGTGAGTAGGATGCCCGTTCCTCAGTTGTCGACCTCCCCACTACCACATGGCCGGGGCTCTCAGACACGAGTCCAAGCTGAACAACCTACCCCAGTTTAGCAGTTAGAGGCACCCTAACCCAATAGGAACACCGGTAGGGGTTAGGAGGTCATCATCAACTACAAACGACTGACAGACGAGCTACAAAACCTTGCCCCCTCACCCAAGCGAAAAGTCGATGCAGGCGGAGGGGGCGATGTCCCTTTGAAGCTCCGGCTCGCAGACGAGCTGCAAAGCCCTTGTCCCTCACCCAAGCGGAAAGCCAGCGTGGATGGAGGTAATCCAATCAATCGGGAGTCTCAACCAAGTGAGCGGCTAGGAGAGGTCTCAAATAAGAAGTCGCCCTATTCAATTCAAGCCGTCGATATTGGAGACAATTTCGAAGACTCGAAGTCTACTTACCTCGGGACATCACTAACCGATAGCGAGGTCGGAGAGTTGACGTTATTCCTTTGGAAAAACCAAGACGCATTCATTTGGAGTTTTTCCGACATGCCGGGGATCGATCCAGAGATTGCTTGTCATCATCTGCATACTCTGAGAGGCTTTCCTCCTGTGAAGCAGAAAGCTCGGCATATCCCTTACGCGAATGGGGCCGCTCACTGGCTAGCGCATGAAGCTCGAATCAATAGCGTTGAAGGATTTTGGTCTTCAAATTTCTCTGTATTTATTGCCTCCCTTGTGAAAGCAGCACTATAAGTCACTCTGTAATGACTACTTCCAGATTACCAAAAAACAAATATTGTAAAAAAAATTTAAGAGAGAGAGAGAGAGAGAGAGGGGGGGGGGGGAGGGAGGGAATTGGGAGGTTGGCCTTGTGACTACACTGGCCTCAGCTTTATCAACTAATTACAGCCACTAGTTATGGATCCCCATACGGACCATACGCCATGTGATGCAATTAATGCATTGATGCTTCCTTCGCCATACAAACATATTCATTCCATGACCTAAAAAGGAAAAATGTGTGATTATTGTAACATCCGCCCCAAACACACAAGATTTTGTCCGCTTTGCCCGTGCCCGCACGAGAACTTCACAGGGAGGTCACCCATCCTGGTACTACTCTCGCCCGAGCACGCTTAACTACGGAGTTCTTACGAATTCCGTAGCGGCGCACGGTTTTAAAACGCGTCTTCTATGTTTGGGAGGGGAAATTATATAAGTAGCTCAGGATCTCCTTCTCTCCAGGCGATGTGGGGCTAACTCATGGCCTTGTACACCTCACCTCACCTCACCTCACCTCATCCATCTTGGCATTCCCGCCTCAGGAGTCTTGGCTCTTGGCTATTGGCCTATTGGATCTTGGTCGTCACAATCCACCCCCCTTAGGGCTACACGTCCTCGTGTAGGGTTAGACCCCCCCATCCCGAGGAAAACCTGGCTCTGATACCATTTTGTAACATCCGCCCCAAACATATAAGATTTTGTCCGCTTTGCCCGTGCCCGCACGAGAACTTCCCAGGGTGGTCACCCATCCTGTTACTACTCTCGCTCGAGCACGCTTAACTACGGAGTTCTTACGAATTCCGTAGTGGCGCACGGTTTTAAAACGCGTCTTCTATGTTTTGGGAGGGGAAATTATATAAGTAGCTCAGGATCTCCTTCTCTCCAGGCGATGTGGGGCTAACTCATGGTCCTGTACACCTCACCTCACCTCACCTCACCTCACCTCATCCATCTTGGCATTCCCGCCTCAGGAGTCTTGGCTCTTGGCTATTGGCCTATTGGATCTTGGTCGTCACAATCCACCCCCCTTAGGGCTACACGTCCTCGTGTAGGGTTAGACCCCCTCATCCCGAGGAGAACCGGCTCTGATACCATTTTGTAACATCCGCCCCAAACACACAAGATTTTGTCCGCTTTGCCCGTGCCCGCACGAGAACTTCACAGGGAGGTCACCCATCCTGGTACTACTCTCGCCCGAGCACGCTTAACTACGGAGTTCTTACGAATTCCGTAGCGGCGCACGGTTTTAAAACGCGTCTTCTATGTTTGGGAGGGGAAATTATATAAGTAGCTCAGGATCTCCTTCTCTCCAGGCGATGTGGGGCTAACTCATGGCCTTGTACACCTCACCTCACCTCACCTCACCTCATCCATCTTGGCATTCCCGCCTCAGGAGTCTTGGCTCTTGGCTATTGGCCTATTGGATCTTGGTCGTCACAATTATAATGCAGACCCTAGAATTTATGTTATGCCACTAGTGTTCATCATCAAATCCTTGAATAAATATATGGACAATGAAATGGAAGTTGTGCCGCGCCATATATGTTCTTTAAAAACAATTTTTTTTTATCTAGAAGAAGACCAAATTAGTTATTTATTAATAAGCTTGTATGGTTTAAAATGTTGGGTAAATTACACGTTGCCTCTCTAAAGTTTAGCTCAAAAACACTTAACCCTTTAATTCTATTTTGATTATATAAAAATTACCAAATGAGGAAATTATGTAGTTGACAAAAGGGGATATTGTGCTAACATTGCAAACTTTAGGGAGCAATTTGGAACAAAATAAACTATAGGGGGTTAAGTGTTTTTGAGCTAAACTTTAGTGGGGCAAAGTGCATTTTACCCTAAAATGTTTGGCCATAAAAAGAACTACGTACACATATATAAGCGGTTCAATGATAAAAAAAGAGGACCGAATGACCTAAAATATATCACTGATGGAGTCGTTCGAATAGACGCAGAAAAAATTCGATGATAACAAAGATAATCCCTAACAAGAATATTAGTGACGAATGATTCACAAAATTAACCCCAAATAGATGAGATAAACTTGATGGTTAATTATGATTTTAACTATAACATACTTTTTTACGGTTTTACCGCTCTAGTGCAAAGCACTTGCCCCTATTCGGACGGGCATGGTATCAATCCCGTAGGATCTTCCTCCCATCTTGATGGAGGGCTTATATATCCCCCACCTTTGTGATGGGTTATCTATGCTCCTGTGTAGCAATATTACAAACATGGTAGGTTCAAACACTGATCTATCTAGTGCTCTAAGTACAAACATGTGATGTACTAATCCTGAGGTCCCTTCCAAAAGAAAAAACATAATTCTCTATTCCATATGGGAGAAATAGTAGAAACATTAGTTTTTACCCTATGTGATCCAGTACTTTTTAACTGCATAGGATAGAAGGAAGTTGAATACAATAAATAATAGGGTTATTAGTCTAAGGTCCTTCTAACTGGTTGGAGGCTAATACCTTTTGTAATAGAATTTCTTCTTGATTTTTAATGTAACTGGTCGGGGGCTGCCTAACCCTCCCTCCTCTCGGAGGGGTTCTCAAAAAAGTAAAAAAAAAAAAAAAAAGTCTACGGCCCTTCTAACTAATTTGTATTACGATAAATCCTTGTATCTGTTACGTTTAGCATTAAGTCTCTCACTCACTCCTTTTTTTTTTTAATGGCTATTTTGCCCCAATAGCAATTGTACAGTGAGAAGTAGTTGCATAATTTTTTTTTAAATATGTACATCTATGTTGTACAGTGAAACACCCATTAGTAGATAAAAACATTGTAGCTGCTATTTGATTTTATTGAAGCAGTGATTTCAACTCAATTGCCACAGTGATTTCACTGTAGCAATTGAATTGATATTCTGCTAACCCAAATTGATACTCAATCATTGGGCTACAGTGATTCGAGCTTGAGTATCAATTCAGACAGCAGAATATCAATACGGTTGCTACTAACTGGTTGATATTTTACTATAGTAAAATTATTGTAGTAATCACCGTACAAATTAAACACTATTGATTTCTAGACAAGGGCAATAGCGAAAGCTAAACCCTAGGTTTCATAGGGTTGTCTAACGACACCAATGATACGAGTTCAGACTTCAGATCATTGTTGGCTCTGCCGGCCTACAGGCATTAAAGTGTAATATGCACCGACGGTGCAGCATGTGTGGGCACATGCCTGCGCGCCCACATGAGAGGAAAGATCCCATGAGACGTCCCGTACCCTAAAGTGGCGGGACTGATGAATCAGAACCGTCCGACGGCAGGCCAACCAACAGGTGCATGGCACTCATGCCGGAGTGAGCTATAGATGCATCAGTGCCTCCACTTACGGGATGGTACTGATCACAGCTGCCCATCGGCACCAGATCTTGATCTGAGGACATCATCTCAGTATAAGAGAGAGAGACGTGAAAGGCAAAGTTGAATCCCGACCGTCCATGGCACCCAGCTTCGAGCTGTGAATCGCGAAAGAACGGCCGTGGCTGCATGGGTACGGTGCATGTGTACGGTACTCACAGTGGGTTAATTGGTTGAGGGTGCGCGCGCGTGCATTAAAGGTGGTGAGAGCACCGGCGGGCAGAAGAGTCAAAAAGCGCGTCGCGTCGACTTGCTTGGCTTTCCTCCCATGCACAAGCTTGAAACCCACGACGCCATGTCTCTCCTCATCCGGAGCGTCATAGTGGGGGGGAGTGAGCTCCCAACAACCTGCATTAAGTTCCGGGCCTATAAGTATGCCGCGCTCGCCCGAAACCCTAATCACGATAACTAGTGGCCGGGGCAGTGAGGAGATGGGGAGGTTCGTGAGATCTGTGGGGGTTTGGGGGACGATGGCGATGGCCGTCCTGATCGTTGCGGGGGTCGTCGAAGGGCGGAGAATGGAGAAGGATACCTTCCTTGGCGGCGGGGGAGGGGGTGGCCTAGGCTTTGGAGGAGGAGGAGGTGCTGGCGGTGGGTTCGGGCTTGGGCACGGTGGGGGTCTAGGTGGAGGTGCAGGAGGGGGGCTTGGAGGTGGCGGCGGGTTTGGAGGCGGCAAAGGCGGTGGTTTGGGCGGAGGGCTTGGTGGTGGCGCCGGTGGGGGTTTTGGAGGTGGAAAAGGTGGTGGCGGCGGGATCGGTGGTGGTTCTGGCGGAGGCCTTGGTGGGGGTGCTGGTGGTGGAGGGGGTACTGGTGGTGGAGCTGGCGGGGGCATTGGTGGCGGTGGTGGCTTAGGAGGCGGCAAAGGTGGTGGCGGGGGGATTGGTGCTGGAGCTGGCGGAGGCTTTGGTGGTGGTGCAGGTGGCGGATTAGGAGGCGGCAAAGGTGGTGGCGGGGGGGTTGGTGGTGGCTTTGGCGGAGGCATTGGTGGTGGTGCTGGTGGTGGATTAGGAGGCGGCAAAGGTGGCGGCGGGGGGATCGGTGTTGGTTCCGGCGGAGGAGCTGGTGGAGGCCTTGGTGGCGGTGGTGGTGCTGGTGGTGGCTTAGGAGGCGGTACAGGTGGTGGGGTGGGAATTGGTGGTGGTTCGGGTGGTGGAGCTGGAGGAGGGATTGGCGGTGGCAAAGGCGGTGGCGGGGGGATCGGTGGTGGTTCTGGCGGAGGAGCTGGTGGAGGCCTTGGTGGCGGTGGTGGCTTAGGAGGCGGTACAGGTGGTGGCGGGGGAATTGGTGGTGGTTCGGGTGGTGGAGCTGGAGGAGGGATTGGTGGTGGCTTTGGAGGTGGCAAAGGCGGTGGCGGGGGGATCGGTGGTGGAGCCGGAGGAGGACTTGGTGGGGGTGCAGGTGGTGGCTTTGGAGGTGGCAAAGGCGGTGGCGAGGGGATCGGTGGTGGAGCTGGAGGAGGGCTTGGTGGCGGCGGTGGTGCGGGCGGTGGCTTTGGAGGCGGAAAAGGTGGTGGTGGTGGCGCGGGCGGAGGGGCTGGTGGTGGATTTGGTGGCGGTGTAGGTGGGGGATTCGGCGGTGGTGGAGGTGCCGGTGCCGGTGCCGGAGGAGGGTTCGGCAGTGGTAGCGGTGCTGGTGGAGGATTTGGGGGAGGTAAAGGAGGTGGTGGTGGATTCGGAGGTGGGGTTGGTGGTGGTGGGGGCGGCGCTGGCGGCGGATTCGGAGGTGGTGGTGGAGATGGTGGGTTTTAGTCATCCAAGAGTTTAACTTCTCAAGTAAACCTTGGCCATATTTTAATGTATTGATAGGCCAATAATTTATATTTTGCACCTCCAATTAGTGAAATAAACATTACTATTGGCTATTGCTATTTTTATTTGCACCAAACATATTTCAGCTTCATTATTACAATTGGGTTCGGGTTGGTAGTTTGATCTAGGGAAATTTTATTCATACCCCAAAAATCTGTAATTAGCCCCCGTATCCCTAGCGTTTCTCAATAACCTACACAACAATCCTTTAATACCAGCAATGCCCTTTTTTTTGTACCCCAAACCCCAAAGCCCCTGTTCAGCGTCTTTTGTACCCCCAACCCAACCCAACCCAATGTTTGTTTCAACTTAGCCCAAGCCCAACCCGTTGGGTTGGCCGGGTTGTGCAAGGTGGGTCCGGGTTAACCCGCCCAAAGTCGGGTTGGGTTCGGGTTGGCCCGCCCAAGTTGCAGCTAGGGGTGGCAATGAGTCGTGTCGTGTCGGGTTGGTGTCGTGTCTAGTTTCGTGTCGTGTCCAAAACCCCTAGACCCGGACCCGACCCGTTTAACTAATCGTGTCTAGATCCTAAACCCGAACCCGACTCGCTAATAAATAGGTAGACACGATAAGACCCGTTTACCACCCGGATCTATTCATTTGACCCGATCCGACCCAATCCGACTTGACCCGAAAGACCCACTAGTATTATATATTATAGTATTGGATTGCTGGTAGACCCGACCCGACCTGACCCGACACGACCCGTTGAATACTAAACGGGTCTTTCCGGGTCTACCGTGTCTAGAACCTAAACCCAGACCCACCCGTTTATTAAACGGGTCTATCGTGTCGACCCATCTACGACCCGAACCCGTTTAGCCTTGTCCCAGACCCGCTAATTTCGTGTCGGGTCCTGTCGGGTCGAGGAGAAATAATTCGGGTTGGGCTCGGATTAACCCGCCCAAATTCGGGTTGGATTCGGGTTGGACTCGGGCTGGGTTCAGGTTGGCCCGCCCAAGTTGCAGCTCTACTTGTGCCTTCAAGTATCAGCCAACTGCATGGGGTTTATTTAAGAGTGGGGTGTATTCAAGAGTGCATATAATTAGGGTATATTTAAGGGGGTATGTGTTTGATTGGGGTATAATCAAGTTGGGGCGGGCCATTTAACTAGGGTGTATTGAAGGTGGGGTGTAAGGGGGAAGGGTATTTTTGGGATAGGAATGGGGTATGAAAAAGAAAAATGGGGTGTGTTCAAGTTTGTTGGAAATGGGGGCTAGTTACAGATTTATGGGGTATGAATAAAATTTCCCTTGATCTAACCAACGGTTACGGATCCGGAATCAAACAATGTTACAATGTAGACACCGGAACTAGTGGTGACAATTAATCGGTTTACCGGGTAACCCGACCGATCTATTGGGACAGGTTTGAGATGCTCAAAAACAGGTTTGGAGTGAGTTCAGAATTCAAATTTAAAACCTGATTAGGTTCGGATCAGTTTCGGGTTTTACTCTAATCCGTCCCAATCCGACCTGGTTATAACTTATATGAATAACACCACACGAGTCCTCAATATAAAGTTCGTAAAGCATTTATTTTTTGAATTGTAAGTGATTATTAAATTATTCATGAATTAGTATTTATTGAATAATTTTTTCTAGGACATGTATAGTCACAATAATTATCAAATTATAAATCATTATCCAATTATTAATAAATTTTTATAGGTTGTTTTGTGAAGCTGATCTGATCCGACCCGCAAAACATAAAACTTGGTAGGGCGGACTCGGGCGTTTCCAGTGTTAATTTCGAAGTATTTGAAAATTGATCCTAAAACACGACGCGGTTTAGGACAGGTATAGATCGGGATATAATATAAAGGGGCGGGTTTAGGATAGAGCTAGCTGACCCTTCCCAAACCCAATCCATTGCCATCCCTAACTGAATCTCATTAAAATTTTCTCAACTTTGATGAATATATATATATTTTTTTTGCATACTAAACCAAGTAGACATGCAATTAGTGAATTTGGTGTAGAAAAAAAAAAGTGGACTTAGTGATAGGTACCCATGACAACATTCTGTTAAGAGCATCTTCAACGGGTTCCTATGATTCTTTCATATTCTTCAAAGCTTATAACTGCCACATAGGCTGGGAATGGATGAGTACTCCAACAGGCTCCTCAATCTCTCCCTATTTTTGTAAAAAATGACCAAATCAGGATCCATGAAACATTCTTTGCAAGGGCTGTTCTACGATAAAACTTTGGTTATCCTCGCAATTTGATATGAAATATTTAAGTGAGGCGAGTTATATTTTGAGGATCAAGGTAACTCGAGATCGTCAGAACAATCAGTGGCAGACCCAGGATTTTTTCTCAGGGGGGGGCTTAATTATTAAAAAGTAACAATAGCCGTTGCCTCACAGTCGAAGACTTTAGCAGGCGGCATGACAATGTCCCTACCCTTCCTTCGATCACATAGCAAAAGACCTTTTAGGATTTTGGATTTTGCTTCGAGTGGAGGAGAATTTCGATCATCGGAGTCATTCGAAAATTTGGACGTATAACTGGCTGACTCGATCATAATGCATGGGTTGTGAATAATAAACCAGATCTTTTTTTTTTGGGAGGGGGGGGGTGGGGTGGTGATTTAATACATACCCCCAAAAACTTGTAAATAGGCCTCGATGCCTACTCGATTCTTATTCACTAAGGGTCATGTGATGAACTCTATGGGGATGCCACATGCATGGGTGGTGGCAGATGGTGGTGGGTGTCGGTTGGCCAGTAGTGGGCGTCGGTGGCCAACAATGGGTTATGACCGGTGGATGACGAGGCCGGCCATGGGTCGCCAATATGGGCGGTGGTAGATTCAGCGGCACGGTGGTATGTGGACATTGAGTGACTGGAGGTGGTGGCCGGCAGGACAGTGGTGGCTGGTGGTGGCCACCTCCACGTGAAGTTGGCAAGCAAAAGTTGACAAACAAGTTGGCTATAATTGTTTTTTTGAGTAAATTACACTTTACTTCCCCCTGATGTTTAGCTAAAACAACAAATAACTCCCTTGTAGTTAAAAAATAACATTTTGCCCCCCTTCAAATCAACTTCGATCGGATAAAAAAGAGGAAAACAAGTAGTTGACAAAAGGTGGTATTGTGCTAACATTTCAAACTTTAGGGAGTGATTTGGAACAGAATAAACTATCGGAGGGTTAAGTGTTTTAGAGCTAAACTTTAAGGGCCTAAGTGTAACATTTTTTTGTTTTTTCCCCTAAAGTGAGGGGGGGCTTGAGCCCCCCCTGGGCCCAATATAGGTTCGCCCCTGAGAACAATACCCTCTTGCTCTCACAGGCTACCTATATAGATAATATACTGGCCAGATTCGACATGCAGGACTTCAAGAAAGGTTTTTTACTAGTTAAGTATATATGGCTTGAAATTGTCTAAAGCTTAACGTCATAAAACACCTAAGAAGAAGACAAAAATGCAGAATGTACCCTATGTTTCGGCAGTGGGTAGCCTGATGTATGCCATGAAATGTACAAGACCAAATAATTGTTTTGCAGTAGATATGATGGGTCGGTTTCAGTCGAACCCAGGTCCAGCTCACTGAACTGCTGTGAAGAGTATACTCAAGTACCTTCATAGGGCGAGGGGCTATGAGTTACTTTACACGTCACAAGACCTGACACCGATTGGAAACACGAATGCTGACTTTTATGTCAGATGTGGAATCTAGAAAATCAACTTCCTGTTATGTTTTCATATTAGGAGGAGGAGCGGTTAGTTGGTGGAGTATGAAGCAAAGTTTGATCGCAGGCTCCACCACAGAAGCTGAGTATATCGCAGCATGCGAAACGGAAAAAAAGACATTGTAGCTCAGAAAGTTCTTATTAGATTTAGGGTGCATGTGTACCAAAGGCTCAGTCAGATATTATTATTTATTATGACAATAGTGGAACGGTAGCATAGACTAAAGAACCAAGACACCACCAGAAAGGAGAAACATATCGAAAGCATATGTAGCATATGTAGACAATATTGTTTATACCTTTTACAAAGGTGATTACTGAAAAGACGTTTGAGCAGCATGTAGAAGTTATGGGAGACAGAACCGCTTTTCCTCGCTAGACCAAGTGACAGACTATTGAGTGAGATATGGTCTAGGGTTGGTAAAAATCATGGTTGATTAATAAATGAATTGATATTTATTAGAATTTATTATTGGTGCATATTATACGTGTTCTATATAAATAACTTAAAAGAGTCATGACTGTATAGTGGTTCATCTGAGTGAGATACTCAGTGTACTGGTCCTATGAGCCTAAATCGTTTGCAGTTTTGATTAGGGTTGGTCACCCAATCAAGTTAAGTTGTTAGAATGACGGAGCATTTTTTCACCATGGTCATTGTCAGGCACAATATCTGTGGACGAACAGAACAAACACAGTTTACTGATCGGTGAACAGACACCGATGCACATAGTCGTGTTTCTGCTTACGGTAATCAGTCCAAAACCCTAAAAAACTGTAATCGGTGAACTAACCAGTTGCGTATAACTTTAGGACACGAATGTGTGAGAGATTTAACCATGACCTAATATCACTCTGCACTGGGTTACCAGATTAGTGTTGCATCGACACGCCACTCCTGCAGGCCATCCAAATCCCTTACGGGAGGTGTGTTCCGAGATCTAACAAACACTATATTAAAACCAGACCTGGTGGTCAAAAGTTGAGCTGTAGATGGGATCCGTTTGCTTGGCCAAAGCAACCAAAGGTGCGATATGATAGTCAGCTTGGAAGGAACCTAATCATAAGCTCGCTCAAGTCTGACAGTGCTCTTCACTGCTCGAGTTGACACATGGCACCAAGTAGTGGGACATCGTATTACCAATACTAAGCGGAGAGCAAGGGTGTACGTGTTAGAGAGCTTAGCAAGTCTGGAAGAATTAGAGTGCAGTCTGCATCGCACTTTAGTTGGCCATGCAAGTTAACCGGTACCTAGAGGATTGATAGAGACACTTATGTAATGTATCGATCGGGTCTAATTGGAAGCCGTGAATCTTAGTTCCTAAAGGTTCCACCCAATCCATAATCATTACGGATTTTTACTTTCTTGTTGTCTTACAACATAATAAGAGCTGAAGATAAAATACCCTAATCATCCTACGTTCTATGAGTGCATTGCACTGGAGCATGATAATTGCGCAGGACTGAGTGTGTTCACTAGGGGTCTATTTCGTGTGTGCGTGTTGCACTAGAACACGGTATGTGAATTTGATGATTTTTACTATAGAGCAGCCCATATTTCACTGAGGGCACCCTAGTGATTTGTAAAAACAACATTCATCACTCCAATGCATATTGACTAGGTGCGAATGAGGTACCCTAAGTGTTATGGTACATTATCTTGCACGGAGACGAGCCATGCGTGCTCCCGCATGAGGTGAACTACCACTAGATGCATGAAGGGGCATTTTGGTCCAACCAAAATGTCCTGCATGCCCTAACTTAGTTGCCCACCATATTAGGGTTAGCATGCATGGGCGTCATCCCTATAATCACAAGATGAGGAAGATTTGAATATATTTAAATCCTTCCCCCTTAATTATAGACTATGGCAACTACATATTTAGGAGGTATTAATTTAGAGATTACAGATTGGTTACTAACGAACAAGAGAAAGAGAGAGGCATGCATCCCGAGGCAAAAAGTGAGAGGGGGGGGGGGGCATGGCTTCACAGACACCCTTTCAGATTGCCCAAGAATAGGCTGGCCCCCTCTTCTTCTTCTTCTTCTTCTTCTTCTTCTTCTCTCTCTCTCTCTCTCTCTCTCTCTCTCTCTCTCTCTCTCTCTCTCTCTCTCTCTCTCTCTGCTTCTCATCTGTCTATCTCGAGTGTGAAGAGAATATCAGATTTCTTTTCCTCTCATCTTCTTTTTTCTTGGGTGTGTGTGTGAGATAGGGGAAGATTGCTTGGACTCTACGGCACTCAGATATTAGTGTGCAAGAGTCCGGGTCAATTTGCAAGATCAGGTGAATCTGAAGAGATAGATCCATCTCTCTAGGTCTGTCAATCGGGCCGGGCTGGGTCGTGCAAGGCTAGCCCGAAACCTTGTTGGCTCTCCCAGGCCCGAACCCAACCCAAATAAAAATCAACATACCTAACGCAAACTCGGCCCATTTTATTATTCTAGACATTCGAGTTTTGGGTCGAGTTCAGGCCAACCAATTTACTCATTGACATATGTATAATAAGTAAACCTATATGATAAATAATCAAGCATATGGTACGTCTGGACTGGTGGGTTATAGTGAATCAATTCATATTAACAACTCATAACTGCTAGTGGGCCAATGGCTACAAAGTATTGGTGAACCACACTAAGAATCAGGTTTGGACCAACTAATATGAACCGACCTACTTGTAATGGTGAAGTAGTTTGGGTTCGGGCCTAAAACGGGTTGGACCTACTCTAGCCTGAGCTCGGCCCGAACTCAGGTTTGGGCCTCAAACTCTGTCCGAACCCAGCCCAGCCTAAGTTCAAATAAGATCCAGGCCGTCTATTTTGGATCAGTCGGTCGAGCATCAGGCTAGCCTGATCCAATTGACAGTCCTATATCTCTCCCTTGCTCGAGGAAACTTCCGTCGCCCTCAACCAAAAAAAATTTTGTCGCGGTGAAAAATCTCACACGAAGATATAAAGATTCAAACCCCTAGATTTCTCATCATGCATGCTTCTTAGTTATGACGCTCGTTTCGATAGATGACAAGACGGGTTCGATTCACATTCAGTTTGTTCTTTGCTCATATGATTTATTTAAATGAAAAGTTTTAAAATGAATCGTACACCAAACCGTTCCACGGGATCAAATTTTTATTCCGTTACGGATCTGACCATTTCCCATCATTATGTTCATCTCCAAAGTTAGAGGACAAAGTGATCGAGCTAAGGTTGTTGGCTCAGCCACCCTTCAGTGTCGATAAATGACATGTCTGTCAACATCTTTACCGCGTCAGATCCGACATTCTTCTCCCATCCGACCCGACCTGAAGTATCCGATCCCGGCCCACTGCACCCTGACTCCGCGTACATTAGTTGAGACCTGAAACAATGGCATACAATGAGAGAATTTGCATGTTAGTGTATGATCATGGCCTAGGATCTTGCTACCATTTTTATTTAAGAATATTACACTATTTCTTTGATCTAACCACTAGTTAGTGTAGAATTTCTTCAGAGAGAGAGAGAGAGAGAGAGAGAGAGAGAGAGAGAGAGAGAGAGAGAGAGAGAGAGAGAGAGACTTACTCCTTCCCACTGTAGCTCCAGGAATCCCACCCTAGAGGAACGACGACGTCGGACATGAAGGTCTGATAGAAAAACACCCTTGAGTAGGGTCCCCACGCTCTCCCGAGATAGACTTTCTCGGACCCGATCACATTGCATGACTTGAACACGAACCCGGTCTGGTCGGACTCGCTCATCCTCCCCTGAGCCGTCACATAACCCGGGCCCTGGGGGATGGTGACCGTGGACAACGTGCATCGCTGCGTGACACAGTAAAGCAATTCAAACCATAAGAGAGAGAGAGAGAGAGAGAGAGAGAGAGATGCTTGAAGTTAGGGTTTGGCTCTTCAATTAGAGTGTGTAGGCCTGACTCCAGGTACCAAAAGAAAAAAGTATGTCTGATGATATTGATAGCCTATCCAGCCATTGGTTCCAACCAAATCTGGTAAGCCTGAGTCTGATCCGACAATGGACCCATACCATCAGTGTGACATCTGAGGTCGAAACCCCTGTTGAGTGCTTGCACGAGCTTGAGAGACCCGAGGGCGCATACCAGTTACCTATCCGATGAAGACGTGCGGTACGTACCTCGTATATAGATTGACCGTATCCAAAGATGAAATCAATGCCGCCCTCGACATAGCAATCTACGAAGTAGTGGCGCCCGGACAGGTCGCATAGCGTGTCTTGGACCCCGATGAAGCTGCAACTATGGAAGGAAGACTTGTCCCCGGATATGAGAGCAGCCAAGGCGCGCCTTGTCTGTGGCCCGCTATTTTTGAATGTGTTCTGAAAAGAAATGGCAAAATTGTCCCGATCAGATTTCATGTTTGTGATGTGTGCAAATGGTGTGCGTATATCTGTTTGCACATGTGACATGTGCAATTAGAATTTTATTTGTTTCGGTAAAGCTTCATTCGCACGGTTTTATGTGCAAAAATTATACAAATTGAGCAAGTATGTATCTATCTACATATTGTCACGCTTCATTAATCAAACAATCTTAAACTGTTTGTACATGTGTTTTCAAAAGCAAATGCTAAAAACCAGCAACCAAACAAGCCATTAATTGTCAGTTACTCGAGGCAACTCACCTAGCTGAGTCTCAAATAACATGAGATGATTTCGTTGGAGGTGCAAATCACAACCAGTTATTATACATCGGATGACTAAATGGGGTCGATAGGGGTGTGCAAGATCCAAACCAAACCAAACCAACTGATTTTAATCAGTTTTGACACACTCGATGGATCAGATTGGATTGGGTTTTTTAAAAACCGATATGATTGAATCGGTTGATGGATTTGTAAGTTTAAAACCGACCTAAACTGAACCGAACCGACGTATATTTGTATATATAATACTTTATTAAATATACCATATGTCCTCGTATACCCTTGCTACCAACAACCTTTGCAATACTTTAGGATTACTCAAAATCAATTATAAATCTTACTTAGGCCTAATAATTTGACAACAATTATTATTTTTAAAAGTTAAAAATAGGTTTTCTTTGTATCTTCTGCAATTCCGAAGAGGAGAATGCTTCACATCTGTTGCTTGGTTATTCATTTGCTAGACGGGTATATGATCACTTTGAGACGAAAATGTGATATCTCCTCACACCCGAGTAGTCTGAAAGCACTATGGAGTATGTGGCGAAGGAGGAAAATTCTTAAAGAGATATGGCCGCTGTGGGATATCATTGGAATGGGGATTATCTAGGTTATATGGTTGGAGAGAAACAACCACATCTTCAATGCAAGCTTTAAGGCTACGGGGGTAGATGAGCTGTGTAGATTGATGGTTTTGATATTCAAGTTATGGATAATCCCGTGGAAAGCGAAGTTTGGTGTTGAGGCTACTATATTCTGTAACAATCTGGTTTCTTAATTTAATAATAAACTGGTTCGGGGCTGCCTAACCCTCCCTCCTATCGGAGGGTTCTCCAAAAAAAAAAACTAGGTTCTAATTAAAGGGAAAAAAACCCAACAAGCATATGAGTCAAAGGCCAAACCGACCATCTAATCCAATCCAAACCGATTTTAATTGGAACGGATTCCAATTTCAATTTGGTTTGGATCAGATTGAAAATCCTCAAAATCGATCAAGGTTGGATCGGTTTGGTTTTTACCTAAATAGGTTGATTTCGAACCGATGCACACCCAGGGGCCGTGGCATCACCCGGATATCAATCCATACTCCACATGAGTGAATTACGTATGCAGTGGTACGAATCATGATCAATTATTACACATTGGATGTCTGAAAAATGAGCCCAACATTGCTCGGGTCTCATACTAGTTCTAACCTTCTAATCAATAACAATTAATGATGATAATAGAAATCTCTTTGGAGTATCTTCTATAGGCCAGGGCTGGCAATTCTGGACCCGACACAAAGTTAGCGGGTCTGGGTCTCGGTTAAACAGGTTTGAGTCGTAAATGGGTCTGGTCTGGACACGGTAGACTCGGGAAGACCCGTTTAAAATTCAACGGGTTGTGTCGGGTCGGATCTACCCGCAATCCGATACTATAGAATGTAGTACCAGTGGGTCTATCAGGTCAAGTCGGATTGGGTCGGATCGGGTCAACTGAATAGACCCGTGTGGTAAACGGGTCTAATGGGTCTTATAGGGTCTACCCGTTTATAAGCAGGTCGGGTATGGGTTTAGGGTCTAGACACGATTAGTTAAACGGGTTGGGTTCGGACCTAGGTGTTTTGGACACGACCCGAAACTAGACACGACACGAACCCGACCCGACCCGACCCCGTCCCATTGCCACCCCTAACCTTCTAGATCTTTACAATCCTTCTAGAATCGTTTCAAAGATAACACACACACACACACACACACATATTTATATATATATATATATATATATATATATATATATATATATATATATATATATATATATATATATATATCCCCTAAGGAATGTTTGACATAAATGACCGAGTGATACTTCCAATCACGTCATCATTGTGTTGGATGGTCTCTCGCCCCAAAACCTGGGTCGTAACTCGTAAGGGAGGTTCACATGCATGGGTATAGTCAGATCACATCCGAATAAACCTAGCTAAACAGAACCTCGCCCAAAAACCCGGGTTGTAAGGAGAGATCCACATAGGGTATATGAAAGACACCCACAGCGCAATCCCTAGCATATGTGGGACTAAACCCAACACATTGCACACAAAAAAAAATCAATCTTATAATAATTCGAGACTAGATATAGTTGTGGCATGCAATGTACGTACTTAAAAATTCAAAGGAAAAATATAAAAACCTGAAAGGTGATCTTTTTGATGACAGTGTTGCTGGCGGCGGAGGTGAAGGTGGCGCTTTCAGGCAGCGGGACAGCAGCCTGTTGGGGATAAGTGTAGTCGCCCCACTGGACCACCGTGAGCTGCTGCCCGTCGCCTTCCATCAGGATGAACTGCTTGTCAACGGGGATGTTCACCTTCTCTCTGCATCAACGATGTTTCAGTCCGCTGAACATGTGCCCGAGTCGAAAGCATCAAGGATGAGCTCTACGTACTCACCTGTAGATTCCACCCCGAACGTGAATTCTGATCCATTGGTCGTTGTTGGAAGGGACGGAATCGATGGCAGCCTGGATAGTAGTGAAGTCCCCATCGCCATTGGAGTTGACGGTGATTATCCTCGAGAAACTTACTAATCCGATGATCGGTGAAACATGAAAAGAGCTGAAAGAAAAGAAAAAGAAGAAGAGGAAGTATAGTGGTAGCTTCATCATCGTTGGAGGTTCTTAGCAACCGAAGATGATGAAAATTATCATGGAGGGTGAAGATATTTAAAGTGAAAAATCCAGAGTCAATTCATTAATTTGGATGTTGGAGGAATAGTGAATGAAGGCAAAAAAAATGAATCGGGGTACATAATTTGTCTTTCATTTTTGGTTTTATTTTTTGTTTTAGGAAGTAAATATGGCCAAAAAGATTTGCTGCAATCAAAGTTCACTTTCATACCAAAAAAAAGAAGGGGGAGCCATCCTGGATAACGATCGGTTTAGTATAAGGATTTTGAAATCCTGGACGGAGATCGGTCTGGCGCCGTTTACAGCCGTACCCGTTAACTGCCTTCCGACCGCGGGGTGGTGACGTCATAAAAAAATGCCGGACAAATAAATACCTTCGCTGTCCCGCTTAGTCTGCGCCCAAAACCTTCGCCGTCCCGCCATCCATGGCGATATTCCACTTCTAAACCCTAAATCAGGGCGTGGGGTTCCGAATCCCGGTGATTTCGTGACTGGAAGAAATCGAGATGGAAGATCGAGCGATGATCTCTCTCCCTCGCCGGTCCTTCTTCTTGCTTTCCTTTTATCTGCTCCTCTTCTCGGCGGACTCGGCTCCGCAGCCGTTCCGGCGAGATCCAGGCCACCCACAGTGGCACCACGGCGCCTTTCACGACGTTCAGGACACCGTCCGCGCCGATGTCCGCCGCATGCTCCATTCGCGTGCCGAGGTACCCTTTCCCGTACCTCCAAGATCGCGATCGATCCTTCTGTTACGTCCATTTCTCAAATCGAGTCAGAAGCCCTGTAGTCAACATCCGATTGTGGTTTTTTTGTTTTCGTTCCATTTTGCCTTAATGATTCGTCTCGAAATGACCTAAATTCGTTATCGATTTGTATATTTCGTCCATTCAATCAATTCAGTAATTTTGTGTTTAAATGGTTTTGATCTTAAAAGTAAATTTTGTCTAGATTCCGTTTACCTTCTTGAATTGCCTATAGATAAAAGACATCTAGATTAGTGACAATGCTCGCAAGTCGCAATATATCTCCAGGTTAGATAATGTAGATGATGATTTAATTGGACAATCTTCAGTGCCACAAAATCTGATCACTACACTGGAAGTGTGGAATTTCGTAATTTAACCCGAAAGTGCACACCTGCTTGTCCCAAAATAATTTTCTTCCTTTTCTTCTTCTTCTTTTCACGCGGGAAGCTTCAAAGGGATGTCGGGTCTGTTGTCAATCTCACGAGGATCCTTCAGAGGAGAAGAAGATGATAGAGAGGAGAGAGGGAGGGTGAGAAGAGTACTAGGAGTCGGCACCTAGGCTATTGTTGGACTCGGCACCAACAAGGGATTTTGCATCCTTTCAGCAGGAACATAGTTTGCAAACACAATTTTCATTAACTCAATGATTTATTGTCCTTCATCTATCAAGGGCCATGCCTTATATAGGTTACTGCTTTACATCCATAAACTTCCACATCTAATGTGGGACTAAAATAAAACATAACTTGACTTGCACACCAAGTCTTAAAATAATGATAATTATCATAATTAAATAATATAAAAATAATAAATAAATATAAAAATAAAGCATTAAGATAGCTAGGCATTCATGGGCCATCGGCTTTGGGCTGATTTTTCCTCGAAATCTGTGTGCGCTTGATATGCTCAGTATCAATCGCTTCCGCTGCGAAGGACTCGTCCTCAGATTGAGCTCGAAGAACGTAAGTAGATGTAGCGTTGAGGTTAACTCCACCGTGGTAGTGTCTCATCATGATAGTGTCTCAGAATTAATAGTTGGTGGTATAGACCTAATGGATGGTGTTACGCTGGACTAGTTACCTACTTACCTCCCTAGTCCCAAAGGAACATATTGTTGGCGTCTAAGTGGGGATAAAAGTGTGGAAAGTCGTGGCACGAGCTACTGATTACGATGACCTTGGCGAGCTGATGTGCAAACTTGAAAGAGATACATCCAGGTGAAACAGGAGAAGTACTCGTGCCGGGGGTAGAAGGTCTTGCCCGATGAAGTCAACGATCATGGGCAATATGCTGGAGTTGACACCCAGTAATGGCTTGGCATGTAGTGAGTACTCCACAGAAGGCAAGGGTGGAGGAGCAGGTCCATTGGACGTAGTGGTGAACGATCCACTGTTGGCGGAGGTTCCACTGAGTTTGGAGGCTCGATTGAAAGTGAAAGCTCATTGTACTGTGGAGTCTCCTCAGAAATTTTCACTGATGGCACCGATGAAGGTGAAGATACACTATGAGCTCCAATTTTGTCGCCATTATGCTTGGCGAAAGACCAATCTTAAAATTTCATGTTCGATTTTTGCTTCTAGGTATGCCATCTTGATTTGAGGGTCATAGAAGGACTGATCATAATGATATGACACTATGATAGGAGATATGATACCAAAGCTGATGCAGGACAAAAATGAGGGTCTCGCGGAATTAATGAAACACCCTCGAATCATGCCAAAGAGAGGATTAAATAAGGAAGAATATCGCCTGGATGATTTCTCGAGTGGACAAGCGAACGACAAAAAAGATTTGCCTGACTAAAAGGGCTGATATCAGCAACAATGATAACAAGAGGGCCCGTCGAAGGTTTGGGCTGCTGTTTCATAAAGGGGAACAAAGAGAGAGCGACCGAGGCTGATTACTGTTTCGTGAAGAGGAATGGAAGGTCGAGGCTCTTCTTCTTCTTGCTTCTTCTTATCACGTGGGGAAGCTTCGAAAGGATGCCGGGTTTGCTGTCGATCTCACGAGGATTCTTTAGAGGAGGAGAAGGTGATATAGAGGAGAGAGAGAGGTGGAAAAGACCACTAGGAGTCAACAACTAGGATTTTGTTAGAACTTAGAGTCGACATCAATGGGTGCCTTTGGATCCTTTCAGTAAGAACGCAATTTGCAAACACAATTTTTTTAAATTTAATTATTCATTGCTCTTCATCTAACAAGTACCAGACCTTATATAAATGGCTGGTTTACATCCATACAATGTTTAAAAAAACATTCAAGACGTACGCCTCAAGGCGAGGTGGTCATGTGCTGCCTCGAGGTGCATGCCTCAGTATGAGCAAATATTTGAATTTTTCACTCAAGTACAAATTTCAAAGACTCGCTTCGAGGGAGCGGAGTACAAAATGTATATCAGGAGATTGCGGGGAAATCCGTCTTTGATCCTTTGATACTCGATTTCGAAGTACAAAGATTACAACAAGTGAGAAAATGAAAAGAGAAGAGCGTTGCGGTGCTTGATCCTTCCGGGCTTCGCGCGTGATCGGCTAGGGGCTTTGCTTTACTCTTCTTCTCCTAGAATCTTCACTTGTTCTTCGCTTGTTCTTCGACTTGCTTTGGACTTGAATCTTCAATTTTTTATCTTCGATCTTCGGTCTTCGATTTTCTTTGGTTTGCTTCGATCTTCGATCCTTCTTCTCCGGGATTTCTTGGAGCTTTGAAGTATCTTCAGTCGGGAGCCTTGTAGGTTCTTCTTGCTATGGCCCAAAGATCCTTTCTTCTCTTCTTGTCCCTCCTTTTATAAGGGTCGAAGTAGTTATTGTAGAGAATAACTACTTCGAGTGGTTGAAGCAACCTCCTGGCGGTTTCTATAACTTCCCTTGGATGGTTAGAGAAACTTCCAGGTGGTTTATATAACTCCTTGATGATTAGGATCATATTCAGGTGGTTTTGTAACTTCCACTGGTAGTTTAATCCTTTTGAGTTTGAGTGAACCGGTCTGATTAAAACGACTTATGGTTCGAGTCTTAAAATCCGAGTCGACTTACTGCGACTCAGATTTTAACAAAGTTAACTCTTGATCCGGTCCTTTCTGACTTGGTGGATTCAACGAGTTTATCGAATCTAGCGTAAGCTTATTTGTAGAAGCTTAAGCTTGACTATTCTTCGGCCTTGTATGTCGGCTTGTCGAAGGATGCTCATCTCTAAGTATCATTCTATTGACTTAGATATAGCCTTTGGATGATAGGGATATAGTACTTTCCTTACTCTCAGACTTGGTCAAATTTCAGAGCGTAAGGAAGCAAGAAAAATTTCCTTGGTCATCAAGGAAATAAAGTATAAGGAAGCAAAATTTCCCTGGTCATCAGGGAAATAAAGTCTTCCAGACTTAGCCAAATTTCTGAGTGTAGGCAAAAATTTTCCTGGTCATCAGGGAAATAAAGTGTAAGGAAACAAAAATTTCCCTGGTCATCAGGGAAATAAAGTCTTCCAGACTTAGCCAAATTTTTTAGTGTAAAGCAAAATTTCCCTGATCATCAGGGAAATAAAGTCTTCCAGACTTAGCCAAATTTCTGAGTGTAGGCAAAAATTTCCCTGGTCATCAGAGAAATAAAGTCTTCCAGACTTGGCCAAATTTTTGAGTGTAAGGCAAAATTTCCCTGGTCATCAGGGAAATAAAGTCTTCCAGACTTAGCCAAATTTCTGAGTGTAGGCAAAAATTTCCCTAGTCATCAGGGAAATAAAGTGTAAGGAAACAAAAATTTCCCTGGTCATCAGGGAAATAAAGTCTTCCAGACTTAGCCAAATTTTTGAGTGTAAAACAAAATTTCCTTGGTCATCAGGGAAATAAAGTCTTCCAGACTTAGTCAAATTTCTGAGTGTAGAGAAAAATTTCCCTGGTCATCAGGGAAATAAAGTATAAGGAAGCAAAATTTCCCTGGTCATCAGGGAAATAAAGTCTTCCAGACTTAGCCAAATTTCAGAATGTAAGGAAGCAAAATTTCCCTGATCATCAGGGAAATAAAGTCTTCCAGACTTAGCCAAATTTCTGATTCTCTAGCTTTAGGCAATATTTCAATGTCTACAGCCACATATAAAAGCCTACGCCTGCACAGCAAGAGGCGTACGCCTTTGTCCGAGGCGCTCCTCAAGGCGTTTGAGGCGTACGCCTCTTGTTGCATGTGTGAAACATAGGGCGGGGAGTGATTAAAATCAAGGTTTGGTGGGGAGCACTAAGGGTTTGATAAGTAAATCATACCCATGGGCCATTTTTGAACCCATTGAAACTTCATAAACCCTTTTAGATCTTCTCTTTAGGTTTTGAAACCGTTTGTCCTCAAAAACCCAAAATCAATATCTAGTGCTCATTTATTCTTCGATTTCGATTTCGAAGCTTGCATTCTTTTTCCTTTGTGGATTGTCTACCAACTACAAGTGGGAGATCAAGATTTGTTTCATTTTTAGAAGTATGAATCATGATCTTGCTTCTTCTACTAGTTTTTTCTATGATTGTTTTTGTAATTTATGATTCTCATGTGTTTGTATTATTGTTTGTTTTTTTGAATTTTGACAATGTTGATCCTATGTTGGTATTTTATTGCTTGTTGTTACTTGCTACTTAATTATTATCTTGAATATTAAAGAATGAAGTTTGTTTGAGCAATTTGACTTACCATTTTGTTGTTAGATTACTCGATGGAGTCCTGAAGCGTGTCATATAATGTATTTTCTAACATATTGTGATTTATTATGCATATTTAGTTCAATTATCATTACACATTCAATAATAGTATTTATTCTGATTTTTTTCTTTCTAATTTTTTTTTACCAAAATGCCTTGAAAAAATTCGAGGCTTACGCCTCAAGGCTCATGCCTCGCTTCTCCAGAGGAAAAATGCCTTGGTACTCCTTTTGCTTTTTTAAACATTGCATCCATAGACTTCCACATCCAATGTAGGACTAAAATAAAGCATAACTTGACTTGCGTACCACATCTTAAAATTACCCGAATTAAATATTCCGAAAATAATAAATAATTATTAAAATAAAGCAGTAAGCTAGCTGAGCCTTCATAAACCGTCACATCTGGGCTGATATTTTCTTTTGGCTCTTGGATCTTGGTCGTCACATTACATGCAATGGATCATTATTTTGCGTGATATGAAATATCTATAAATTAAAATGTATGATCTTCCATTATGAAGCTTTCCAGGCAAGCTAAGCTCATTGGATTGAGTTTAGCTTCGGTTATACTCAAAAGGAAATGTATGGGAAAATTTTGGGAAGAATCGAGACCCTATAGAATTTTGGGAAGAATTGAAAGAAAAGCTAAAAGAAAACACTCCCAACATACTATATGGGACAATTGATGAGGCAATTGTGCTCGTTGAGATATGGTTCACTGATCATGATCAAGTGCACAGAGAAGTTTGACGAGTTAAATAGTCAAAGAGGATATTAATGAAGAACTTGAAACTAAGTTGCTAGGTTCTTAATGGATTAAGGGCTGACATCCAAAAAGAAATATGATCCCTAACAATGTTGGTTCGTTGGATCAAGCTTTAAAGCTATCTCTAAATTTCAAAAGGTACCTTTGATTGTCATCTAACAGGAGGTTTGCTTCCCAAGTTATCAGATTTGTTCTGGTCAAAATCATGGGAGCAAGTTACTAAGGACCACTACTTGTGATTCGAATATTATCTGGAGTGAGTAGCAATCCCCAAACCTTCCCCAAGACTCCAAAGGGAAATATGTGTTTACTGAGTTATAAAAAAAGGACAATATAGCACGATTATGTTTTAGGTGTCATATTTCCAACCACCATGCCTATGGCTATCAGTGTGTCTCTGACACCAATACCATCACATGGGCATCGATGTAGAACCCGAAGATCCGGTTAAGAAGTAGTCCATATTCCAGAAGAAGAGATTACTGATGATTACGATGAGCAAATAGATGTTGAGGAAAGCCCCTCACCACGTAATGGGATGTGTCATAACCTCAGAAAGGATTGAGGAGGACTGTAGACACACTAGCACCTTGCACTCCTACAAACACAGTGGTAAGAATTATAAGGTAAACGGTAATAGAGGTAGTAGTATGAACGTAATCTTTTACAAAGAGTAGAGAATGTTTAACACAAGGCTCCAGTTTTCTTCATCTTATCATCCTCAAACTGATAGGGTGGTGAATAGAAGTCCCGGTGATCTGTTATGTAGTTAGTTGGTGATCAATTGACCACGGGGGATGAAATTCTACATTTGCTGAGTTCCGTTATAATGTTTTGTAACTTGCATGACCAGCCTTAGCCCTTTCGAATCATTTCTGGCACCAACCTCAAAAGACCATTGTTTTGATACCCCTTCCTCTTGACTGTTGACCCAGTGAAGCTGCATCTATTCTAGATTGTCCTACACCATATGACCTTTTGAAGGTGATTCCAAGATTCTAACCAGGAAAACGTAACGCATATATATAACGAGTGACTTTTTGACTTTAATGTTACCTTTATTTATTGTTGTTTTCTAGATCAAATTAAATGGTGCTACTCCATGTTAATCCAAGTTTTCGAATCTTGACTGTTGTTAATACTGCTTAATGTAAATCTAGGTGGTAGACCTCCTTGAATGTTTAGAGTACTGCCTATGAAGCACCGACACTCTCGGGACCTCAACGTGTCCGTGTCCGACACGTGTCGGACACCGACACTCGTCCGACACTCTCCGACACGTGTCGGACACACCAGAAAACGTGTCTTCTATGAAGAAAGATTGTCCGACACGTGTCGGAGCGTATCGGATGCGTGTTGGAGCGTGTCGGATATTACCAGAGAGACTTTTTTCTCATTTGAAGATGTTGGGGTTCTTGAGATTGCAAATCTTTCCATCAATGAACCGGATATGGAGGCCGTGGTCTTCACGTCGATGGTGATGATGTGGTAACACTTGACGTTGGCCTTGATGGATGATGATTTTATGCGTGTTCTATTTGTTTTTTGTGTTTTTGAAAGTTTGAAACTATACACTTGAATCATTTATGATGTTTGTTGGAGACTTTTTTAGTTAACTATTAGCATTATGTTTGATTATAAATCATGATATAAGACTTGTTGTATATATATATATATATATATATATATATATATATATATATATATATATATATATATATATATATATATATATATATATATATATATATATATATATAATTCAGTGTGTTCCCTAACGTGTCCATGTCCTGGTTTTTTGAAAAATATCGTGTCGGCGTGTTCGTGTCGTGTCCGTGTCTGTGCTTCTTAGGACATATGGAGCATACCAGCACAGGAAGATATGCAAAGACTAATACAAGACATGCAACTAGCACAAGGATACCCTAGGGTTTTTCTATTCTTTGGGAATCTAAACTACTTTTAATTGATTTCATGTGGTTATTAAACATATTTTGAACATTCAAACGTGATTTTTGATCATCATGAAATAGCATTTTAAGCAAACTAATGGCACACACTGTTTGCTAAATGATGATTAGCACATCTCAAACAAGTGCAGTATGTCGACATGGTACCTAATGGTAAGCATTCCATGCTAAAGCCTTGAATGGGATTGGTGCAACACGAGATACTTATGCGTACATGTGGAACCATATTGTGACTTATTATCCACAATCATGTCATGATCATACATGTTTAATTCGCTCAGTTTTCATGATGGATTGCTTATTTGTTGGAAGGATCTTCAAACAAATACTTTTACTTTCTTTTGCACCGGGTGCACTTAAGTCAACTACACCTAGAGTAGGTATTTATTCCAGTTAACTTTTGCAAAAGTGATATGCAGTTCCATAATTCTGGTTGATGATCTATTCTCATTATGGTTAGTCATGTGGAAAGAGGAGCACACAGAAACTTGCCATACTCTTCACAGTGACAGAATATCATAAATCAATTTTAGATCATTGGAGGATCCATATTGACAGTAATCCTCAAAGCAGATTCCAATGAGATAGAGAGATCACATACATGGATTTCAAATTCAACATGACATGCAAATCTAACAGATCAAAGGGTTGAGAGATTATGCATAATCAAGGTTCAACAAATAATTTATGGTCAAAGGGTTTGCAGATTATGCCTGATCAAGGATTAAATTTTTTGTACATTATTATGATTGATTTTAATTATAATAACTCTTACATACTGCATAGCATGGAATAAAAACCGGCCGATAGTGAGCCGATACGACTCGGTTTTGGACAGAGTTGGTACCAATACCCCGCATTGTGCCTCATATTGGTCAATACCGAGCTCGTATCGTTCCCGGCCGAGTCAGGTAGGTATTGGTATGACTCGGTCTGACAGCTCTTTTGGTTTTATTTTTGAATTTTTAGGAATTAAAAAATGTTAATTCAATATTGTTTTGACCGAATCGGCCGATACCTTGTCGTATAGTCCGGTACGATTCAGCTAACCGATACCCTTATTTTATACCTTGTTGCATAGCAAACCTCTCTTTCCATTCTTGTGTGAAGAAGTGAAGCACCATCAATAGGAAGCACATGAACCATATTTTTAAGATAGAAAAATGAACGAAGATTGCTGCCAAAGACTTCTTTAGACTTTTGGTCTAATCAGCCTGATCTAATTCTTGTAGTCTTGTTCCCATTTAAAGAGGAAATATCAGATCTAGAGTTATTAGGGATGGCAATTATTCGGGTTTATCGGCTACCCGACCCGACCCGACCCTATTGGGACGGGTTTGGGATGCTCTAAAACGGGTTTGGGATGGGTTTGGGAATTGCATTTAAAACCCGGTCGGGTTCGGGTTTTACTCCAACCCGTCCCGACCCGACCCGGGTATATAACCTATCAGGCTATCATATGAGTCTTGACTCTTGAATTCTCCACAATGCACAAGTGCACGGACGGCAGTACACGGGTTTACCGATCGGGCCGACCGATTGGAGAAGATCTGACCATGGGTGTGATGCACACGGTTAAACTGGGATACGATCAATTGCCAATTGGAGAAGATATGAACTTCAAATCTTATGCCATCGTGCAGCTGTGATGCACCCGAGTCTACCGACCGGGCCGACCGATTGAAGAAGATCTGAACTCCTAATCATGCATCGTGCGGTTGTGAAGCTAAATATGCAGTTTTGGTGAAGCCGACCCGACCCGACCCGACCCGATCCGATCCGCAATGCATAAACGGGGCGGGGCGGGGCGGGCACGGGTTTTTTCAATGCTAATTGGGACGGGTTTAGCAATTACCCTCAAAACCCGACACGGGTTTGGGACGGGTATGGACGGGATAAAATATAATGGGGCGGGTTCGGGATAGGGCCGACCCGCCCCAAACCCGACCCGTTGCCATCCCTAAGAGTTATGTAGAGTTAGAATTTTGTTGAGATTTATATTTATTCCTGCTCATTATACCTAGTAACTTGAGATATAGACATGATCTAGTTCTGGTTCCTCCATGCCTTTGCGTTTTAGTTCAGTTAACACTTCACACTGCTCATTGGATCTTTGTCTTACCATACCACCACATACCATCAAAAGCTTGGCCCAAATGCATTCGTAAGAGGCTTTTTTTGCAACTCATTCGATAAGAACATCATGGTAGCATCATCTTTATGTGTCACATTTTCCATATTATAAGGTGGTAATAAGGTGCTCATAGCCTCATACAATGAAATTAGAGTATTATGGTTTTATCTTCATCCCCACTTGAAATTATATACATAAGCGTAACTAAATAAAGATTTGAATATAATCTCTTCGTGATTTATTGAGCTTCTCCTAGGGCCTTGTGGTGAACACCCCCCCCCCCCCCCCCCCCCCCCCCCCCATTATCATCGGCATCATCAAAATTTTATCCTCTTTAAAAGAATTTCCTACTGTTTTTCAAAGGAATGTCAACCCCTAAGATTGGTGCTGAACTGAAAATCTGAGCAAGGGAACATGGCAAGGAGTGGCCTGCCAAAGAAACCTAGAAGACGAGTTGGTAGGGAGATAGACATGTCTCATTTATTACGCAATAAAACCTCATGCAATTAGGGAGCAATTGTCCATGGTTCCCCTTGAGCAAAAAATCTAGAGGATTCGAAGGCAAAATGATCTAGTGAATTGCATTCCTCTATATAGCTTAAATCTTAGCCAAAGAGCATAAGTAGAAGAAACATTCCCTGAAAAGAAGTGTTAAAGGAAATCTGATGCAGTTCAACCTAACATAGAACAACGAAGCAGTTCAACCTAACATAGAACAACGAAAGATGACATACTAGACACAATGCAAATTGAGGATGTGACAAAGTGTTCAAGTTGGATTCGAAAGTCTTACTCTAACCTCCCTCACTTGCTCAAAGCAAAGTTGGGATAAGGGAGATACAACAGTTTTCCCCAGAAACTGTCCTGCAACTTTGCAGTTTTAAAATTTACAAAATTTTCTTTCTGCCCAAAGAGAGAGATGAGCATTTTCGTGAGGAGATAATTTTTCTTGCCCCTTTCAAATAGTTTTAGCTATGCATGCGTATTAAAAGTCTTTAGGATTGCTAGTAGTATAGGATAATGATTAAGTTTAGCTGGACAATGAAGAAATTTTAGTGTTTGTATGCGCAGAAAAAGATCCGGGTTGTCTTTATTGCAAACACACGAAGATTACAGAGGCTGGGACCCGGGGACTCGGGTGCGGCGAATATTCGATTAGGAGATTGTGGGAGAGATCCTCTGGAGGGTCCCTTTGATCCGTGTCTCCACGTGGTATTCGTGCGAGAGCTCTGAAGGGGTTGCCCAGGACAGAGGTCTTTACAGGGTGAGGGTTCTTTGAGAGGCTATGGAGTATCCGCCGTTGCTTTTGTCCCTTCTGTGCTTCGCGCTTTCTCGGCTAGGGGGTTTCGACTTCGTTCCTCGGTCTTTGTGTCTTCCTCGATCCTTGCTAGACCTCGGCGTCCTTGATCGTCGGTTCACGGCGTCAATCGTGCTTTTGGCGTCGGCTTTGGCTTTCGGCTTTGGCGTGGCTCTGGCTTTTGCTTTGCTTTGGCGCTTGCGCTTGAACGTAGACGGGTAGAGACTTGCGATGCTTTAGTTCTTCCGGACTTCACGTCATATCGGCTAGAACGTGCGGTGCTTTGCTCGTGACTGGCGTAGTTACTTGGCTTTGGCACTTGCGTTGCTTTGGCGCGGGCTTTACCGGGGCTTTTGCTTTGGCTCCTTGCGTTGGCTTTTGCTTCGGTGTTGACTTGATCTTCTTCTCGAACGGCGATGGCTAATTCTTCAAGGCTTCTTCCGGCTTCCTCGACGGTTATGGCGTCGGCTTCACTTTCCTTCTTCTCCGGGCTTCTTTGGTTTGATCGGAGTCGAAGGCTCTGCTTTGAAAATGACAGGTGTAGCGCTGGCTTTGCTTCTCTTCTTCTCTGGGCTTCTTTGGCGTGATCGGAGTCAAAGGCTTCTTTTGAAGATGGCGTGGGTAGCACCGATCTCTATGTGACGGTTGTGGCGTCGGCTTCGCTTCTCTTCTTCTTTGGGCTTCTTTGGCGTGATCAGAGCCAAAGACTTCTTTTGAAGACAGCTGGGGTAGCACCGATCTCTATGCGACGGTTGTGGCGTCGGCTTCGCTTTTCTTCTTCTCCGGGCTTCTTTGGCGTGATCGGAGTCAAAGGCTTCTTTTGAAGACGGCGGGGATAGCACCGATCTCTATGCGATGGTTGTGGCGTCGGCTTTGCTTCTTTTCTTCTCCGGGCTTCTTTGGTGTGATCGGAGTCGAAGACTTTGCTTTGAAGATGACGGGTGTAACGACGCTTCGGGTGTCCCTCTCCAAGCTTTCTTCTTCGTGAATAGAGCGGACGTTTGTCGAAGGCAACAGGGTGATGACGCTTCGGTCTTCTTCTCTGGGCTTTTGGGCTTGATCGGAGTCGAAGGCTTGTTGGAGACGACGGGGTAGTGCTGCTCCTATCTTCTTCTCCAGCCTTTGCTTCTGGCGTCTTCGGAGTCGAAGGGTTCTTCTTCTTCGAGCTTTCTTCTTCGTGCACGGAGTCGAAGGCTTGATCTTCTTGTGCAAGGATCTTCACTTTGATGAGAACTTTCAATGGACTAAGCCGGTCCCGAAGGGATAGGCTTACCCGTGCCTCGTGAAGCCTTGGGTCGATGAAGAGCGCGTCTTCTCTTCTGCAGAGCTCCTTCGCCTTGTCTTCAGCTCCAGTTCTGACCCCTTCGACCTTGCGACGATTGTGGCGTTGGCTTCTTCTCCAGGCGTATTTGGCGTAATCGGAGTTGAAGGCTTTGTTGAAGATGACGGGTGTAGCGCCGCTTCGGGTATCCTTCTCCAAGCTTTCTTCTTCGTGAATGGAGCGGATGCTTGTTGAAGACGACGTGGTGTTGCTGCTTCAATCTTCTTATCCGGACTTTTGGGCTTGATCGGAGTCGAAGGTTTGTTGGAGACGACGGGGTGATGCCGCTCCGATCTTCTTCTCCGGCCTCTGCTTTTGACGTCTTCGGAGTTGAAGGGTTGTTGGAGACGACGGGGTGATGCCGCTTCGGTCTTTTTCTCCGGCCTTTGCTTCTGGCGTCTTTGGAGTTGAAGGTTTCTTCTTCTCCGAGCTTTCTTCTTCGTGCACGGAGTCGAAGGGATGATCTTCTTGTGCAAGGGTCTTCACGTTGATGAGGACTTTCGATGGACAAAGCCTGTCCCAAAGGGATAGGCTTGCCCGTGCCTCGTGAAGCCTTGGGTCGATGGAGAGCGCATCTCCTTTTCGGCAGAGCTCCTTCACCTTGTCTTCAGCTTTAGCTCCTTCTCCTTCGACCCGGCGACGGTTGTGGCGTCGACTTCTTCTCCGGGCATATTTGGCGTAATTGGAGTTGAAGGCTTTGTTGAAGACGACGGGTGTAGTACCGCTTCGGGTATCCTTCTCCAAACTTTCTTCTTCGTGAATGGAGCGGGCATTGTTGAAGACGACGGGGTGATGCCACTTCGTTCTTCTCCAGGCTTTTGAGCTTGATCGGAGTCGAAGGCTTGTTGGAGACGACGGGGTAGTGCCGCTCTGATCTTCTTCTCCGGCCTTTGCTTATGGCGTCTTCGAAGTTCAAGGTTTCTTTTTCTCCGAGCTTTCTTCTTCGTGCACGGAGTCGAAGGGATGATCTTCTTGTGCAAGGGTCTTTACTTTGATGAGGACTTTCAATGGACTAAGTCGGTCCCGAAGGGATAGGCTTGCCCGTGCCTTGTGAAGCCTTGGGTTGATGAAGGGTGCGTCTCCTCCTCTGCAAAGCTTCCTCGCTTCTTGCCATCCGACTTTTTGAGCCTTCCCCCTCCTCCTCTATTTATAGGTGAAGGGGGGAGGGGAGAGATATGAGAAGATTTATTTGAATCCCTTTAATATCTCTCCCATAACTACCCAAGATTTATTCTTCCATTGATGAGGGGAATAAACCTTTATTTGCTTTCCTTTTCTGACGGAGTAGTTATGGCTCAATCCATTTTGAATTTATTTGAATCTTGCACATAAAGTCGATGGCGACCCGGCTTCTTTTCTTGTCCGTCGGATCGAGGGATCGGCACAGATCCACACTTATGTAGACGTCATACGCAACCTCCCCCCGCGCATGGCGGTCTTTCTTTCCTTTTTCTTCTTTCCTTTTCTTTTCTTTCCTTTCTTTTCTTTCTTTCTTTCTTTCTTTTCTTTCTTTTTTTTTTCTTTCTTGAATGGCCGGCCACCCCTAAAGGGGTTCGGATTTCTAGAAGGGGGCCGGTGGGCCCCACTTGGGGATGGGCCCACCCGGCCTCTTGTTTGGCGCGGGTCAGCTTCGGTTTGGCCCCCCTGAGTCGGTGCATGCGAGTCGAGTTCGGGTCTGGGTCCAAGTGCGCGTCGGATTTGCCTCCGAGTCGGTGCATGCGAGTCGGGTCCGGGTCCGAGTGCGTGTCGGGTTTGCCTCCGCATTGGTGCATGCGAGTCGGGTCCGGGTTAGACACAATTTGTGTGTCTACAGTGTTGAATAAAACTGCAAAGTTTGTAACTTTTTGGTAGAGGCTTTTCACCATATTGTTTTGCATCCCTTTCATAGTGAAAGAGGAATTGTTGAGTAGGGGTGTAGTTGAAGAGTGATGCAGACGAGCCTACTACGTGCAGCTTTTCTACAGCTGATGGCGTATTTTCATCCGCGCCGGAGATCCAGGAACCCGATCGTCGATCCGTCTGCATCAGTGGAAAGCTTAATTGAAGCCCTACAGTTTTGGTTTTTACTTTATTTCGATCCGACCAGCGGATCGTTAGTTATTTCAGTTTTTATTTCTGGTTTGGGTAGGTGCGAGCCATGTTCGCATCCGGTTCGAGCCACAGATGCCGAACTGACTCGTTTCTGTGTTTACTTTTTAGCCGTAGGATGTTAGGTTAGAATAGATCTCAACGGATGAGATTCGAAGGGGAATTAAAATCCCAAAAATCCCTCACCTAAGCCCACCGGCCGGCCTCTCTCTCTCTCTCTCCCGCGGACAGCCCCTCTCACCCGCACGTCTCTCTCTCTCTCTCTCTACCCGACCGGCCCCTCTCTCTCTTCTTTCCTTTCTTGTTTTCTTTAGTTGTTCCCCTATTTATTCTAAAAACCCTAATTGCAAAGGGAGATGAATTGAAATTGAAACCCTAGATTGAAGAAGCGTGTGCGCTTGTTCGGTTATCCCTTCCGAAGAAATCCTCTCTGCTTCTTGTCTACTTCTTCCTTCCGCACGCTTCTACCCCGTCGCCTCGCTATTCATCCTCGGCTTCACGGAAGATCGACGTGGAGTGTCTTCTTCTTCAAGATCATCGTCTCGGCTTCTTCGTCCCGTCTTCTGAACCACACCTCCCCCTTCCGCGCCATTCCTCTGCAACATCGGAGCATCGGAAAGCTGCCGGCATTGACCAAAGCACGGTGAGATCGATCCTCGATAATTTTCATGTGATAACCTGCTTTCTTGCAACCGGCCCTATTGCTGATTTCATTGTAGGAACCCTAAAATTCTGTTTTCCCGAGAGTCTCATCCGTTAGGGTTTATTCGTTTAGATCTTTATTTGTTCTTGAGACATTGGCATATTATTTGAGATAGTGATTGTTATCATTGCTGAAATTCAGTCCTTATAATCTGAAATTATTGTTCTTATTGTCAGTTTTATGATCTCATTGACTTAAATCTGATTGGGGATTGAATGAATGTTGAATAGTGATTCTAAACATTGCTGAAATTTGTTTACATATGCTGAAATCTGATGTTTAATGTTCTAAATTCTGCACTTGGACTTATTTGAGCATACGCATCGCATCAAGTTGGTATCAGAGCGCACTAGTCGTCGCGTTCTTACGCAACGGCCGGTCCTCTCGCATCATTCGCATCATTGCCTGTTTGCTGAAATTTTTTTTTATTTGCCTTCTTTCATTTTAGTTTGTATCTTGCATTAGCTAGTCACACGCATCGCGTGTCGCATCCATATTAGGGTCATCCCTTTCTCTCGTGATTGAATCGATAGCATCTACTAAACAATCTAGAATGGCTGGATCGTCTCCGCCCCGTACTTGGCAGGATGCCTTCATGAGGCAACAAGATAACATTGAGAGGCTTCAGACCCAAATAGAAACCTTGACCTTAGCCTTTAATAATTCCCAGAATCCACCGCGACCCCGTCGCGAACACAGGACTAGAGCGTCACCCGGGCGTAGTGAGTTAGACCTAGGGTCAGGAGGTGACAGCGTCAGTTCCTCTGATGGATCTGAGCGGCAAAGTAGGCAAAGTCATAGGAGATCGAAATCTCATTGGGGCTGGGATCAGGGCATTAAGATAGAAATTCCTGAGTTCGAAGGTAGGATGGACCCCGAGGAGTTCCTAGAATGGGCCGAGAGAATCGACCAGTATTTCGAGTGGAAAGAAATCCCCCGCGACAAACAAGTCAAGTTTGTCAGCCTTAAATTGAAAGGTCATGCACTGATTTGGTGGAAACAGTTGCAGACCGCTAGGGGTAGGAAAGGGAAAGAAAAGATTTCCACATGGACACATATGCGAGGAAAAATGCAACAGAAGTTCCTCCCTTCTGATTTCAAGCAGAACGTGTTCCAGAAATTTCAGAACCTGCGACAGGAGCATAAATCTGTAGACGACTACACTAATGAATTCTACAAGCTCCAAGCTCGGAACGATCTGCACGAAGATGAAGAGCAGAGCGTCGCTAGGTATGTCAACGGTCTCAAGCCTTCAATTCAGGAGGTGGTGTCCCTTCACGACTTGTATCAGGTCAGTGATGCACACCGTCGGGCCAAGAAAGTCGAGTCTCACTACTCCCGATCTGCGTCCCGACGATATGACATCACCAGGGCGCCATCCGGATCCGTTAGTAGACCACTCCCTGGACCTTCACCTGTAGCTGGCACAGTTCCCGCGCCCACTGAGAAGGGTAAAGGAGTCCTAGGACCCAACCCGAGTCAGATAAAGTGCTTTAAATGCAACCAGCCGGGTCACAAGTCCGCCGACTGTCCTCGCCGTCAATTCCATCCACAGACAAATCTTGCGGATAATGACGAGGATAGTCACGAATCTGATGGGGAACACTTTAATGAATTAGTCTTGGAGGGGGATGATGTGACTGCACCACTGTTGGTCATTCACCAGTCGCCATCGCCCCAAGCACCCAAAGCGTTGTTACCCCACGAGCTCTGTGGAGGACCACCTAAGCCACACTGCAAGAACCAGAGGTTCGAACTATTCCGAACAATCTGCACTGTCAACGGAATGGACCTTTGTCTCTTGATCGATGGAGGTTGTACCACCAATCTGATAAATGAAAGGGTAGTTAGGAGCAAGAAATGGAAAGTTAAACCATTAGCTCACCCTTACAAGATATCCTGGCTAGACAACACCACGAGTCAGCTGGTAACTCACTGTTGTTTGGCAAAGTTATCCATTGGGCTGCAATATATAGATGAGATCTGGTGCGATATCATTCCGCTAGAGGTTGCTGATGTTATCTTAGGGCGTCCATAGCAGTTCGACCGAGATGTCCAACATCACGGTAGAGCCAACACCTATACTTTCCTGAAGGATGGCATCAATGTCACCCTATGGCCTACATGTTTTAGGAAACACCGATCCCATGCACCTCAAGCCCTTCTGAGTCAGAGTCCGTCCATACCACCAATCGCTGAAAACTTAGTTGGATGTCCATCTGCTTTACTGAAGATTGATAAGGGATTAGAGAACATTTTGAATTCCATTGCATGCACATCGCATTTAGAGTCGGTAGGCATTCATGACACTTGCATTCATCATTTGCCTGCCTTCCATTCATTCATAGATCATTCATATGTGCATCCCTATTGTCATCCAAGTGTTGAGTTAAGCAATAACGACGATTTTGGCATGTTTGATCATTTTTCGAAGCAAATTACTTATGAATCATGCTTTCAACTTTCAACCAACCCATCATCTTTAATTTTTCGAAATCATAACACTTGGCATGATGGATTCTTTAATTTCTCATTTTATTCACTGCATCCGGACAATGATGACATGACATATCTTCCTGGTTTAGAATCCCCTTGTTTTGCACCGTGCGCCGGCCATTTTGTGCAACACATTACGCACCCGCAACCCACGGCCTTTCAAGTATACCATTGCCAATCGCGCAAGCCGATGACCCGCAGCACATTATGCTCCCGCGGCCTTTCTTTTCACATGTCATTTAAATTTCATGTCAACCCACATTCCTATTATCACATGAAATTATCTGAGTCTTTTGATGATCTTATCGTGCCGCGGAGGATGTTGGTGTTGACTTTCAGGTCTTCGCTTGGCGGCGAGGGGCAGAGGCTACGAGATGGACTTGCCGTGTACCTGAGGCGGATCACTTGGCCACCGGACCCGGGAGAGCAGTCAGATCAGCGGCAGCGGCTGCAGTTGCTGCCAGGAGAGCCCTCGCCGGACCCAGGACCTGGCTCGACAGGAGTCGAGTTCTTTTGAGTCCGGGGGACTTGATGCAGACGAGCCTACTACGTGCAGTTTTTCTACAGCTGATGGCGTATTTTCATCCGCGCCGGAGATCCAGGAACCCGATCGTCGATCCGTCTGCATCAGTGGAAAGCTTAATTGAAGCCCTACAATTTTGGTTTTTACTTTATTTCGATCCGACCAGCGGATCGTTAGTTATTTCAGTTTTTATTTCTGGTTTGGGTAGGTGCGAGCCATGTTCGCATCCGGTTCGAGCCACAGATGCCGAACTGACTCGTTTCTGTGTTTACTTTTTAGCCGTAGGATGTTAGGTTAGAATAGATCTCAACGGATGAGATTCGAAGGGGAATTAAAATCCCAAAAATCCCTCACCTAAGCCCACCGGCCGGCCTCTCTCTCTCTCTCCCGCGGACAGCCCCTCTCACCCGCACGTCTCTCTCTCTCTCTCTACCCGACCGGCCCCTCTCTCTCTTCTTTCCTTTCTTGTTTTCTTTAGTTGTTCCCCTATTTATTCTAAAAACCCTAATTGCAAAGGGAGATGAATTGAAATTGAAACCCTAGATTGAAGAAGCGTGTGCGCTTGTTCGGTTATCCCTTCCGAAGAAATCCTCTCTGCTTCTTGTCTACTTCTTCCTTCCGCACGCTTATACCCCGTCGCCTCGCTATTCATCCTCGGCTTCACGGAAGATCGACGTGGAGTGTCTTCTTCTTCAAGATCATCGTCTCGGCTTCTTCGTCCCGTCTTCTGAACCACACCTCCCCCTTCCGCGCCATTCCTCTGCAACATCGGAGCATCGGAAAGCTGCCGGCATTGACCAAAGCACGGTGAGATCGATCCTCGATAATTTTCATGTGATAACCTGCTTTCTTGCAACCGGCCCTATTGCTGATTTCATTGTAGGAACCCTAAAATTCTGTTTTCCCGAGAGTCTCATCCGTTAGGGTTTATTCGTTTAGATCTTTATTTGTTCTTGAGACATTGGCATATTATTTGAGATAGTGATTGTTATCATTGCTGAAATTCAGTCCTTATAATCTGAAATTATTGTTCTTATTGTCAGTTTTATGATCTCATTGACTTAAATCTGATTGGGGATTGAATGAATGTTGAATAGTGATTCTAAACATTGCTGAAATTTGTTTACATATGCTGAAATCTAATGTTTAATGTTCTAAATTCTGCACTTGGACTTATTTGAGCATACGCATCGCATCAAAGAGGGAACCAACCCACAACAAACTACACTTGAATAGTTTGATACACTTCGAGGGAATTGTTTCGATTGGCTTCCTTCTCCCTTCATTTCACGCATACATGGTCTTCCTTCTAGATGGCGAGATGCACTACCTTATCTTGATCTTTGATCTTATCCAATGGAAGATTCTTGCGATGCTATTCTTCTTTATTGTTCTCTCCTCTAATTCATGTATTTCTCTATCTGTTCCTTCATCTTACAATCCCTTATGTCCTCATGAGGGCAATCCTTTATTATCTATTAAACATTAATAAACTAAGATTTCACACTCAATTATTGTCAAGTTTGTTTCCATCTCTTGCAAGCTTGCTTGGCATAAGAGATTCTAAACATTTACTTGCTGCATGTCCAAACAATCCTTCTCATCAACCTTATCGATCTCAAACTTTGAATTTAAATTGCTACACATATTAAAGAGCAATCTCTTATAGAGATTTTTGCATGTGATTGTGATCAAAGAGGAGGAGTATTACAAGAGAAAAAATCACACAATTACGAGATGCAAATCCTTCTAGGTCTATGTACACACATAGAGGTGACAAAGCCCTAACTAATCAAATGAGCGTTGATGTGTATACAAATAGCCTTAGGCCTATGCACACTAATTGTCTTAAGCAAAGTTGTGCCATCAAAGCTGCTCTCAAATAGGTCTTAAGCAAACCGAACTCATGAGAGATACGACAAATTTGTTCAACACAACCACTATAAAGTATAAACAATAATGAGTAAACCCCTAAGATTGAGAACATCCATGCCACATTGTGAATGTGGTACTTTTTCCTGAAGTGTAACCCTTAAACATCATGTGAATGCTCTCACGAGACGCGCTGTGATAACAAGGGCTCCTCAAATTTATTTTCGTCTCCTATCTATCACTTGGATATTGGTTCACTTCATGCAATTGCTCTTTGATATCATGACGCCACTTGTGTTGTTGCCCCTTCAATTTCATCTTGAAGTAGGATTGACTATTAAAATTAGTATTATGTCAGAAAAACAACATTTGCATTGCAAGCCTACCGTGAGTCTATGAGTTCTTTTCCTA
Organism: Chamaelirium japonicum; assembly: GCA_947650365.1. Classification (NCBI taxonomy): domain Eukaryota; kingdom Viridiplantae; phylum Streptophyta; class Magnoliopsida; order Liliales; family Melanthiaceae; genus Chamaelirium; species Chamaelirium japonicum. The sequence goes on from OX393552.1 coordinate 54,499,627, forward strand.
TTATACTTATGATCAACAAACCTTTTGATTAAAAAAGGTGTAAGTTATGCTGAACCAAGCTATAACTCTCATCTTGAACCTTAATAAGTTAAATCACAGTTTTCTGAAAACTTCCTACTGAGAATTAGTGCATATATCTGAACGAACAAAATATATCAAGAATGTTTGGTGCTAATTTTTGACTTGATGTTGGCTCTAGTTGTTAAGACACTGCAGTTTTTACTTAATCCATTGAAGAAAGTTTTGTTAATGCTAATTATTTACTAGAATTGAATGTGTTATTTCAACCTTGTCTCTAACTAGTACTTTTAAATCTCTAAACCTCATGAAACCACTATTAGATTTTTCTTGATTGTGGGGATGTATTGCAGGTTCCATTTCAGGTTCCTCTTGAGGTAAATGTTGTTCTTGTTGGTTTCAATGGCGATGGAGGCTACAGATACACGCTGGATTCGCACAAGCTCGAGGATTTCCTGAAAAGCAGTTTTCCGACGCATAGGCCCTCGTGCCTTGAGACGGGCGAGCCGATAGATATCGAGCATCATATTATATATAATGCAATACCTGTAAGATTTCTTTTACTTGATTATGCTATTTCCCCCTCTATGGACCTCTGATTCCTGACTGAAGGCTGCAATAAGTTAGCTTCGATGAGATGGTTTGGTTTGGTGATTACATTATCATCACAACGATGCCTAATAATTGTGAATGCAATTCTAATGATCAAATGTAATGTAGACTCACTAAGTCTAAGCTAGTGCACTTTTATCAAGAATGATGCAATACACCTAAACTAGCATGCTTTTCATGAATTAGTAATAAAACTTAATTAGTAATTCGGAGATATAAAGCTTAACATGTTTGCGTTAATCATCTATTCAAGATTAAGTTATTAGATAGACGAGTGCAAGCAGGTAGTACTCGACTGTTCAGAATGCTGAATAGACAATGGTCTTTTGGGAGTTGAGGAACTCTCAGACAAGGTTTTAAATGTCGTTTTCGGTGTCCATGTCGGTCGGCCAAAAAAAGGAATTTTTTTGTTTTTTGGTAATTTGTCGGTGGAAAATTTGTAAAATGGAAAGACAAATTTTGGTGGAAATATTTCGTTTTTTGGTCAAATTTTGGTTTTTTTCGATGGAAATTTGTTGTTTTTCGGTGAATTTCGATTTTGTTCGTTTGATATGACAAAGATAGAATATTTCAGCAAAACTTCAGGATAACCTTTCTGTGACATAAATATGCATATTTACTTATCTAGGACATTAGATTCATATTTAAAATTTTAAACCACTTAATGATTTACAAAGTAGAATGCCATACAAAATCTCAAAGCCACTCAAAGTCTGAAACTGAAGGTAGAATCTATAACCATAGAATAAATAACGATTGTAGAATAGTTGTACAAAGTACAAATATAGTACTAGAATGCTAAAGTTCCATACAAAATATAAGCATACAACTGCAAACTATTAATACAAGTAAGCATACAATTTATACAATGCTACAAATCCAGAAATTTCTATTTTATTCACAAAGGAAGAATAACAATTGGGAATCCCAGCTTTTCCATCGAAATCCACCGACAAACCGACAAATGTCGATGATGTCACTGACAAATAGCCCGACAAATGAAATAATTGTATAGTCACAGGTTCTTCTCGCCGACAGCACTAGCAAATCACCGACATTTGTCAACATCCACCGATAATGTTGACCGACAAATTGTAATGTCGACAATTCAGACTTTTTTTTTATGTCGGAGTCTCCAAATACCGACATATGTCGATGATTTCGACCGACATTTATCGAAATTTGATTATGCTCTTAGGGTCCAGGGCAGTCTAACAATCAAGGATAGAATCTATTGACCCTTAATGATTTCAATTGATATTCAGGCTCAAAGCAAGTAATGAACCTTTCTCATACTCTTGTATGATTCAAGAACTAAAACAATCCAACAATGATAAAAACAAACAAATTATAGTTGTATGGATTATGGTTTTAATCTCAATGGAAGGCTACACAAGCTCAAGAGGGTGAGATTACAATGATCAAACCAGTGATGTTGAAAGCCTTAGAGGCGAAGGAACACAATAAAAAACCCAAACAGATCCACAAAGGCAATATGGGGTCGACGACACGGTGGATTGGCACCGGAGTGGTTGGGTGGTGTGACGGAAGGTCATAGGATCAAGCAGGCTATAGCCGGAGCCGACGGGGAGCAAACGGGAGGGCGACAGAGTGCGAGTGGCCGACGGACTGGCACACACGGACGAACACGTGGGAGGTGGCCATCTGGCACGGGGAAGCCGGGTCGTGGGTGTGAGCTTTATGGAGAGGAGAGAGATGGGTAGAGGGAGACAATGCAGAGAGTGACTGACGATGACAATGAAGTTGATAATGTTGGCGATAATCTCGACGAGGACGACTACGACATTGATGATCCATCGACGAAGAAGATTTCAAACACCCACCGTAACAATGATTTTTTGACGATAGCCGAGGCTCTCCCCTCAATGGTTTCTCTCACAAGCAAGCCTCAGAGAAAACTCTTTTCTTCATTCATTCATAGCATAATAAAAGTTGATGGCTATATAAAGTGTCTCCAACAAACCGTAATGACTAATGGACTAAAAAACCAAATAAAAGGCCCTTATACATTGGGCTTACATAGTGCATATTTTTATCCCATTTAATATTATGAAAATGCAATCGTAAATAGTTAATATATAAATAAAAAACAAGAAGGGCCCCAATAAGGCATGGCCCAACTACTAGATGTATCTCCAAGACATAGCCCGAGTGCGTGGGTTGTCCTCATCGTATATGCTCGGGTTGAATCCAGTCGAACCGGATTGGTGTCCCCATCTAACATCTGATGTGATCCACCTTGGGCCAAGCCCGTTGGCCTGCCCGAAGGCTCATTCTAGCCTGCCATGAATGGATAAGATATGATATATGATATATCTTATGATATCTTTTAGAATATATTAAGATTTGAGATTTTTATTTTTAGGCAAGTTGTTAGGATAATTATTGGTTTTTAAATTTGTTACCATTTTTATCTTTTCCTTCAGCCTATTTAAAGGGCCCCATTGTAACCATTGAAGAACAGATTATGATGAATGGAAATTGATGGCGGCTGCCTTCGTTGGCTCATGAATTTGAGTTCCTTACCTTGTTTCCTGATGAATTTCAGGCCCCCTCTCATCTAAGCTTCTAATATCTTCTTCTCTGTCACGGTTCTTACCCCCTCCGCCACTTCCCTCTCGGTGATCTCGTATCACTAGTTATCATTTTACAAAGAAAATACAAAAGAAAGATTACACCGCTTTCATTATCGCTCTTTGACGACGTGTGGCTACATCAAATTGGTATCAGAGTTCCGGGCTTCGTGGTGCTCCCGCATTGCGAAATCATCGTCGTCCATCATCACCATCCTTACAGTTCGTCATCCATCATCACCATCCTTACAGTTTGTCGCCATCATCATATGTCATCCTCGCCATCGTCCCTTGCCACATCCGGTACGTCACTCTACCAAAAAAAAAGTGATCAGATCTTTGAAAAAAAATCAGATCTGCTGAAAAAAAAAATGAAGAGAGAGAGAGAGAGCATACTTGTCGCAACCGCTACCCACCTCCTTTGCTCGCCCGCACAACCATCGCAAGCCGCCTGCGAACCCTTCTCCTTTGCCTGCCCTCACAACCATCCACCCATCGAACCGCCTCCTCTGTCCCATGCTCTCGCGCACCCGCAACTATAAAAAAAAAAATTTCTCGTCAGATCTGTGAAAGAAAAAGAAAAGGAAAGAAGGAAAGGAAGAAACAAGAAAAGAGAGAAAAAGGAAAAGAGAAGAAAATAAAAGAGAAAGGGATTTCATACCGCATGTGGCTGTTGCTGTCCTTTGCTGGCCGCCGCCTCCCCTTGCACCCACTGATCATTTTTCCCCAAAAGCATGAGACAAGGAACCGTAACTCTTAGCCTTTTAATTCCCTCCCTCCTTTCCCACTTTAACCGGCCTTTTAATCCCCTCCTTTCTTTCCCACTTTAACCCTCAAACCTGAGCCCTTAGATGTCCAATCCAAAGGCCCACAACAATCACCATTCCCATTGTTTTGAAAACCATTCTCCACTTAAAAAGCCAGACCCGACTTCATATTGGATCCAAACCCGACTTGAAAATAAACCCATTTATACTATTTGGACCATATATTTTGATCCGTTGATCGGATTTGGTTGGACCGAATACTAAAGTTGCACGATTTTTCGAGCCGGATCCACTCGTGCCCTCCGTGCCTCCGCCCAGTCAACCCAGCAGTACAAAATTACGACTTTGCTCTTGCTGCCTATATCGTCATGTACTACCACGGAAATGATTCTGACTTCGGATCCATTCCACTCTTCTCTGGTTGGCGTTATTCTCCATCCTATTTTGAGATCCATCCACCTTATGGGCGTCCTTATGGCCATCATGTTCCCTATCAGACATCCGGGTACACATTTATCTATGAGCAGGTGTCCACCGATCGATTTGCATTCCCTGTACTTCTGAATAGGACGTGCAATGTTGTTTGCACATCGATGATCGAGCTTACAAGCTGAACTTGCCAGTATCACTATTTGTTCAGTGGTTTCTACAGAGGCCTGATACCTATACACGGCAGGAGCGATTTGACTATATCCAGTATGTGCTCGATGATATCGGTGATGAGCTACGATACAGAAAACAAGCCCAGATGTGCATTAGACGTCGTCTGCTCACTCATCCTACAGTGCCTTCACTAGAGCTTCCACCTTTGCCTAATGTGGAAACTCCTCTTTCTGTGGAGTTTCTTACTATTGTAGCCCATCCAAAGGGGCGTCTTCTGCTAGAGGAGCTGCCACAGCAGATAGATTTTCTTGGGCTAGACTCTGTGCCACTGGTCCCAGATTATCTCCAGCTTCGTCTGCACTTGGGTCTGCCTTCTGACGAGTTACCACTCCAATCGACTCATGGGTGTGCGCTTGTTTGTAGACACCAGTCTTTCTTCGTTTTCCGGTCCACGCTCGACATCAACATATTCTTCGCGTGGGACCTGGGATGCGACTATTGTGCAGTTCGACACTATTTGTTGGGCCTCCATCACCAGATCTTGGTACCGCGACGATATCACGGTGGAGGAGCATTTGCTCCATTTGCTGCCATCTATGCATTCCTGTCGGAACTCGAGGATGAGTTCTTCGCAGCGGAAGCGAATGATATGATCCGACTTGGGCCAAGCCCGTTGGCTTGCTTGAAGGCCCATCCTAGCCTGCCATGGATGGATAAGGCAAAATATATCTTTTGATATCTTTTAGAATCTTTTAAGATTTGAGATTTTTATTTTTAGGTAAGTTGTTAGGATAATTATTGATTTTTAAATTTGTTACCATTTTTATCTTTTCTTTCAGCCTATTTAAAGGCCCTCATTGTAACCATTGAAGAACAGATTATGATGAATGAAAATTGATGGTGGATGTCTTCTTTGGCTTATGGATTTGAGTCTTCTACCTTGTTTCCTGATGGATTTCAGGCCCCATCTCATCTAAGCTTCTAATCTCTTTTTTTTTGTCGCGGTTCTTACCCCCTCGCGGCTCCGCCACTTCCCTCTCCATGATCTCGTATCACTAGTTATCATTTTACAAAGAAAATACAAAAAAGAGATTACACCGCCTTCATTTATCGCTCTTCGACGACGCGTGGCTACATCAACATCTTTACCATGAAGGATCGAATAGTATATGCCAAGATAGAAGAATTCAATTGCTGTAAGCGACTTTATCTAAGATCCAATGGTCATGTCATAGTACTTCAGCTTCCACCATCAAAATATTAAATTGTGGCAATATGATATTGAAGAAGTTAATTGGATTTGGAGTGCATTAAGATCTGTGTGAAATCTTTGCAATAGGATAATTGATGTAATCTAGGCTATGATATGGGGGACACCTCTAATTGAGCCCTCGGAGCCGTGTCAACCCGTGTCGACACGGATTCCCGTGTCCATCCGTGTCGACTCGGCATGCTACCATCGCTCTATGTTATTAAACCGAATGTTGTGAGTCTCTCCCTTCTCCAATCGAGTGAACAGAGGGAAATGGTAGACCATGTAGGAGTCGAATTCCAAAGGGGTAGTAATTTTTAATCTATATAAATTTCATAATTTTGTTGGTGTGTGTGTGTGTATCCACGTGTCTCCGTATCCATCTTTTATGATGTTGCCGTGTCCGACTCCTGTGTCCGTGTTGACACTCGACACCCGTGTCCGTGTCTACAGATCATATAATCTAGGGTTCAGATGGGAGGAGGCCATCCTCATCCAGTGAATTTTTAATAAAAGGATGGATAACCCATCAATCCTTTTACTTCTCTTCCTTTTTTCTCTCTCTTTCTCCCTTTGTTCTTATCCCTTGCCCTTCACTCACTTCTAAAATTTAGTAGACGATTTTGAAGTTTAATTCACAAGATTTCGACAACAATGATCATCACATTAAGTGTTTGCTACTGCACCAGTTAGTGCCATGCTTCGAGAGTCATTAGAGCCCGATAGTTTGGATTTTGGCCAATCCGAAGCAAAACACCCCCTGATCCTGAAATTTTTTGCTAGTTCGGCTTGGTTCGGATTTGGTTAGGTTTGGATCATGTTTGGCCGAATCAGACCCATTCAGCCAAATCAGGCCTGGATAGACCTAATCGTCGGAATCAAACCCCAATTTCTTGTTCTTTTTTTGATTTAATATTTTTTTTCCGAAATGACAAAACTCAAACCGACTGAACCTGGTTCGGTTTTTCGCCTGGACCGAACCCAAACCTGAATCAGAATTCTCAAACCATGTTTAGTGCATTTTCATTGAGAAAGCTATTTTAGCGCTATCATGCAGCTTCTCCTTGTATTCACATAGTTATTATTCGAAGAGAGTTCAATATGTATTAATAGGAAGTGGCCAAGGAAATATTTGCTGCATTTGTCATTTTTTTTAATGTTTTTGCTTCTATTCTAATGAATACTGTGCCTTATAAATATAGGTTGGGCAGCCAGAATTAATAGCTCTTGAGAAGGCACTGAAGGATGCAATGGTTCCTAAAGGGTCTGCCAGAGAGGTTACTTAATGTCTTTGATCATATTCATTTCTTAGTGATGCACACCTTTTTTTATTCTTTAAGAGACTTCTGTTCTTATCTGCAAAGAAGTATGAATAGTTACCTTTCCACTTTCAGAGTGAATATGGAAGGGTATTTCCTCTTTTTGAGGTAGATGCTACTGTAGTGGAGCCAATATTCCAAAGATTATACTCCTTTATATTTGATATGGAAACTGGTGGATACTCTGCAACTGAAATGGACAAACCTGTGCCTGCTGCAATATTTATTGTGAATTTTGACAAGGTACACAATCATCATCTAATACCTGTTTACCAACCCTCATTTTTTTTATTGCAGTATTGGCCAACATCTATGCCCTTAGCTTGTATTTTATGACTTTATGAGTTGATTACTTCTATAGAAGATTTGATTATTGTGTTTGTTAATGTACTACTACAGATATATGGTTGTACTATGGTGATTATTCTCTAATGCAGGTATATCTCGCAGGTCAGAATGGACCCTAGGAACAAGGAGATTAATCTTGAAAGTTTAATGTATAGTAAAATTGATGGACTTACAGACGAACAGCTGAAAGGGCAAGAGGCTGATTACATTTACCGATATCGCTACAATGGAGGAGGTGCAACTCAAGTTTGGATGGGTTCTGGGAGGTAAATAGACTGATAGACCTATGGTCTATTTACTATGTGTTGTATAGATATTTTGGTACTGTTGGTGGTAAATGTAACAAATTGTTTCGTTGCAAATTACTTAGCTGATTGTGTGAGTTGGAGTACTCGTCTTTTAGTAAGTTCCTCTATCACTTCTATCATCTTAGGCTCCCATTGATAAGCAACTCCACTATGTTACTAGATCTCAGCAAGGCTTTAAATTTCAATTTCATGTTTGGCTTTGGTCAAGGCCAAAACTGATTTTTCGGTTGAAATTTCAAACTTCTAACCACAATGGGGGAAATTTTCAAAATGGTTCAAAAAGGGTTTTTTGATGGATATTTTTTGAATTTTTAAATTTAAGTCTTTTATAGTTGTGCACATATATTTACATGAATTATTTTTAGAAAACACACACAAAACACATAGTAAGCTTGCATGGGCCATGCTAACCAAGATGGAATACTAGTAAACTAAAAAAAAACTTGGTCATCATCGTATATTTATGTATATTAACATTGTTTTCATCACGAAGAAGTCAAAATCAATCTTCACTCGTCCAAGTAATCTCTTTTTCGCTTGTTCAACTAATCTCATTGTTATCACTCATTAGGCCCTGGCGCACCACTGTACCCTTCGGGCCATAGCATGCACATCTTGTACAACCATGTGCAAAGAGGTTCATTGCTAGTTGTAAGTGGCTGTTGGTGGGATGTGGGCTAGACTGATACAATCGACCGTGTCGGCCCTGACTCGGCTTTATCGGTCGATGATACAGACAGAGTTGTATCAGTATCGGCTGGTGCAGAGCACATACGATATCGATTGCCGAACTAGTTATGTCTAGTGAAAATTTGGTACGACTCCCTCGGTACAATTCAGAATCGGCTGTGTTTTTAAACCTTGCTTGTGCAAGTAGGGGCCGGGCTTATTCACGCCTGGGTGTAAGCTGACTATCTATCAAAGTTGAACTATTCTTGAATAACTTATATGAGTTCAAAATCTGGGGCAGATGCTAAACTGGCCACCCTTTAAACCTTTAAAAATGTTATACAGATTACCTTTAGACCTGGTTAACTACCTATAATCAAGATTTTCGCTAAAAGTTTTAGTTATATGTAGTTACAAATCTATGTTACATCATCATACAGGGCCTTGCAGGCCTTTTACAAAATACAATCCATCCTGTATCTCTTGTTGTTTTCAGTAAGATGAATAGACCAGAATTTAGAGTGTACCACAAGGATATTTCCAGATATCTTAGCTGTTTGTGTAGGACACTGTGATGGACTGCTGTTGATGATTTGTCAGCATTACTTAATTTGGTTAAACTATGTTTAATACTGAACATACCCCATCTACGAGCAAAGTTTTAAATGTTGATTTCAATGTCAATTTCAGTCGATAAAGAAAAAAAGAGAAATTTGTTGGATTTCAGTCAAATGTTGGTGAGAATTTCGTATTTTTTTTTAAATATTTCAGTGGTAATTTGTCAGTTTTGGGTCACAGTTTGTTCGATTTTTGGTCAAATATCGGTCTGTTATGAAAAACATTCGGAGAGGAGGAAAAAGATGGAATTTTTCATTGAGAAAGATGGAAACTTCTACTGAAAAAGATGAAAATTTCCATATAAATTGGTTGAAAAAAGTTGGAATATCGGATTTCAGTCAAATATCAGTCATTTTGCCCTACATTTCCTGACGTCAAACCAAAATTTGGTACGATCGAATTCTGGTCAATTTCTATGCCGGGTCATTTGAAAAAGACATTTCGGTTATTTTGTGGGAAATTTGTCGATATTTGATTCCATATTTAGGAGTCCATTATTTCTGATATTTTCCTCATGTATGCATCTTGGTTTCTGGGTTTTGTTTCCTTTTCTTGCTCAAGAGCTGTTTGTGGATTGTGTAGTTCATTTTCTGTTCTAATTCCTTCTCAATCATGGGCTGTGTTATTAGTGCATATACAAATTCTTCAGTACCCCCATCCTTGTTTCAGCATGGGCCATCTGTTGTGTTATTGGTTACATATATTTGATATGGTTTGATTGTTTCTCCATTCAGCCGGTATTTTGTTTCAACTATTACCATAATCCAGTGCACATATATAGTAGGCTTGCCAGCAATATATTCTTGTATCATATTTTTATCATTTATCAAGCAAGTCAGCTTATTTTTGTCCCATGACTTCACGACTAATATTTTTGTCAGCAATTGCAGATTTGTTGTGATAGATCTTTCAGCAGGCCCTTGTACTTATGGAAAAATCGAAACTGAAGAAGGAAGTGTTAGTTACAGAACATTGCCACGGTTATCTAGTTTGATATTTGGTAGAGGTTCAAATGCTGCTAGTGTTAGTTCAACACATGATCTTCTAGTGGGACAGCTTGGAGCTCTGATTTCCACTACGATTGAGCATGCTATAGCCCCAGATGTTAGGTACTTATTTATACACTCTCACTATGTATTTGGTTGACAGTTTTCTGTGCAGAAATAGGTGAGAATTCGCCATGAAATGCTATTCTTGGGCCCATTCAGATTCTTGACACATAAATTCATGGGGGACCTAGTGAACAGTCCAAAACATGAGTTTCGTTTAGGCCCAAGGACAGAGGACAAAAATGCCCCTCCATACACTTCAAATTTTCATTTGCATGCCATCACCTCTAAACTAAACCTAAACCTAATCCTAAAACCTAAGATCTACAGGCCATGGGAAGAACCCTAGACCTAATCCGAGCCCTAAAACCTAATCTAAACCTAAAACCTAATCTACAGGCCATGTGGATGAACCCTAGACCTAATTCTAAAACCTAAACCCTAAAACCGTTGCCGCCCGTTGCTGCTCGCTTGCCGCCTTTGCCCGCTACTGTTCGTCTCGCTGCATATCGCCGCCGCAGCCTGCTGCTGCTCGCCATCGCCGCCCGCTGTTGCTCGCGTTACTGCAGATCACCACTGCAACCTACTGCTGCTCGAGTCGCCGCTGCCGCTGTGGCCGTTGTTGATCGAGAGAGAGGGGGGGGGGGGGGGGAGATCAGTATTAAGGATTGATTTTGGGACCTCTCCTTCATGGGATCTTTCGAGTGTTCTATCTGTTAACCCCATCTGTTGTATGGTACTAAACACCCATTACCCCTAAATTCATTGTAGATGAAGTAGACTATATTGTTTCAACATGTAATCACAACTAATGCCCTAGTGGAAAATGTTCATTGTAATCACAACAATTTTTAACATAATGTTGAAGGAATTGAAGCGTATAGCATAACTGGACGATATTAACACACATCAAGAATTGTTGCCATCATCTTCATCTTTTAAGCTCGCTAAATTCCAACTTGCCAAAGCTAGGTAGTTTGACCAATAAATGACCGATATAAAACGTTCCTGCCACAACTTTTCAGTAATTTCAATATCCAAAATGAATTGGAATAATAAACAAGATGTTGACCTATTTTAATTTTGTTTTGGGCGTTATGATGGGGATGTCTACTGTGTCATCCAAACTACCCTTGTTTATGCGAAAGTTTTTGGTTTCATTTGGAGTTGTCTGTGACTGAACCTAAATACAGAATTACCGATGGTTGCTGCTCCGCTCTATGACTTTTATTTTGGAAGAAGGGAGAGAGGCCAAAAAACAACTATATCTATGTGGATTGAATCCCAAAAACTATTATTCGTAGTCCTTAAGGGCTCAGGAGTGGATCAAACATGTGCATCTCGGACAACGCCAATTTATTGTAAAAACTCTTAGTGTTATCATTCACCATGCAGATCTATGATTTGTGACTGAACTTTCTTTGGAAAATGGTTTACGTTGTGATTCAAGTTTTCATATCTAATAAAATGTCGAGAGCTATTTCAGGATTTTCAAATGAAATTATAAGATCACTTCAATTTGAGTATGGGGAAAACTATTATTATTTAATACTGCCATGTATTGCTGGAAACATCAAAGTAATCATGATTTTATCAAATTATATCAAAATTAGGTAACATGTGAAATAGTTATCTTCAAGTATGCACATAGTTTACATATTCTTGTTCTGTGGATTTGCTTTTAAATAATGAAGTTATAATTCATTTAATAAAATTGGCAAAATTAGGAAATTGTAAAGAGTGTCATGCGTTAACACTAGACGTTTTGGCTTAACCCGAAGATTCTGAACATGTTTGTTAACTTTTTTTATTTCCAGATTTTATTTTCTTTTATTGATAAAACTTGACATGATATAGACTCGATCCAACATGACCAAACCCGCCATGACCAGACTTGGATCAACCCGATATGTTCTTAGATGACTACCGGAGCGACCTAACTTGAGATCCCAGGCCTAAGTCTTTCTAATGCAACATGATATATTGATATCTACTAGATCCAACATAACCCAAACCTATCCAACTCGATAATGTGACATGATCTGACTAGACCTGACCTGACCCATCCCAATCCGACATGCATTGATGAAATTTGATCAAACCCAACATGACCTGACCTTACCCAGTCCAATCCCGTGTGACCCGAGCAAACCCAAATGTCTCAACCCTATTCGACCCAACCCATAATCGGTTTGACGTAACATCGACGTGGACCAAACCCGACCTAATCCAACATGACCCACATGGACTAAACACAATAGTGCCGAAGGTTACCCGACCCAACATAACATGATCCGAGCCGACAATTTGATATAACACAACCTAGACTGACATGACCTGTCTCGACCCAACTCAACTTAAGGCGACGTAACTTGGCCCAAACTAACCCGACCCCAGACAACCGCATGAATACGGTAGAAGAACCTTATGGTAAAAGGACATTATTGCCCCTATGACAAATTCTACAATTCAACTTCACCTAACAAAATTTCAGATTTGCTGAACTTCCTTAAAACCAAATAATGCTTTTATAGTATGGCTGCTTTTAAGCTTTACTCTTAACCAAATTCATCTCTCAAACAAGTCCTTAATAGTTCACCATACAAAATTATTGGAGGTAGTGGGAAAATAAAGATTAAAGCTGGTCACCAACATATACTAATGAACTAGTTTTGTTTCAAGCTTTGGATATCAACAATTGAAGTGATTTTCTTGCATAGTTAATTGATGGACATATTTACGGGGAGGAGAAATCTACATATATTTTTGATTTTTTATTTACGTGGAGAAATATGGTACAACCCAAGATTATTTGATGGGCGCTAAAAGAAGGTTTATTCTTGATACTACATTGAGGCTATTAAAGAAATATATTAATTTGGGAAATAGTGTTTCGACTACCAATCCTTTGTATATGAGTGATGAGTTTTAATTACAATTAAGTTTCATCAGGAATCAACCTTATACTTTTACAGCTTTATGCTAGTAATGAGTTTGTTGACAACAAATGTTTTAGAGGAAATCCTATGATTAGTGCTGTGTTCATATGACAATGCTAATTGACCTGAAGGACCATATGGAATGCCAGTTTAGTGGAGGAATTAAAAGCGAGATATTGATCACAACTGATTGACAAAAATACATGGATTCGGTAACATCAGATCTGTGTTTCAAACTTTCAAAAGCATGGTGAGATTGAAGGAGATGTCTGATGGACACCTATAGCGAAGTCTTAAAGTGAAATTAAATAATGAAGGACAAAAATCATGTCGCTATTTTGTATTGATCAGCATCAAGTAATGATGAAAATGCATACAAGAAGATGTAGATAATTGACATGAGGATGCCAATCAGGTATAATTAAGATATAGGTAGAAATGAGGAATCTAAAGAAGCCTATACGCTTGCCGAGATAGGGTCTTGAGGTTTTTGAATGCAGTTTGAGGTGTTTTGGCTATATATAATGTAGATTGGGGTAGGACCTTGCAAGGAAGGGGACACTATATGGGTAGAAGGGAAGGGGGTGAGGCCATAGATTGCATAGATGGGCATGGTGACTGGTGAGGAAGTATCTGAAGAGGCTTGATCAAACAATGAACACAATGTTCAGTAGAAATGAAAGGATATTGATGCCAGAGCCTAGATAGTGACAGGTTTGGGAGTTGAGTGGATCTGTGGATATTAATTTAGGTAAAGTTGTGTGGATGACAAGATCTTTGGAGTAGCAGAAATATTATAATTGTTGAGGATATATATAAAATACAATTCAGTGGTGTTGTATCAACACAACAGTGGGGCTAACAACACCAAATAATATATGTGCTACGTTTGTTACTATTATTGTAACATATTATCTTTGTGCTCTTTTTTTTTGGGTTTACTTGTTAAGTATGTCCTTACCAACAAGTTGGTGTAACCGTGTAAGCAAGCTATATTGGCACAGCATTAAGATTCGACATCAAGCTGACAATCCACTCATAGATTTCTGGGCTTTCTTAGTTAGACTTGAACTTCATAATCCCTCCCAACTTGCTTGGTCTTGGCTTCTTGTTATTGTTTAATGGTTGTCCCTGGGGTGGATTATCGGTCTAATTTTATAAGGCTTATATGTAATTAATATTTACTTTTTTCCTGCGCTATTTGTAATGACAATTCAGTTTTAACCCAGGTTTGAAACAGTGGACTTGACGACGAGGTTGCTTATACCTATAATTGTCTTGAGAAACCATAATAGATACGACATCCTTCAGGCTGGCCATAATTATAGCATAGATATTCAAGCAATTGAGAAAGAGGTTAGTTGAATATTCTCTTGCATATTATTCAGAATCATTTACTATGTAACTTTCATCAGCATTCCCACAACTGCAATTGGAAGACATTCTTTCGGACTATGTTGGCTATTGAAATGGATTTTGATGATCTTATTTCTCCTTTAGAATTATGTGTTTGCTTCTTATGTAAGATCAATAAAACATGACCATAAACAAGTGTATCTTATAAATTTCAGAATGAGTCTCCTTGAGAATTTTGTTGTTTAGCAAATAACTGTTTCATGAGTATCCGGATGGACTGGATATTTGATATTGGAGTGGATTCATGGAATTGCTTTAACGTAAAATGTACGATAGCTAAATGCAATGTCAGTGTGATGTCAAGATTCATTAACTCTTACGAACTATGAACCACTCAACAAAGGCTGAAATGTGAAATTTAATCACCTTTTTTTTTGTTGGACCAGCCAGGCGGTTAGAGGACAGGGCGCTAGACCAAGGGCTCAAAGAGGTCTGAAGATCGAAACGGGGGGAAGGCATCATAGTTACTGTTTTTATTAAATTACATAATCCCGTGGACATGACATCAACAGCCAGGATTTGCATGCACAAATAAGGCACACCAGCCTTGAGGGAAAGTTCGGTCCACAGTGTCCATACCGGGAGTCGACGATGGAACCCTCCAACATGGGAGAGTACCACCAGGCCAAGGGCCTGTTGGTTGAAATTTAATCACTAATAACTTCCTTTACAATGGATTGGAGGCCCCATCTTCTATTGCCATAAGCCTCATAAACTATTGCATCCACTACTTAGGACTCAAAAACTAAAAAATCTAGGAACCAACAATAATATAAAATATGGATCCTTACCTCATCACGTCTCTCCTTTTGTGATATTTCTGCAATTTTTAACTATTTTCTGGACATATGTACTACAAAATTGTACTAAAGGGGAAGATGACAACAGATTAAAAAGGTCTCAAGAGGGCTTGGACTTTATCTACTAGAAGGGAGTTTTTTTCTTACGCAAATCCCCATCACTAGCCTCCTTTATAGGGAGTAGAGAAAGGGGATTAGAACCCGTCCTTGAAGGGGTGAGATTCACATGAAAGAGTCCTGGACTCCCTCTTTCCTAAATTTAAAAGGTTAGTTCCCCTAGTTAATTAGAAGATGATTGCCCTTTCAAATAAAAGGATAATTGGTCAGTACATCGACTCGGTTCGACCTGATGTGACGCGTGTTTACTCATGGAGGAGGTGGGCGACCCATTCGATCGGACTATGGCTTGTAGATGACTGTTAGATATTGGGCCAACCTCGACTGGGCCCTTTTATTTATTGCCTTTTATTTTCTCATTTTCGGATTAATTAAGGGGCTAATTTTTAACTTTATGCAAGTCCGAACATATAATGGGCCTATCAGTTGTTTTCTTGGTCTAATGCCTATTAGGGTTTTGGGAGAACGTTATTTATATGTGTTGTAGTCGTTTTTTATCATTATGCTATGAATGAAAGAAAAAGAGAACTTGCTCAAGAGTTTTGAGAATCCTTTGAGGGGAGAGACCTTGGGTTTGGCCAAATCTCCATTACATTCGCTTGTGTGATAGGATTGTCTTCATCCTCTTCCACGGCGGTGACGACACCGACATCGACATCATCTTCAATCGACCAACCCCCCCCCCCCCCCCCCCCCTCTCTCTTTCCCTCTCTTTGTTCTCTCGGTTTGGCCCTACACCCAACCGACCCCGTCGCCTGACTAGGTAACCAGACCGACCACAACCATTGGCCACCGCGACCAGTCTAGCCCGCGACCGACAGTCTGTCGTGATCTGCCACCTGTCCGCGACCTCTGACGGCCCTATCGGTGTGCCGACCATCCGTTGGCCCTGTTTTGAAGGCTTGTCTGCTCTGTGGATTTCGTAAAGAGTGTATTTGTTGCTCTTCAGTATTCATAAGAGTTCAGTCCTCACCACTTGTACTCGTGTTTGCTTACCATTATTATTTTTCCTCTAATTTTTTCAAATATTGTTGATGTTAGTCGCAAGTCTCGTAACAACCCAAATTTCTATATTATTAACTAAATTGCCGTGCTTAATTCCTCATGTCATGCTAGTATAGACAATTGTACGAGTGTCCCGCATCATTTTGGTCTCAGAGCTGTAGGCTAGTCTTAGATTCTGCATTTGATTGATTAGTCATCAACCTGCATTTCACAACATCATCCGTATCTAAGTGGTAATAGCAAAGTGATGTTACTTGGGCACCTGTAGGAGCGTTGGAAACAGCTTGTCAAGGGAACCACACCCGATAGGATGACGAAGGATCCCACAATGGAGATTTAGGGACGGGTCGAGGTCGAGGAAGAATCATAACGAATAGACCCTCATCTCCACCCGATCAAGAAGAACGACTCAACTACCCTGATCGCGATGAAAGAGCGATGCGAGGAATCAAGTTCGAAGCACCCATCTTTGACTGATCCCTTGATCTAAAGTCTTATTGATAGGGTAGCTAGCATAGAATACTACTTTAATTGGTATGATATGAGCGAGGTCGCCGAGTCTAGTTCACCAAGATGAAGCTAATCGATCAAGTAAAGTTGTCTTGGACCATCACTGAGAGAATGCTAGAGAGAGCACGCCAAGGTCCTATCATCCACTTGGAGGAGATGAAGGAGAACTTGAATGTGAAATACTGTCTATTATTCTACAATTAACAACTTATGGATCAGTAGTACAAGCTTTCACAAGGAAGTCGGCCCGTCAGCAACTACATCACAAAATTTGATAAATAATTGATGAGATGTTATGTGGAAGAAGATTCCCGATTGATGTTGTCACGATTCCGTACGTGCCTTCGAATTGACTACCAGAAGGAACTAAAACTGCAGGAAGTAACCACTTTGGAGCACGCTTATCAATTGGTGCAATAATTAGCACGATATTCTATATCAGCCTTCACGAAGCGATTTGATCCTCGTGACAACAACAGTAGACCGAACCCGACTTACAACTAACCACCTTTTGGAAACCAACCAGTTAGAGCAGATCAGGTGAACAACTCTACTTTCTAAGATACATAAAGGAATTGTTGCCTAAGAAGCACTGACACTGGTAAGGGGACACGGTTACGACACGACACGGGTACGCCGACACGGCAAATCCTAAAAAAAGAGGACACGGGTACGGCGGGGACACGACAAAATAAAATAATATTTTTTATTTATATTTTATGTGTGTTCATAATTCATATATATTTCAATAACCGAAAAAATTTCATAGAAAACAACTAAAATAAAAATTTAATGCATACTGAATCGTAACCATTAGTTACACCCAGCCCGATTGGTGAATCACATACAGTCTTAAATGGCATGGAAAAGAACTGCTGTGTTTCAGTTTTGGATTCAACCTATCTGCAAACTCAGAGGATCAGATAGGTTAAAGCCAAAACTGAATTGTAGCCGTCCGTTACAACCAGCCTGACAAGTGAATTATACTTGGGCCCAAATGACATACAAAAGAACGGCTGCGATTCAGTTTTGGCTTCAACCTATCTAATCCTCTAAGGCAGCTTGTGACCCGACCCTATATCAAACAACCTGTTAACCCGTCGTGTCCGGTGCGTGTCCAGCAAGTGTCCGACGAGTGTCCAGCAAGTGTTGGCTCCCGGAAGCACGTGGGACACGGCACATGCGTGTCCAGTGTATGTCCGACGAGTGTCCGGCGAGTGTCGGTGTCCGACACGGGTACGGGAGGCCTGGGGAAGTGTCCGTGCTTCCTAGATTGTTGCTAATACCTCTAGGTTAGCACGTGATCAATGTCTCAAGTGCATGGGACTTGGGCACTATGCTAATTGTTGCCCTCCAATCCTCCACAAAAGAACATGGCCCTTGGGGGTTAAGAATAAGAGGAATATAAAGGTGAAGAGGTGGGAACTTATGAACCCGATGCTACTGAAAATTATTATGGAGCACATTGGGGAGTTTCCCGATTATGAAGAGCAATTGGGTTGCATTCGGAGTTTCCCTTCCCTTGAGCACATTGGTGATGCCGCTAGTGCTTCTTAGATGTTAGTTGTGAGATGCGCCCTTGTCGAACCAAATAAAGAAGATGGCTAGGACAGGAATGCCATCTTTTATACGTTCGTTAAGCACGAGGATAAGACTTGGAAATAATTATTGACAGTGGGACCTGCGTCAATGCTTATCCACTACCAACTTCACTCGTTTAGGGATGAAGCTAATTCCCCATCCTCGCCCTTACGACAATCTTGGTTGAGAAGACCGTTCTTCAAATTTCACAACTATGTCTTGTCCAAATTGAATTTGCATCCTACAAAGACTCCATTTGGTGTGTTCCATCTATGGTGTGGGATCAATTATTCTAGGTAGGTCTGGTTGTATGACATATGGCCACCACGGTCCATGGTTGATCCAATACTTACACGTCTATGAACCATGGTCGGAAGATTAAGCTGAACCCCTGCTTCCCAAACCAATCCCACCAAAGAAAGAGGAGAAAGGAGAGGGCAAAGAGCTCCATATCATTAGCATGATTGAGCTTGAGAAGAAAGCAAACAATGAGTCCATTGTTTTTGCTTTAGTTGCTAAATAGGTAAATCCTGATTCCACTGAGGAGCCCCAAGCTATTCCTGTTTTACGGGAATTTAAGGATGTATTCCGTGAGGACCTTCCATACCAACCACCACCAATGCGTGATATTCAGCAGTCAGCACACCATTGATTTGGTCTCGGGAGCATCACTTCCAAACTTGCCACATTATCGATTAAATCTGTGGGTAGCACTCACACTCCTTACACACAAGAAAGATGGATCTTAGAGGATGTGCGTGAGAGCCTTGACAATAAGATCACAGTTAGGTACATATTTCCCATCACACGCTTGGACGATCTGATAGATATGATGGTAGGAGCCACCATCTTTTCCAGATTCATATTCATCCTGGTGATGAGTGGAAAACCGTCTTTAAGACAAATGACAATATATTTGAGTGGATGGTCATGCCCTTTAGACTATCAAATGTGCCTAGCACATTCATGAGAGTTATGACTCAAGTATTGAGGCCCTATATGGGTAAGTTCCTTGTTGTCTACTTTGGTGACATCTTGATCTACAACAAAGTGTAGGATAAACACCTTATTCCCCTAAAGATAGTCCCTGACACCTTAAGAACAGTAAACTTACGTAACTTAAAAAAATGCCCATTCCTAATAGATAGAGTTATATTCATTAGATTTATGTGATGAGTGGGAAACTGTCTTTAAGACAATGGGCGATATATTTGAGTGGATGGTCATGCCCTTTAGACTATCAAACGTGCCTAGCACATTCATGAGAGTTATGACTCAAGTATTGAGGCCCTATATGGGTAAGTTCCTTGTTGTCTACTTTGATGGCATCTTGATCTACAACAAGGCGTAGGATAAACACCTTATTCCCCTGAAGATAGTCCCTGACACCTTACGAACGGTAAGCTTACGTAACTTGAAAAAATGCCCATTCCTAATTGATAATCTTCATTCGATTTATAGTGTCCTCAGATGGTGTAGCAATGGACCCCCTGGAAGTCTAGGCGATTGTTAGTTGACTGAGCCAAAGAACCTCCATGAAGTACGTAGTTTCATGGTCTGGCTACTTTTCATCGTTGATTTATTATAGGCTTTAACACGATAACTGCGCTCATTACTGGCTGTATGAAGAAGGGAGAGTTCAACTGAATAATAGCTGCTTCTAAGGCTTTCAAGGAGCTAACAGAATGACTAAAGTCCCCGTCACACGCCTTCCTAATTTTATGAAGGTTTTTGATGAGGCTTGTGACGCATCAGGCATTGAAATTGGCAGCATGCTAAGCCATGAAGGGCATCATGTCACTAACTAAAGGAATTTTACATAGTAGTGTAGTCACTCAGATAACATAAACATTATCTACTGCCACAAGAGTTTTCATGTAAACCAAACTCCTGAATGAGGAAATAGTTAAGTTTTAATTTTTGGTTTGGTTAGATACAAGCCATGTTCGCACCTGGTTGAACCTTAGGAGGCGAACTGCCTCAAAACTATGTTAAGTAAGACATTGTTGGATCATAGGCTAAGATCTAATCTTAACTGATGGGATTTAAGGAGCCAAAAGGAAGCCAAATAAGGCCATTACAAGTCCAACCGTCGGCCGCTCTCTCTCTCTTTCTCTCTCCACCAGTCCGTACGGGATTACCATGACCTTGGGACACTTGCCTGTCTTCCCTCTCCCTTTTCCTTCACTTGTACGGCTTTGTTCCCCTTCCCTTCTTCTTTTTCTTTATTTATCTTATTTTTCCCTTTGAACCTAGCATCTGATGGCCAAGTTTATTCCATCCAAGGGCTCTCCATGAAACCATTGAAGCCTCTTTCCTATATATTTCTTGAAATATCTGCACATGGGATGATTATTGTTTATTGAAATTAAATTCTCTTGTTAAAGAAGCGTTCCTCTCTTGTTCGTGAAATCTCCACCGACGACTCTTCTCAGCTTTTTCTTTCTCGTCTAACCGTGAGCTTCTAGCCCTACACTGATCGACGCTACAAAGCTTCTTCCTCAGGATCGCCATCATCCCCGCTTCTTCACCCCTTCTTCTGGACCACACTCCCTCCACTTTTTCTTCATGCGACTTCAGAGCATCTGTTAGTGGCGAATATTGGCCAAAGCACAGTTTGATATTTGCAATGATATTTTATGGTGGTAATAATTTCTTTCTCATGGGTCTATTTGCTAAATTTATTTGGGCTTAAAAAACTATTATTGGCTTCTTGTTAGTAATCTCCGGTAGATTGCCCCTACTTTAGATCTATATTTGTTTGGCACTATTGCCTTTTGTTTGAGATTATATACAGTGTTTCATTGCTAGAATTTTATTCTAAATCTGAAACTGTGTGTTGAAGTTCTCCTTTATGTTCTCTATTTAAGTAAACTTGATTGGACTATGTTTGGTTGTGCTCGGCTCTTTAGTCTTTATTATCTTCGCTGAAATTGAAATATTGACTGAAATTGATCTATATTGCTGAATTTCTGCAGTATATATTGGGAAGACACCTTGCATGCAGCAATGATGCATTGATTTTTTTTTATCACCTAGGCTCAGTTTGTGGACGTCCCAAAAGACTATGAGAATTCTTGATACTGTAAAATCTTATAATTTAAGACTACTGTGAATGTTTGCTAACCAAAATGCATTATTCATAATCGCAAAATCTCGCAAAAACTATGATTCACATATTCTAATTCTCTTAGATTTTTCCAATTTCAGATTTTTTGAGTCCTTTGAACACATGCTTTCTTTCCTTCTCTTGGTCTCTTAATGCAACACCTACTCTCTCTCTCCTATGTAACAGGAATCATGACCCCATGATGCTCCTAGTCGTGTACAAGCCTGTTACCCTCCATATCTTTAGTCAGGCCACCACTCATGTCATCGCTTACAACTTGCCACGAGTGCTTGATCCCCCCCTCCAACTAGTCCTTCCCTACACCCTCCAACTCATTTTTTCAGCATGCTTCATTGTAACCCTGATTTCTTGATTTGCTTCTAGCTTACTCCACCCCCACCTCTGTTCATTGCACCCCTTTGGTCTACACGTGCCGACGTGGTATCATATGGACTGCTTGTCCGCATCATCTCTCATCACTTCCCCTTCGAGGCACTCTAGCCTCAACCATCAGGTCTACCCCACACCTCCCACATCAACGTTGGCTTCTAGATCTGCTTTTAGCCTACTCCAATCCCCACCTTTGTTTGTTGCCCCCTTTTTGTCTACACATGCTATCACGACACGGTATAGGAGAAAAAAAAAACACCTTCCCGGCTCCTTCTAGGATGTTTTGCCCACCTTTTGACCCCCTTGATATAATGCTGCTATCCCTTTTGCCACTTACCCCTTCCGGATTGTGTTGTCGTAGCTTGTTTCTTGTCAGTTGCTCCATCATCACTACAACCATAACCTCCTTCACCATCACCTCCTTTGCCAATCTCCCTTAAGGCATGTTGCACTTGCAACTCCCTCGTTGTCCGCCTTGTGAGTTTTTCAGCCCCTCCCAAGATATGGTTGGTCCCCTTGCCTTGTTGTTATTGCCCCTCACGATTGTTTCGTCACTGCCACACCCCTCCATTCATGACCACAGTCGCATCCTCACCAGTCACCACGACCACTACTTGTACATGAACACCCAAACATCTCTATTTCTCCTTGTATCCATGTTCCTCACAGAAACTTTTCATCAAGCTTTAGATCTCTTGTACATATGGAGCTCTCATGACCATGATCGTGGCATTGTAAAAACAATTTTGGTGGCCTAGAGCGAGAGTTATGTGTCCGAGTCAAAAACAATCTGATGATGTGGTGGAGCCAACCCACGTTCTCAAGATAATCACGGAACATATAGAAGTCCAGAATTATAAAATGACAATATTAGTTTCAATTATCTCCCAAAGCAGCCACTATATACAAGCCTTAAAATTACATGATTGCAGTCTGAGAAAATCACAATTATTTTCTGTAATATGCACTCGAACATTCAAGCACAACCTCAAGTAACAACTAGCATTTTCATTGATGGTATGATCCAGCTCACAGATGTGTAGAGACTGATGCCCGAGGAAAGAAGTAGATAACTGAATATTTATATAGCTCAAAACCTTTTGATAACATCATATGTCACCCTGTTAGTGGTCAAAAACTATATAGCTCAGGATGCATGTATTATCAGTGTGTAGTTTTTCTTGGAATAAAAAAGGCAGTCGTGTGCACAGCTAGAATCTATGCTTTGGGGTGCATTGCTTCATGGAGATTTCTTTTTTTTGAGAAATTCCTCTCCGAGGAGGAGAGGATGGGGTTGAGCATACCCCAAGCTTTATTAGAATTCAAAAATTAGCTTCATGATGATTTCTTACACAACTTTTCTTGGGCTAATGCACTCCTTCCAACTTTAAAAGATTGTAATTCTTTTTTTTTGGTTTTGTTGTTTAGGTGAAGAAGATGGTCCATGCTAGCCAGGAGGTAATAATTATTGGAGGTTCTCATGCATTGCATCGCCATGAAAAGCTAGCCATTGCTGTTTCGAAAGCTATGCGAGGTCATTCTCTTCAAGAAACCAAGAAGGACGGGCGGTTTCATGTGCATACCAGAACATATTTGGATGGAGCCATTCTTAAAGAGGTCTATTCATGCTTCAATCTTTATTTGCCATTCTTTAAGAGGTTTATTCATGCTTCAATCTTTATTTCTTCTATAAATTACATGTCGAGTCATATTTACAACCAAATCTAAATTCATCTAAGTTCAATTTTCTTTTTTGACCAGTTGTAAAGTTAAGCATGGCCCAGTTTCTCCAATATCTAGTTAGTTATATAATCTGTAGATTATACTTCACTATGCATGAGTTCGATTTTAATAGGGGAATTAGAAAAGTCAACTTAAGATTGTGAGCTGCGAAAGCTGGAGGTGTTACTAAACAATGTTGCAGGGCATGGTCACAAGAATTCTTGATGCATGTAAAAATTTAGTTTGCATAAATTAAGTCATTTTACTGTTAAGTTTTGTTCTGAAGCCTTTGACTGGAACCCACTGCGATTGTTGGAGGCATGAATCCACCCATATGTCTGATTATTCTATTTAAAATTAAACTAGATTAAGATTAAAGAACTTCCCTTCGGAGAACCTCGGATGGATTGATTGGTTGGATTCTCGTCGCAAGGGTCCACCAAGCTCCTCGTCGCACTTCGTGCCATACCCGGGGAAGTTGCAACATGAATTCGCCATCAAATCGCTCATGGGTCAACTCCGCAGCCTCCTCGTGCAATGCAGATTTCAATTGCAGCAATGGTAATTTGAGGGTTTGATCTAGTTACGGGTGTTGGATGGCGATGAAATTTGAAGGGATTATAGGTCTATGGGTGGATAAGCTATGGTCCAAATTTGGTTTAATTCGTACAAGGGAATCTAGGGTTTTTTGGTGTCTTTTCCAAATCTGGACTGTGCGCCCAGATTTGAAGTTTGGCTTCAAGTAGGGTTCAATTTGGGTGTAGGAATTGGGGGTTTTGGTATTGCAAGATGGTGGGAGGTAGGGGAAGCTATATGATCAAATTTTGTGGATTTTGGAGATTGTATGAGGGGTTTGCAATAGTCTTTAGGTTTCAGCTGGTAGGTGGTTGGTTATCGGGCAAAGCTTGGTGATGTTTTGCGGAAGATATTGGTTGTAGATGATGGGTAATGACTTTGCAAGGTTGTGGTTGATGGATTTGAAGTGGAAGAGATGAACGATTGTCAAAGATGGCGATATGGAGGTTTCGCACCCCACCGGACTCGCTCTGGGTCTATGGATTATTCACAATCTCCAAGCAACGAAGAACAATTTCAGCAAACCAACTTTTTATTTCAAATTTCAATATCATCGAATATCCCCCAAACCATAATATATGAACTCCCATATATAGAGGGGATGGATAAAGAAAATAAAGAGAAAAAAATGAAAAAGACGAACAGACAAAACAATGCACGAACGTTTTGTCAGTTCCATGTGTTTATTGGAGTCCACCTCCTCTTGGGTGCCCTCATCAAGTCCCACTTATGTTGGGGTAATATGTGGGGTGCCCTTATTAACCCTACTACTTAAAAGAAAATAAACTAAGGTCTACTTAACTAAATCCCAATAACCCATTACATTAAACAAAACCCAAAGCTAATGAAAAATCCATCAAACGGTGTCGGAATACGGTTCCGTCGAAAGCAGACTGAAGCTCTAATCATCTTCTGCGACGCCTCTACTGGTAAGTCTTGATCTGATCCCCATCAACTCTCCCTGACTTTGAAGAATTCTCCTCTAGAGAATAAAAGCACAAGTAGCGTAGGTAAAGGTCCGGATTGAGTTTCAGCAACCCTTCCTTAGTGATCCAACTACTGTCTGAAGTAGGCATGTCCTTCCACTTGACCAAGAACTTTTGATATCCTCCGGATCGAGTGGATACAACTTGCCCATCAAGAATATCTTCAACCTCGTCTCTTTGGTAATGGTGGAGGTAGACGTAAAGGTAGGATAGGTGGCATGGTAGGTGAAGCAAAGGGTTCATATGAGGTTGCGGGTGCATCTGTAGCTATGGTTTCATCCTGTACATTATTCGTCGACTCATGTATCTCACAAGGTCTTCAACATTGAAGGTATTGTTGATTCCCATGTTTGGAGGAAGGTTCATGACATAAGCATCAGTACTGGTGCGGTGAAGTATCTTGAATGAACCCATGTTTCTAGCAATCAGCTTCCTTAAAGCACCTTTTGAATCTCTTTCAGGTCGAACTTTAACCTTGACCATATCCCCTTGAAATTCGTGAAACGTGCGATGAACATCTGCATCAATTTTATAATTTCCATTGCTCATATTTATTTTTCTTTTAATTTCAGCATGCAAGCCATGAATATGCCTCACAAATGAATCTGCATGTTTTCTAATCCTAGATGCATGAGGTTAATGAATGAGCTCTGTATCCAGAATCACACAAGCTGCTAATAAAAATAAGGTTCATGCGTAGCCAAGGTCGAAAATCACGAGATATATCGTGAAATATCGCAAAATATCTCGTTTTCCCCAAACCTCGGCACGAAATCCCGGCTGTTGTTTCAAGCGGAATGGAAATCACGTAAAAATCGCAAGATTTCGTGCGAAATTTAAAGACAGCGAAATATCGCGACTTTTCTGTTAGACAGGTGGGCCCCGCATCACGTGGTGTGCAAAGCGAGACCGAACGAAACTCGGTTGACCTCGATATTTTACGAAATATCGTGCGAAATTTTCGATAAGCGAGAAATCGCAAAATATCACGTAGACAGCTGGGGTCAACCCACGTGGGGCAGCTGAGAACGACAGGCGCTTTGTCGTTTTCGGCGCAATATTTCGCGAAACATTTCCGATATTTTGCGATATATTAATGGTTTTTCACGCGATTTCGTCTGACCTGTCGCTTTCGAGACAGCTGGAGCCCACCCACGTGGGGCGGCCGAAAGTGATTGGCCAATTTCGAATGGCATGCGATATTTCACGATTCTCTGTGAGTTTTTCACGATATCTAGGCGAAATATCACGATATTTCACGATATCTGGGCAAAATCCCTTTCCATTAAATCACAATATTTCCACACTGTCAAAATATTTTCACGAAATATTTTCATTTTCCAGAAGGTCGAAATATTAACCGAAATGAAAATTTCGAACCTTGTGCGTAGCTGAGGAGCATTAAGCACAAAGGGAAGAGATATGCGTCCTGTAGGATCCGAAGCAGTAGTGATGGAACCAAATTACTTGATGGCTTGGAGAGAACTATCGATGGTCTGGATCGGTGGGATTTGTGGTGCAGGTTAGTTGGCGGGGAACACAAAAGCATCGGGTGTCATGTAGTGCGACGCCCCAAAGTTCAGGATCCAGGTGGCAGAGGTACCCAGCGTGGCTGAAAAGGCAGACATTAGAGGCGCTAACAGATCTGGAGGCAGATTGATGGTCATGACAAAGCTGGAGCTGGGCGACCTGTTGCTGGAGGATCTAAAATCGATCTCGAGAAGTATCTATAGTGTCAGGAGAAACTGCAGGAGTACTGGCCGCACCGGTAGTACGAAGCGGAGAGACAAGGCCCAGAACACCATCAAAGCGGAAGAGTGGAGGGACTCGACGAGCGTCCACGGTGCGCAAGTGGGTCACTGCCGACCAAACCATCTTAGAATGGGGGCCAAGAAGTGTTGTAGGAGGGCCAAGAGCACGTAAACTTGCGCCTACATGGGCTTGTAATCATGCAACCTTCGGTTCTCGCGAAGAGCGACCAGTGCACGGAATTGAAATGATTGACTCATGGAATTGAAGTGACCATGGTAGATCAAGCGCACAAACGTGAAGTTGTGGTGGGGACCACGGTTGAATCACGCATTCTACAGATGATGTCGATGGTGATATTGGGAAACCGAGGCTGTGAAGTAGTGATGTGGACCGCTGAGTACATGATTTGATGTTGTCTTCTCCTCTCATGTGATTTAGGGGACCACTGAGTATGGGAAAGAGGGACCAATTGAGGCTTGACAAATCACCAAGACTTGTGAAATCACGGTGGTACATGATTGAGATTTAAGGTTGAAAGTGGTATTGAGGGGTTGCAAGGACTGAGTACCGAATTGAGGCTTGAGGCTTGAGTATTGGATTGAGATCCCTCTTGATGTTGATTAGTTAGTGAAGATACCTCTTGTATTAGGCCTGATGTGATACCATGAAGATCCCTCTTGTACCAGGCTTGAAGTTAAGGGGCTTGATCCATCTTGTGTTGTGATACTAGACTTGAAATGCGAGAAGGGGCTAAATGCGATACCAACCTCTTGTCGGTCAATGAAGAAAAAACAAGGAAGATGTTATGTAAGGAACCCAGTGTTGTCAAGGCGACAAGGCGCACTTGAGGCGCAAGATGCCGCTGGAGCCTGAGGCGCAAGGCGCAAATAAGGCGCGCGCCTTAGTGTGTAAGGCGCAAAAATATATATTTTTCTTTAAAAAATTAACAATAATTGTAAAAAAATCTAAAATTTATAAAAAAATTATATTTCATGAAAAAAGAGAAATATGACCACTATTCAATTAAATCAACACAATAAAGGCATACAATACTTGTAACTCATAACTAGTGGCCATCAAATGAACAATTTGAGTGAAAATAATAATTCACAAGTTATCATGCAACATGCCAACATCATATTCATAAGTTAAATACATACAATACTCATAAGTAATAACTGATAAATGAGTACTCATAAACAATGTTGAGTAACAAAACGAAAGAGTCTGACTCTAAAGAGAGTTCCGCTCTTTTATTCAAACCGAAAAGAATCGAAAGAAAAAAACCAAAACCCAAAAAAAAACCAAAAAACTGAAAACAAAGCGAAAAAAACCCGAAATAAACCAAAATCACAAAAAAAAACAAAAAACTTGAAGACCAAAACCCAAAATGCATCAAGGCGCGCGCCTCGGTCGCCTTGCGCCTTGTGCCAAAGGCACTAAAGGCGCCTAAGGCGCGCGCCTCGCTGCACGCGCCTCGCTAGCATGCGCCTGAGGCGCATACCTGTGCCTCGCCTCGAGGCGCGCCTGAGGCGCGCGCCTTACTGCGCCTTGACAACATTGAAGGAACCAAAATATAATGATGTGCAGCCATGGTATCTAGTCGGTCAGAAGGAAGACAAAATCAAACAAAAACTACAAGCTTGAATTCAAACGGATGCCTCAGTGCCTCGCGTCATGATGGCTCTGATACCATGTGACAACACCTGAGTCCTCCAAAAGGCCGACCTTATGGAGGGAGGAGAGCACATCGGGTATATGAAGACAATGATCTTCGCTCCCATTGCCGATGTGGGACTAACCGTTCAGTACCTGCCCGCACACAAAGTGCATTTAAACGGGGACCTACCTGCACGCAGAGAGAGCACCAGTGGGTGTGATGGGGCCACTTGGGAGATGCTCTGATACCACTGTTACATACCCTCTCACCCCAAAACCCGGGTTGTAAGGGGAGGTCCGTAGAGGGTATATGAAACCATAATCTTCCTGTCCCAAGCTGATGTGGGACTAACCCAACACTTTCTTTCAAGCCTACAAATTTTGGACATTCTTCTTTTGTAGATGCAACTGCTCAATCTCCATTTACAGTACCAGCGCTTCTCTTCTACCTGTACCACTTTTACATTCTTTACCTAGCAAAAAAGAAGAAATTGAATATATTATTGACGAGAGCACCACTGTGACTCATATTGAAAGTTACCAAATATTTCTCGTCAAGTGGAAGGACATCCATTTCAGACTGTAGTTGTATTAGCAAAGAGGAGGTTTTGAGACTTAACTCGGACTTGTACGAGTGCTACATGGAGTTCCATTTGTCAAAGGAGAATGTTTTAAAGCTGGGGAGAGCTGATGGGGACATCATGAAGACAAATCTTCGAAGGAGACATCAAAACTGAGTTCTGAGGGCGTCGATAGCTTCAGTGTTGTGGATTTGCTTAGCGAGCTACTCTTTTTTTTTTCTTGTCTTATGTTATACAATTGGCCATATGGACCATGTTTTGGTTTTTTGTTTTTGAGGGGCTCCATTTTGGTTATTTGGGTTAATAGGTGCATGTAATGGATGCACATGACAAATGGGTGAGAGGGTTTATTAGGGCACCCCACTTAGTTCCGAACTTAAGTGGGAATTTGTTAGGGCCACCCAAAAGGGGATTCTGACCACTTTAGGAACCGCGTGAACAATTACGTATGGGAAGATTACTTCTTTTGTCCGTACGACGTCTTCTTTCTCTCTCTCTCTCCTTTCTCTCAAATTCTCTCATCTATAATTTATCTGTTATGCCTCTATTTAAAGGCAAGCTATGGTTTTTATGGAAAATAATCTATTGCTATTGCTGAAATAAAGAATCAACGTCAGATTATGAGTTTTGATCATCTTCTCGTGTGACTCGAAGAAGCAGGGAGTGACTCCTTGCATCCCGATGTGACTCTGGTAGTGTACGACATGAGTATTGTATTTCTTTATTCCTAGTTACTGAATTTTTCTTTGATTCACAGGTAAAATCTGCACAACTTTATTTCTATCATTGCAATTTGCAAACCCTGAAAACCATCACATACTCAAAACCATGCAACCGGAAACCCATCATTTGCTATAATTTTTTCAGTTTTGCTGAAACTGAATTCAAACCCTCTTTTCATCATAGAAATCATATTAAAAAATGATTTGAATCTCTCCTATCATTAACCGATCAAAACCTCACAAGTTGTTTACTTTTTCCTTATTCTCAAAGCCCGAAAGAGGCAAAATCTGAGCGCTTTACCTTCTTATTCTTTTTTTTCATATAACGCATCCGCAACGATTGCTAGTGGCTTCAATAAATCGATGTTGATTGATATGTTGAAGTGCTATGAGTTCTCCGTGTTTGACACGAAGTTTGATGTATAACTTCAACGGCCCGTGACTTTAATTATATCTTTAAGCCAACTAGGGTAAATCAAAGAAAGTATATTGGCATTCTATAATCCACCTGAATTTGTGTTAAATTAATAACCTAATATTGGCAATCATTTGTTTACTTGAATCTATCATCTAGGCATTGCCCTAGGATTAGATCCTATGAAGCACGAATACTCCAAAAAGTCTAAAGTACCCGCACCGGATACGTATCGGACACGGATACGGCTCGGATACGGTCCGAATACGTGTCTGATACGTTTCGGGCGTATCTTGAAGTTAAAATCCCTAAAATCTGCTCGGATACGTCTCGGATACGACCGGGATACGGGAGGGATACGGCTGGCTGGGGCGGGCTTGGGTTAATGGGTTGAGTTCGTTTTTTTTTTAAACCCATTCAGCCGGTACTGTATAGTGTTATCTTATCAGTGTTATTGGGTTTGGGTTTTAAAAAAAACCCGATAACCCAAACCCAAACCCGACTTTAAAACCCTCCCCACCCCACCCTGTTTCTTTTGTACAGGGTTGGTGGTACACGAGCGAGAGGAGAGGGAGAGCGGAGTGGTGAGGCGACAACCCGTCGTCGTCGCTAGTTGTCGCCGCCTGACGCCATCGGCTCGTCGCTAGTCGTCCGTCGCCTAACAGCCGCGAGGCCCTAGCCCTAGCCTGTCACCTGATGTCGCAGCCCGTCGCCTGACGCAGCTGCCGTCGCCAGTCGTCCGCCGCCTGACGCCGTCGCCCGTAGCACGTCACCTAATGCCAGCCGTGTCCCTCACAGCCCAATCTCTCTCCCTCTCCCTCACAGCCCCATCTCTCTCCCTCTCTCCCTTACAGCTCCATATCTCTCTTTCACCCTCTATCTCTCTCCCTCACAGTCACAACCCCATCTCTCTCTCTATCCCCCTCACAGCCCCATTTGCAGCCCCTTGAACCCGCCACCAAGGATCTGCAGGTATACAATAACCTCAATCAAAAAAACAGTGAAAATATTATGAGGCAATTATGAAAAATTCATTAAATTTTTTTTCTAACCCTTAATTACAGCAATTAATAGTTCATTTAAA
This sequence comes from Chamaelirium japonicum, assembly GCA_947650365.1. Lineage (NCBI taxonomy): Eukaryota > Viridiplantae > Streptophyta > Magnoliopsida > Liliales > Melanthiaceae > Chamaelirium > Chamaelirium japonicum. Next base: position 54,531,148 of record OX393552.1, read on the forward strand.
TTGAATCTAATGATGAAGTCGCATGATTAGCTAATGCTTACCTTATTGGATAATAAATTAAAATTTTAGTAATTTATTTAATATTTATATTTAAAAAATAATAATTTATTGCCGTATCCTTAGCCGTACTCGTGTCCTACTTTTTTGATATTTGCCATATCGTCGTACCCGTATCATATCGTACGCGTATCCGTATCCGTGCTTCTTAGATTAGATCTTAGTACATTGATTGATAATTTGATATTGCTTCCTTATATCATTTAACTTGCATGAAGCCTATTACTGCTCTCTAGTTAGAAACACATATTCCGGCATATTCCATTCATTTAGGTGTTGAGTCCTCCATGTAGTCGTCCTATGTCAGAGAGAGGATATTTATTGGTGGTGATTTAAATGGCCATGTTGGGAGAAGTAATTGACAATATGAGAATTCATTGAGGACCAAGGTGTTGGAGATATAAATGCAATTGGAGATTTTATACTGGAGTTTGTTGTGGCCTATGATCTAACGATAGCTAATACTTGTTATAAAAAGAGAGGAACATTTAATTACTTACAAGAGTGAATCAAATGAGTGACAAATAGAGTTTTTTATAATATGAAGAAATAAGACATCATGGTAATTACCATTATTTTTTCATTAATTAATGTTCCTCTTGAGAAAAGAGATGTAATCGCATTTAAAATATGAGGAGAATAGGAATTAAGGTATTGCTCACTACCTTTGGACTGCAGTACAAAGCTGATCGATCAAGGGGAATTCTATAATGAAACCTTGAATATTTATCAACTTATACAGTCCCTCCCCTAGCCATCCTTAGTTGAAGATAAAATACTCTGGTAGATGATACCACATGGTTTATGGCTAGGGGTGGCAATGAGTCGTGTCGTGTCGGGTTTGTGTCGTGTCTAGTTTCGTGTCGTGTCCAAAACCCCTAGACCCGGACCCGACCCGTTTAACTAATCGTGTCTAGATCCTAAACCCGTACCCGACCCGCTAATAAACGGGTAGACCCGATAAGACCCATTTACCATCCGGGTCTATTCAGTTGACCCGATCCGACCCAATCCGACTCGACCCGACCTGACCCGAAAGACCCGTTGGTATTATATATTATAGTCTCGGATTGCGGGTAGACCTGACACGACCCATTGAATACTAAACGGGTCTTCTCGGGTCTGCTGTGTCCAGACCCTAAACCCGGACCCGACCCGTTTATTAAACGGGTCTATCGTGTCGACTCGTTTACGACCCGAACCCGTTTGGCCCTGACCCAGACCCGCTAACTTCGTGTCGGGTCTGCCATGTCGGGTCCGAAATTGCCAGCCCTTTTTATGACGCTCACTCCATGATTTTTGGGCTCATGACCCATGTTCAACACATGATGATCAAAAGTCCATTCCATATCCGACAATGTTGATTTATTAGTTAATATAGCTATTTGAACCTTGTTTTCTACAAATAAACGTTTCAAATGGAAATAGGAGAAGGTTGTAAGTGCAAAATAATCACACAAGCAAGAATTTGTATGAAGTTTGGAAGTCACTCATTGTGAGTGCTTTTCCAAAATATTAGAGATCACCAAGTACAAATGAGATGGATATAAAGGGAAAACACTTCGATATAATTGGAAAATAAGGAGATATTGTAAATTTTGCAAACAAGGAGAATAAGACGATAAAGATAGGTGATACTGGGAGAAAGTTTGACAACACAACATAGGATGTACTTATTAACTGCATGAAGAAAAGAGAACTAGCTAAAATACGCCCAAAAATAAGGTGGTGGAATTACAAAGGGAATCATATAGCATCTTTAAAGAGAAGGTAGTAATGGAGGGGAATTGAATCTTGGAAAGTACACCGAATATGTTGTGGGACCAGATGTCAAATTGTATTAAGAGAATTGCAAGATAAGTTCTTGGAGAATCTAGAGGTTATCAGCGTGAAGATAAAGATACTTGGTGGTGGAATGATGAGGTCCAAAAGGCAATCAGGGAAAAGAGACCATGCTTAAAAAAATGAAAGGCCACAAATGGCATTAAGGACATAAAGCATCTCCAAGGGAGTGGTTACTTTGACTCCTTCATTAAAAAATAGCAAGCATATAACCAAATCCTTCCCTCCAAACGACTCCCACCCTGCTCGCCAGACTAACTTTTCGCTATCTCGCTCGCCAGCTGTGGCGAGCGAAACTTCTCCGGTAAACGTAGCTGGGGTTCATATATTTGGTTATTCATTTGAAGGTTTTCGATTTTTTTTTTTTTTTGGGTAAAAACATGTGGGTGTATCACATCTGTCCACTATTGTGATACGAGGAAAGAATAGAGAGTCCCTTGGAGATGGTTTAAAAAGTAGCTCCCTATTTATGTTGGGAGGCCCATATGGCTCCCTATAATAGGGAGTGCCTTGAGGAGTCCCTTGCAGATGGCCATAGAAAGGTATAAAAAAGCTAAGATTGATGCTAAATAGATAGTTAGTAAGGTTAAGTTTGCATTCTTTGATAACTAGTATTATAAGCTAGGCTCCAAGGAAGGTGAGAAAGAAATATACAAATTAGCTAGAACGAGAGAAAGGGAGGCTAAAGTTATAGATCAAGTTAGGTGCATCAAAAGTGAAGGCAATACTATATTGGTGAAAGAATAGGGGATTAAATATATATGGAAAAGCTACTTTCATAAATTAATAAATGATAACCCCACTAGAGTTTATTTAGAACAATCACAATCCATGAATCGACATGTTTACTAACATTCAATTAAAATAGCTAAAGTTGTAGAGCCTTTGAAATGATTCGTAAAGGTAAAGCATTGGGTCTTGATGAGATACCAATTGAAGTTTAAAAATTTTTTAAGAGGGATTGCACCTAGGAAGAACGAACATGGGACACGGACACGGTGATGCAAAAATTCTTTAAAAAATAGGACATGGACACGGCAAGGACACAAGAATTAAATATTTTATAATTCTATATATTATATATATCATACTAAAAAATATTTCTTCAAAAAATAAATTGTTCCAAAAAAATATTGAGAGAGATAGAGAGATCATTGGACAGTGTCCTCCCATGTCCAAGAGTATGCCCCTTGTACGTTTTTTTTTTTAACACAACCCTTGTATGTTCAAATAGCAATTCCTTTGGGGTGAGTACATCAGACAACATCCCCACAACCACAAGCACAACCACAACCAGTGAACCTCCGCTAATTGCATTGGAATGAATCGAACTCGTCTTATTGGACCCCAAAACTCTCGTGCCCGCACCACCATTGATGGCCACTTTGCCATGCGGCGCAAGTCGAGATCATTTTGATGCTAATTAATGGTAGTACTAATTGAGAGGTTGCAGCCGTTTCTTGGACGGCGTTGCGTGCCATGTGACCTCCAACATACCACGTGGCAAAGTGGCTAATTAATGCTAAGCATTTCTCATCTAGTTATGGGATGTCTTTGTTGGACTCCCTAAGCTTGCGATCCACACACACACAGAGAAAGAGAGAGAGAGGGAGATGGAAGTAGATTGTGGTTGTGAGACCTTCAGGTTGCCGGAGGGGTGCGTCTCCAACATGCTCTTCCTCGCCACGCCCCGGGATTTGTGCAGATTGGCCCTCGTCTCCACCACCTTTTGATCTGCCACCGAGTCAGATGCCGTCTGGGAGAGATTCCTGTCGCTCGACTACCGGGAGATCCTCTCACGAGCCATCGATCCTATCAAATTCTTGACCAAGAGGGACCTCTACTTCCACCTCTGCGACTCCATCCTTATAGACGACGACAAGAGAGTAAGCCGGAAGAATCGTCCCCCCTGTGTCCACATAGTGTCTTTCCGTGTCTGACACCCAAGGTCATGTGGGACACGGCACGTGCGTGTCTTACACGTGTCCAGCTCGTGTCAGTATCCAACACGGGTACCGGACCCCCAAAGGCATGTTCGTGCTTTAGAGGATTGGACTAATTTGGTTAACTTGTTTCTTTTGTAAAATCTTGACAAGAAGGAAGATGCCAATTGATTAGAGGAGAAGTATTATGGTATCTATATATAAGAATAAATGTGACATTCATAATTGTACCAATTATCATTGAATTAAGCTTATGTGTCACACCATGAAATTGGAGGAGAGGATGATGGAGCAAAGGTTGAGAAAGATGATAGGAATTTCGAATAACCAAGTCGGATTTATACCAGAAAGGTCCACAATGGAGGCTATTTTCTTTCTAAGACACCTAATGGAAAGATACTGAGAAACAAAAAAGAATCTACATTTAGTTTTTATTGGCTTAGAGAAAGCTTAAGATGAAGTACCAGTGTACCACGAGATGTAATTTGATGGACTTTAAGAAGAAAATGGGTGCCTCAAGGGTATATTCAATTTAATAAATACATGTATAAGGGAGCTATTACTAGGTTGGAAGTTACTGGGGTGAAACAAATGAATTTTTAGTCATTGTGGAACTTCACTAAGGGTCATCGTTAAGCCCATATTTTTTATTTTTCTCATTGGTGAACTCATCGTTAATATTCAAGAAGTACCATGGTGTATGTTTTTTTACAGATGATATTATATTAGTCAATGAGACAAGGGTAGGGTTAAATGCTAAAGTGAAATTGTGAAGGAAGACTTTGGAAGATGTGTTTAAAAATAAGTGGAGCTAAAACGGAATATATGCAGTGCAATTTTAATGGAGATAATAATGATAATTAGGTCCATTTAACAATCTTTGGCTAAGAAATACAAAACTGGGATTGTTTCTAGTATTTTTGGTCTTTCATACAGAAGAATGGATAGATAGATGATGATATTTCTATTAGGATTAGGGCTGGTTGGATAAAGTGGAGAGGATCTTCGGGAGTGTTGTGTGATCGATGCTAATGGTTAGTTTTTAACATATTGAAATCCAGCTTATGTTATTGATTTTGGTTTTTTGAGGTTAGCACTTATTAGACGGACATAGATGATGAATCTTGTGTTTCTTCCTTGCCTGTTATAGTTCACCCTCGCACAAATCATGTACACCTTTTTTGTATGTATTGCTGAAGATCACTTTCCTCCGAAACAAACAAAAGACTTAATACATATGTTATCCCTTCTTCTAGTGTTGTAGATGTAAACCCATCTTTAATACGGTATATGTGCATTGGTTACAATTGAAGAATCAAGACCATGTTATGAAATTCTTAATTATAGAAATATTTGAAAAGTAAATGAGAGATTCTAACCTTTTGGCAATTACGACTAGCTTAGATATATTGATATCGTCATTTTGCATATGAATACTCACTGATTACATTTAATCCAGTTTTCTGCTAAAAAAGGTCCGGATGTAAAAACATCTCTGTGGGTTATGATTTACTGCAGGAAATGGAGCGTTCCGCTGACGTACTTGCTGCTGGTATATTAGAGGCCTCAGATCCTTCAATCTCAAGTAAATTCTTCCTCCGCCAGGTTTGTATGATTCTTGACTTATGTCTATCCTATCTTATGTAGTTTTATATTTTCTATCTTGACTGACTTATGGTTGTTAAGGTTTTCCTTTCTATCTTGTGTATTCTTAATTTTTTTTCATGCCCAGCATTGGATGGATGAACCTGATATGTCTCAAGATTCCGTGATCAAGAACAAATCACCTTGGGATTCTTACTACCCCAAACACGACAAAGACAAGAAGCGGAGTAATAAAAAGAAACATGGAAATTTGGGCCAAACCTATGGGACCAGAGTGATTCCCGTGTGAGCATATGTGTCCTCTTTTTTATTATTAATTCTTATGATAACATCTTCTCTGCATATGTATCATTGCCATCATATTTCACTAATTATATTATCTGTTAGTTAAATCCTGTGGCTGATTAGCACCGGGAATGCAGTATTTTCTATAACCAGATGTTTTTTATCACTCGCATCATCACTAGTAATAATTGAGTTCAAATATATGATGGGAACATGTTTGATGTAGGACGTTCTAATTTCTGAGGTAGTACAAATGGAAAGATAGGATTATCTCATCTTAGAGAAATAACTGAATAAACTTGTGGTTGTCCAAATGGAAAGATTGGATTATCGCTTCTTAGAGAAATAACTGAATAAATGAATTTGAACAAGTGTAATTTGATAAAACATGCTGAAATCAAAGAGAGTTCAGATTAGAGGAACCACGCACCTCTTTTTGCTCGAAGAGGTTCACACCACCAAGAGTTGGGGATACTAGGGTCGTGCCAACTAGCCAAACAAAAAACTTGCTCGAAGGTTCACACCACCAAGAGTTGGGGCTAGTGGTGTTACTCTACATTCGCATGGCACAGGGAGGCGACAGGTCCTTTTAACTTCGAAGTCTGAAAAGTGGAGTTTGAATGAGTTTGAAACTAGGAGTTTAGTTAATGGAGTTGTTTTATTCTTGCAATTCATGTTTCATTAAATCAGGAGTTTAACGATATGTTCTGAAGTTTGTTTTGTCTACCACTGGATTTACTTGGATCCCTTCAGCAGGATTCAAGGCCAAACCCTACTGATGCAAAATGAAAGATAGGCATTGTAGGTTTGACTATCCATATCGTTCATATTGATCTGTAACATCTAAAATACCTAGAAATTAAAAAAAATTGACAATTTGGTAGCTCCTAACTTTGGAGTATGGATTAGTCGATCTCTAGTTTAATATGACTATTTTGGTACAATAAAAGATGCATGGTGAGACATTGAAGATCCATATCATTTGTATAATATTTTCAAGATGTCTAGATCAGAATTAACAATGTGGATCATTGATTTGATTTTATTTGGACACCCTATGATGTATCTTTATATTTGGACACCCTACAATATAAAATGCATAACCACTGTTCATTTAGAAAATTATATATATATATATATATATATATATATATATATATATATATATATATATATATATATATATATATATATATATATATATATATATATATATATATATATGTATGATACAGGGTATAGGCTGGCGGCATATTTCGACGAAATGGGCAGCCGCCCATTTGATGCCCCTAGGAGTCTTAGAATGTGCTGATTTTTTTATTATCAAATGCATCTTATCTTAGATAGAACGCCCACAAAAAATCAGCACATTCTAAAACTTTTAGGGGCATCAAATGTTATATTTCAGATTAAAGGTTACAACGGACGTTCAATAAAACTTCTAAAATTTGATGCCCATAGGAGTTTTAGAATGTGCTGATTTTTTGTGGGTGTTCTATCTAAGATAAGGTGCTTATGCTCGCAAAAAATCAGCACATTCTAAAACTTCTAAGGGCTTCAAATGGGTGGCTGCCCATTTCATCGAAATAGGTTTTAGAATGGGCTGATTTTTTGTGAGGATGATCAACATATCATAGACAACATGTCTACAAAAAATCAGCCCATTCTAAAACCTCTAGGTGCCTCAAAGGGTGCTGGGTTATTAATGGGTCAAAATTTTGATGGGTCATCCGATCCTGACCCATATATATATATATATATATATATATATATATATATATATATATATATATATATATATATATATATATATATATATATATATGTGTGTGTGTGTGTGTGTGTGTGTGTGTGTGTGTGTGTGTGATTTTATTCATACAAGTATGAATTGTAGCATCATCTGAGAATTGATCTAAAAATAAACCATGGCATTACCGTGCATCATATATGAATTAGTTTCCCATGCTTTCATCTTGACAGCTTTGTTCTATCATTGGCTGGTGTTGGTGATGACCTTTTAATGGAAGATGAAAATCTTGTTTGGACAAGCAAGGATGTTGTCATTGTTCTTCAGCATGAAAATAAAAAGATACCTCTAAGGTGAGTCTTTGATTTCAGAGGAACTTGGTATTTGATAATTTAAGTCGATTGTTTTTTAAAATTTTATTTTGAACTGATGAAATATTAATGCAATTAGAAGACCATGATATCAAAAACGCATATAAGCTATTGATCTCTTTTCCATGTTTACACTAATTAAAATATTCCATTCCAATTCATTGTAGTGGCATACTTCAAACAATTTCCAAATGGATATATGTATCAATTCCAACACATTGTGGTAGCATACTTAAAACAATTTCCAAATAGATATATGTTCTATTGTCCACGTAGTCTCGTTGAAGTCCACATAATCTTCTCATATGCTATGTACAGTCGTCCATCCCTTTAAAAGCAAGCAGCCATATAGAAGGTGCACAAAATTGTCATTGGTCACTCAAAAGTTTGAAATTGGAATTTAGGTATATTTAATGGTTAAGCACCTAGTATCTTTGTTTAAATTAATAACACATGTTCTGGAGCAGTAATCGTATTTTGTATCGCTTCTTGTGGCAATAATACTTTCAACAAGATCAACAAACTAGTTATAACAAGTGTGTGCCTAACAGGGTTGTGCGCAACCTGAAACCAAGAATCAATGGGTTAAGGTATGGGTCTAAAGGCAGACCCATAGGATTTTTACCCTTGCGGGCTAGCATTCTCGAAGAGTGCATAGAAGACCAAATTTAGTATTACTAGTGGATTCAATGCTAGTTAGGAAACAGAATCATACCATGTTGTTAATTTTATCATAAACCGAAAGTGTTGGGGTTAATCATTACTTGTACGATTAAAAGGAGCATTATTAAATAACATACTTTGTCTCATTATTCACAACTTAACCAATTGCCTCATCCATTACATGCCGAAAATGATCTGTGTGCTCTGCTAGAACCACTTCACCTGATTGGAGATCTATGTTAAATTTGAGAGGTATACCCTGCTCATGAAAATTGGGATAAAAAATTAAGTATATAATAAATCTTACATACTAATGATGTTATATGAAATTTTAAATTAGTTTTTTTTAGCTTTTTGCCATTAGTTCCGTTATATTTTGATTTTTTGTTCTCTATTACTAAAATGTTAGTGACTGAACTATGTTTATCAAAGTGTTTCATATGAAGGAAAGCCACACACTTAACAACAATACAAGATGATAGATACAATCAATCCAGTCTCAACTCTCAATTAGTCGTTTCGGATCCAAGTCTTGTTATATATGAGTAATTGGATCTAACTGGATGTCCTATGAACAAAAAGAAAGATGATATGTAACAAATATTTCAAGTTACAAATCTTTCAAGATGATATGAAGCAAATATTTCATGGTAATATATCATAGGAGTAGCATGGTTACAACTAACTAAAATGTAAGAAGCAATCATCAAGTCATGATGGGTCCCTAGATTTAACCATGTCAAGACTCAAGAACATTTTCAAACAACTAGATCTGTTTTGAAATGCATGGGTTAATTTGATATATTCCATGACGGTCTATATCTACAAATAGAACTAAGTTTTTCATGTTGTTATTGCTGCTTTGATATGTGACATGCGGTCCTAGACCAACAAATTGCATATGCGGCCATTGCACTAGTGGGTTCTGGATTATGTTGTAACACAGCATCATGTACATTGTTCAATCATGTGTTCGGTTGCACAACCCAATAACTAATATACTTAATTTGTTTATGTTGGTTGCACAATGAGTTGTGTGGCCGCACAAATGGGTTATGCGTCCGCATATCCCGAAGATCTTATAATTGGTTGTGTGATCGTATGCGATTGATATACGATTGGGGACCAAGATCCAATAGATCGTATAAGCACATTTGACAACAAATTATATGAATATTCCAATGAATGTGTGCTCGGGATTTACTGAAATCTGTTGCTCGTTTACCTCATAGGTTTTTGATCCAATTGTAAATAATTGTTGTTATTTCCTAGTTCTTGACAATATTCAAGTTTAGGCAGCCTTATTGTAAAATATCTAACGAGCATACTTTTGTTATTTGGCAATTTCGTTTCTTTAGTTGTACAATAGTCTTTAGGCAGTTGAATTAACATGTCAGTGATTAAGAGACCATAGTTGGTGCAATCTGAGTATCTGCCTAAGTTTTGCAAGAGAACAATAACTTGATAGAGTGACCCAAGAACGAAGAGAGATGTCCATTTCAGCCGAAGTGTGTGTGTAGGGGGGGGCGGGGGGTGGTCAGATTGGCTAATTCCAAACCAGTTTGGTCGAACCCTCAACCCATGCTTCAATATGATCCAATACATTCAAGTTTATGCATCGGTGACAAGTTTCGGCCCATGCAGTAAAAAATGCTCGGGGAAATAATTTGGCGGTATAAGCAAGTAAGCGGCTCTTAATAGGATTCTACCTTGGTCCTTGATTGAAGAGAGGGTAAAAGCAAGAGAGATGTGTGAATTTTGGTGCCGCACAATATGTACCGGATTCATGTGCATAACTATGATCATACGAATGAGGTTCATGAGCAATAGTGTTTTGCATGGGATTCCTTACGGATTAAGATTTTGGGTAGTACTCAAAATAAGACGTTGATGTGGACTGTCTTCTACGTCTGTAATAGGGTCATTACTAGTATACCCTAAATAAAATTGATGCAGGAGACTCCGGATTTCGGGAAAATTAGGATTTAGAAGGAATTTAGGGATTGTGCTTTGTCGGAGTGATTTTGTTTTGAAAACTGAAGGTGGTCGAAAGTGTGATCTACGTTGATGTAATGAAGGGTTGTATTAGATGGGATGTTGGTATGGAATGATTTTGCAATCGGATAAAGTTTTGGGGTTAAATAGGTTGATTTAGGGCTTGTTGTCCAGAACATTTTGTAGCAAAAATTCTGGATGAAGGGTCCATTTTAAATACTATGATGGTGAGATCTAGCCTTACAATCTCAGGATTAATGAAGCAGCAACTAGGGCTAGCGGAAACAATCTTTAGAAGTGTAGAAATTAAGGCAAAATAGCTATAAAATAAAGTGGATAATGAGTAGAACTGTCTCACTTCATATCAGCATCAAGGCGCCTCACTAAGATGATCCTTGGCGTCACATCATGGGGGACCAAGGCGTCACACCAAGGCAATCTCAGCAAAGCACCAACAATTATGAAGAAGAAATCACACAAATTTTATTTAAAATTCAGTGATAAGTCATAATTTTTGTTGGGTACATATAGGCTCTCAAATCAACTCAAAATCCAGTTTTAATTAGCTCAAACTTCCCTAATCCAATATATTACCAAGATATGACTTAGTTAAATACTTTCCTAGTAAAGTAAGGCTTATTAACTCATTTAAAAGAACGATGATCATAAATTAGGTTCAAAAGGTCAATTTACTATTTATTTGTGAAGCAAAGTTGAAGTAATTTATTAGGTGTTATGGTGTACCTTGAACCATTTCTACTTATCACAAGTTGAGTCTTTAGACACTGCCTTAGGTGATTTCAGCAAGTGATGTTGGAGTCTGATATCACCCTCCAACACTGTATTGAAATGCCCAACCATCTCCTCAACACTAATGTTTCGTGTATCTTGCAAACAACATAATGTCAAAAATGTCTTTAACATACAACATAATGTCAAAAATGTGTGCCTATCCATTCGGGTATTCTGTATGCAAATAATATCGCTTCTATAGATGAAGTAATCTAGATGTTGGATTCAAGTCAATGTCCTACTATCAAATACAACTTCATCATCGATGTGGACAATTCTTTGTCTTCGGCTACGTTGTAGTATGATAAGAATGTAAATGTAGAAGACAATAATGACATTAGTCATGACCCTAATGTCTTCCATCATATGCATGATATCGTCCAAAGTCAAACTCATCTTCCTCTTCCTTCACATGGTCATCTTATCCTTCCTATATAAGAAATATGTAATTAGGCATTTACAAATTTCCAAGTGAAATCCCAAATCCATGAATTCCCAAGTTTAGGCATTTCCAACCTCCGGGCATTCGATTTGTGGAAGAAAAGCCCCAAAAAACCACAAACCACAGCTAGATTAGGCTACAAAGGGGAAGAAGCCCAACTAATTAATTGAAAGCGACAGGATGCCCAGAGGTCTCGAGTTTTACCTTTGACATGAAGATCTCAGCCGCAAGGACCAGAGCCGGTGAGAGCGATGTGAAGATCGCAGCCGCAGGGACCAGATCCAACGAGATCGAGCTCCAGCAACGAAGAAATCACAGCCATAGAGACTAGATCAGGCTAGATCACAACCGCAGGGACCTGACGTGAAGATCGCAGCCGTCAATGGCTATTATTTGCATTTATACCAAAGGAAAGAGACCTGATGGTCCTCACGAATTGTTTCCACGAGAGCAAGAGGGCAAAGAGGGGGATAACAGAAATAGTGATCACAGCTCCGGGCTTGGGAAGCCCAAACCCACCTCCTAAGCGGGGGTTGAAATCTCGTATGGAGAGGGGGCTCGAATTCTGACAGCGTCAAAGCTCGTGGTGAAAACGGGGAACCAAACGCCCGAAAGATGAACGGTAGCTGGGGTTTAGGAAGCCTAGCACCTAGAATCCTTGAGAAAACAAGGAACCGGACGAGCCCTGAATGAATGAAAAAATTGAAGAGGGTGTTCTCTCCCAACTTGGAGGTTTGATGCCTTCTCTCCTAGGTGCGAGGCGTAGGGTTATGTCAGCGTTATGGTTGGTGATTATTTCTCCATCCTCTTCTCCCTCCTCTCATATCTATATCTCTCCCTCTTCTCTCCATCGACGGTGCAGCAACAAGGTCCGGGATCAAAAGTAGTCTAAACCCGCCAAAATCCTCAACTTTCAATTCCTTAAGGGATGAGACGGCAGCAAATGTCGTTTATCATTTTTTCTCCTTGCTTAGATTGATCATACTCCAAGCAGCATTTGTACATAGTCTAGTTGGAGATGATTGAAATTTGGGATCCGAGTGAGAATATATTTATGTAGGTTTGAGAAAGTTGTAGATAGAGCATGAAAGAAAAGAATAGTGGTTTTTGTTCTTAGAGATGACGCTAGGTCAACAATAGATTCGCTTTTCTATAGCTTCTTAGATGAGATTGTATCGGGATTGCTAATCCATCATTATGACTGCAAAAAGTATTAAGAAATATATATATCTCAATTTGGTATAGTGTGAAGCATAATTTTTGTTATATTGCAAATCATTTTTCAGCTTCTCTACTAAATTGGAGGATGGTAGTTTCTATCACATGCTTGAATCTTTGTTGTGGCCTTCTCTTTGATTTATGATTTCATCTCTCAAGTTAGAATGGAAGTTCGCTCTTCTTTTGCCAAGAGGTAATATTAGGCTAGGAATGTGTTATAAAGTTGAACTGTTGTGTAAAAAGGAAGCTGTTAGGGTGATAGAATGGTCAACATTTTGGTCAGACAATAATCATTCATAGTCTAGGTCTCCACAAGTTCTCAATGCTTTAGTCTTTTGTCCTCCTCCTGGTGGGTGCTGTTGGGTTCGGGGGGTTCAGGGACATGGCTTGATGGTTATGGTTTTGGTTAATGTTTCTTTTCTAAAGAGAGATTCGGTTGTAAATACTTGTTTTTCGTATCTTTCTAAAAAGTACATAGATTAAATATCAGATTCTTGCTGCAAACATTTCCTATGTTGAGGTTTGTTTGTACATTTCCCCTTGATCAGTTATGTCTCAGAAACCGAAAGACAATACGCTTTTCCATCTCTAGCACAGCGCCACATCCTGGCAGGATTAGCTTCCGCCGTCGGAGGATTGAGTGCACCTTATGAGAAAGCATCACATATTCATGAAAGACCAGTTGTGAATTGGCTTTGGGCTGCAGGCTGTCATCCATTTGGGCCATTCTCCAATTCATCACAAATCAGTCAAATGCTTCAAGATGTTGCTTTGGTGAGAACAGTTTCACACTTGTAGTACTGTATCAACTACTTTTTTTTAATGATCTCTCTCTCATGAAATTCCATTTCACAAACTTAGTGTTTTACTGCCACGCGGCCACGCCTATTAAAACTTCAATGCTAGCATGGTCTCTAGTGAACTACTGTCCTTGTACTACTGGCTCAGTTTAAGTGTATCGATCCCCATCTTATTGCAGAGAAGCACGATATATGCACGAGTTGATTCTGCTCTCCGTAAGATTCGAGATGCATCGGAGGTACAATGATATACAGAGTTGAGTCCACTTACCTGCCCATTCCATAGCTTAAACACAAGTTCTTTCATCATCCGTCCAGGCTGTCCAGTCTTTTGCTACGGAACACCTAAAGACACCACTCGGAGAGCCAGTTAAAGGCAAGAAAAATAAGTCCAGCACTGAGCTGTGGGTGGAGAAATTCTATAAGAAGATAACAAAGTTACCGGAACCTTTCCCGCACGAACTAGTTGAACGCTTGGAACAGTATCTGGATGTAAGTTGTTCCTTTGCAGATGGCCGGCTGTTTTAAGATGAATTGTCTATAAACAATTTTTTTTGTTTAAATATGTATTAAATGTGTCTAATTTATGTTCATTGGCTCCATATCAGAAACTTGAGGAACAGCTGGTGGATCTGTCTTCATTGCTATATGATCATCGGTTAGAGGATGCACATCAAAACAGTTCAGACATATTCCAAAGCACTATATTTACTAAACGGTGAGTGATCATTTTTCATATCTTGTCATCCGCATGTAATTTTTATTGTAGTTACTGTTTCCCTTTTGGAATTGGTTTTCCACATCCCAATGATATGCTGTTACCTTTTGTAATAGGATGGTGTTTCATTCATCTCTTTGGCTTATAATATGTGCCATGTGGGATATATTTAGGGGGTGTTTTGGCATCGTTCCGGACCCTTCCTTTTTCTATCCGCAGTTCCATAATTCAAAATCAGCGGATATTATTTGTTCCGGTGGAATGAAGGACTTCAGAACGATAACTCATCACTCCATCCATTTCTATGCTGACCGGAACACTGAACCATCGGATTGGATTGGAAATAGTAATTGACAGGATTACCCTCTTCTGGATGAGGTTTAATCGGAACATCAGTTCCATGCCAAACACCCCCTTAATTACTCATACCAAATCTTGCATTCTACCATCTTCGTCTAACAGAATAATCTGTGGGAGCTCGAGGGTTATTCTCTGGTTGCATGAGCTTGAACTGTGTAACTAGGAAGGTCGGTCGTCTTATCTGCTGATTGGTCTTCTAGGATTCTTGGCATGTGCCTCTCTTGCAAGTTGCCTTGGTCAGATGTTTCTTGGGTCAATGTGAGGTCGACAGATGACCGGATTAGTCTGTTAGTAGACCGACCCCATCTTGATGGTTGTCCTTTCCACATCCCAAGGATATGGTTTTCCTGATAATTTATGTTGAATTTGATTTATAAATGCATTCATTACAACAGGATAATTCTCGATGTTCTGTTTTACCTATAATTAAGTTGAGTAAATCTTTGATTCGTTCTTTTGGTTGTATTTTTTCCGCTGTTTTTTTTTTATGCTTTTATTCTACAACAGGTATGTAGATCGTATCTTGGCAACTGAGAAGGACAAAATGCGGTGCTGCCACATTGAGTACAGTTTTCCAGCTCAGTCCTCCCAGACTTTCGTCTATGGTGGGATCCTTCTCGCCGGATTCATAGTGTACTTTGTTGTTATTTTCTTCTCTTCGCCTGTCCGCTGATCGTCGATAGGATCATATGCTTGCATGAACAAAGTTTTGTAGCTTCCGAATGACGAAGGTAATGTTGTGTGTTAACATCATGAAATTATCTATATTGTTATTTGTACTTCTTGCTACTATTGTTTTTTGGTGGTGGTTGTATTTCTCTTGCTTATGCTTGTTTATATATTCCAGGTGAAACAAATATATATATATATATATATATATATATATATATATATATATATATATATGGGTCAGGTTCAATGGACACTGTTTTTGCACTCAATTTTTTACACCGATTTTCAAACTATTAGATTGATGTTTCAGAATTTATTGATTTTTTGTGAGCATAATCATCTTGTCTTAGATAACACATCTACAAAAAATCAACACATTCTAAAGCCTCTAGACTTATTAAATATGCTCTTCAAATTAACGATTAAAATGGACGGTTGATAAAGCCTTTTAGTTTTGATGCACTTGGAGGCATTAGAATGTGCTGATTTTTTGTGGACGTGCTATCTAAGTCAAGGTGATTATGCTCGCAAAAAATCAAGAAATTCTGAAACCTCTATCTAGTTGATTTGAAAATCGGTGTAAAAATTTAAGTGCAAAAACAGTGTCCATTGAACCTGCCTATATATATATATATATATATATATATATATATATATATATATATATATATATATATATATATATATATATATATAGGGAAAGGGTAGCCTACTCCATGGAGTAGGCTACTTACCTACTCCATGGCCTATAAAGATGCCACATGGCACTTTTTAATTGGGTATTTTGTGAATGTATGGTCAATCCATTATGGATAGATTAGGATTATGAAAAAAAATCCGAAAAAATAAATCTAAATCTACCCGATCAAGTTGTAGCAAATTTAACGGTAAACTGTGCATCATAAAATTTTTTTTTTTTTTTGCATGCTAAAAATGCCACCTGACATGTGTTTTTCTCAAAAAAAATTTCTTGACAATTGTTGGGAGGGATAAACCTAAATTGATAAAGTTTTAACTCCGGTTAAAAAGTGTCACGTGGCATCCATTTAAGCCATGGAGTAGGTAAGTAGCCTACTCCATAGAGTAGACTACCATTTCTCATATATATATATATATATATATATATATATATATATATATATATATATATATATATATATATATATATATATATATATATATAGGGAAAGGGTAGTCTACTCCATGGAGTAGGAAACTTACCTACTCCATGGGTTATATAGACGCCACATGGCACTTTTTAATCAGATTTTTTATTCATGTATGGTCAATCTAATATGGATAGATTAGGATTACGAAAAAAAATCCGAAGAAAAAAACTTAAACCAACTCAATCAAGTTGAAGCAAATTTAACGGTAAACTGTGTATCGTAAAAATATATTTTTTGTGGATGCTAAAAATGCCACTTGGCATATGTTTGTCTCAAAAAAAAATTCTTGATAATTGTTGGGAGTGATGAACCTAACTTGACCAAGTCTTAACTTCCGTTAAAAAGTGTAACGCGGCTTCCATTTAACCCATGGAGTAGGTAAGTTTCCTACTCCATGGAGTAGGCTACCCTTTCCCATATATATATATATATATATATATATATATATATATAGGGTAGCGATCCAGTGAGAGAGAGAGAGAGGAATGTTACAGTGAGCTGCCAATTTAGAAAGTGAGCTAGGGTATTTTGACCCTCCTAGGAGTTTTGGAATTTAATGAAATTTGGTGAGGGTGTTGTCTAGGATTAGATGATCATCCTCACCAATTTTTATCAAATTCCAAAACTTCTAGTGGGGTCATATGGTCGAAACAAAATTTGTCGTCCACAATCACTGTTAAAATCTACAGATTTTGCTTTGACCCCCTTATATTTTTTAAATAATTTAATTAATTGTATCATTTACTTGGGTCTGGAGCGACGGACGTATATGCAGGAACGAAGAGAAATAGTGGGTTGGCATGAGTCAGGGGCGCCATTGACTTTCGCTCTTGAGTTCAATTCTCGGTTAGTGGGCCCGGCACGCATCACAGCCGAATGTTGTCGGCTAGAGTCCATTTCACTTCTGGGTCGCCAGCCATAGTGTGGGGCTGTGATGCACGCCGGGACCACTGACCGTGACCTACTGATTTGAGAGCTCGATAAGTGCACCAACTCTGAGCCGATATGTTCCCTTCTGTTCTCTATTGTCGTTCCCATCAATGGCAACTGCAGCCATAGAGCCTCCTCTTCGTCTCCCACCCCCGCCGCCACCCCATTCCCTCCACCGCCACCTCGACACCCGACCCCCCCAATCCCTCCACCACCTCAAACAGACCCACGCTCAGCTCATCAAGCAAGGCCTCTCCCAGGACAACTATATCGCCGGAACCTTAGTGAAACAGTACGCTGACCCCGACCTCCCCACCTTCCAGACCGCGCTTAAGGTGTTCGACCAAGTGCCCCAACCCCACGGCTTCCTCTGGAACTCCCTCATCAGGGCCAGCCTGGACAACTGTCAGCCACACAAAACCATCTCCTTCTACTGCCGAATGGTGGCGCAGGGCTCGACACCCAACAAGTACACCTTCCCTTCCCTCCTCAAGGCTTGCACTGCCACTGGGGCTGTCGAAGAAGGGGCCCAGTTGCACGCCCACGTCGTGAAGCGCGGGCTCGGGCACGACCGCTACATTGTGAGCGCCGGGATTCAGATGTACGCGGCCTTCGGGATGCTGACGGAAGCGCGGCGGATGCTCAGCACGGGCATCGGGCTGGACCCGGTGTGTTGGAACACGATGATCGATGGGTGCATGAAGAACGGGGGAGTAGAGGTGGCGAGGGAGCTGTTTGACGCCATGCCTTGCAGGAACGTCGGTTCGTGGAATGCCATGATCTCTGGATATGCGAGGCACGGCATGGTCGAAGAATCGAGAAGAATGTTCGACGAAATGCCTCAAAGAGATGATGTCTCTTGGAGTGCCATGATGGACGGTTATGTGGACTGCGGCCGCTTCACGGATGCATTGGCGACGTTCAGCAGGATGCTGAGGGATGGGGTTGCTCCGGGGAAGTTTGTTTTCTCGACAGTGCTCGCGGCTTGCGCCAATGTGGGCGCATTGGAGCAAGGCAGATGGATCCATGCTTACATCGAACGCCTCTCCATCCGGATCGATGCTGTAATCGGGACATCTTTGATCGATATGTATGCAAAATGCGGGCATGTGGACTTGGCATTGGAGGTGTTCGAGAAGATGCCACAAAAGAGATTCTTCACCTGGAACGCCATGATTGGAGGGCTTGCAATGCATGGTTGTGCGAGCCTTGCAGGCGAGCTCTTCTGTCGAATGCAGAGGGAGGACTTCGTGCCCGACTCGGTCACGTTCGTGGGCGTGTTGAATGCGTGCGTGCACGCCGGCCTTGTCGAAGAAGCTCACAAGTACTTCGATTCTATGAAGCATGATTTTGGGATAACACCCATGGTGGAGCACTATGGGTGCATGGTGAACCTTTTAGGCCGGGCTGGACGGTTTAAGGAGGCTGAGGCCTTGATTGGGTCCATGCCGATGAAGCCAAATGCTGCAGTGTGGGGAGCTCTGCTGGGTGGCTGTCGTATTCACGGGAATGTCGAATTGGGCGAGCGAGTCGGAAAGATCCTACTTGAACTTGAGCCGAAGAACAGCGGGCGATACGCTCTGTTATCGAATATCTACGCAAGAGCTGGGAGATGGGATGATGTGGCCAAGGTGAGGAAGCTGATGAAGGACCGAGAGATCAAAACCGTTCCCGGGAGCAGCCTGATCGAATTGGATGGTGTCGTTCATGAATTCATAGTTGGAGATGGATCACATCCGAGTGCAAATGATGTCCACTTCATGCTCAAGGAGATGCTGGAGAGGGTGAGATCAGCAGGCCATGTTCCGAACATCGGTGAGGTCCTGTTCGATATCGATGAGGAGGAGAAGGAGAGCGTGCTCCGCTGCCACAGCGAGAAGCTCGCGATTGCTTTCGGGTTGATCAGCACTGCTCCTGGCACAACGATTCGTATCATGAAGAACCTGCGTGTGTGCGAGGATTGCCACTCTACAACTAAGCTAATTTCGCGCATTTACGGTAGAGAGATTGTTGTAAGGGATCGGGTTCGGTACCATCATTTCAGAGATGGGGTCTGCTCTTGCATGGAGTTTTGGTGACCGGGGTTGATCAGATTGGTGATTTTCTTCGAGACTCCTGAATCCTGATTGATACGATAGGCCCCCTGAAGACATCACTCATCTCAACTCGAGCAGTTGCTGCCTATCTGGTGGCCTCTGTTGACCGATCAATACGTGTTGATCTTGTTGCTTTTGGTGCCGCTAGGGGTGGGACTTGGGCGGGTTGGGCTTGTTGAGGATTCTGCCCATGCCCAACCCGACTTGCACAAACCTTAAACCGTGGAACCCGTGAAAGCCCAATCCGTGCTTGCCCATTCTAGTTGCTCGGGTTGCCCAATTTGTTAAATAATGGACGGGTTGCCCAATTAAAAATGCTTGTGCACATAAATAGATGGAACAAAAATCCAACAGATTTTTGAATTGGATAAAAAAAATCTTTGAATTGTATAAAGAAAACTTAAAGGCCAACCATATCCTCGCATATTTCAAACGAATTCTTAGCATTCAACATCAAATAGACAGTCTTTGATTTCTATAAAAAAACTACCAAAGCATTCAACCTTCAACCTTAGTGTGTCACTTCCTTAGGTTCCTCGGGTTGGGAAGATTGGTGCCCAAACCCGTCCAAATTAAAATCGGGTTGATCTTTTTTTGTCCAAATCCGTTCAAGTTTTTAACTAGCTTTGTCCATGTTTGTCCATTGTTCGGGTTGGGCAGGTCAGGTTCGGGTCAGACCCGCCCAACTCTCACCCCTAGGTGCGGCCACAACGATCTAGAGTTCCCTTGTGGAGAGGTTCGTGGAATCTAGTAGGGCTCGTAAGTATGCTTTTCTCTCTCATGTGAAGACAGAGCAATTGGGTGACCGGACGATTCAGTATTTCCATGCGCAGATACGTGGCTGCTAGCGGGAGCTCCAATCACAAGTTTCTCATGAACCTGTCAAGTATCGTGCCACGCACCAGAACTTCTGGGAGTGTCGCCAACTCTATCAGTTTCTAGTGGTCCTTTGTCTAAAGAACAAACATCTAACTAGTGCCCTGATACATTGGGACCCTCTCCCATATGCCATCGCTAATTTCATGGCGACCTGGCCGAGGCTACTATTGGCTCGGCTCACTCTACCACCCTGGTACCTTCGCCTCCAGTATCGTGGGCTCAGGAGCGTCTCACCATATGACTTCATTACTCACACCTTGCCACCTTACACCACACAACCCTTCGATTCACACCACAAAAGGCTCTGTTCTGTCTATCTCGCAATGTGGATCAATCACTGCCACCTCAATGCCCAGTGGCCGTCTTCTTACCTTCTGTATTACATGTTCCTCAGCTTCGCATACAATTTATCTTTATTAGCAGTCTTTGTGACTTTGGGTGTATTGCAACTTTCTCTTCTTCTTGTGTTGTGCAAAATTAACTTATCAGATGGATGAATGGAGCTAGTTGTAGGACAGGTGGGCTATACGATTTGGAGTACCTTCATCGTCCTATTTCTCCGCTTTCTTGGCTTTGTGGGTAATCTCTACTAATGATGACTTATGGAACAAGAGATCAGATTATATTTTGGAACCTCGACTTAAGACATTATTCCAGACTAAAGCTTTAGGTCGAGGCCATTTATCTTCTTTATCCACATGTATTGGTTGTAAAGTTGTCAAAGCTACAATTCTACCTTTTTCTTATAGTGTCTCTCAGAGTCGTACTCCCTTTGATTTACTGTATTCAGATATTTGGGGTCCAACTCATCTCTCTTCTATATGTGGATATAGATATTCTCTCTTTTATTGATAGCTTCAGCATGTACATATGGATTTATCTCCTCTGACACCTCTCAGATGCTCCCTTGCTCTACCAATCCTTTGCCTCAATGGTCCACACACAGTTTTGTTGTTGCATTAAGACCTTTTTGTCTGATTACACACTTGAGTATCTCTCCACTACTATGCGGGCCCCTCTTTAATCTTATGAGACCCTTTTTCAGCACTCATGTCCTCACATTCATGAGAAGAATGGAGTAGCCGAGAGAAAGCGATCACATTCTTGAGACTACGCGTGTTTTTCTTTTATTTGCCTCTATTCCTCACACCTTCTGGGCTGAGGATGCCTTGACTTTAGCCAACCTTAGCAACATCAGCACTTCGTCTATTCTCCTAGGTCGGTGTTCCCTCACAAACGTCATTTCTTTACTCATCCTGACTACAGTCTACTTCATATATATATATATATATATATATATATATATATATATATATATATATATATATATATATATATATATATATATATATATATATATATATATATATATATATATATATATATATATATGTTGTCCTCCTTCCATCACAAGACCATACAAAGTTGTCCTAAAAGACAACTAAGTGCATCCTCTTGAGGATCAGTCCCGAGCACAAGGGGTGCCATTTCTAATACCCCTTGACTTGTTGTATTCGCATCTCTCGATATATCTCATTTCTTGAGGATGTTCATTACTACTCCTCTGTGACTCAGGACCTTGCCTTTCTCGAGACTCCTTCCACTTTATCTCTGACTCATGAGCCTCTTCCACCATCTCTCCTGTGCACCTCTGTGACTCCCCTTGTTTTTGGGGACTCTTTCGGAGACCCCTCTTTGCCTTTCGTGTCATCCTCTCCTCGTCGAGTTTTTACCCCTTTTTTTTCTCAAATCTACACTTGTCGGCATGCTCATGTCCCTTTTCAATCATCTCCTCATATGGAGGTTGGTTCCTCTGGTACTCCTTATGATCTTGCTACCTCTGGTACTCTACCTATTGCGCCCAGTCAATCTCCACAGATCGAGGATCCGTGCTCGCTACCCTGCTACCCTCAACGCGATCATCGTCCACCTGATCGTTTTAGTTTTACCTTTGGGACATCGGACTGCTTTGCTTTGTCACTGTCACCTCCTACTCGCCCTAGTTCACAACATTTCTTCTGCTCTTCACTCTGACCAAGAGCTTCGATCATACCAAGAGGTCGTCTAGTCCCCTGCAGGTCATGGTAGAGGAGTTTTAGGCAATACCGACTTTGGGCCTTCTTCTCTAAGCTTTCTTCTTTGTGCGAGGAGTCAAAGCTTTAATCTTTTGTGCAATGTGTTTGTGACGACCAAGATCCAATAGGCCAATAGCCAAGAGCCAAGACTCCTGAGGCGGGAATGCCAAGATGGATGAGGTGAGGTGAGGTGAGGTGTATAAGGCCATGAGTTAGCCCCACATCGCCTGGAGAGAAGGAGATCCTGAGCTACTTATATAATTTCCCCTCCCAAACATAGAAGACGCGTTTTAAAACCGTGCGCCGATACGGATTTCGTAAGAACTCCGTAGTTAAGCGTGCTCGGGCGAGAGTAGTACCAGGATGGGTGACCCCCTGGGAAGTTCTCGTGCGGGCACGATTAAAGCGGACAATATCTTGTGTGTTTGGGGCGGATGTTACAAAATGGTATCAGAGCCGGTTCTCCTCGCTATGGGGGGGTCTAACCCTACACGAGGACGTGTAGCCCTAAGGGGGGTGGATTGTGACGACCAAGATCCAATAGGCCAATAGCCAAGAGCCAAGACTCCTGAGGCGGGAATGCCAAGATGGATGAGGTGAGGTGTACAAGGCCATGAGTTAGCCCCACATCGCCTGGAGAGAAGGAGATCCTGAGCTACTTATATAATTTTCCCTCCCAAACATAGAAGACGCGTTTTAAAACCGTGCGCCGCTACGGATTTCGTAAGAACTCCGTAGTTAAGCGTGCTCGGGCGAGAGTAGTACCAGGATGGGTGACCCCCTGGGAAGTTCTCGTGCGGGCACGGTTAAAGCGGACAATATCTTGTGTGTTTGGGGCGGATGTTACAGTGTTCATGTTGATGATGACTTTTGTGGGCTAAGTCGTTCCCGTAGGAACCATTTGTCGTGCCTCGTGAAGCCTTGGGTCGTCGAGAGCGAGCCTCCTTATTCTTTGCGGAGCCTTCATCTTCAATTTTTTCGACCTTTGTAGCCATCTTCTTGCCTCTCTATTTTAAGGCGCAGGGGGGAGGATGGGAGAGATATGACAGTGATTTTTAAATCCCTTGAATATCTCTTCTTATAATCGTTGTGATTTATCTTCATTTTTTAGGAAAAAACACCTTTATCCCTTTTATTTTTTATAGCTGCGATTATGGGCTAGATATGGCTCATATCCTAGCCACCTTTACACATTTAATCGATGGTGACATGACTTTAAATTTGGTTTATCGGATAGACGGATCGATGTGGATCCACGGTTTGTGTAGACGTCCACACTACCTCCCCCTACACTAGGCGGATTTGTTTCATTTTCTTTTCATTTTCTTTCTTTTCCAGGTCCGCTACACCTCCCTATAGGAGGGGCCACGGTTTTGCATGAGGGGCCGATGGGCCCCACTTTCGGGTGGACACTTCCGGCCCTTTTTTGGGCTTGGGTAAACCCAGTGGACCCCACTTGTATCAGGTGGGCCCACTTGGGTCCATCCGAGATGGGTTTGGCCACTTTTTCTTTGCAGAATGTTGTGCATGGGACGGGCTTTGTATGCGGGCCGAGCTTTGTGTGTGGATCGTTGTGCGTGGGCTGAGCTTTTGTATGCGGGTTATTATGTTTGAACCGAGCTTTTGTGTACGGGCCGTTATGTTTGGGCCGGGATCGATCAGTGGGCTAATTTTGATGCCCAAAAATGCCCCCTCAAGGTTTCGTGTTCCCACGGGAAGTGCGTAGCACTTGGTCTTGACTGTGTATCTGCATTGGCATGAAGTCTTTTTAAGGAGCCCCGCCCTTTTGTATTCTTCATCGTTTGCGAGCTTTGGCGGGACGAAGAGTTAGGGTTTCCTCGTTTAGGGTTTCTTGTCTCCCGACAATAACGTGAGGTTGAAGGTGATCGCCACAAGAAGTTTGAGGAGACAGAGAGACTGCCTGGTTGTGGAAGACGCGGGTCCGAGAGCGAGGTGCTCATTCTTCTCCTTCCTTCTTTTTTTTTTTTTCTTTCTTTTCTTTTTTTTTTTCTTTTCTTCCTTGTTTTGTCTTACCCGCGGGTTAGAGGTCAAGCGCAGCAGTGCGGCAGCGACGCTTAGGGGTCGCGGCTAGAGTGACGAGGGCTACAGTGAGCCGGGTGCGAGTGAGGCCGGTGCGGATGCGAGCTGCAGAGAGTCGAGCGCGGGTGAGGCCTGCGCGGGCTGCAACTAGCCGGGTGGAGCCGAGCGCAAGCCCAGATGAACCGGGCGCACGAGGAGCCTAGCGCGAGCAAGTGGAGTCAGGCACGGGTGCGGGCTGCAGCGACTGCTACTGCGCAAGGTGGCCGGTTGGCACGGTCGCAGGCGGTAGTGGCGCAGGTGGTTGTGGGGCGTAGGCGGCTGCGGCGTGGGGAGCCTGGCGCGAGCCGGGTTAGATTTGTAGGCCCGCGTGAGCCAATTTGGGTTTACAGGCCGGGCCCGGGGTCCAGACCTCAGCCCCTTTTCCTCGGGGGCTGCGGTTAGCACAGGAGAGAGAAGGGGGGCTGCAAACCTCTCAGGTTTCCTTTGTAAAGGGGGTTGTGGCCCCCCTCTATTTGGGGCAGCAGAGTTGATCATTTTTTTTTCCACTAGCTTTACTTGTACCTTGCATGTGCCTTACTTGTGCTTGACTCTTGTCATTCTTCTCTTCTTTTTTTTAGGGTCCGCCGTTACGAGATTTTCCAACCGTCTGGATAGGTCATTGATGCAGTCTCCGACGGAAGTATGCATCTTCGTTTTCCTTTTATGCAAGTCTTCTATCGACGTGCTTCGAGGCAAGATGATCGACTATCTACACTCCAAATTTTGACCCATGTGCGGATCCAGGAGGAGATGTTACGGACGGCTCTTGTCGAGTGTCGAAGTTGGGCGAGCGCATCCTTACCGATGAGGAGTCCTCCCAGCCAGCAGATTGTTTGGGCGAGTGTGGAGTGCTATTCCATCATACCGGTGAGGAGTCAGTTCCTATCCCTATCATGGTTTTGAAGATTTGCTGTCATCGCACGCAGTGGGGTGCAGAGATTCAGCCACATGGGGATGTCATGTATCTTGGCGGCTTCCGGATCTGGATGCGGGAGTTGTTAGGCGCCTTGGAGGCTGAGCTGTGGATAAAGTGTCTGGAAAAGTTTGTGGCACCAGCCTGTCGGAAGTATAGTCAACCATACAGTATGTGCCAGGCCCTTTGCAAGCTGTAGTGTCCAGACATCAACACCTTCTTGACTGGAGCAGGCGAGATCGAGATCACTCTTTGCGACGTGCATATATTACTTCTAGATGTTCGAAGGTTCGGAATTATTATAAGGAGGAGGTGCCTGCTTTAGAGGTTTTGTCAGATCCTGATGAGTCTCATGGCTCTTGTCTTATGCTATTCAAGACGTACGCTAACATAGCGGCGCATGAGCAGTCAAATAGAGTGTGCCACTAAGCTTGGGTTGATTTTTGGTTCTAGGGCCAGTACCATTGCTCTCCCCGTTCAAGTCACCTGATGTGGAGATTTGGTTCATCAAGGAAACCAACATTTGGTTTTTTTTCGACAGTCGATTGAATCCCTAGGGAATGAGTGGTGCTCGTTGGCAGAGGCACAACGTCCCTAGAAGGTACTGGGACTGGAGGGAGGCAGCGACGTTTGGTGGGGTATCTACCGGTAAGCATGTTTGGTGCTTTTTCTTTATCGCTTCTCACTGCCTTGGAACGGTGACGTGATCCGCCCTGGAACCTTCCTTTCGGATGCTCGGATGGTGAATGGAGATTTTCTTAAGCTGACGCATTCTCTGTTCGCTATATTAGGGGCTTAGTAGGACATACTGGAGTTTATTGATTGCAGCAACACAAGGGGAAAAGTAGGTCGTTCAAGTTCTTTTTTGCTACTTGCATTATCATTACGGTTGGATTGGACTCCACTTCCCGAAGGGGATCTTCGCGTTGCGCGAGCATCCGGCATCAGTGCCTTACCTTCTTTGTGTAGGAGGAGTGATGAATGCCTACTACGTTTGGGAACGTCCGAGACCCACTGCTCGAGAGCTGTTACAGCGTATGGATCCCTCCGACTTTGACTTTTGTATTGGAGAACGTGCTTAAGCCCTTGGAGTGATCTGCAGTGCATGATGAGTCACAAATGTTTGAGCGTCTGTACTGAGCATGGTGAGTTGCTGGCCTGGGTACCTTGTCTAGCACCACAAGGATATAGTGGAAGTAGAGCGGTACTCTCCTTATCGATTTGCTCGGCAGTAGGGTTTTCACCAAGAGTTGCCAAGGACTCCTTTACGGATGTTGCCATTCTACACTCTGCAGGAGGCATACTGTCTTTGGATGGCACTCTTTGGCCAATTTACTGAATGCGTCTTCTTGACGGGCATGAAGCAGGGCGAGAGAGATGCCGCAACTCCTGAATATTATCACTGGGTCAAAGAGTCAGTGCTTCCTCTCCTTACTAGCTTTTCGATAGACGTCCTCACTAGCAGTGAGCTAGTTGATTTTTCTTTTGAGCCTTTGGCTAAGTCAGAGGATCATCGTCTTTTGTCTGAAGCACAAAGGCTTGAAAGGTCACGCAGCTATCAAGAGAGTGTTTCCCGAGCCTCTTCTATTGTGCGAGAGGTGGAGATTACTCCAGCTGGCGAGGTTCAGAGTCTTCCTGAGATTCTGGATCCTCAGGGTAGGTGCATTTCTCTTAAGAGGAGAAAGCTGGATTTCTTATGTGAGGCCGCTTTGGATGGCACTCGTGAGACAAAGCAAACTCGGGCGGGAGATGCATGGATTTTTGTCGACAAAGTGATCCCTTTTTCTGGGATAGTTTTGTCAGATGCCACAGGTACGTCCCGTCCTTAGTTGCTTGTGAATTTTTTGCTTATATCTTTTTATTTATTGAATGAGTAATTTTCTCTCTTTTTGACAGGTTCAGCTAGATAGGACCACGAGTCTGGTCCCACTGGAGTTAGACAGAGATGCCCTTCTACCAGGTTGGCGCCGGCCGAGAAGGGTGGACTGGATGTCCTTTGAGATGATTTGGAGCTCTTGGGAGCATGCGGAGCAAACTTTGATGGAGCACTAACAACCTGGATGATATTGACATGGAGCTGATTTCGATGCCCACATTGCTAGTATGAATTTTTTTTTTCTCTCTCTTAACCTTTTATGATCTTTTGTTGAATGACGTTAAAGATTGAAGATTTTGACGGATTTTAGTTTTGGAGGTGCCAAAAATCAACCATCCAATCCAATCCAAACTGACTATAATTGAATTGAATTAGATTCCAATCTCAAATCGGTTCGGATTGGATTAAAATCCTCAAAACCGGCCTAGGTCGGATCGGTTTGGGTTTTGCTTAAATTGGTCGGTTTCTAACAGATGCACCCCTCCCCTATTAGGTGGATGCCACTACCACGAGCCATGGCCCACCACTTGCCGACCACCGCCTATCTCACCACCCTGCCGACAACTAGATGTTGCTGCCACCTATCGACCACCGCCACCTGCCACCCACCACCACACCGTTGGCCACCACCCGCCATGGCCATAGGTCGTGGCCATTAAAATTTGGATCGCCACGTGAAGCTCCTAAAACGTCAGCGACCCATAGGGGGAGACGATCATCAGTGGGGAGGAGTCGAACCCGCTCACGTTGGCGTGACAAAGGTAACCGTTGCTGCGGTGGTGGACTGGACCGTTAAGCGGTGGACTAGACCGGACCCGACCAGGCCATTGGACCAGACCAATTCTATCGTATGGATCTGGTCATGGTAATTCAGTAATTCATCTTAAATTCGAGGGCAATTCTCCTCGCCATAGCAAAGCCCTAGTTTCTGGGACGCCCTATAAAGCTGGGTAGGGGGCGGCAGCAGTAGTAGACATCTCCGAGCACAAAGTAAGCGGCAGCGGCAGCGGCAGCGGCGGCGGCGGCGGCGGCAGCGGCAGCGGCGGTCGATCCGTCTTCTCGTAGTTTGATTATTTTCTGATTTTTTTTTTCCGATCCACGAGAAGGAGAGGGAGAGAGAGCCCCTTCGATGAATCGATCCCTTCCTCCGTTCTTGCTAGGGTTCGGATTTTCAAAGGGCTGACATCTTGAGGAGAGGTTGAGTCGCTTCCCCGCTCTATCATCCGGTGCGGCGCAGCGAATTTATTTCTCCGAAATTCTTTTCTTTCGTTTTTGATTTTTGGTTTCGATCGATTCGAGGGGGAGTCCGATGATGGCTTTAAATCTTTGAGATCTGATTTTCATTACCTGATGAAAAACTTCATTTTTCTGAGGACCCCATTGCAGTCGGATCATTTTGAGTTATTTATTTAATTTTTTTTTTAAAATTTGGACGAGTAGGGGTTGGTTATGGGATGATGAGATGCACTGGGCTCCGAAGAGCAATATGAAATTGCGCATACTTGAGTGAAATGCAATTGCCTGAAAAGCATCGTCTGACCTTCATTCTTACCTCCTAATTATGAGAACTGGGGTTAGGGTTAGGGTTAGTTTCTGAATTTTTTGAACTGTGGTTAGGGTTAGGGTTTGTTTCTGAATTTTTTGAAATTTGTAGGGTGATATTATCCTTGCTAGTTTTTTTAATAAATTCTAAAACTTCTAGGGTGAGTCATGAAATGGTAAAAGTTTTATACTATGTTTGATGATAGGGCTTTTTTAAAAAATATTATTAAAAAATAAAATATTTAATGAAACAACGGTTGACCAAAACTGTTTATCAACCTAGCACTCTGATAGTCATGTGGCATGTCAGCACTGTAAAACGAACACATAGGGTTTTTTTTTTTTCTGTTTTTTGTAGAATACGGTATTTGGAATGTCCGATTTAAATCCAGTATTTTGGATATTGGGCTTTTCTAAATCCAAAAAGAAAACGGTTAAAATCCAAAGAGAAAACGTCTAAGTATGGAAACTTCATACAAGAGGCTTCAATTAAACTTAGCATCCCGATTATTGGTTTTAAATTCGGTAATACAAAAACCGGGTTTTACTTTAACGGAAAAAAAAAGAAAAAAAAAATCGCCCTCGCTTTATAGCGTTGACATGCCACGTGGCTGTCAGAGCGCTAGGTTGGTAAATAGTTAGCTGTTGTTTCTTTAAATATTTTATTTTTTAATAATATTTTAAAAAAACCTTTTGATGATATAAAAGTTTTAGAATTTGTTAAAAATTGGTGAGGATTATCATCTTAATGTAATTAGACAACACTAACACTCTTAATTAGGGTTAGGGTTTTGACAAACTCACTTTGGCAAGCGATATCTTCTCGTATTGAAACCTAAGCCAACCTTACATAGGCATAGACCCGAGCCAACCAAACCCACACCAAGGTGTGGTCGGTTATTGGGTTGGTAGTTGGTCTTTAAAAAATGGTCATCGATTATTTCATATATGAATCCTGAGGCAAACGTTGGGCTTTAGACTTTAGCCACCCATTGAGATCTCTTGGTACTTAGTTCAATGTTAGCGGATAACTAAAGTTTATTTGGGTACTAGTGTGATGTAGCCCAAAAGTTCATCCCGTGACATATATGTGGCTTAATGTATATGAGTTCGGCTCTTGACTTGCGTCTACCTAAGCCCTAGCCTAGAACGGATGGTATTTTCATAAAAGTTGTCAGGGAAGTTTCAAGGGAAAGAAGCCAATCAAGAAAGATAGTGATCCAGTCTCCAATCTATTCAACGAGGTGTTTATGTGGCTTAATTGAGATAAAGGAATTAGGAGGTGTTTACTTTTTATTTGGCTTAATCAAGATAAAGTACCTCTAAGGAGAGAACGGATACAAAAATTGAAAGCCTGAATACGATCGAAGTCGCAAAGTTGAGTACCCCATGGGTTTCGATTCATTCGTCATAGCGTACTTCAAAAAGTTTTAGGTTGAGATTAAAGCTAAGCGAGGGTTATGATTTCCAATAGTTTTAATTATGTTATTTCCTTGAGTTGGGATTTTCGGTATCTTTAATTAATGTTTTAATTTCCTTGAGTTATGATTCCTTTGGGATTTATTAATTATGTAATTTTTACTAGATTGTATTATGAGTTAAACTCTATATATTATTGAAATTAAAAACACATACAACTAGTTAAAAAAGTTCGAGACAATTACATCGACTATGTTTAATAAAATCTAATCATCAGATATAGATTCCTTGGGTTGCCATATTTGCTGAACCAAAATCCATCTGAAGTTAGGAGTGGGTTTTACTGTTCCTGATCCGTTGGAGTGTGGATGAACTCTATCAGAGACGTCATGTGCTCGTGGGGAACTTATACAATTGGTATCACATTGGTTATGTCGAAGTTGAATTTGTAGTGAAGATATTGTTATCTTCGGCGATCATGGTGCGCATTATGATGTAGGTTGTCATGATATTTATTAGGGATGAGCGTCGGTTTTGTCGGTCGGTTTCGGTGTCGGTTTTGTCGATTTTATTTTTTTTTCGGTTTTTGAAAAATCAAAACTGAAACCGAAATAGTCGGTTTTTGTCGGTTCGATGTGATCGGTTTTCGGTTCGGTTTCGGTTAATATGAGTTATGCTAGAACCCTTGGCTCTTGAATCTTAATCGTCAGTTCATCACAAATAAGTGGATGATTATGTTCTTACATAGTGTCAAAATGAAAGTTCAAAGCAAAATCAACCGACGTTCACTCTTTTGAAACATTGTAGATGTAACATAATTACTTCGTACTTGCACTTACTTGAAACAAAAGTATTATGGCCGTTGTGTTTATGATTTAAGAAGTCGGGTCGGTTTTTTCGGTTTCGGTTTCGGTTCGGTGTTTCATACCCGGGAACCGAAACCGAAACCGATTTAATCGGTTTTGTCGGTTCGGTTTGTTTTTGGTTCGGTTTGATGTTCGGTTCGGTTATTTCGGTTAAATTTTAGTCGGTTTCGGTTCGGTTAGACGGTTCGGGTCGGTTTTTGCACAGCCCTAATATTTATAAGCACATTCAGTAGCCAAAAGGTTGTCATGTTACTTATATCCACATCCAGCTGCAAAAAACTAGTTGGCACTCGTGCTATCACAAATCGAGTTTATAATACTTCAAAAGCTCGTTCGACATTCTTCATTGTCATCTACTGTTGAGCAATGTTTTGGTTCTTGTTTCCTCGTGGTATTGTGATAGTTTTCACTAATCTCAATCACACGGGGTAAATCCCATCGATGAGATAATACTATATATGCAGTTGTGGCCGTTCACAATAAAATGGTATCGGGGGCAGTTATTCTTTCGCAAGTTACGTGAAGACCAATGAACGATCGATGGTGTTGATGTCGCTGTGCGATAGCTCGAAGGAGTATCAAATCTCCAAATCTTTGTTAACTAATTATTGTTTTATTAATATGGCCAGTGTATATACCTAATCAGGCTGTTGGATAATTCTTCCCATTCTAGTGCATGTAATCGATACTTTCGAGAATATCTAGAAATCCTCGTTTTGTATTTTATGCGAGAAGTTACACAATATCTTCGTTGTTGGGTGAATGAAGATACTGCTCCTAAAAAACGTTGATGATCGATCGAATGAATTTCTTGATGTTTAATCAAAGTACTTTCTTTGATCCAAACGTAGTCGTTCATGGAATCGATGGATCTTTCATATGCGAGCATGTACATAGCGACAATAATCTTTTGAAGGCTAAATAGTTCTAATTTTCCAACACGGTCTCTTTTTTGGACAAAGTAGTTGTTGCGGTTCACAATTGTGTTGTGAATCCATACGAAGAGCGAACGACTCATCCTAAATCTTCGCCGAAACTGGTGAATGTATGTCAGTTGATCGGTGAAGTAATCATTGAATAGTCGATTGTGGCTTTTCAGTTAACTTCGAAAGCTTGCCATGGCATTCTTATGCGTCAACGTGAACTTGCAGCTTGTTTCTCTTTTTTCACATGGGACTTTCAGAAGGAAGATCATTGTAAGGGTGGAGTTATTGTCGTTGTTTCTGGTCGTGGTGACGGTGTGGTTAGAGCTCGACTTGGCATCTGAAGAGTAGTGGATGATTTAGAAAATGTATGAAGATGTGAATGTGTAATGAGAGAAAATTAATGATCTTTGTATATACAAAATTTTAACGGATAGTAAACTATTTGTTGGTGGTGGAAATGCACGCCACCTCGCAGATGATGCCCAACGAATTGAAATATAGTCGTTGGTGGTGGAAATGTACCGTGCCCAACGGTTAAAAATATAGTCGTTGAATATTATTTATTTTTTAATAATTCGTTTATAAATTTTTGATAATTTTAACTATTTTTTAAATTTTTTTATTTAAATCGATGATTAGATAAAAGGATTTAAGGTGGAAGGAGTTTAGTGCAATTTTGGAAAGGTTTAGGTGTGAGGGTTTTGGGTGCCTAGTGGCTAGGATATCCTAGTTGTGAAACATTTGGAGAGTGACTACGATATCCCAGTTCTGAAATGTTTGGAGAGGAACTCTTCCCAATTATAAGATGAGGTTTTTCCCAGAATGGCCCCCAACTCTGTCGTTTGTTGAAAATAGTCCAAGTTGCTTTTTGCATTACTTTTTTGAATTTTTTTTAATTTCGGACTAAAATACCCCTGAGGCATATAAAGGCTTCTCTCCCAATTTCAAAGGGATTTGACTCTTCTTCATTGATGATTTGTCTTCTCTTTCGATCGCTGACACTTTAAGAAAAAACACGTGGTGCATCCAATTTTAATGGCCACAATTGGACCATGAGATTAATCCAAGAGCTAGTACCACGACCGACTGTAGCCCACCAACGGCCGTCGTTGCCCGTCGCCGTCGTCGACCACCGGCGATCATGTACTTTCCACCGCCGACGCCACCCTGGCGGCCACCACCCACCACTAGTGGTGGAGCCAAGATTTACTTGTAGGGGGGGGGGGGGGGGGGGGGGGGGGGCATGGTCAAAAGTTAGAAACATGGTCAAAAGTTAGAAACAATAATGTTCATAATTTTTTATTGCACTTTTTATATAAAACATAACAAAATAGAAGAAAATGTTTTTTTAAAAAAAAAATTAAAACTAGAATTTAAATGCATCAAAAAATTTTAATCTTTTAGATCGGCTGGTGTCCTAAAACCGTTCGAGCAATGGCCCACTTCAGTAACTAAATATGTGGCAATAAAATCTTTGGGTGTAGTGCCAAAGCTGTGTGGCTTACAACTCCATGGGAACAATGTGCACTAATCTTTTGGGTGAGTAAAATGGATGATCAAATGTGGGACCAAGAGCTATATGGGTTGCAATTTCCATGGAAACAATGTGGACCAACAACCTTTGGGTGGTAAAATGGTGATCAAATGTTGGACCCAGTCATAGATTAACATGGTGATAGTGTTTTGTTTGCTTTTCATGAGAGTGTAGAGCAGGAAGCACATATACAATTGCCAATGGCTATGATTGCATGTGGTACTACACTTAGAAATCTTTTGAAGAGACAAATGAACTTTTTGGACGGCGGCAAAGTTGTACCAACCAATAAAATACAAAGTACATTAGGAGTTTTAATGTTTGTTGTACTCTTGTGAACAACAAGGTCAGGGGGCAAGTGCCCAACCTAGCCCCTACGTAGCTCCGCTCATGCCCACCGCCATCGTCGTCAGCCACCACCCCCCACTGACCATGGTTGTCCGTCGCCATCGCTTCGTCGGCCACCGCCCACGGTAGCCGATGGGGGCAGCGTGGTGTTGGAATGGATGTGTTCTTAGCATGTAAAAACCTTTTATTTAGAGAAATAGTAGAGAGGTTGTATTTTGAATAAGAATTGAATTAGTGGTACGTGATCATATCACGTGTTCTAGGATAGAAAGCAAGCCATGGTTTATGCAGATCTGCTGAGAGGAAGGCTCAGTAAATTAGAAACATATAACATAAATTGTTCACAACTATGACAGGGCTGGTTCCCCTATCGTGAGAAGCTGTTGGAATGAGAGAGCATGGAACCTTCACCATGGTCATCACCAAGCACAATTATTGTGACCGAACAGAACCAACATGGTGCACAGATCAGTGAACAGACATTGGTGCATTAAGCATGTTTCTGCTTAGAGTAGTTGGTCCTAAACCCTGAGGAATCATGACCGGTGGGCTAACCAGTTGAGTGGTGCTTTGATGCCACCAACGTGTGAGAGATCTATTTATATGCGACCCAATACCACGGTGTGTTGGGTTACCCGATTGACGTTGCATCGGCATGTCCATTCCTTCAGGCTATCCACAACCTTAATCGGTAGTGCATTCCATGGTCGAACTCACATCGCACAAAAACCAGGCCTGGTGTTGTTAGTCGAGCTGGCGACCGGATCCATAGCTTCGTCAAAGCAAAGGGAAGTGCGTTGAGGTTAGTTCACCTGGATGGAACCATGTAAAATGATCACTCGAGTCTTACGGTGTTCTCCACCACTCAAGTCGTATCATGGCACTATGTGGAGGGATATCACACTACTGTAACTGAGCGGAGATAAGGGGTATGCGAGAGAACATAATAGTCTAGGAGGAATGGAGGTCAACTTGCGTCGCGCTCTATTTAGCTTCGCAAGTTAACCGGGGCTCAGAGGACAGACAGAGACACCTGTAGGTGTGTTGGTCGAGTCTTGGTTGTTAGCCACAAATCCTAGTCCCTGTAGTTCCACGTTGTCCACATCCGAAATGGTGTTTACTATCTCTTCCCTTGCTTGCACTATCTTAGTTAGGAAGACGATCATCCCACGGGGGCTTCACACTAGAGCGTGAGAGAGAAAGAGAAACAAAGTATGCTTCCAGGGGGCAACCCCAGAGTGGTTAGAGACATATGTAAAATATCTAACACCCCTCATAGGTGTAGACAATCTGAACGTGCATCGCACGGGAGCTCGGTAGAGTTGCTCCGGTAAATTTTACTAAGGGCACCCCTCGTTTTACTAAGGGCACCCCTAGGTATGGATAAATTACTGAGGGAACCCCCAAATAAGAGAACAACATTTCCATGTCAAGAAGACACTAGAAATCCTAAGGGTCCTGCAGGTTCGAACGTTTCGCAATCGGAGCCCGGTACACGAGTGTATGACCATTAGAAGCATAGGGGCATTTTGGTCTTTTGCCAAATGGCCCCCGTATGCCCTAATGGCCGGCCACTCATGCTAGGGGCGCCCATTTGCAGCTGTGACCTGATATGGGGAGGATCTGAGAAGATCCTCCCCCAGATATGGGTTGTTGCATAATTGGGAACCGCCCCCCCCTAAAATCCAGGGGCGGTTTTTTCGGGTTGTTGGATAGAACAGGGCCGGCCATATCTAGGGGATTTTTAATCCCTATGGCCGGCCACTTAAGAGAGATGTGAAAGGGAATTTCGTCCAAGAGGTTTTGAGGGTGTTTGCTGCAATCTATTGCCCCAAACCAGCCCCTTTTGCGTCGAAAATCTGCACACATTCCTCTCTCTTTCGCATCTTTCTCAAGGCTTTTGCAAGCATCGGAAGAGGCTCGTTGACGAGAGGCATTCAAAGATCTCTCAACGAGGACGTAGCTGGGAGGCGAGACTCGGTGAACCCAACGGTGGATCTACATCCGTACCTCATCCGAACCTCGGCATCCGTCTCCACCAACAAAGAAGAAAATCCTCCGCAGTGAAAAAATCTGCACGAAGGTATAATCTTTATATCGCTCGTTCTAAGTTTTAATGCATAGGTCATCTAATGTATGTTGCATCATCTCGTTAGAATGACGATTAGGGGTTCGTACTATTCCATCATGTGCAGATGATAGGATTATATAATGTAGAATTTTTGTAGCACACACCCGGCAATGTGGTCCTACAACCGCTGCCCGACTCCCGCTGCACAGACTTTGATCTAGGGAATTAATTTTTCCCAACACGTGGGTGGTGGCCGATAGCGGCCATGCCGAACTTGCATCTGGGTCTCATTTTCATCTCCCATTTCACCTGCAGCGTGTCGTAAAATGCGCCGACGCATTTTATTGCGTTGCCGGAGTAGAATGTATCGGCGAATCAATGAAATACTTTGGTGCACTTGGGTTGGTGCATCAGTGAAATACTTTGGATTATTTCGCTAATGTGCCTGTACGCTGGAGTATTTCACTGATGCACCGACGCATCATGCGTGCTAATTCTTTTCACTGATGCATCAGTGCATTATGTGCGCCGATGCATTTCAATGGCTAAATTGGGCCATGAGATGATTCCAATGAGGATGCCACCACCACCTACCATTGTTGTGCATTGCCAAACTTACCTCCATCCAATCTCTCATTTCTTCCTTCTACTTTTTACATTATATCCAATTAATCTTCCATTAAAAGCTACTGATGGTGCATACTTTATTTTATGCTCAACTCTGGACGATCTCGTAGAGGATCACCCGAGGATCGCAATGCCTCCGAAATCACAAAATTCCGATGAGAAACGAATAAGATACACCATGCCAAACTTGCCTTCGGCTCTTATTTTTATCTCTCATTTTAGTTTGTTGCTGCAGTAGAATGCGTCGGAGCATTTCACTACCAGCCGCAGTAGAATGTGTCGGAGCATTTCATTGTAGGCCGTAGTAGAATGCGTCGACGCATTTCACTACGGGACGCAGAAGAATGTGCCGGCGCCTTTCACTGTGTGTCGTAGAAGAATGCACCGACGCCTTTCACTGCTGGCCACCGTTCGCTCGCCACTGGCTTACCACCGCCACCGACCACCGTCCACTCGCCACCCGGCTCGACAGCAAGGACATCACTAAATACTTATGCTATGTAAGGATGTTGGGGACGAAAAATGACCTCATCTCAACGATCTCTGGCGACGAGAGGCAGTTGAAGCAAGAAAAAATTCAAACAGAGAAGATGAATAAACTTTTTATTTATTTTGCTTAGTCTTTAAGGGTAAAATGGTCACAAAAATGCAACAGCTATTCGAAAGTGACATTTGGCACGTGTTGAGGGCTAAAAAAGTAATACAAAAAGCAACCGAGTCTATTTCAATAATACGTGTGAGTTGGGGGCCATTATGGGAAAAATCTCTTATAAGATTTGGATGAAGTGGCTCCGCAAATGAATTCCCAGCAAAACCGTTGTATGGTGAAAATTTTCAAGACATCATTCGTACCATACAACCACGGGGCCCACTGCCATTCAAGAGACATGGGTAGCAACCTTTTGCTAGTTCAGATCTTCTCCAGGGTTGGCCCCGATCAGTGGACCCGCGTGCATCACAGCCAAACGATGGCAAGCGATTCGAAAGTGAATCGTACTCAAGCCGACTGCATACGACTGTGATGCGTGCTGAGCTCACCGACCGGGGCTGACCATTGGAGGAGATCCGAACTCGGCCCCAGCACATGGGGTAGTGGCCCCTAGCACTCAGCGGTTGTATGGTACGCAGGATGTACTCAGGATGTACTGATGTGGAAAAATACAGTAGCACTTATTTAGTTTCCTAGGAAATAAAATAAAGAAAAAAATTTCAGCAGAAATTTTTTCCATGCTGTTTAATCTACTTTGTTCTTTTAACAAAATAAAAGGAAGAAATCAAACACAGTCAATATCTATTTTTTTTTTTATAGCAGTGAAATGAAGGGAAAGAGAATTTCTGCTGGTTTAGTAGGAAAATAATTTCCTCCAGAAAAAAAAAAAAAACAAAAATTTGGATGGAAACCCAATTTTGGCTTATTAATCCGTTTTC
Source organism: Chamaelirium japonicum (assembly GCA_947650365.1). NCBI lineage: Eukaryota > Viridiplantae > Streptophyta > Magnoliopsida > Liliales > Melanthiaceae > Chamaelirium > Chamaelirium japonicum. Next base: position 54,569,436 of record OX393552.1, read on the forward strand.
TGAGTTATTTCCCGGGCAAAAGAACAGACCCTTATTGGAACCCTTGACCATGAGAGCCTTTTTTTAAATTTCAAAACCAACCCGTTTCATTTCCCTCTCCCTCTCCCTGTCCATCCTTCTCTCCTCTCACCCTTTCTCTCTCTCTACTCTGTCTCTCTCTCCCTGCAATCTCCATCTTCGTATTAGGGTTAGGGTTAGGGTTTTTTTCCATTCACCCTGTACTCCATGGAGAAACCCACCCTGCTTCTGATCATGGAGAAGGGCCCGCGGAAGGGGGAGACCCTAGAGTGCATGCCCGGAGCCCGGAACCGCATCGGCCGCGTCGTGAGGGGGAACACCATATGCATCAAGGACCCCGGCATCTCCCAGAACCACCTCTCCTTCCAATTCATCCCGGAGACCTCCCGTTGGTTCGTCTCCGACCTCGACACCTCCAACGGCACCCTCCTCAACGGCGCCTACATCCCTCCCTCCGCCCCCACCCCCCTCTCCCACGGCGACACCATCAAGATCGGCGAGATGACGTCCTTTTCCATCGGGATTTTCAGTCCGGAGCCCCCTCCGCCCCCTGAATCAGCAGTGCAGGAGGAGGAGGAGAGCGGTCTGAGGCTGAAGCGGCCCGGTCTGAGGCCGAAGCTGAAAAGAGCCCCTCCGGCGGCCTCGGGGGAGAGCGGTCTGAGGCTGAAGCGGCAGAGAGGAGCTCCTCCGGTGTCCTCGGGGGAGAACGGCGAGGAGCTGGCGAGGGCCGGCGGGAGGGGGAGACGTAAGCCCGCTGCACCTGCTGGGGTTTCGAACCAAGAAGAGGCCCTCGATTCGGTTGCGGAGGAGAGGGTTGAGGTGGTGGTGGAGAAAGTGGGGAGGGGAAGACGGCCTTCACAGAAGAAGGCTGCTGGGTCTGCTAGGGTTTCTAAGAGGGATGGATTCCTTGATTTGGTTGTGGAGGAGAGAGTTGAAGAAGCGGAGGTGAACGCCGGGAACCCAAAGAAGGCCTCAGCTAATGTATCGGTGAAAGAAGAGATCTTGGAGTCGGTCGCGGAGGAAAATGTTGAAGTTGTGAATGATGTAAGGAGAGGGAGGGTGAGGGGGAGGGGGAGGGCTACCCGTTCTAGGTTATTGACGGCAGATGAAACCTCTGATTCTGTTCCGGTTTCTGCTACAGAGGCTCCAGCAGCAGCAGCTAAGAAGGTGGATTCGAGAGTGGAGAGCAATGATAAGCTGGTCGGCAGAGGCGAGAGAGAATTGGGGGCTGAGAAGGTAAGCGTTGACTGGGAGAACATGACGTTAGGGGAGTGGTTTGATCGACTGGAGACGTACCTGCCCCAGGCGATAAACAATGTGGCCGACGAGATGGTCGCTAGCTTGATGAAGACAGCTCAGCGTTACAATGAGTACATCGCAAATAGATAGATTGACATGGTTTAGGTAGGTATGTTCTTGCATTTTATTTTTTCTTTTTCCTCCTATTGTTAAACTCCATGATCATAGAATAAGAGAGGAGAACCTCGACATCTATTGTAGTTATTGTTTTGATTGAGTAATTATTTGGACGACAATTACACCTTGACTGATTAGAAGATCACTTGGCATCTGCAATGTTTGAGGTGGTTCCAATGACCCCCCCCCCCCCCCCCCCCCCCCCCCCATGCCCCACCACACACACACACACACACACAGATCATCTATCTCCATTGCTTATGCTTGCAGGGAGTTGGTTCCCTGCTAGCATGAGTAGTAGTCCTTTATCACCGCGTGAACTTGCCTGTTTCCCGTCTTAATCTCATTTTTCCGTAGGGGAAGCACTAATTTATTAGTGCGTGAGGATGGATGATGTATTGCGGGAGATTCAAGAGCCAAAAACAATTAACAACAGTTAATTTAGATTTCAAGAAACACATATATGATCTTTGAACCTAGCATGAACTTCTCAGCATCTCATTTATCTTTATTTTTTTTGGTATTTCAGCATCTCATTTATCACTTGCCTATAGATGTGTTTGTCTCTGCTGGAAAAACAACAGTTAGAAAGGGACCTCCAAAGGTGGGAATTTTTTTTTATCCCTTCTTCAGTCCTATCCATTATTCATACTGCATGAATCTTGATGATAGGCTCTGCCTGCGAGTATAATTAATCGTGCTAGCAAGTCATCTTTTGTATCAGACATAAGACTTTCTAGGTGAGCCTGATCATTTAATTTTATTCCCATAAAAAAGAAGGGAAATATTGAATCCTAATATCTTCATCATAGTCATCATCCTGATCATTAACATTCAAAGTCTTATCCCACCAAGATGGGTTGATTATCGAGCATAAGTCTACAAAAAGTCTTAGAAAAAGGTACTCACGAATTTTATGACCTACTATGAACATGGATCAGTCCTTTAAAATAGGTGCTGCAAATTTAACTGAGGCTACTTTGTGTGTAGTGAGATCAGAGACCTACCTTATCGGTAACACAATTTAAGCTCATGCATTTAGGGAGTAGCCCTCCAAACTTTCCCTAGGTAAAATCTATAGAAGAGTGTAGAGGGTAAAATTTGATGTTGGGATGGAATTCATCTTGTGGCACAAATTATAAGCCAAAGAGCTGAAGTGAAACACCCGTTTAATCCCTGATTTCTTTAAGAATAAATAATCACCAAATACACATTAGTTATGTTGGTATTTTGAAAAAGAACCTCCAGAATATTATATAATGCTACTTTCGGATATTTCTTAGCTCCTTATTACACATAAATATCATATCATCGATATCTCGAGGGGACAAACTTTCCTGATATATTTAGCATAAAATAAATGCATGACATTTTGATTGATATATTTTTGGAAGCAAGTATCCTACGATAAAGCTTCATGTCTGATGCTACATCACGACATCCATAATATAGCTCTTTTCACATGACAACTACAAGATTTGATTCATGCTTTCCGTTTTTTTGTGTCAATTTCTTAATAGTTCAAGTGATAACCAATCTTACCTTTTCTCACCTTGAATTGTAATATCACCATATACTCTGCAGTCAAAAGCTTAGGCTCAGCCTAGGCATGCCTAGGTACAAATGTGAGTTTTACACTATATTTTTCTTGTTTTTAGTGGGGTTAGAGCCCTCTTACATACCCCCACACCCCACATTAAAATTAAGTTTTATACGTGATATCTAAGCAAAACACGATAAAATCCACGATATAAAAGCTGATAAAGAGGACAAATAACCTCAAATAGCATAAGCATAACATCAACTGAAATCTCCCATTGAATAATTATAGTCTAGAACTCAAATATCTTGGTTAAAGATTTAAAAGTTAAAATAACAAGTCTACAAGATTTAAAATTGGTATTAAAATATAAAATAACATGCTTATCGTTGTCGAGTGTAAAATGTATTTCGAACTTTGCACTGACATTGTCGAAAGCACTCCAACCATGTTTGGGGATGAAATCAAATTGGATATGAATTGGATCAAATCTAGGTTTCAGGATGAACTTAGATTTTCATTAAATCAAAGGATTTGGAGGTTCTTCTTGGAAAGAAAATAATTTGGGATGTTTATGGGGACTCTTAGGGTTTTAAGGAAGAAGTGGGGGGGGGGGGGGGGGGAAAGTCAAAGAATGCAAAAAGAAAAGAAAAGGCTTGGATTTAAACCGGGCGCCCTAGGCGTGCCTGGCCTGGGCGCAACTAGGTGCATCTGTGCCTTAAGAGACCTAAGCGTTCCCTAGGCGAAGCATCAGGGTTGAGCCTGGTGAGTCCATGCGCTCCTAGGTACTCCTTTGACTGCATATCACATACTCATGCAAGAACATTTTTGTAGCTGAATTGATGATTTCATACACGATTACATGTAATTATCTGTCCATACATACAAGCGACATTAGTTTTGTTATAGAGTAACAATCTTCACACTTTTATTTTACTCACAATCCAAAAAGTCATACACAATCTGAAAGTGACTGGTTTCTCATCGTGGTAGTGAACTGCACTCTCCTTATCACACTCCTACTTACCTACAAGGGATATTGCTAAGCCTATGTTTGAACATAACCTATATAATGCTCATTCTTTAATATTTTCGAAATTCATTTGGATCTTTTCAGTATTTGAATCAACCTTATCTTCTATTGGGAAGCATGAGCACCACTATCTTGTTCAAATATATTGCTCGTAGTAATTGTTTATATTTTTTATCCTTTATCAGCGTCTTAACTTAGACATATCATGCCACCTCATTGCTCTTGCGTGAGTGTTTGATAACCTAACAATATTTGGCTTCATCATCATGAAAGTTCTCATGTCTTCAACCTCCTTTAGCCATTGTAAGTTCTAGAGATTAAATGTTCATCTTCTTAGTGTTGCTCCCGATGATTAACTACTAAAAACCACTCTTGTTCAATAAGCAAATAGAATATGGCAACTATGCTTGTTGATGGTTGTATTGTTTGAGCAAGTAGCACTCATTCGTAGACTACATGATTACAAGGAACCATCTTGTATTTACACTTCTTTATGAAGGAAGCTTTACATAAGCTTTGTAGTTCATTAAGCATCCATATATAATGTCAAGGTTTCAATCGTTGACCCCCTCTCTTCATATCCTTCGACGAGGTTTAGGGGTTCCCTTCCTCTACTTCTTGGTGAAGAGCACACTTTTGTTCTCAGTAATTGGATGGGAAATTTTGTTGTTCTAGGTCTGTCTCTTTTTTTTTCACAAGGGCAACGATGATCTATTAGTGCTTGATGATGGATGGCTTATTGCTGGACATTCAAGAGCCAAAAAACAACAATAAAGATTTCAAAAAAAATGTATATATGATCTTTTTAGTTAACATGAACTTCTCAACTTCGCACCTATCACTTGCCTATGTAGATAAGTTTTTTCTTTTCATTAGTCCTATCAATTATTCTCACTGCATGGATTTTGAGAATAGCCTATGCCTAAGATTGAAATTTATCTGTCTAGCAAGGCATGTTTTGTACTCGGGCATATGACTTTATGGGTGAGGATCATGATTTAATTCTTTTCCTATAAAATAAACAAGATGGGAAGAAATATAAAAAGTCCTGATATCTTTATCATGGTCATCATCATTCATCATGCAATGTCTTGTGCCACCAAAATGGGTCAATTATGGAGCAAAAGTTTACCAGAAGGCTTCACCAAGGTGCACAAGAATTTTTCGGCCTATTATGAACCACGCTTTTAAATGCCGATCTCGATATCGATGTCGGTTGATCAGAGAAAGAAAATTTGTTGGATTTCAGTCAAATGCTGGTTGAAATTTTGTATTTTTCAGGAAAGATTTTGAAGAAAATTTGTCAGATTTTGATCAAATTTTGGATGATTTTGGTCAAATGTCCGTCAAATATCGGACTGCTCCGAAAAAGATTTTGAATGTAGGAAAATATGTAAATTATAATAGGAAAATGTAGATTCTATTGAAAATATGGATTTTTTCACTGAAATTGTCTACAAAACAGACATAAATAACAGATTTTGGTCAAAAATGTCGGTCATTTCGGTCGACATTTAGTGATGTAAAATCGAAATTTTGTATTATCGAAATTGCGGACAATTTCTATGCCGGATCTTAAAAACAAGACACATCGGTCATTTTGTAGGAAATTTATCGACATTTAATTGGAAGCTACGAACATGACATCAATCCTATAGAATTGGTGCCAAAAACATAATCAAGGCAGCTTGGCGTGTAGGGAAACGTACCTTATTGTTATTGGTAACACTAGTTAAGCTCATGCAATTAGAGAGTAGACCTTTGAGCTTTCCGCTTTCCCTAGACTAAATAAAAGTTTATAGAAGAGGATATAAAGTTAGATTTTGTCTGGATTAAAATTTTCTTGTGGCACAAATTATACGTCAAAGAGCTGAAGTGAAACAACATTATCGTATACTTACTGATTACTTAAAGAAACAAAAAATTGCCCAATATGCATTTGTTATGTTGGCAGACTTTGGAAATGCCCCCTCCAATGTTTTATGTAATGCTACCTTTGGAGATTTCTCAACTCTTTATGTTACACATAAATATTATATCACCTGGATGTCGAGAAGACGATCTTTTGTGATATATTTAGCATAAAAGAAGTACATAACAATTTGGTTGATATAATTTTTTAAGCAAGGATACTACATAAATCTTAGCTACCGATTCTACCATCACAACATCTAAAATATAGCTCTCTTTTGTCTTAACAATTGCAAGATCAAGATCAAGTACAGGCTTTCAATTTTGCTTTGTCAACTCTTAACAAGTTCAAGTGATGCTAATCTCACCATTTCCCACCTTGAATTGTAATTACACAATGAAGTTATGCAAGTGCTATCAATGTCATTGAAATGATGATTTCAAACATGCTTACGTGAAATTACCTTTCTATCATATGCAAGCAAAGTTAGTTTTCGCATAGAATGACAATCTTCACACATTTTTATTTTGCTCACAATCTGAATTCCCTTAGCAATCTGAAAGTGATTGGTTTCTCATCGTTGTAATGAACTGCATTCTCCTTATCACATTCTCCTTATCACATTCTCCTTCTTATCAAATATCAACAAGGGATTTGGCTAAGCCTATTTTTGAACCTAGCATATATAATTCTGATGTTGTAATATTTCCTCATAATCATGGGGAATTTTTCTGTGTTTGGATCGACCCCATCTCCCACCGAAAATGCATGAACACCACCATCTTGTTCTACTATATCGCTACTATGAACTGTTTATATTTTTGATACTTTAGCAACATCCTTAACTTAGACATGTCATCCCACCTAAGAAGCATGGACACGGACACGCCGACACGATATTTTTCAAAAAACCAGGACATGGACACGTTAGGGGACACACTGAGTTTTATATTTATATATATATATATATATATATATATATATATATATATATATATATATATATATATATATATATATATATAAAACAAGTCTTATATTATGATTTATAATCAAACATAATGTTAATAGTTAACTAAAAAAGTCTCCAACAAACATCATAAATGATTCAAGTGTATAGTTTCAAACTTTCAAAACACAAAAAAATAAATAGAACACGTATAAAATCATCATCCATCAAGGCTAACGTCAAGTGTTACCACATCATCACCATCGACGTGAAGACCACAGCCTCCATATCCGGCTCATTGATGGAACGATTCACAATCTCAAGAACCCCAACATCTTCAAATGAGAACAAAGCCTATCCGGTAATATCCGACACGCTCCAACACGCATCCGACATGCTCCGACACGTGTCGGATAACCTTTTTCATAGAAGACACGTTTTTTGGTGTGTCCGACACGTGTCAAAGAGTGTCGGATGAGTGTCGGCGTCGGACACGGACACGTTGAGGTCCCGAGAGTGTCGGTGCTTCATAGCATCCCACATCCTTGCGGCTTGTCCTCGCGTCACCTTTGGTTGTCCCCGGATCCAACATTTCCCGAAAGAACCTTTCCCTAGAGTTTATCTTGGAGACCGCCTGATTGATTGTCTCCATCCTTGAGGCCTCTAACAACACCCTCCTCAACAATGTCGTGCTTGCCCCTTCTGTCACCTTTCCTCTCAAGCGGCAGCTCCATCAAGATCAACGAGATCATCTCCATCTACGTCAAGAACACTTGAGCTGAACTCACCCTCGAGGGCACTACGACGGAGAAGCATGGGTTGAGACATAGGTGGAGGGGGAAGGTTGCCACTCCTTCTCTGGCTTCAGATCTTAGATTTTTGAGTTGGTGGAGGGGGAGGATGAGTGGGCCAACCACAAGGGTTGCTTATCCCATGCTTCAAATGTACGGGAACCTTTTGATCCTATTCTAGTTGCTAACTTGCTGCTATGGAGGCGTCAACGACAATTGAGAAGGAGAATTCGAGTGTGCGAGAGCAATAAATAAGTTGGTCAGAAGAGGAGAGAGCCAAGGCCAAGGAGGTTATGGTTGACATGCAGAACTTGACATTAGGGAAGTCGTTCAATTGGATGGAGAAGATCAACTCTGTTGTTGACGCGATCGTATCTAGCATGAGGGCGAAAACTCATGTTTGATGTCATTGTGGAAGGTTCAAATGCAACATAATCTAGATATGTATAGTTTCCTATTGTAAAAGGATTTTTGTTCTAACTTGATCATTATCTTTCTTCTCTACAAACTTTGTTTCTTTCTCCCCCAACATTGCTTATGATTCAAACTCCATTTGTAAACAACGAACAAGAGGAAGAAGCTCGAGCGATTGCAAGGTGTTTATTTGAATTATCCGGGAATGATCGATGACGATTGCTTCTTAATTGGCTAGGCAAGTATTTGGCATCACTAGTGTATTTATGATAGTTTCATAGTCATTTGACGTATGAAGAAAGTTAGTTATGCAAATATTCTAGTGTATAACTCGACTTATAAATTTAAATTAAGTTTGTAAATACCATAGTCACCAAGTTCGGTGAAAATCGAAAAGTTCGGGGAAAAAAATGGGTAAAAGTCGGGAGAAAAAACAGGTTCTGGTTTTAATCGGCGATGGTGAAATTTAGAAAAAATCGACAAGTTCGGGGATTCAAAAGTCAAGTTTTTAGCGTATATTTAAACAACAAACATATTTCTGACACAACTTATAAGATGATAGGTCAATAACAAATCAATTAAGTTAATTATGCAACTATTCAAATGTAAGTAACCAACAAAACAACAAACCGACAAAGTAATACTAAGTTACGAACATCATGATAAGTTGATAACGACATCCCAAAAGAAAATATTATAAAACTTAAGATGTCCATTGTCCAATATTTACTAATCAAAATAGAATAGAAAATAGAAACTAAGCAATTATCGTGTCGTCGAGAGCATCCAATGCCAAACTTGCATCATTCTCTTCATCTTCCATTAATTCAATGTCATCGAACTTGTCATCGGAAGAAAGTTGAATATGAATTTCAATGTCATCAGACTCGTCATCGATATAGTCACAAAGTTTGGCAAAAAAACATGTTTTTTCACCTTTTTTTTTCAATAAAAACGGCAAAAAAACGATGAATTTGATAACATGTAAAAATCGGGAAAAAAGGTAACAAATCGGCTGCTCATTACGTTGCGTTTTAAATGATTTTTTTTTCCAAAAAAAACCGAACTTTATTTTGATGGTAAATACGGTTACGAAATATGGGCATGGTAAAAGATCACGTATGAATATGATTAAATATAATACAGCATCAATTAAAAAATGTTGAAAAATTCAGGACCTGCATGCAATTATAGACTCTTCTATATTAGATATGAACATGCGCTTATGCGTGTATCCATTTATCCCAATGTGCATTTAAGTTAAATATTGTTAAATTTCAAGTAAGACTCAAATTTGTTTTACAATATTTAACTTATGCTTACTAGGACAAGGGTATTTTTGGGATAAAAAGTTGATGGAGGGGGCTAACTGCAGATGGAGCATAGTTTGTGGTTCAAATTGTTAAAAAAAAAAGTTGAGGTACAAGTATGAAATGAGGTGTATAATTCAGGGGAGGTTTTTATAATGTTCCATTATAATTATTCATGAATAATTCGTATAGTTTGTAATCCAAGGAGTACTTTTTCTGTATTTGAACAAAATATTGGAAATAATTAGTTTCTTATATCCTATGGGTTGACGTAGTTAATCAGTTATGAATATATTTTAGCAATGTCCGCATAGTAGGTTGTGAAATTTGAAGATATATTGAAGAGAGAAACAGGCAACTAAAGCCTGAAAGTGGAACGATTAAGCCAGACTGAACTTGCCCAATAGTAATCGTAGTTTCATTAATATTTTTGAAAATCTAGCAAATATTAATTCTGTATGAAACTGATCTCAACTTGTTCAAAGCTAGTACCATCTCTTGTGTAGTTATCCTAGGCTCCTTGCTTGATGGAATTCATTGGGAAATTGCACCATTTATCCTTTTTTTGAGAAAAAAAATCAAAAAAATCAAGTGTGATTACTTACTAGTTGAACATGACTGCATCGGAGTCATCGGACTACCACCGTGTATCTCATAATAGAATTGTTGGGGATAAGGGCTCCTATAGGTTGAAAGAGGCTAACTCCTGAAATCTCTCTTATATAGGGTCTGTTTGGTTGGAGGGCGTTGGAACTGGCGTGTTCCAACTCGGGTACAAACGGAATGAGTTGGAACTCCACCTAAAAACCGTGGGGTATAAACTCATGCGTTTTCTATACAATCGAAACCCATGGAGGAGTTGAAACTCATATGGTCGGGAGCCTCCGCACGGAACCAAACAGCCGCTTTAGCGGAACACGCGTGAGTTGGAACATGCCTGTTCCAACTCCCTCCAACCAAACAGACCCTAAGTTGGGTGCAATATGGTGAAAAACTTGTGTTTCCTTATTATTTGAGTACTGCATTTTATATGCGGTGGTTGGATGGACATTATTTTTTGATATTTTCCCCATGTTCTACTGATCTATTAAGCTGTTGCGCATCATAATATATACCTGCATAATCATAAATCTGATTTTTTTTTCCCATACCAATCATTTCCATCTATTTGCAACTAAGATTTCTGTTTGTACCTAGTTTTGCAATGCTGTTACTGTTCCATGCCTTGACGGTTAACTGGAGACTTATTTTTTTAATACCGATATAGCCCTTAACATAAATGACTGGCGAAGAAGTATTACAAAGCCGGCCCCAAATAGATTGGTCATGGCTTGACAGTCATAGACATTTGAGGGGTGTTTGGCATCATTCCGGACCCGTCCGTTTCTATCTGCAGTTCCATATTATAAAATCAACGGATACTATTTGTTCCTGTGTAGTGAAGGACTTCGGATAATTTATCACTCTGTCTGTTTCTATGCTAACCGGAATACTAAACCACTATATTAAATTGGACATAGGAATTGACGGGATTACCGTCTTTTGGATGAGGTTTAAGCGAAACAACAATTCCTCATGTCAAACACCCCCTTGGGGTCCAAGCTTAACATTGATTTTTTACTAGTAACCAGGGATTATTTTTAGTTCTCGAAAAATCTAGATATTATTTTTGCTTTTATCATGAGCCTATTTTATCCTTTGTGTTAAAGGACTTGTATGAGATGCTTCGGCATATTTTTTTTATAATATATTACGATTCTTTCATGATTTTTTTTTTCTTCTTTCTTTCAAGATTGAGTTTTGTTTCAAGCAAGTTGGCTAAATATCCCATCACTCCTCTTTCTAGTGCAGGTTCTCTCTCCACCAGTGGGAAGGTGGCTCCATTCGGTGACTTGGAAGTACAGACGTTTATTTTATTGGAAGTCCTCTCTTTGATATGTACTTAACTTTCTCAACTATCCTCAAACTCTTGTTGCTATGAGATATTAACAGCCTCAAGTCTTAATTCTACTTTTCTTACTGATGGGGTCGATGGTTAATGTATTATACAACGATTTCAGAAGGGATTCTGGATGCTGTATTCTGAGAACTTGATCGATATTCGAAAGTAAAATTTTCTGCTTCAACATCTAGCAATCATGCACAAAGGCACGGGTTAATTTTTGCAGGATGCTCTCTCTCTCTCTCTCTCTCTCTCTCTCTCTCTCTCTCTCTCTCATGGTGGTTGCAATCTTGGACCTAAAAATCTCTGGTCTTCTTGGTTTGTTAGTTTTGTTTATATTTGATCCCTGTGTGTTGGGCATCTCTAATGTCATCCTTTGATTGAACTATGATTTTCTTTCTTTTCTTTCAATAAAACAACTTTTTTATATGAAAACATACCCAAGGAATTGTGAAAACAGACCCCTCCCTTTGAGTTAATTAATGAGTTAACCAGATGAAGGCCGTTCACAAACTGAAGATGTCTTCCCAATATAGACAAGTTGAAAGTATGCAGTTGCAATGCAAAGTATGTCGATTGGTTGCAAGGAGTTTTGATGCTGAATTGTAACGCTCCTGAATTGAAACTCCCAAGATGCCTCCTTAGAGTTCATTATATAGTTCTCTTGATGACGGGCGGCTTTTGTGCAATACCTAATAGAAAGTCATTTTTTTCTAGAAAAGAATGAAAGTGTTAACAATAACCCTAGGAGAGAGAGAGAGAGAGAGAGAGAGAGAGAGAGAGAGAGAGAGAGAGAGAGAGAGAGAGAGAGAGAGAGAGAGAGAGAGAGAGAGAGAGAGAGAGAGAGAGAGAGAGAGAGAGAGAGAGAGAGAGACGTCCTTTGTAGGTCCTAGTTTCCTGTAAAGCTCTAGTGGAGTGGCAATAGAGGAGTAGCTCAACTGAGGATGTCAACAGTGTACTTTTACTATGAGTAAAATTTTTCGCTCACTGTGGAAGATCTCAAGTTTGAGAAAGTAGAGGGGGAACTTAGTCCTTCATCCGGAACTAGCGCCAAAAGTGTTACTGAGAGGTGATTTCAGTGGAGCCATCATCTGTGACGATCATGTCACCAACATACAACAGAAGAATTACGCGACCATGAGTTGAGGACCGCACAAACAAATAATGATCCTACGAGCTTTGAATAAAAACGACCACAGTGACTGCCCGTCTGAAGGACTGAAATTAGGCACGAGGGTCCCTCTTTGTCATGAGAATTATATATCTGACCAATGAGTTCAGATCTTCTCCATCGTCCCCAATTGGTCGGCCTTTCCCTTACTCCCGTAGACAGCCAGCGCTGGGGATGTTGGTGCGGCCCACCAACCAGGGCCGACCACTGAAGAAGATCCGAAATCCTAGCCAATGGTCATGTGGACCGGGTCAACGTCCTGCCACCACCCACATCCTCGATTGACGTCACCCAACACGTCTAGTTTTTTTGGATCGCGATGTACAAAGTACCTCCTTACCACAAGAAAAACTTTGGTATAACTGTGATTTTTTGCTTAGTTGACATCAAAATATTTCTCTGCTAAAACTAATGGCGTCAACGAAATGTTTGACCATTGACGTCACCCAACACGTCTAGTTGTTTGGGACCCGAACGAACCGTGCTCGCCAAGCCACTGACTGCCCTGCCCAGCTCTATAAATGCTTGACCCTCGCACCACCCAATTCTCTCAAACTTCGCCAGCTCACAAACCAAGAACGGTCGGTTTCTTAGATTCTTCGGACGAAAAACGCGCCGGCAATGTGTCCTTCCGGCAGAGATCCCCGCCGCGAATCCGCCGCCGCCGTTGGAGCGCCGGACATCAGGCCGGCGTTCGACGTCCTGGACGCCGACCGGGACGGAAAGATCAGCCGCGACGACCTCAGGGCGTTCTACTCCGGCCTCCCCTCCCGGCCCAGCGAGGAGGACATTTGCTCCATGATGACCGCAGCCGACGCCGACCGCGACGGATTCGTCGGGTTCGGCGAGTTCGAGCGCGTGATCGGACGCCCGGCGGGAGGGGGCGGCGCCAGCATCGTGGAGGAGGTGTTCCGCGTGATGGATCGGGACGGTGACGGGAGGGTGGGGTTTGGAGATCTGAAGGCGTACCTTGGGTGGGCCGGCCTGCCAGACGGCGATGAGGACATCCGGGCCATGATCCGGATGGGCGGAGGGGAGGAGGCGGAAGGGGTGAGCTTCGATGCTCTAGTCAAGATTCTGGACCTCGATTTCACGAGGTAGGTTAGATGGTCGGCTAGTGATGATCTTTCAGATTGATGATGTTCGATTTTAGGGTAAATTGCAGTTTGAACCCCTGTAGTTGTTTTAAGAAGTTATCAGGCCAATCTCCATCAGTTTTGAACCTTCAGATTGATGATGTTCGATTATAGGTTAAATTGCAGTTTGAACCCCAATTGTTATTTTATGAAGTTATCAGGCCAATCTCCATCAGTTTTGGACCTTTTGATATAAACGACAAACAATCATATCCGTATTATTTGGTATCAGAGCTAACGCAAGTCAAGTCAAGGCTGAATTAAAATCAATGTTGGTTAATGATGGTAAGCCTTCCAAAAAGGAAAAGGGTTATCATCAGGGAATGTCATTAGAGGGAGCTTCATTCCCATTATATCCTTTTTTTAATGGACGACGTGGTACACTGCGATTTGGCGAGAAGCATACGTAGCTAACGAAACCAGCCGGCAACAAAACTGTGCTCCTCATAACGGGGTTGTGCCAACATATTAAAACTAAAGCATTGGATACTACCAAGACTGCTGAGACACCGTTGTGGCCACGTGGCGCACATTGAGCTTGCCTGGTACGGGCCTCCCATTTGGATCATCAATCATTTTGTGTTTTGCATCCCAAAATGATTCAGATACTTAAGTGGTGTTTGGCATGACTAACAACAGCTCTGGTTTAACCTCATCCAGAAGAGAATAATCACGTTAATTATTATTTCTAATGTAATTCGATAGTTCAACGTTTCATTAGCAAAGTAATCAAAATCCTTCATTCCATCGAAACAAATAATATCTGTTACTTTTTAACATATGGAACTTGGAATAGAAAGCAGCCACATGATCTGAATTTGATTTCTGAATCGAGACAAAAGTAGCCATATGATCTGAATTTCGGGTCTACTAAATTTTTGTCAACCATCTCAAATTTAAGATTTGTCGTGTGGCCTACTAAACCCATCCCTCAGTATAAGCCAAGCAGGAGGGTCGGTTGCCGATCACGAAAACTCCCCTTAAAACCTTGATGGTCGATCGGAGCGAAAAAAATATGTGCGGATTTTAGGAATCCTATTGATCCATTGCCAATCGATAATGGGTTTATGGAAACCGAAAAAGACCCATTAACAATTGCAAGAAATGATATAAACATAATATTATATAAATAAAAGAGAGTTAGAGGCATGGCACTGATACCAAGTGTAAGAAATTTTTCTACACGGAACATGCAAATGCCTCTATTATCGAGCACCATTGGCTTTAAAAATGATGAACATAGAGACTATATGCGAAAGCGGTGGATCGAAACATACCTCCAGCTATAATTCGCCGGGTGATGACAATCCGCGATAGAATTGAAGCAGATGAATTCTTCCTCTTGCGAGATCCTAATCGCGATGGAGGAAGAGATAGCAAGCGATGAGATTTGATGATCTCGGGTGGAAGCTGGCCTTCAACTCCAGTTCTTCTTGGTGATCAGACGCACGTAGAGACCCCTTTAGAGATTGATGAAACGAGAGAGATGAATTGCGAAACCGAAGATTCAACCTCTCTCTCTATTCGATTTAACGGAAAACAAGACCTCAAGTGGACAAGAAGAAGGGGTAGCCGGATCTTCTCTCACTCTCTTCTTCTTTGTAAACCGAAAACCCCAAAGGAGAGGGGGGCTATGGCTGATCGCAGCCCTCTCTTTTTCTTTGTTTGGCTTCAGAAAGGGAAGAAAACGGGCATGAGGGGGGGGGGGGGGGTTCGTACTTTTCCAACTCCTTCTCTCTCTCCTCTCGAGTTTCAGCGGACGAACGAACAAGGGGAGGGGGGATCACAACTATTGCGATCTCTCTCTCTCTCTCTCTCTCGGTAATCCCGCACAACACACGGACCAGAGAGAGGGTCCCCCCCCCCCCCCCTTTTTAAAATCATGTACGTCCCTTTCCCCCTTAGCCTCTATACACTTTATGTCTCCCACGCGTCCGAATTACGTAACGGATTGCGCAAGGTGTGTTGCAACCCTAATGCACCGGAGTTGAGACCTGCGCCCTCTAAAACCCTATAGCTAATCCCGGCACCAGTAGGATTAGGGTTGATTCAAGACTAATTAACCACATACCTCTGAGCCCAACTGATTACCCACTAGTACGATCGAGTCCAAGTTCGGATGGGTGAAGTTGAGCCAAAACCCAACAAATTATATTTTTGTTTTTCTCTATCGGCTGCAACAATCTAAGAACACTGTGGACGCGGAAAAAAGCGCGGGTCGTCTTTATTGCGAATCACACGAGATTACAAGTGTGGCCGGGACCCGGGTGGCTCGGTGTAGCGAGTCCGGGCTGCGGCGAGTTTTGATTAGGGGATTGTGGGAAAGATCTTCTGGGGGATCCCTTTGATCCGCGTCTCCACGTGGTGTTCGTGCGAGAGCTCTGAAGGAGTTGCCCAGGACAGGGGTCTTTACAGGGAGAGGGTTTTGGAGAGGCTAAGGAATGTCCACCGTTGCTTTGTCCCTTCCGTGCTTCGCGCTTTCTCGGCTAGGGGGTTTTCGGCTTCGTTCCTCGGTCTTCGTGTCTTCCTCGTTCCTTGCTTGACCTCGGTGTCCTTGATCGTCGGTTTGCGGCGTCGATCGAGCTTTTGGCGTTGGCTTTGGCTTCGGCTCTTTGGCTTTGGCTTGGCTCCGGCGTGGCTCTGGCTTTTGCTTTGCTTCGGCGTTTGCACTTGGACGTAGCTGGGAGAGACTTGCGATGCTTTCGTTCTTCCGGACTTCGCGTCGAATCGGCTAGAACGTGCGGTGCTTTTGCTCGTGGCCGGCGTAGTCGCTTGGCTTTGGCACTTGCGTTGCTTTGGCGCGGGCTTTACTGGGGCTTTGCTTTGGCTTCTTGCGTTGGCTTTAGCTTTAGCGTCAACTCGATCTTCTTCTTCGAATGACGTGGGCTACTTCTCCGGTGTTTCGACGGTTTGCATGTCGACGGGACTTCTCTTCTTCTCCGGGCTTCTTTGGCGTGATCGGAGTCGAAGAATGCTTTCGAAGATAGTGGGGGTAGCACCGATCTCCGTGCGACGGTTGTGGCGTCGGCTTTTGTTGATGAAGACGACAAGGGTAGCGACGGTCTCCGTGCGACGGTTGTAGCATCGGCTTTTGTTGATGAAGACGACGGGGTAGCGACGCTTCAGACGGTCTGCTCCAGGCTTTCTTCTTCATGGATGGGGCAGGCGTTTGTCGAAGGCGACGGGGTGATGACGCTTCGCTTCTCTCCTCCGGGCTTTGGGGCTTGATCGGGATCGAGGATTTGTTGGAGACGACGGGGTAGTGCCGCTCCTCTTCTTCTCCGGGCTTTTAGGCTTGATCGGAGTCGAAAGCTTGTTGGAGACGACGGGGTAGTGCCGCTCCTCTTCTTCTCCGGGCTTTTGGGCTTGATCGGAGTCGAAGGCTTGTTGGAGACGACGGGGTAGTGCCGCTCCTCTTCTTCTCCGGCCTTTTCTTCTGGCGTCTTCGGAGTCGAAGGGTTCTTCTTCTCCGAGCTTTCTTCTTCGTGCACGGAGTCGAAGGGATGATCTTTGTGTGCAAGGGTCTTCACGTTGATGAGGACTTTCAGTAAGCCGATCCCTCGGGACAGGCTTGACTGTGCCTCGTGAAGCCTTGGGTCGATGAAGAAGCGTCTCCTCTTCTACAGAGCTCCGGCGTTTCGTCTTCAATTTTCGACCATTTTTTCCTTCCCCCACCCCCTCTATTTATAGGCAAAGGGGAGGGGAGAGAGATATGGGAACTTTTAATTTTAAATCCCTTTTGTATCTCTCTCATAATTATCCGGATTTTATTCATCCATTGATGAGGGGAATAACATTTATTGGTTTTCCTTTTTTGGTGAGGCAATTATGGCTGGATTTCGCACACGAAATCGATGGCGATCGGGCGCTTCGTCTTGTGCGTCGGATCGAGGGATCGGTGCAGATCCGCATGTGTGCAGACGTCATACGCAACCTCCCCCCGTGCATGGCGGTATTTCCTTCCTTTTCTTTCTTTTCTTTCCTTTTCTTTTCTTTCCTTTCTTTTCTTTCCTTTTTCTTTTCTTTCTTTTCTTTTCTTTCCTTTTCTTCCCTTTCCTTGCAGGGCCGGCCGGCCCCTCCATGGGGTTCGGTCCCCACTAGGGCCGGCCCTATGGGGTTCGGACCCTAGTAGGGGCCGGCCCCTCTTGAAGTGGGGTCCGGGTCCGTATCGGCGCGCGCGAGTCGGGTCCGCGTGTCGGGTTTGCATCCGCGTCGGTGCGCACGAGTTGGGTCCGCGTGTCGGGTTTGCATCCGCATCGGCACACGTACGTCGGGTTCGGGTCCGATGAAATTCGTGTGTCTACGAATGCCCCCTCAAGGACGAGCGCGTCGGTGAGAGCGTGTAGGGTTTGGACACGTAACAATCGTAGAGCGCTTGTCCTTGATTCCTTTTGTGGGCAGGGTTGGGAGTCTATTTAAGGACCCCTGCCCCCTTCATCCGTCATTGTGTTTCTTTACGAAGGTTCTACCGGCTTCTGGAGACCGCTGTCGGAAGAGAGCTGCCTGGGTTTGCACGCGACTTGCTCCGTCTTCCCGGTGTCGCCTCTTTCGTCGGCCTTGTGCTTCCGCACGACGGTTCTGCCGGCTTCTGAAGACCGTCGTCGGAAGTGAGCTGCCTGGGGTTGCACGAGACTTGCTCCGTCTTCCCGGTGTCGCCTCTTTCGTCGGCGGCGATGGTGCGCGATTTTGCGGTCGTTGCGAAGGTGGGATCGAAGCGACGATGCGACGAGGCTCGAGGCGGGGAGGATGTAGGAGCGCGGCTGAGGTGCGGGTCGCCTTCGCCGCCTCTCTCTTCCTCCTTCTTCTTCGTTTTATTCTTCTTTTCTTTTTCTTTTTCTTTTCCTTTCTCTTTTTTTTTTTTTTCTTTTTCTCTTTTTTTTTCTTCTTCTTCTTCTTCGGCTCCGGCCCGTAGAAGCAGCAGCGGGGCCGGCGCACGGGGCTGCAGTGCGGTGGCGCGCAGGCGGCGGCGACGCGCGGGGTGCGCGGCGGCCGGGTCGAGTTCGGGGCCGAGAAGGGCGGCGGCCGGGTCGGCGCGGGGCCGAGAAGGGCGGGGGCCGGGTCGGGTTCGGGGCCGAGAAGGGCGGCGGCCGGGTCGGCGCGGGGCTGAGAAGGGCGGCGGCCGGGTCGGGTTCGGGGCCGAGAAGGGCGGCGCGCGGAGCCCGATCGGGTCGGGGTCGCGCGGGGGCGGCCCTGAGTTGCAGGCGAAGAAGAAGGAGAAGGAAGGGGGCTGCGGGCCCCCCCTTCCCTTCTTGCTGTCGGTCTCCAATTGGAAGGGGGCACGGGCCCCAGCGGCAGCTGCTGTGGCTTTTCTCTCTTTTTTTTTTTTTTTTTTTTGCTATCACTTTTTTTCTCTTCTTTCTCCCCTTGACTCCGAAGGTGGCGATGGTAGCAATAGGCCTGTGGCGCATGGGTGCGCAAGTGGCTGTGGCCCTGGCTGGGTGGCGCTGGCATGATGGGTCGACATGGGCGGTGTCGGCGCAGTCGGGCCGGCACGATTGTGTTGGCGTGCTGGGTCGGTGCGGGTGCCGTGTGGGCCCGCGGGGGCGCATTGCGAAGGCTCGGGCACCAGTGGTGGCGGGCCGATGAGTCGGGTGGTCCTCCTGACAGGGGTGCAGGTCCCCTTAGTTTTTTTTTTTTTTTGCACGCACTTGTCTTGACTTGCCTCCCTTCATGGTCTTCCAGGGCTCGCGTCTTCGAGAGTTTGACTTCCTCGGGCTGGATAGACGAGGACTTCTTCGACGGGAGGAGATGCATTTGCTTTCCTTACACTCGTGTGCGCCGCCACCGCAGCTCAAGGCGGGAAGATCTTCTGTCGTTGCTCCGTGTCTTTGTACACGAGCGCATCACGGAAGATGGAGTCACGGATGCGACTTGCGGGATGCTGAAATTAAGTGAGAAGATTCATACTGATGAAGGGATCTCCATGAAGCTTCTGCGGCCGAGTTTGAGTCTTCCGTTCCACCATTGCGATGAAGAGTTCGTGCCTACGCCAGTTGTTGCCTCGAAGATATGCGCTAGGCTGACCCGATGGGGCACCGATTCTTGGCCTCGAGGAGACGTCCAGTACCTTTGCGGCTTTCGCGAGTGGATGGACGAGCTCTACGAGGTCTTTGGCGCGGAACCTGAGATGAACTTATTGGCCAAATTTCTGGCGCCGGCTCGTCGAGAGTACAGTCGTCCTGAGGGGATGTACCGCGCACTTTGTGAGCTTTGGTGTCCGGAAACTAACACCTTCCTCACCGGGGCGGGGGAGATAGGCATCTCGCTTCGCGACGTCCATATCGTTTCCGGGTGCCCCGAGGTACGGAATTACTACCAAGAGGAGGTGCCAGCCTTGAAGGATCTGCTGGACAGCAGCTACGCTCCGAGTTCTTGCCTTCTTCTGTTCAAGGCACATGCTATCATTGCGGCGCGGGATCAATCAGATCAAGTGCGTCCTTCTTCTTGGGTCGACTTTTGGTTCAGAGGCAAGTATAGGTCTCCAGCGCCTTCAGCTCACCCAATGTGGAAGATCACTCAGATGCAGAGACCTCCGCTTCGCTCCTTTGTGAGGCCTATCGACTCCTTGGCTCGAGAGAAGCACTCAATGGAGGGGAAGCAGTGTCCCTGGGAACTCCTTGGCCTGAAACGGGATAGCGAGGAGTGGCGATCGGTTTACCGAGCTGCCGGGCTGGTCATCTTCCTCTGCCGGTTCGTGCTTCCGTGTTCTGGGGAGGCTATTCGTCCGGGGACCTTCCTTGCCGCTTCTAGGATGGAGAGGGGCGAGCTCTTCAATCTAGCCCCGGCCATACTATGTGCCTTGTATCGGGCTCTCAGCGGGACTTACTGGGACTTGTCTGGCTCAGATAAGGCCAAGGAGGAGCTTGGCCGGTCGGCTGTGTTCGGACCCCTTGCATTATTTGTACGGCTGGATAGCTCTGCATTTCCCGAAGGGGATCTTTGCCAGACGCGGGCATCCAGCCGAGCTGTCTTTCCTACCTGGGGTAGGAGGGATCTTAAACGCCTTTATCAATTGGGAGCGTCCGAAAGAGTGTGCTCGCACCCTTTTGAGGAGGATAGGGAGCGTCGATTTTGAATTTCTGTCGGAGCATTCGGTGCTGCCTTTGGAGAGGTCGACTGTGTATGATAACGACGTGCTCCCGGACAGTCTTTACTGGAATATGGTCAGCTGTCGCCCTGGCTACTTGGTCTGGCGCAAGGGGGATGTGGTGGAGGTGGAGCAGTACTCCCCCCATCGCTTTGCTCGCCAACAGGGGTTTCGGCAGGAAGTCTCTGGCATGCCTCAGCAGTTGCAGGGGTGTATCAGTCCGCAGGAAGGTTACCGTCTGTGGGCTTCTCTCTACGCTCGCTTGACTGGCGGCAGTTTCTTTCTTAGGGTTAAATCCGGATTTTGAGATGCCGCCACTTCGGAATACCGCAAGTGGGTTGAAGGACGAGTTTCCCCTTTACTTGCGAGTTTTCCAGTCGACGTCTTGGTGAGTAGCGGGTTCAGGAATTTCTGCTTCAATCATTCTGCGGGAGTGGAGGACCGCCGCCTCCGACTGGGGCTTCAAAGAGCGCAGAGGAGCTGTAGTCGTCTTTCCAGTGCTCGTCGGGTCCCTTCTTCCGTTCCGGTGCCGGATGCCGAGCTCACTAGTGCCCCTGGGGCATCTTGTTTCCCGAAGGCCGAAGTTGAGGGCGCCCCTCCCAAGAGAAGGAAAGTTTGCATTCCCCGCGGGATGGTCCCAAGGGTCCCTTGTCTGGTGGAGGATGCCGAGGAGCCTGGACTTCTGAAGGATGAAGTGATTCCCCCATCCAGGGCCGCTTCATCTGATCACACAGGTATGGAGTTCTCTTTATTTTATCTACCCTCTATGTTTAGGAAGTTTTACCACGCTGAGCATCGGATCTTCCTTTTGACCAGATTCTGTTGTAGTGGTGGAGCGCAAGGCGAACTCTCCAGAGGCACCTCTTGGGCACTCGTCTACTAGCGCTGCGCAAGACGTGTCTGGGGCATGCGGGCTAGATATCCCTCCGGACGATCTGGGTCTCCTTGGACTTTGCGGGGAGAACTTTCCTAGGGGTGACATTAACCTGGACGACATCGATGTTGACACCTTGTCTTTTGGCGAGGAGGCTGAAGTCTCGAGCGTCAACAAGCGGCATTCCCCGATGACTGTGCCCTCGTACCCTTTGGTGGAGACGGTTGTTGCAGCGGTAGCGGTGGTTTCTCCGGCTCTGCCACCCTCGTTGGCGCAGGCGGCTCCTGTTGCAGCTGCAGTGGGAGGGAAGGTCTTGCCTACCTACTCCGAGGCACCTCGCCCGGATTTGAGGCTGAGGAGCAGAGTCTTGGAGTTTCTTCTCGCGATCTACCGGCAGTATATCAAGTCGACGTTGGAGCCTTTCCAAACTGCCGGCCTTGGCGCCCTCCAGGACTGGTGGTCGACGGACGGTGCGGAGTTTTGCGCGAGCCTGGCAGAGTTCAAAGTTGACAGCTCTCTTTTCGTCAATCAGATGAACCTGCTTGTGACCGATAGCGAGGCTTATCGATCCCGGCGGGCTTTGCTGGAGGGGAGCTCCCTTTCTGAGCTGGAGGCTGCTGAGGCGAGTCTAAGTCAGTCCGAGCATCAACTTGCGGAGGCTATGTCCAGCCTGTCGAAGGCTCAGAGGAAGGTGGAGTCTGCGTGCGCCTCACTTCGAAAGGCGGAGTCTCGTCTGGAGCGGGCCGAGGCCGCGGAGAGTGCTTAGAAGGCGAGTTACCTAAAGCAGCAGTCGGACTTGGCAACCCGTCGCGAGCTTCTGGCTGCTCGTCCCGTGGAGCTTCAGAGAGTGGAGGCGACTAGGGAGGAGCTGCTGCGCCGTCTTCAAGCTCTGGACACCTTCTTTTAGTTGTTCCTTGTTTCATTGTGGCTTTCTTTTTCAGGACTTATGCAATGTACTACCTTCGCTTCATTAATAATATCACCTCGTTTTGCCACATCCTCTTCATGGAACTTTGTTGTCTTTTTCTTTTGGTCGGACTGAACCTGAAGTAACTTCTCAGGCTGCCTACGTACCCCCCTAAGGGGGCTCAAGTCGCACGTAGTTCTTTTTTTTTTTTTTTTTTGAACAAGGGGTGTGGCCTTGCTTTAGACATAGTACTTTTTGAGGTACTTGTCGTTGATAGGGACGAGTGTCAGCCCTTCTGGCGTGGTGAGGAGATAGGCGCCGTTGGAGTAGACCTCCTTGACAGAATACGGGCCATCCCATTTGGCATCAAATTTCTTCCCTCCTCGATGCGAGAGAATGATGGGGCGTTTGACCGCCAGCACCAATTCTCCTATCTGGAATGATCGAGGATGAATCTTCTTGTTGAAGGCGCGAGAGAGCCTGGCCTGATAACATTCCAGACGCTGTTGAGCTTCGAGGCGTCTTTCATCCAGTGCTTTCAATTCTGCTAGACGGAGCTGGGCGTTGTTGTCGCTGGTGAGGCCTTCCTGGACTGCTATCCTGAGCGACGGGATCTGGAGCTCGAGCGGAAGAACGGCTTCCACACCGTAGACGAGGGAATACGGCGTTGCTTGTGTCGGCGTACGGAAGGACGTTCGGTAAGCCCATAGTGCTTCGCCCATACGTTCGTGCCAATCTTTCTTTGTCTTGGAGACGGTTTTCTCCAGTAGCTTGCACAGAGTCTTGTTGAAGGCTTCTGCTAGACCGTTGGCCGGAGCGTTGTACATCGTCGAACAATTCTGCTTAATGTTGTACAATGCGCAGAACTGGCTGACGGCAGTATTTTTGAACTGCTTCCCGTTATCCGTTACGATGTAGCGGGGGACTCCATAGCGGAAGATGATGTCATTCTGGATAAAGCTGATGACGGAGTACTTTGTAACTTCCCGCAACGGTATTGCTTCGGCCCACTTGGAGAAGTAGTCCGTTGCCGCAAAAATATAGAGATGTTGCTTGGATGACTTGGGCAGAGGACCGACGATATCGAGACCCCATCCGTCGAAGGGCCAAGACGCGATGGTTGGGTGTAAAGGCTCCGGAGGTTGACGGATGTAGTCCCCGTGCATCTGGCAAACTTGACATCTTCTCGCATACTCCAAGCTGTCTTTGATCATGGTAGGCCAGTAGTATCCCATCCTTCTGACGCGGAAGTGAAGCTTCGGACCGGACTGGTGCGATCCACAGATTCCCACGTGTACTTCTTCGAGTGCGGCTTCTGCTTCCTCTTTCGCGAGGCACCTCAGGAGTGTGCCGTCATAGCTCCGTCGGTACAGCTCGCCGTTGAAGTGGTAGAACCTCAGAGATCTTCGACGGATGTCACTTTTGCGCTTCGGATCTTCGGGGAGTTTACCATGAACGAGATACTCCACAAACGGTTGCCTCCAGTCTTGTTCTTTAATCTCGAGGACATGCACCGCGTTGGTTTGAACTGGTACTTCGGGCGGACCCTCTTCTTCGGTGATCACGAATCTCCTGCAGATGGGGATGACGAGCGAACGTTCATCTGGGAACGGGAGTGTAGCCGCCAGATTTGCGAGTGCGTCAGCCTGCTGGTTGAGGTTTCGGGAAACGTGTTGGATGGAAGCAGCCTTGAGTTTTTCGAGGAGCTTCACAGCTCGCGCGTGCAACGGTACCAGGTCTTCCTTGTTGACTTCGTATGCCCCCAGGACTTGCTGGATCACGAGTTGAGAGTCGCCAAAAATCTCTAGTCCTTGAAGCTTCATTTCGTCGGCCAGCTCGAGACCGATGAGTAGGGCTTGATATTCTGCCACGTTGTTGGAACATGATTCCGAGAGCAGGAATGAGAAGGGGAGTATTTCGTTGTTTGGAGTGATGAAGATAACTCCGGCTCCCGCTACGTCTTGCCTAGCTGCGCCGTCGAAGAACATTTCCCAGGACGGGGCGACGTCGACGGAGAACACTTCTTCATCTGGGAGATCTTCTGATAACTCCCACTCTACCGGGAGAGGGTACTCTGCGAGGAAGTCCGCGAGGGCCTGCCCTTTAACCGCTTTCTGTGGCACGAAGGTGATATCGAATTCAAGTAGTAGCAGGGCCCACTTGGCCAGACGTCCGGAAAGCACTGGTCTTGACATGATGTACTTGAGTGGGTCAGCCTTCGAGACGAGTCTGATGGTGTGAGCGAGCATGTAGTGTCGTAGCTTTTTTGTGGCGAAGATGAGCGCTAAGCAGACCTTCTCGATTGGGGAGTAATTCAGCTCTGCGCCGACGAGAGTGCGACTTAAGTAGTAGCAAGCTGTCTCCACGCCAAGTTCATTGTTCTGGGCCAGGAGTGCCCCCAAAGATTGCTCCTGGGCGGCGATGTAGAGGATGAGCGGCCTCCCTTGAACCGGTGCTGATAGGACTGGCGGCTTCAGTAGATATGCTTTGATGTTTTGGAGTGCTTCTTGGCATGTTTCATCCCATGTGAACGGCACTCCTTTCTTCATGAGGCGGCTAAAAGGGTGGCACTTTCTAGCCAAGTTGGCGATGAATCTTCGGATATACGCCAAGTGCCCCTGGAGGCCTTTGAGGTCTCGCACTGTCTTTGGTGCGGGCATATTGACGATAGCATCAATTTTGGATTGATCTATCTCAATGCCACGATGTCGGACGACGAAGCCGAGGAATTTGCCCGAGGAGACTCCGAACGCGCACTTGAGCGGATTCATGCGGAGTTGGTACCTTCGAAGTCGTTTGAAGATTAGCTCAAGATCTTGTAGATGTGCCGACCTCTTCTTGGATTTCACCACGAGGTCGTCGACATAACACTCCACGTTTTGATGAAGAATGTCGTCGAAGATTTTCTGCATAGCTCGCTGGTAGGTGGCTCCCGCGTTCTTCAAGCCGAACGGTATTACCTTATAGCAGTAGATTCCTTTCGGTGTATGGAATGCCGTGAGCTCCTCGTCCTTGGGTGCCATCCGAATCTGGTTGTAGCCCGATGATCCGTCCATGAAAGTGAGCACCTCGTGACCAGTCGTCGCGTCGACCATTAGCTCCGTGATTGGTAAGGGGAAGTCGTCCTTTGGACATGCGTTGTTCAAGTCTCTGAAGTCCACGCACACTCGGATTTGGCCGTTCTTCTTTTTAACGGGGACGACGCTAGAGATCCATGTCGGGTATTTGACCTCTCGAATGAAGCCGGCTTCGATCAACTTATTAACTTCGCCTTCTATTTGGGGTACCAGTTCTGGCCGGTAGCGCCTTTGTCCTTGCTTGATGGCGCTGGCTCCGTGTTTGACGCTGAGCTGGTGCACTGCGATTTTTGGATCGAGGCCCAGCATCTCCTTGTAGGACCATGCGAAGACGTCTCTGTATTCTTTAAGCAGTTTGATGTAGGCGGCTTCTTCCTCCGGGATCAAGAGTGTGCTGACGAATGTAGGCCGAGGCTCCGTCTCCGTGCCCAAGTTGATTTCCTTCAAGTCATCAACGGTGGACTGCCCCCCTTCTTCGAGGACTGGCGGGGCATTGGGCAACTCGTCGTCCGAAGTAGAAGTGTCACCGTTGTCGGGATCCGAAATAGAGATATGATTGACGGCAGCCATGGGTGGGTGGGTGGGTGTTGAGACGAAGTCCTCGATTGGCATCCCCAGACAGTCGAACGCCGACTTCTTCTTTGATTGTTTGACTGGCCCGAGCCTCTCGAACACGGATGTGCGTTTTCGATTCGACCAGTCTTTACCACCTCTGGTTTGCTTCCGGAACAAGGCTTGGCATCGAGCTCGTCGTCGTCTTCTCCTGCTGTCTGGATGGCTGAGGTAGGTGGAGAGTGCATCGGAGATTGTCGATCCTTCAGCTGTTTCATCTACCATCCTCGCCTCGATGTAGTTCGAGGTGAAGGTCTTCTTTGCTGCGGTTCTGATGACCAACGGAGCTTGACTGGAGCCGATGCCTCGGCGGTTCGGGGGAATTTGTTCTCCGTTTTGAAACAACCGAGCTTGAGTTCTCGTCATCCCATGTGGAGTTGCTGCTGGTGGAAGTGTGCCCATGGTGCTTCCTTCGTTATAGCCGGCTCTGAACAGCAACTTGGCAGCATTTTGCCCCCAACTCCCTTTCGGTTTGAATCCGAGTTGCTCGAGGTCTGCTGATTCGACAGGTCTGCTCGGGTTCGGAGCTTGCGTCAGACTAGGTAGTGGCACCGTCATTTCTTGCAGAGTGATGACATTGGCCTGAGATAACGACGGGGCCAGCTTCCTTGTCGGAGTAGAAGGCGATCGCTCGGATTTACGGAGCTACTGCGGCGCGAGACGCAGGATAGGTGCCATTTGGACTGGCAAAGGGGGATGTTGCATTGCTCTTGGCTCGAAGCTGATGCGCATCCTTTGCCTAAGTTTCGGCGTTCCTTGGACCTTGAGTCTTGCCTCGTCAGAGGGTGGCGTCGGATTCGCGGGAAGTGTGGTCTTGTCCTGCTTCACTTCTTCAATCTTTTAAGCTCGAGGGGCTTTAGCTGGCAGAACTTCCGCAACCAGGCCCTTTGCTTGGTAGAACTTAGCGTCGGCCAAGTGTGCCTCGGCCTCGTTGAATGGCTTGTCGTCCGCAACTATGCACCTCTCCACGCCTTCTTCGTAGTACTTGAGGCACTGGTGCCAGGTGGATACTACGATGCCGTTCTCGTGCAGCCATGGTCTTCCTAACAGGAGGCGATATGACGTCTGGCAATCGATGATGTGGAAGAGGACCGTCGTATCCAACGGGCCAATTGACAGCTTCAGGCGAATGATTCCGACGGTGGACTGTCCGCCCTGGTTGAACCCTTGAATGACCAGCTGACGTGGCGAGAGCTGGTCGTCGGTGATGCCGAGTTGCCGCATTGTCTGGATGGGCAGGATGTTGACGGCGGAGCCACAGTCCAACAGGATTCGGTTCACTGGCTTCTCCTTGATGTATCCCGAAACGTAAAGAGGCCGGTTATGCAATCGCGGCCCGAGTTGCAGGTCCTCATCCGAAAAGGTTATCGTCGCATCACACGAGGCCACAACTTTGCGCTTCTGGTCATCCTTCCTTTTCCTCTTGTAGCTGTCTGGATCGGCTAAGGCCGCGGCCATTGCCAGGCGAGCCTTCTTCGGGAGATGCAAAGCTTCTACGAGTGGCATGTGCAGGATTGCTTCGTCGTGAGAGGCGGTGCCCCCTTCGTCGGAATCGTCTCCCTCGTCGGTGGAGTCTCCTTCTTCAGAAGTCTCGCCTTCGTTCTTTCCTTCCGACACTTCATGGACTTCGACCATGCAACAAGACACCTTGACGTGTTGGTCCACTGGGAGGAAGTGATCCGGGAAGAACTCTTGCAAAGTTGTCGGCTCTGGAAGACTCTGCTGAAGGATATCGTCTTGGCTTACTGGCGGCACTTTGAACGCCTTCCTCCCCGGAGCCTTGCTTTTCTTCTTGTAGGTCTTCCGCTTGGTGAATCCCCTCATCACACGGTCTTGTTTGAGCTTCTTTTCTTGCCATGGCTTTCGCCGCCGCGGTAGCATGACCCATGCTTTTTCGTCGGTGGATTCCCCTTCGCTAGGATGATGGTCGACAACAACAACTGGTTCCCTCGAAGGCACTTGTTCTTCCTGAGGCTCTACTGGCTCGTCTTCCGATCCCCAGCCGGTGGGCTTGATTTCGTCGATTGGAATGGACGAAGGCCTTGAGTAGAGGACGTAATAGTCGAACTTCCCCGAAGGCTGGCCCAGCAGACTGACTTCCGGATCTCCCTGCCCGTATCTTTTCTGGAGAGCGTATTGGGACGTAGCTTGACTGGAAGGGACTTGCTCTTCTCGAGGCTCTACTGGCGCGTCTTTCGATTCCCAGCCGGTGGGCTTGATTTCGTCGATTGAAACGAATGGAGGCCTTGAGTAGAGGACGTAATAGTCGAACTTCCCCGAAGGCTGGCCCAGCAGACCGACTTCTGGATCTCCTTGCTCGTATCTCCTTTGGAGCGCTCGTTGGGATGCAGTATTGCTTGGAAGAGGTACTGGCGTGAGCGATGATTGCCCCCAGGGCAGCGGCGTTTCTTCCTCGGAGAATGCAGGGGTACGTTGACGTCGCTTTGAGACTTTCTGCTGGGAAGTTGACTTAGAGATTGGAGCTTAATGGTTGATGCGCAATTTGGGCATGCTTCGCCGAGCAGCAATGAATACCGGCGAGAAGGAGCCGAAGGTGATGGACGTCATGTTGGCCG
Organism: Chamaelirium japonicum; assembly: GCA_947650365.1. Classification (NCBI taxonomy): domain Eukaryota; kingdom Viridiplantae; phylum Streptophyta; class Magnoliopsida; order Liliales; family Melanthiaceae; genus Chamaelirium; species Chamaelirium japonicum. Next base: position 54,598,201 of record OX393552.1, read on the forward strand.
TAGCAACTTCTCCGGAGTCGATCTCTATCTTACCTTGCTTAGCGAGCGCCATGATTCTTTCCTTGAAGACGAAGCATCTTTCGATGGGATGACTTACCACCCGGTGGTATTTGCAGAAGAGAGGGTCGTCGACGCGATGCATCTGCTCGGGCCTCTTCGAAGGAGGGAGCTCTATCATCTTCTCTTGCAGTAGTTGGTCGAACATGGAGGAGACTTCCGAGTCTGGGAAGGGATACTCCTTGGCTTCGAGCTCCTCGAGAGTCATCCTTTGTCTTGGCGGCGGAGGCGACGGTATGGCGACGCCCTTCTTCTGATCTGGATTGCCACCGATCTTGAGCGGCTTGGAGGTTGAAGCGACGTCAGCAACATTGACTTGTTTCGGTTTCATTGCCGTGGCTTGTCCTTCTTTTCTATCTTCAAGAAGTCCTTGTTCTTCGAGTCCCCGCGATTTGCTAGGCTGAGTTCCATGTCATGAGCCCGAGTTGCGAGTTCTTCGAAAGACCGAGGCTTGATACCTTTGAGGATGTAGAGCAGACCCCAGTGCATGCCTTGGGTGCACATCTTGATGGCCGAGTCTTCAGACAAGCGGTCTCGTGAATTCAGCGCGAGGTTCCTCCACCTGTCGATGTAGTCGATCACTGGCTCATCCTTCCTTTGCTTGACGGCGGTGAGTTCGGTCATACTGACTGTGCGTCTGGTGCTGTAGAAGCGATTGAGGAACTCCCTTTCCATCTGGTCCCAGCTGTCGATGGTCCCTGCAGGAAGATCAACGTACCAGTCGAACGCGTTGCCTTTGAGGGTGCGAACGAATTGCTTCACCATCTCGTCGCCATATGTGCCGGCATTATTGCAGGTTTCGATGAAGTGAGCAACGTGCTGTCTCGGATTTCCCTTTCCGTCGAAGTGCTGGAACTTTGGTGGTTGGAATCCGACCGAGAACCGTAGCTGCTGGATCCTCGCAGTGTAGGGCTTCGAGTATGCTGCCGTGATTGGAGGAAGGCTACTGCCGTGAGAACGCATCATGTCGGCTATCAACGCTTGGACTTGCTGAGCATTCATCATCGCCATCGCCGGAGGTTGTGTGGCCACCGAGACTGGCGTTGGGGAGGCGACTTCCAATGGGACGGGAGCCGAGGAGAGCACTGGAGTAGCTGCTTGAATCGTCGGAGCAACTTCTGCGGGAGCGGGAGTTGAAGACGGAGCTGGAGCGGCTACTGGAGAAGCGATGGGTTGGATGACTGCTGCAGCGTCCTTCGCGCTTAGCCTCTGGAGCAGAGCATTGATGTGACGATCCTTCTCCTCCATCAGCCGAGTAATCTGCGCCATGTGCTCGTTCATCTGCATGACTTGGAGCTGAAGAGCGGACGGAGGGTGGTGACGGAGAACGTCTCGGTGTTGCATGTTCGTATCCTCGCCGTCATCATCAGAGATGTAGTTACGCCGACTTGCTTCTGGCTGATGATTGATGTTTGCCCCCTGCAGAGGAGGTGCAACGTCTGCTGGAGAACCCGAACGGGTTCGGGGTTGGGGCTGGTCCTCCCCAAACTTCTGGACATGAACTCCAGGATCGAGGCTCATTTCTTCATGCATCAGGGCCTCATCGGCGCTTTTGGCGAGCATCTTCGATAGTAGCTTCTGGCACGAAGACGTCCGCAAGAGTCCGAGTACGCCGAGTGTAGATGCGCACCATTGGAGGAGCATCACCCTCCGGATTTACTGGATCACCGTGTCGGAGTAGAGGGGACTCGGCGATTGGTGAGAGGCTTGGAGCAAACTTATCGTTGTTTGTTCCGGCCATCGCAAACGTCAAGCAGCTTCTTCAGTCGTACGGATGAAAGGAGAAGAGGTCCCACCGGGCGTGCCAGAAATCTGTGGACGCGGAAAAAAGCGCGGGTCGTCTTTATTGTGAATCACACGAGATTACAAGTATGGCCGGTACCCGGGTGGCTCGGGTGTAGCGAGTCCGGGCTGCGGCGAGTTTTGATCAGGGGATTGTGGGAAAGATCTTCTGGGGGATCCCTTTGATCCGCGTCTCCACGTGGTGTTCGTGCGAGAGCTCTGAAGGAGTTGCCCAGGACAGGGGTCTTTACAGGGAGAGGGTTTTGGAGAGGCTAAGGAATGTCCACCGTTGCTTTATCCCTTCCGTGCTTTGCGCTTTCTCGGCTAGGGGGTTTTCGGCTTCGTTCCTCGGTCTTCGTGTCTTCCTCGTTCCTTGCTTGACCTCGGTGTCCTTGATCGTCGGTTCGTGGCGTCGATCGAGTTTTTGGCGTTGGCTTTGGCTTCGGCTTTTTAGCTTTGGCTTGGCTCCGGCGTGGCTCTGGCTTTTGCTTTGCTTCGGCGTTTGCACTTGGACGTAGCTGGGAGAGACTTGCGATGCTTTCGTTCTTCCGGACTTCGCGTCGTATCGGCTAGAACGTGCGGTGCTTTTGCTCATGGCCGGCGTAGTCGCTTGGCTTTGGCACTTGCGTTGCTTTGGCGCGGGCTTTACTGGGGCTTTGCTTTGGCTTCTTGCGTTGGCTTTAGCTTTAGCGTCAACTCGATCTTCTTCTTCGAACGACGTGGGCTACTTCTCCGGTGCTTCGACGGTTTGCGTGTCGACGGGACTTCTCTTCTTCTCCGGGCTTTTTTGGCGTGATCGGAGTCGAAGAATGCTTTCGAAGATAGTGGGGGTAGCACCGATCTCCGTGCGACGGTTGTGGCGTCGGCTTTTGTTGATGAAGACGACGAGGGTAGCGACGGTCTCCGTGCGACGGTTGTAGCGTCAGCTTTTGTTGATGAAGACGGCGGGGTGGCGACGCTTCAGACGGTCTGCTCCAGGCTTTCTTCTTCGTGGATGGGACAGGCGTTTGTCGAAGGCGACGGGGTGATGACGCTTCACTTCTCTCCTCCGGGCTTTGGGGCTTGATCGGGATCGAGGATTTGTTGGAGACGACGGGGTAGTGCCGCTCCTCTTCTTCTCCGGGCTTTTGGGCTTGATCGGAGTCAAAGGCTTGTTGGAGACGACGGGGTAGTGTCGCTCCTCTTCTTCTCCAGGCTTTTGGGCTTGATCGGAGTCGAAGGCTTGTTGGAGACGACGGGGTAGTGCCGCTCCTCTTCTTCTCCGGCCTTTGCTTCTGGCGTCTTCGGAGTCGAAGGGTTCTTCTTCTCCGAGCTTTCTTCTTCGTGCACGGAGTCGAAGGGATGATCTTCGTGTGCAAGAGTCTTCACGTTGATGAGGACTTTCAGTAAGCCGATCCCTCGGGACAGGCTTGACTGTGCCTCGTGAAGCCTTGGGTCGATGAAGAAGCGTCTTCTCTTCTGCAGAGCTCCGGCGTTTCGTCTTCAATTTTCGACCATTTTTTCCTTCCCCCACCCCCTCTATTTATAGGCAAAGGGGAGGGGAGAGAGATATGAGAACTTTTAATTTTAAATCCCTTTTGTATCTCTCTCATAATTACCCGGATTTTATTCATCCATTGATAAGGGGAATAACATTTATTGGTTTTCCTTTTCTGGCGAGGCAATTATGGCTGGATTTCGCACACGAAATCGATGGCGATCGGGCGCTTCGTCTTGTGCGTCGGATCGAGGGATCGGCGCAGATCCGCGTGTGTGCAGACGTCATACGCAACCTCCCCCCGCGCATGGCGGTATTTCCTTCCTTTTCTTTCTTTTCTTTCCTTTTCTTTTCTTTCCTTTTCTTTTCTTTCCTTTCTTTTCTTTCCTTTTTCTTTTCTTTCTTTTCTTTTCTTTCCTTTTCTTCCCTTTCCTTGCAGGGCCGGCCGGCCCCTCCATGGGGTTCGGTCCCCACTAGGGCCGGCCCTATGGGGTTCGGACCCTAGTAGGGGCCGGCCCCTTTTGAAGTGGGGTCCGGGTCCGCATCGGCGCGCGCGAGTCGGGTCCGCGTGTCGGGTTTGCATCCGCGTCGGTGCGCGCGAGTTGGGTCCGCGTGTCGGGTTTGCATCCGCGTCGGCACACGTAAGTCGGGTTCGGTCCGACGAAATTCGTGTGTCTACAAACACATCTTGGCATGTTTGTTTTATTTTATTACTTAATAGACGATGTTGATGAAGCAAATATGGATTCTACATATTTCTTTTATCCCGAATGGATATGGAGAAATCATATAGCATCAAATCAGAAAAGTTCAATGGCTCTGATGGGTTTATGAGATGGCAAACCCAAGTTTGGTATTGTCTAACAACCTTAGGATTGGTATCAAACCATATTAGATTCAAACTTAGTATCCTTTGAGTCAAATCAAATTCTTTATACTCCCACTAACTCGGATACCTCCATTCCTTAGTCATTCTCAGAGAACTGCCAAGTCCAAATATCAAACACTCGAGGAAATTGATTATCATCGTCGAATAGAATCCTAAGCGCTTTGGATGATACATTATATGAAAATTTTCTTGTTTACGAAAATGCTAAGGCCGGATCATTGGAAGGCTTTGGAGGACCAATTTGGTTTGGGCAATGTCCTGCCAATTTATTGCCTCATCCTTCCACACACATCAACCTATATGTTGGAGGATTAATTAGTCCCACCTCAATAAAATAGAGGGCAGAAATGATCCTTATTTGTATGATGAGACCTCATCTCAATACCTGGATTTTGGGATAAATGAAATCTCACACTATCAACCTGCAAATCAACAAATTTCAAGAACTCCTTCAAAATGTTCAAACTTGTGCTGACCAAGATCCAATAAGCTAATAGCCAAGACTCCTGAGGTTGTGATGCCAAGATGAATGATGTGAGGTGAGGTGTTCAAGGCCTTGAGTTAGCCTCACATCGCTTGGAGAGAATGAGATCATGAATTATTTATATAATTTTCCCTTCCAAACATAGTAAACACGTTTTAAAACTGTGTGCCTTCCTTGGAGTACTTTGCTAATTGCCTATGGATTATGCAAGGTTCTACGAACATCTTCTAGGCCTAAAGAAAGAAACTTCAAAAAACAAAAATATTTCTTTAAAAGCAAAATTCCAAATAAGAAAACCCATAACCATAATCCAAAGCCAAATTCTGAGAGTTTTTGTTTTGTATGTGGACGGAACAATCATCTTGCCGCGAGTTGATTCTACAAGTAGATTGCACATGTTCGAAAGAATCAATGAGTAGTTAAGCCTGAAGTCGACACGGTGGAAAACGGTGAAGGTCCCTCTTTCAGGTAGGATTATCAAAAACTTATAATTAACTATTATTGTGGATAGACTGAGGAGCAAATGTACATGTTACTTATGATCGTTCATGTTTTTATTCTTTTCAGGACCAACATGGGAGATGTGTGATCTTGGGCAACGACACTATCACACGAGTGCTTGGATCAGGACTTGTGAATCTATATATGACATCTGGCAAGATCTTGACCCTTCACGATGTGTTGTATGTGTCAGATGTTAGAAGGAACTTTATTTGCAGATCACTCCTTTTCCAAAAGATATAAAGGATTGTTTTGGAATCCAATAAAATTGTAATAACAAAGCATGATGTTTTTATTGGTTTAGCCTATGTAGATGATGTATTATTTAAACAACAATTTTTAAAAAATGGATTAAAAATAATTTATTTTGAAGGAACGGATCAAAAGCTTTTAATTTAGCATCAACGGACTTATATGGCAGTTCAACTGCCGTATAAGAAAAAAAAAAGATGTTTACTTCATGTGAAACTACCCGTTAGCGTTTATACGGTAGTCCGATTGCCTTATAAAATCCAAACTAGTCGTTGGGATCTTTATATGACAGTCAGACTGTCATATACCTAGTCGTTGGTCTTTATAAGACAGTCAAACTACCGTATAAGGTTATATGATAATCGAACTGCCGTATATCGGGGCACACATGAGTTAAACTATCTATACGACAATTGAACTGTTGTATAAGTCCGTTGCTGCTAAATTAAAAGTTTTGGATATGTTCTTTCCAAATAAATTAATTTTTAATCCATTTTTTAAAAATTATTGTTATTTAAATTGAGTGTATATATTTTCAAAGTAAATGCTATTTAATTGTAAATATTCTCTAAAAATATTTGGCATGGTAGATTATGATATTTAAATTTACAATAATTAATGCATATGATGTATATAGATTTGATTTCCAAATCACGTGTAGATTTTGAAAATAAATATGAAATATGTTCTCAATTTAAATTTATTAGAAACCTTTCAAAATTGTGCATGGATATTCTGATCATCTAGAATTGATGCATAACCATGCATGTCTTTGATTTGACCAAACATCTCTTGAGTCGTAGTGGACCCCATGGTTGTATGGTATGTAGGATATGTCAAAAATATTTTGAGTTTAAATCTCCTCTAATCGATCAGCCCCTGGTCGGTGTGAAGCCCGGCGCGCATCACAGTGGCACGTGGTCAGTTTTAGTTAGATTCACTTTTGGTCGCCAACCATCATGTGGCTGTGATGTGTGTCGGACCCACTGACCGGGGCTCCACACCACGGCGGGTTGTCCGTGTGATTGTGCCGTAATATGTTCAAATAACATTAGTCTTTTCTCCTGAACCAGATATTGTGGGTGAAAAATATGGCTAACGCTCGAGGGTAGAACCCGCAGCCCTACCTGGGGCCCACAAACACGACAGTGGGATCTGCAGCCTTACCCGACGGTGGGACTTGCAACTTTGCCTGGGGCCCACAGATACTATTCGGAGTCTGGTAAATCCCCCCGATATTTACCAGAATCCCCAGTATTTCTGAACCTCTATAAATAACATGCCATGTAAATACTCTAGACCGGAATTTCTGATTCCAAACTCTACCATTTGTTTTTCAGAGCTCCCAGAGAGCATTGTGGTTTTCAGACTCCAGTTAAGCCTTCTCCACCCTGTGTTCACCTGTGTAAGCACTCCTCGGCCTGTTGAGAGTGGCTCAACTCCTTTCAGAGATAGTGAATTCAAAGGTTGCGTCTTACCGCACGGAGACGTAGGCTTCGGTCGAACTTCGTCATCACATCATGTGTCAACTCACTCTCTCTCTCTCTCTCTCTCTCTCTCTCTCTCTCTATAGCGTCTGAGCGACAGCTCTGCATGTGACAGCTCAGCACCCCACACCTCGAAGGGTTAAACCTTCAATCTGCTGTTAAAGAGGAACTGTACGACGGCCGTAATCCTTCCCCACAGATATCTGACCAATGTGTTAAGATCTTATCCAGTCGATCGACCCCAGTCAGTGGGCCTGCCCCCATCACAGCTAGACAATGGCAGACGATCTGAAAGGGAATCATACTCCAATTGATTGCTTGCGGCTGTGATGTACGTGGGGCCCACTATCCGGGGCCGACCCACTGAAGAAGATCCGAACTTCTAACCAATGGTCATGTGGATCCGGTCAACGTCCTACCACCCATAGCCTTGATCTCGATGGCTTCCACACGCTCTCCCTTGACTACTTCACATGACCGATTAGTAGCATTATGCCACATCAGCAAAATAAGGGTAAGAAGATAATTTAAAAAGACTAAGAAGATAATTTTCAATGGGGGTTCAAATTATCTCCTTACCCCAAGAAAAACTTTGGTATAACTGTGATTTTTTGCTTAGTTGACATCAAATTATTTCTCTGCTAAAACTAATGGCGTCAACGAAAAGTTTGACTATTGACGTCACCCAACACGTCTAGTTTTTTTGGACCCGAACGAGCCGTGCTCGCCAAGCCACTGACTGCCCAGCTCTATAAATGCTTGACCCTCGCATCACCCAATTCTCTCAAACCTCGCCAGCTCACAAACCAAGAACGGGCGGATGCTCAGATTCTTCTGACGAAAAACGCGCCGGCAATGTGTCCTTCCGGCAGAGACCCCCGCCGGGAATCCGCCGCCGCCGTTGGAGCGCCGGACATCCGGCCGGCGTTCGACGTCCTGGACGCCGACCGGGACGGAAAGATCAGCCGCGACGACCTCAGGGCGTGTTGGAAATCTAATCGTTCTAAACTAGCAAATTTAGGATTTAATCAAATTCTTAATATTAAAATTGATTAGCAAATGTTATTTTCGCAAACAAGGACAAGTCACAAATTTCTTTTAGAAATTGTTTGCCAAGGCAGAGCGGGTTCTATGGAACCGTCATTCACCTTGCCGAACTTTTCTAAAAGAGAGATACAATCTATCTAAAATATATCTAATTATTTAGATTTCTCTATTAGATGCAAGTAGATTATTTTAGATCTAATATCAGGACAAAAGAAGAGTTAGAAAACTCTGGCCTGTGGTCGAAGCGTGCTAGGCACTGTCCCAAGAATCTTATTGCCCCCCTCGTGCGGGTCTCGTGGCAATTGTTCTCGGAGATACGGCGACCCCGGTCAGGCGACCTCCTTCTCGTCGGCACGACTCCAAGAAGGCTTTGCGAACCTCGTAGACTTTCAGGAACCCAGCGACTCGATGACGATCTTCTCGAGGCCGGGAGGTAGCACCGCAACAAGGCTTTGGTCCGAGAGAGGAAGTCTCTTCGGAGCAAAGGGGCAGCACCACAGCAACACGGCACGAGAGAATGGGAGAGAGAGAGTGGCAGCAAGCAGAGAGGAATTCCGATTTTCGGAGTGTCTAAATCCCATAGCTGCACCGGGCCTTATATAGGCCTCGGGCTGTTAATGGGAGGCTGAAAGAGGGGAGAGGTTAATGGGCTGCGATTAAGCCCATTAACCTCGCACGTTACAGCTCGCAGCGAGCCTGTACGTAACGGCTAGCATGCAGCGCTTCTCGCGTAACGGCTAGTGTCCCAAATGGTAAATAATAAATAGTGGAGGACTTAAAAGCAAAAAGTAAAAATAGGGCAGGTGCGGACCAGCCCATTTCGGAGGTGCTATCGTGTCCGGGTCCGCGGGCGCACACACACGCGCCGCCCAGCCCATGCCCAAGCCCAAGCCCGGCCCGGCTCGGCTCGGCACGGCACACACACGCGCGCGCGTGTGTGGGCTAGTGGAGCCCCTCCTCTAGTGTGATGACTAGTGGGGGGAAGTGGGGAATTCTATTTAAGTTGGTAGGGGATTTTTCCCCTTACCGATATGGGACTAAAAGCCCATTCCTTTGTGTGGTTTTAAAACACACACCCAACAATCCCCCACATGTGTTTAAAACCACTAAATATTAAATAATTTAAACAATTCAAAATATAAAGTAAAAGGACTTTGCTGGATTCCTTATACTACGCAGTAGGTGTAGGTACCTTCCGGTTTGAACCTCCACTTAGTACAGTTGTATACATCCGTGAGGACTTGGTGGACTACGCCTTGAACCAATCTCATTTATCGGGTTTCTACAAGTAGTACACGTAGTACAGTTTTCGATGGTTCTAAGCGGGTTGCGCTATTAATGGCCTTGCGCAGATATCTTTTCTTGTATGTTTCTAGGGAGCAGCCCTGGTCCCAGAGTTGCGGCCTCACAACGACATACATATAGGTAAGTCCTAGTAGGGGTGTGAGCAAGGCGACACCCCGCCTCATGGGTCTTGGACTTATTAAGAGTTGTAAACTCATCCTACCCCTTGCTTTTAATAAGCACTGACGTCATAGGGACGGGAGCATTATTCAGTGCTCCTCATTTTCAATCACTACTACAGTTTGTTTCTACCCATTGAACCTCCGTGAGGTTGGGTTCCCACTGCGGTGATTTTTCTTATGGGCTTAATCCCATCCCCCTCGACGATTCTAAGACCACTGTCCTAGATAAGCCCTTAGTTAGATGATCCGCCAAATTCTTTTCGGATCTAACAAAGTCTAGGGCAATTATTTGATTTTTCATCTTATATCTGAGAGATCTATGTCTCACTTTCAGATGTCGATTTATTTTTACATCAGCGTTTTCTTGATTACATTTATCAATAGCTGATCGACAATCACAATGGATAGATATAGCCGGTAAAGGCTTTTCTATCAATGGGATCTCATATAGGAGATCTCGAAGCCATTCTGCTTCTGTGCTAGTGGTATCTAGCGCTATCATTTCTGATTCCATAGTACTCCTAGCTATAACAGTTTGTTTGGTGGATTTCCAAGATATGGCTCCACCTCCTAGTAGGAATACATATCCGGTTGTGGACTTAATATCTATTGAGTCACTAATCCAGTTAGCATCAGAGTATCCCTCTAATACAGCTAGATATCCACTATAGTGGAGACCGTATGATATGGTTCCCTTAAGATATCTAAAAATTCTTTCTAACGCATTCCAATGGGATAAATTTGGGTTAGACGTATAACGACTAAGTCTATTTACCGCGTAAGCGATATCGGGTCGAGTATAGTTTGCTAGAAAACCTAGCGATCCTATGATTTGAGCATACTCGCTCTGTAGTCTAGGAAGTCCAGTATTCTTTGTTAGATGGGTATTTGGATCATATGGTGTGGATACCGGTTGGCAATCGGGGTCGTAAAATTTCCTAAGGATTTTCTCGACATAGTGGGATTGGGATAACACTAAACCATTGTCCTTCCTAATGATCTTAGTGTTCAAAATAACGTCGGCTTGTCCTAAATCTTTCATGTCAAAGTTTTGGGACAAAAACTGTTTGATATCATTTATGATTTGTATGTTTGAACCGAATATCAGAATATCGTCAACATACAAACATAAAATGACAATATTATTACCATCTACTTTATGGTATACACATTCATCCGTTGAATTGATATCAAATCCATAGGATAAGATAACTTCATCGAATTTCATATGCCATTGTTTTGGGGCTTGTTTAAGTCCATAGAGGGATCGAATTAACTTACACACCTTTCCCTCTTGTCCAGGTGCAGTAAATCCCTCGGGTTGGTCCATGTATATTTCCTCATTAAGGTCGCCATTCAAGAAAGCAGTCTTTACATCCATTTGATGTATGACTAGCTTATATATTGAAGCTAAGGCGATGAGGATCCTAATCGTGGTTATCCTAGCGACAGGTGAGTAGACATCAAAGTAGTCTATCCCTGGTTTTTGAGTAAAGCCCTTGGCTACAAGTCGTGCCTTAAATTTATCTATGGTACCGTCGGGTCTAAGCTTTTTCTTAAACACCCATTTACATCCTATGGTTTTACAACCAGGAGGTAAATTGGTGAGTTCCCAGGTATGGTTTTGAAGTATGGATTGGATCTCGTTATCTATGGCTTCTTTCCAAAAAGGTGAGTCTATGGACTTCATTGCATCTGTATATGTGGAGGGGGAGTTCTCCACCATAAGTGCATAGAAGTCATCAAAGACTTTCTCTACACGGGCACGTTTACTCCTCCTAGGTTCGGTTTGGGTTACCGGTTCAGTCTGGTCTTCAGGTTCTAATTGGACTTCAGGTTCGATCTGAGTCACCTGATTAGAACTGGAGGCCTGGTTATTGGTATTAATCCTAGTGTTGATCCTAGTCTTATACGGAAAGATGTTTTCGAAGTATGAAGCATCTCTTGCTTCGATTATGGTGTTATTGGCTATTTCGCTTATTTCAGAGTTAAACACTAAAAAACGATTAGCGTTACTGTCTGAAGCGTAGCCAATAAAGATGGCATCTACAGTCTTAGGTCCTATCTTCTTCCTTTTGTTATCGGGGATTTTTACCTTAGCTAGGCACCCCCACACTTTTAGGTATTCTAAGTTAGGTTTTCTATGTTTCCATACTTCGTATGGGGTCAAGTCATTATGTTTGAACGGAATGCGGTTAAGGATAAAACAGGCCGTCATTAGGGCTTCCCCCCACAAGTTCTCTGGCGCTCCAGAGCTTAGTAACATGGAATTAACCATGTTCATTAGGGTTCTGTTTTTCCTTTCCGCTACACCGTTGGATTGGGGAGTGTAAGGAGCTGTGACTTCATGGAGTATTCCATAGTCATCACAGTACTCACTTAACTCATTTGAGGTATACTCCCCTCCTCGGTCTGACCTAAGGATCTTAATGGTTTCGTCTAATTGGTTCTCAACCAGTGCTCTGTAAATTTTAAATTTACTGAGAACTTCATCCTTAGTTTTAATAAGGTAGAGGTGGCAATATTTTGAAGCGTCATCTATGAACGTTACAAAATATCTATTGCCACCTCTCGAGGTTCTCCCAGAATCACAGACATCGCTGTGAATTAATTCAAGTATATGGGAGTCTCGATCGATAGTTTTAAAAGATTTCTTAGGTTGTTTGGCTTCTACGCATATCTCGCACTTGTCGAGATTCCTAGTATCGGATTTGGGAATGATATTTAAGGTCATGAGTTTCTTAATTGAATTATAATTTACATGACCTAGTCTTTGGTGCCAAGTGACCGAAGACTCAACATTTAAAATAGTAGAAGAAGGATTGAATACATTCAATTTAAACAAACCATCACAAAGAAATCCTTTTCCAATAAAATTCATTCATTTAGTTATTACAACCTTATTGGACTCAAATACAAGCTTATAGCCCTGTTGGACTAATAAGGACCCACTAATTAAATTCCTCCTAATCTCTGGAACGTGGTGGACTCCGCGCAGGGTCAGGGTCTTCTCCGACGTCAGCTTCAGGTCGATTCGTCCTATCCCTAGCACACGAGCCTCAGCATTGTTCCCCATGCTTACAGCTCCTCCACCTGAGACCTGATAGGTGGAAAACAAAGATTGATCAGAGCAAACATGAATGTTAGCTCCTGTGTCAATCCACCAATCAAATACTTGAAAGGTCATGTTAACTTCAGGGGTGAAGAGAACAGACCTGAAAGCGGTCCCAGAAGAGCCAGCTCCAGAGGTCACCATGTTGACTTGGGAGCCGGGTGGCGTTGGACCATTTCTTCTTGGATTTGGAGGTGGTGCTGTCTTCTTGTAGAAGCATTGGTTGGCCATGTGATTGGTCCGACCGCAGACGTAGCAGCAACGCACTCCTTCCTTCTTTTGGTCCTTGGGATGGTTTGGGTTATGGTTGCTATGGTAGGGCTTCTTGGTATATGGCTTAGGCTTAGGGTGTAAGGGTTTCTTCTGGAACTTGTGTCTAGGTTTTTGGAATGGTTTAGACGGTTGACCCTCTATGTTGTTGACCTTGGGTTTGGATTCAGAGGATCCCTTTTCCCTGAGCCTATGTTGCTCCTCAATTCTAATAGAGTTTAGAACTTGAGTTAGGGTTAGGTCACCTTGGGTATGACTTAGGTGCTTAGAGAATTCAGACCAAGAAGCGGGGAGTTTATCTATAAGACAGGCTATTTGGAAGGTTTCATCAAGGGTGGAACCATTAGTCTTCAGATGTTGGACTAGGTTCTCAAACTCATGAATCTGATCATTCATGGGTTTGGAGTCAACCATTTTGAAGCTGTTGAAGTCAGACGCTTTGAAGCGTTTTACTCCAGCATCATCTAGGCCATACTTACGCTCTAGGGTATCCCATAGGTCCTTAGGGTTTTGGATGGTATAGTAGATATCATATAGTCTATCAGATAAGGCCCCTAGGATCCTATGAAGGCCATGGTAGTTGATTTCTTCTGGGGTCCTAGTGGGAATACCAGAAGTTGGTTCAGATTCAGGTTGAGAAGTGGAGGCTCGGGTATGACGAGTTTGGCTAAACCCGTTGGATATTCCTGGTGCGGTTTCACCTATGGCTGACAGTAACCCAAGTGTGGTTAGCCAGAATCGCATCTGGTTTTGCCACCTCTTGAAGTTAGACCCGTCAAACTTCTCGGGTTTAGCACTAAGGGTTTCACGGTTTGGTGAGGCCATTTCGGACCAAAATTAGGAGTTGAAATCTGTGGATTGAAAAACAAGTTTTGTCAATTTTAAAGTACACCTAGATAGATTCGACTTTTAGAAGTCCAAATGAAACTTCCAAATCCTAACGGCCAGATGGGCTCCAGGTAGGAGGTGGAGCACTAGGCTCGCTCAAATACCAAGCTACCTTGGGCAATTTAATGCCGGTTTGACAAGCCTTTCTTGACACCGTAGGCAGTGGAATATTTCAATGACGACTTTTAGTCTTTTCTATAATCTATGCTTCTAATTTACTTTTGTAGAAAATAGTTTTGTAATTAGTAGCAACTAATAGGTAGCACAAAATAAAGACTAATAGATGATCACGTAGGCTAACTTAGTGAGCACGTTGCAAAGAAAATAACTTATGAACGATTAAATTACAATAAGATTCTTGGATTGTTGGAAATCTAATCGTTCTAAACTAGCAAATTTAGGATTTAATCAAATTCTTAATATTAAAATTGATTAGCAAATGTTATTTTCGCAAACAAGGACAAGTCACAAATTTCTTTTAGAAATTGTTTGCCAAGGCAGAGCGGGTTCTATGGAACCGTCATTCACCTTGCCGAACTTTTCTAAAAGAGAGATACAATCTATCTAAAATATATCTAATTATTTAGATTTCTCTATTAGATGCAAGTAGATTATTTTAGATCTAATATCAGGACAAAAGAAGAGTTAGAAAACTCTGGCCTGTGGTCGAAGCGTGCTAGGCACTGTCCCAAGAATCTTATTGCCCCCCTCGTGCGGGTCTCGTGGCAATTGTTCTCGGAGATACGGCGACCCCGGTCAGGCGACCTCCTTCTCGTCGGCACGACTCCAAGAAGGCTTTGCGAACCTCGTAGACTTTCAGGAACCCAGCGACTCGATGACGATCTTCTCGAGGCCGGGAGGTAGCACCGCAACAAGGCTTTGGTCCGAGAGAGGAAGTCTCTTCGGAGCAAAGGGGCAGCACCACAGCAACACGGCACGAGAGAATGGGAGAGAGAGAGTGGCAGCAAGCAGAGAGGAATTCCGATTTTCGGAGTGTCTAAATCCCATAGCTGCACCGGGCCTTATATAGGCCTCGGGCTGTTAATGGGAGGCTGAAAGAGGGGAGAGGTTAATGGGCTGCGATTAAGCCCATTAACCTCGCACGTTACAGCTCGCAGCGAGCCTGTACGTAACGGCTAGCATGCAGCGCTTCTCGCGTAACGGCTAGTGTCCCAAATGGTAAATAATAAATAGTGGAGGACTTAAAAGCAAAAAGTAAAAATAGGGCAGGTGCGGACCAGCCCATTTCGGAGGTGCTATCGTGTCCGGGTCCGCGGGCGCACACACACGCGCCGCCCAGCCCATGCCCAAGCCCAAGCCCGGCCCGGCTCGGCTCGGCACGGCACACACACGCGCGCGCGTGTGTGGGCTAGTGGAGCCCCTCCTCTAGTGTGATGACTAGTGGGGGGAAGTGGGGAATTCTATTTAAGTTGGTAGGGGATTTTTCCCCTTACCGATATGGGACTAAAAGCCCATTCCTTTGTGTGGTTTTAAAACACACACCCAACAATCCCCCACATGTGTTTAAAACCACTAAATATTAAATAATTTAAACAATTCAAAATATAAAGTAAAAGGACTTTGCTGGATTCCTTATACTACGCAGTAGGTGTAGGTACCTTCCGGTTTGAACCTCCACTTAGTACAGTTGTATACATCCGTGAGGACTTGGTGGACTACGCCTTGAACCAATCTCATTTATCGGGTTTCTACAAGTAGTACACGTAGTACAGTTTTCGATGGTTCTAAGCGGGTTGCGCTATTAATGGCCTTGCGCAGATATCTTTTCTTGTATGTTTCTAGGGAGCAGCCCTGGTCCCAGAGTTGCGGCCTCACAACGACATACATATAGGTAAGTCCTAGTAGGGGTGTGAGCAAGGCGACACCCCGCCTCATGGGTCTTGGACTTATTAAGAGTTGTAAACTCATCCTACCCCTTGCTTTTAATAAGCACTGACGTCATAGGGACGGGAGCATTATTCAGTGCTCCTCATTTTCAATCACTACTACAGTTTGTTTCTACCCATTGAACCTCCGTGAGGTTGGGTTCCCACTGCGGTGATTTTTCTTATGGGCTTAATCCCATCCCCCTCGACGATTCTAAGACCACTGTCCTAGATAAGCCCTTAGTTAGATGATCCGCCAAATTCTTTTCGGATCTAACAAAGTCTAGGGCAATTATTTGATTTTTCATCTTATATCTGAGAGATCTATGTCTCACTTTCAGATGTCGATTTATTTTTACATCAGCATTTTCTTGATTACATTTATCAATAGCTGATCGACAATCACAATGGATAGATATAGCCGGTAAAGGCTTTTCTATCAATGGGATCTCATATAGGAGATCTCGAAGCCATTCTGCTTCTGTGCTAGTGGTATCTAGCGCTATCATTTCTGATTCCATAGTACTCCTAGCTATAACAGTTTGTTTGGTGGATTTCCAAGATATGGCTCCACCTCCTAGTAGGAATACATATCCGGTTGTGGACTTAATATCTATTGAGTCACTAATCCAGTTAGCATCAGAGTATCCCTCTAATACAGCTGGATATCCACTATAGTGGAGACCGTATGATATGGTTCCCTTAAGATATCTAAAAATTCTTTCTAACGCATTCCAATGGGATAAATTTGGGTTAGACGTATAACGACTAAGTCTATTTACCGCGTAAGCGATATCGGGTCGAGTATAGTTTGCTAGAAAACCTAGCGATCCTATGATTTGAGCATACTCGCTCTGTAGTCTAGGAAGTCCAGTATTCTTTGTTAGATGGGTATTTGGATCATATGGTGTGGATACCGGTTGGCAATCGGGGTCGTAAAATTTCCTAAGGATTTTCTCGACATAGTGGGATTGGGATAACACTAAACCATTGTCCTTCCTAATGATCTTAGTGTTCAAAATAACGTCGGCTTGTCCTAAATCTTTCATGTCAAAGTTTTGGGACAAAAACTGTTTGATATCATTTATGATTTGTATGTTTGAACCGAATATCAGAATATCGTCAACATACAAACATAAAATGACAATATTATTACCATCTACTTTATGGTATACACATTCATCCGTTGAATTGATATCAAATCCATAGGATAAGATAACTTCATCGAATTTCATATGCCATTGTTTTGGGGCTTGTTTAAGTCCATAGAGGGATCGAATTAACTTACACACCTTTCCCTCTTGTCCAGGTGCAGTAAATCCCTCGGGTTGGTCCATGTATATTTCCTCATTAAGGTCGCCATTCAAGAAAGCAGTCTTTACATCCATTTGATGTATGACTAGCTTATATATTGAAGCTAAGGCGATGAGGATCCTAATCGTGGTTATCCTAGCGACAGGTGAGTAGACATCAAAGTAGTCTATCCCTGGTTTTTGAGTAAAGCCCTTGGCTACAAGTCGTGCCTTAAATTTATCTATGGTACCGTCGGGTCTAAGCTTTTTCTTAAACACCCATTTACATCCTATGGTTTTACAACCAGGAGGTAAATTGGTGAGTTCCCAGGTATGGTTTTGAAGTATGGATTGGATCTCGTTATCTATGGCTTCTTTCCAAAAAGGTGAGTCTATGGACTTCATTGCATCTGTATATGTGGAGGGGGAGTTCTCCACCATAAGTGCATAGAAGTCATCAAAGACTTTCTCTACACGGGCACGTTTACTCCTCCTAGGTTCGGTTTGGGTTACCGGTTCAGTCTGGTCTTCAGGTTCTAATTGGACTTCAGGTTCGATCTGAGTCACCTGATTAGAACTGGAGGCCTGGTTATTGGTATTAATCCTAGTGTTGATCCTAGTCTTATACGGAAAGATGTTTTCGAAGTATGAAGCATCTCTTGCTTCGATTATGGTGTTATTGGCTATTTCGCTTATTTCAGAGTTAAACACTAAAAAACGATTAGCGTTACTGTCTGAAGCGTAGCCAATAAAGATGGCATCTACAGTCTTAGGTCCTATCTTCTTCCTTTTGTTATCGAGGATTTTTACCTTAGCTAGGCACCCCCACACTTTTAGGTATTCTAAGTTAGGTTTTCTATGTTTCCATACTTCGTATGGGGTCAAGTCATTATGTTTGAACGGAATGCGGTTAAGGATAAAACAGGCCGTCATTAGGGCTTCCCCCCACAAGTTCTCTGGCGCTCCAGAGCTTAGTAACATGGAATTAACCATGTTCATTAGGGTTCTGTTTTTCCTTTCCGCTACACCGTTGGATTGGGGAGTGTAAGGAGCTGTGACTTCATGGAGTATTCCATAGTCATCACAGTACTCACTTAACTCATTTGAGGTATACTCCCCTCCTCGGTCTGACCTAAGGATCTTAATGGTTTCGTCTAATTGGTTCTCAACCAGTGCTCTGTAAATTTTAAATTTACTGAGAACTTCATCCTTAGTTTTAATAAGGTAGAGGTGGCAATATTTTGAAGCGTCATCTATGAACGTTACAAAATATCTATTGCCACCTCTCGAGGTTCTCCCAGAATCACAGACATCGCTGTGAATTAATTCAAGTATATGGGAGTCTCGATCGATAGTTTTAAAAGATTTCTTAGGTTGTTTGGCTTCTACGCATATCTCGCACTTGTCGAGATTCCTAGTATCGGATTTGGGAATGATATTTAAGGTCATGAGTTTCTTAATTGAATTATAATTTACATGACCTAGTCTTTGGTGCCAAGTGACCGAAGACTCAACATTTAAAATAGTAGAAGAAGGATTGAATACATTCAATTTAAACAAACCATCACAAAGAAATCCTTTTCCAATAAAATTCATTCCTTTAGTTATTACAACCTTATTGGACTCAAATACAAGCTTATAGCCCTGTTGGACTAATAAGGACCCACTAATTAAATTCCTCCTAATCTCTGGAACGTGGTGGACTCCGCGCAGGGTCAGGGTCTTCTCCGACGTCAGCTTCAGGTCGATTCGTCCTATCCCTAGCACACGAGCCTCAGCATTGTTCCCCATGCTTACAGCTCCTCCACCTGAGACCTGATAGGTGGAAAACAAAGATTGATCAGAGCAAACATGAATGTTAGCTCCTGTGTCAATCCACCAATCAAATACTTGAAAGGTCATGTTAACTTCAGGGGTGAAGAGAACAGACCTGAAAGCGGTCCCAGAAGAGCCAGCTCCAGAGGTCACCATGTTGACTTGGGAGCCGGGTGGCGTTGGACCATTTCTTCTTGGATTTGGAGGTGGTGCTGTCTTCTTGTAGAAGCATTGGTTGGCCATGTGATTGGTCCGACCGCAGACGTAGCAGCAACGCACTCCTTCCTTCTTTTGGTCCTTGGGATGGTTTGGGTTATGGTTGCTATGGTAGGGCTTCTTGGTATATGGCTTAGGCTTAGGGTGTAAGGGTTTCTTCTGGAACTTGTGTCTAGGTTTTTGGAATGGTTTAGACGGTTGACCCTCTATGTTGTTGACCTTGGGTTTGGATTCAGAGGATCCCTTTTCCCTGAGCCTATGTTGCTCCTCAATTCTAATAGAGTTTAGAACTTGAGTTAGGGTTAGGTCACCTTGGGTATGACTTAGGTGCTTAGAGAATTCAGACCAAGAAGCGGGGAGTTTATCTATAAGACAGGCTATTTGGAAGGTTTCATCAAGGGTGGAACCATTAGTCTTCAGATGTTGGACTAGGTTCTCAAACTCATGAATCTGATCATTCATGGGTTTGGAGTCAACCATTTTGAAGCTGTTGAAGTCAGACGCTTTGAAGCGTTTTACTCCAGCATCATCTAGGCCATACTTACGCTCTAGGGTATCCCATAGGTCCTTAGGGTTTTGGATGGTATAGTAGATATCATATAGTCTATCAGATAAGGCCCCTAGGATCCTATGAAGGCCATGGTAGTTGATTTCTTCTGGGGTCCTAGTGGGAATACCAGAAGTTGGTTCAGATTCAGGTTGAGAAGTGGAGGCTCGGGTACGACGAGTTTGGCTAAACCCGTTGGATATTCCTGGTGCGGTTTCACCTATGGCTGACAGTAACCCAAGTGTGGTTAGCCAGAATCGCATCTGGTTTTGCCACCTCTTGAAGTTAGACCCGTCAAACTTCTCGGGTTTAGCACTAAGGGTTTCACGGTTTGGTGAGGCCATTTCGGACCAAAATTAGGAGTTGAAATCTGTGGATTGAAAAACAAGTTTTGTCAATTTTAAAGTACACCTAGATAGATTCGACTTTTAGAAGTCCAAATGAAACTTCCAAATCCTAACGGCCAGATGGGCTCCAGGTAGGAGGTGGAGCACTAGGCTCGCTCAAATACCAAGCTACCTTGGGCAATTTAATGCCGGTTTGACAAGCCTTTCTTGACACCGTAGGCAGTGGAATATTTCAATGACGACTTTTAGTCTTTTCTATAATCTATGCTTCTAATTTACTTTTGTAGAAAATAGTTTTGTAATTAGTAGCAACTAATAGGTAGCACAAAATAAAGACTAATAGATGATCACGTAGGCTAACTTAGTGAGCACGTTGCAAAGAAAATAACTTATGAACGATTAAATTACAATAAGATTCTTGGATTGTTGGAAATCTAATCGTTCTAAACTAGCAAATTTAGGATTTAATCAAATTCTTAATATTAAAATTGATTAGCAAATGTTATTTTCGCAAACAAGGACAAGTCACAAATTTCTTTTAGAAATTGTTTGCCAAGGCAGAGCGGGTTCTATGGAACCGTCATTCACCTTGCCGAACTTTTCTAAAAGAGAGATACAATCTATCTAAAATATATCTAATTATTTAGATTTCTCTATTAGATGCAAGTAGATTATTTTAGATCTAATATCAGGACAAAAGAAGAGTTAGAAAACTCTGGCCTGTGGTCGAAGCGTGCTAGGCACTGTCCCAAGAATCTTATTGCCCCCCTCGTGCGGGTCTCGTGGCAATTGTTCTCGGAGATACGGCGACCCCGGTCAGGCGACCTCCTTCTCGTCGGCACGACTCCAAGAAGGCTTTGCGAACCTCGTAGACTTTCAGGAACCCAGCGACTCGATGACGATCTTCTCGAGGCCGGGAGGTAGCACCGCAACAAGGCTTTGGTCCGAGAGAGGAAGTCTCTTCGGAGCAAAGGGGCAGCACCACAGCAACACGGCACGAGAGAATGGGAGAGAGAGAGTGGCAGCAAGCAGAGAGGAATTCCGATTTTCGGAGTGTCTAAATCCCATAGCTGCACCGGGCCTTATATAGGCCTCGGGCTGTTAATGGGAGGCTGAAAGAGGGGAGAGGTTAATGGGCTGCGATTAAGCCCATTAACCTCGCACGTTACAGCTCGCAGCGAGCCTGTACGTAACGGCTAGCATGCAGCGCTTCTCGCGTAACGGCTAGTGTCCCAAATGGTAAATAATAAATAGTGGAGGACTTAAAAGCAAAAAGTAAAAATAGGGCAGGTGCGGACCAGCCCATTTCGGAGGTGCTATCGTGTCCGGGTCCGCGGGCGCACACACACGCGCCGCCCAGCCCATGCCCAAGCCCAAGCCCGGCCCGGCTCGGCTCGGCACGGCACACACACGCGCGCGCGTGTGTGGGCTAGTGGAGCCCCTCCTCTAGTGTGATGACTAGTGGGGGGAAGTGGGGAATTCTATTTAAGTTGGTAGGGGATTTTTCCCCTTACCGATATGGGACTAAAAGCCCATTCCTTTGTGTGGTTTTAAAACACACACCCAACAATCCCCCACATGTGTTTAAAACCACTAAATATTAAATAATTTAAACAATTCAAAATATAAAGTAAAAGGACTTTGCTGGATTCCTTATACTACGCAGTAGGTGTAGGTACCTTCCGGTTTGAACCTCCACTTAGTACAGTTGTATACATCCGTGAGGACTTGGTGGACTACGCCTTGAACCAATCTCATTTATCGGGTTTCTACAAGTAGTACACGTAGTACAGTTTTCGATGGTTCTAAGCGGGTTGCGCTATTAATGGCCTTGCGCAGATATCTTTTCTTGTATGTTTCTAGGGAGCAGCCCTGGTCCCAGAGTTGCGGCCTCACAACGACATACATATAGGTAAGTCCTAGTAGGGGTGTGAGCAAGGCGACACCCCGCCTCATGGGTCTTGGACTTATTAAGAGTTGTAAACTCATCCTACCCCTTGCTTTTAATAAGCACTGACGTCATAGGGACGGGAGCATTATTCAGTGCTCCTCATTTTCAATCACTACTACAGTTTGTTTCTACCCATTGAACCTCCGTGAGGTTGGGTTCCCACTGCGGTGATTTTTCTTATGGGCTTAATCCCATCCCCCTCGACGATTCTAAGACCACTGTCCTAGATAAGCCCTTAGTTAGATGATCCGCCAAATTCTTTTCGGATCTAACAAAGTCTAGGGCAATTATTTGATTTTTCATCTTATATCTGAGAGATCTATGTCTCACTTTCAGATGTCGATTTATTTTTACATCAGCATTTTCTTGATTACATTTATCAATAGCTGATCGACAATCACAATGGATAGATATAGCCGGTAAAGGCTTTTCTATCAATGGGATCTCATATAGGAGATCTCGAAGCCATTCTGCTTCTGTGCTAGTGGTATCTAGCGCTATCATTTCTGATTCCATAGTACTCCTAGCTATAACAGTTTGTTTGGTGGATTTCCAAGATATGGCTCCACCTCCTAGTAGGAATACATATCCGGTTGTGGACTTAATATCTATTGAGTCACTAATCCAGTTAGCATCAGAGTATCCCTCTAATACAGCTGGATATCCACTATAGTGGAGACCGTATGATATGGTTCCCTTAAGATATCTAAAAATTCTTTCTAACGCATTCCAATGGGATAAATTTGGGTTAGACGTATAACGACTAAGTCTATTTACCGCGTAAGCGATATCGGGTCGAGTATAGTTTGCTAGAAAACCTAGCGATCCTATGATTTGAGCATACTCGCTCTGTAGTCTAGGAAGTCCAGTATTCTTTGTTAGATGGGTATTTGGATCATATGGTGTGGATACCGGTTGGCAATCGGGGTCGTAAAATTTCCTAAGGATTTTCTCGACATAGTGGGATTGGGATAACACTAAACCATTGTCCTTCCTAATGATCTTAGTGTTCAAAATAACGTCGGCTTGTCCTAAATCTTTCATGTCAAAGTTTTGGGACAAAAACTGTTTGATATCATTTATGATTTGTATGTTTGAACCGAATATCAGAATATCGTCAACATACAAACATAAAATGACAATATTATTACCATCTACTTTATGGTATACACATTCATCCGTTGAATTGATATCAAATCCATAGGATAAGATAACTTCATCGAATTTCATATGCCATTGTTTTGGGGCTTGTTTAAGTCCATAGAGGGATCGAATTAACTTACACACCTTTCCCTCTTGTCCAGGTGCAGTAAATCCCTCGGGTTGGTCCATGTATATTTCCTCATTAAGGTCGCCATTCAAGAAAGCAGTCTTTACATCCATTTGATGTATGACTAGCTTATATATTGAAGCTAAGGCGATGAGGATCCTAATCGTGGTTATCCTAGCGACAGGTGAGTAGACATCAAAGTAGTCTATCCCTGGTTTTTGAGTAAAGCCCTTGGCTACAAGTCGTGCCTTAAATTTATCTATGGTACCGTCGGGTCTAAGCTTTTTCTTAAACACCCATTTACATCCTATGGTTTTACAACCAGGAGGTAAATTGGTGAGTTCCCAGGTATGGTTTTGAAGTATGGATTGGATCTCGTTATCTATGGCTTCTTTCCAAAAAGGTGAGTCTATGGACTTCATTGCATCTGTATATGTGGAGGGGGAGTTCTCCACCATAAGTGCATAGAAGTCATCAAAGACTTTCTCTACACGGGCACGTTTACTCCTCCTAGGTTCGGTTTGGGTTACCGGTTCAGTCTGGTCTTCAGGTTCTAATTGGACTTCAGGTTCGATCTGAGTCACCTGATTAGAACTGGAGGCCTGGTTATTGGTATTAATCCTAGTGTTGATCCTAGTCTTATACGGAAAGATGTTTTCGAAGTATGAAGCATCTCTTGCTTCGATTATGGTGTTATTGGCTATTTCGCTTATTTCAGAGTTAAACACTAAAAAACGATTAGCGTTACTGTCTGAAGCGTAGCCAATAAAGATGGCATCTACAGTCTTAGGTCCTATCTTCTTCCTTTTGTTATCGAGGATTTTTACCTTAGCTAGGCACCCCCACACTTTTAGGTATTCTAAGTTAGGTTTTCTATGTTTCCATACTTCGTATGGGGTCAAGTCATTATGTTTGAACGGAATGCGGTTAAGGATAAAACAGGCCGTCATTAGGGCTTCCCCCCACAAGTTCTCTGGCGCTCCAGAGCTTAGTAACATGGAATTAACCATGTTCATTAGGGTTCTGTTTTTCCTTTCCGCTACACCGTTGGATTGGGGAGTGTAAGGAGCTGTGACTTCATGGAGTATTCCATAGTCATCACAGTACTCACTTAACTCATTTGAGGTATACTCCCCTCCTCGGTCTGACCTAAGGATCTTAATGGTTTCGTCTAATTGGTTCTCAACCAGTGCTCTGTAAATTTTAAATTTACTGAGAACTTCATCCTTAGTTTTAATAAGGTAGAGGTGGCAATATTTTGAAGCGTCATCTATGAACGTTACAAAATATCTATTGCCACCTCTCGAGGTTCTCCCAGAATCACAGACATCGCTGTGAATTAATTCAAGTATATGGGAGTCTCGATCGATAGTTTTAAAAGATTTCTTAGGTTGTTTGGCTTCTACGCATATCTCGCACTTGTCGAGATTCCTAGTATCGGATTTGGGAATGATATTTAAGGTCATGAGTTTCTTAATTGAATTATAATTTACATGACCTAGTCTTTGGTGCCAAGTGACCGAAGACTCAACATTTAAAATAGTAGAAGAAGGATTGAATACATTCAATTTAAACAAACCATCACAAAGAAATCCTTTTCCAATAAAATTCATTCCTTTAGTTATTACAACCTTATTGGACTCAAATACAAGCTTATAGCCCTGTTGGACTAATAAGGACCCACTAATTAAATTCCTCCTAATCTCTGGAACGTGGTGGACTCCGCGCAGGGTCAGGGTCTTCTCCGACGTCAGCTTCAGGTCGATTCGTCCTATCCCTAGCACACGAGCCTCAGCATTGTTCCCCATGCTTACAGCTCCTCCACCTGAGACCTGATAGGTGGAAAACAAAGATTGATCAGAGCAAACATGAATGTTAGCTCCTGTGTCAATCCACCAATCAAATACTTGAAAGGTCATGTTAACTTCAGGGGTGAAGAGAACAGACCTGAAAGCGGTCCCAGAAGAGCCAGCTCCAGAGGTCACCATGTTGACTTGGGAGCCGGGTGGCGTTGGACCATTTCTTCTTGGATTTGGAGGTGGTGCTGTCTTCTTGTAGAAGCATTGGTTGGCCATGTGATTGGTCCGACCGCAGACGTAGCAGCAACGCACTCCTTCCTTCTTTTGGTCCTTGGGATGGTTTGGGTTATGGTTGCTATGGTAGGGCTTCTTGGTATATGGCTTAGGCTTAGGGTGTAAGGGTTTCTTCTGGAACTTGTGTCTAGGTTTTTGGAATGGTTTAGACGGTTGACCCTCTATGTTGTTGACCTTGGGTTTGGATTCAGAGGATCCCTTTTCCCTGAGCCTATGTTGCTCCTCAATTCTAATAGAGTTTAGAACTTGAGTTAGGGTTAGGTCACCTTGGGTATGACTTAGGTGCTTAGAGAATTCAGACCAAGAAGCGGGGAGTTTATCTATAAGACAGGCTATTTGGAAGGTTTCATCAAGGGTGGAACCATTAGTCTTCAGATGTTGGACTAGGTTCTCAAACTCATGAATCTGATCATTCATGGGTTTGGAGTCAACCATTTTGAAGCTGTTGAAGTCAGACGCTTTGAAGCGTTTTACTCCAGCATCATCTAGGCCATACTTACGCTCTAGGGTATCCCATAGGTCCTTAGGGTTTTGGATGGTATAGTAGATATCATATAGTCTATCAGATAAGGCCCCTAGGATCCTATGAAGGCCATGGTAGTTGATTTCTTCTGGGGTCCTAGTGGGAATACCAGAAGTTGGTTCAGATTCAGGTTGAGAAGTGGAGGCTCGGGTACGACGAGTTTGGCTAAACCCGTTGGATATTCCTGGTGCGGTTTCACCTATGGCTGACAGTAACCCAAGTGTGGTTAGCCAGAATCGCATCTGGTTTTGCCACCTCTTGAAGTTAGACCCGTCAAACTTCTCGGGTTTAGCACTAAGGGTTTCACGGTTTGGTGAGGCCATTTCGGACCAAAATTAGGAGTTGAAATCTGTGGATTGAAAAACAAGTTTTGTCAATTTTAAAGTACACCTAGATAGATTCGACTTTTAGAAGTCCAAATGAAACTTCCAAATCCTAACGGCCAGATGGGCTCCAGGTAGGAGGTGGAGCACTAGGCTCGCTCAAATACCAAGCTACCTTGGGCAATTTAATGCCGGTTTGACAAGCCTTTCTTGACACCGTAGGCAGTGGAATATTTCAATGACGACTTTTAGTCTTTTCTATAATCTATGCTTCTAATTTACTTTTGTAGAAAATAGTTTTGTAATTAGTAGCAACTAATAGGTAGCACAAAATAAAGACTAATAGATGATCACGTAGGCTAACTTAGTGAGCACGTTGCAAAGAAAATAACTTATGAACGATTAAATTACAATAAGATTCTTGGATTGTTGGAAATCTAATCGTTCTAAACTAGCAAATTTAGGATTTAATCAAATTCTTAATATTAAAATTGATTAGCAAATGTTATTTTCGCAAACAAGGACAAGTCACAAATTTCTTTTAGAAATTGTTTGCCAAGGCAGAGCGGGTTCTATGGAACCGTCATTCACCTTGCCGAACTTTTCTAAAAGAGAGATACAATCTATCTAAAATATATCTAATTATTTAGATTTCTCTATTAGATGCAAGTAGATTATTTTAGATCTAATATCAGGACAAAAGAAGAGTTAGAAAACTCTGGCCTGTGGTCGAAGCGTGCTAGGCACTGTCCCAAGAATCTTATTGCCCCCCTCGTGCGGGTCTCGTGGCAATTGTTCTCGGAGATACGGCGACCCCGGTCAGGCGACCTCCTTCTCGTCGGCACGACTCCAAGAAGGCTTTGCGAACCTCGTAGACTTTCAGGAACCCAGCGACTCGATGACGATCTTCTCGAGGCCGGGAGGTAGCACCGCAACAAGGCTTTGGTCCGAGAGAGGAAGTCTCTTCGGAGCAAAGGGGCAGCACCACAGCAACACGGCACGAGAGAATGGGAGAGAGAGAGTGGCAGCAAGCAGAGAGGAATTCCGATTTTCGGAGTGTCTAAATCCCATAGCTGCACCGGGCCTTATATAGGCCTCGGGCTGTTAATGGGAGGCTGAAAGAGGGGAGAGGTTAATGGGCTGCGATTAAGCCCATTAACCTCGCACGTTACAGCTCGCAGCGAGCCTGTACGTAACGGCTAGCATGCAGCGCTTCTCGCGTAACGGCTAGTGTCCCAAATGGTAAATAATAAATAGTGGAGGACTTAAAAGCAAAAAGTAAAAATAGGGCAGGTGCGGACCAGCCCATTTCGGAGGTGCTATCGTGTCCGGGTCCGCGGGCGCACACACACGCGCCGCCCAGCCCATGCCCAAGCCCAAGCCCGGCCCGGCTCGGCTCGGCACGGCACACACACGCGCGCGCGTGTGTGGGCTAGTGGAGCCCCTCCTCTAGTGTGATGACTAGTGGGGGGAAGTGGGGAATTCTATTTAAGTTGGTAGGGGATTTTTCCCCTTACCGATATGGGACTAAAAGCCCATTCCTTTGTGTGGTTTTAAAACACACACCCAACAGGGCGTTCTACTCCGGCCTCCCCTCCCGGCCCAGCGAGGAGGACATCTGCTCCATGATGACCGCAGCCGACGCCGACCGCGACGGGTTCGTCGGGTTCGGCGAGTTCGCTCGGGTGATCGGACGCCCGGCGGGAGGGGGCGGCGCCAGCATCGTGGAGGAGGTGTTCCGCGTGATGGATCGGGACGGTGACGGGAGGGTGGGGTTTGACGATCTGAAGGCGTACCTTGGGTGGGCCGGCCTGCCAGACGGCGATGAGGACATCCGGGCCATGATCCGGATGGGCGGAGGGGAGGAGGCGGAAGGGGTGAGCTTCGACGCTCTCGTCAAGATCCTGGACCTCGATTTCACGAGGTAGTTTAGATGGTCGGCTGGTGATGATCTTTCAGATTGATGATGTTCGATTGTAGGGTAAATTGCAGTTTGAACCCCTACAGGTGTTTTAAGAAGTTATCAGGCCAATCTCCATCAGTTTTGTATCATATTGATGATGTTCTATTACAGGTTAAATTGCAGTTTGAACCCCAATTGTTCTTTTATGAAGTTATCAGGCCAATCTCCATTAGTTTTGGAACTTTTGATAACAACGACAAACAATCGTACCCGTATTATTTGGACGTAGGTAGCCCAATCTCTATCAGATCTGGTACTTCTGAAAAATCGATCGGGTTCTTAACATGTATATTAAAATTCGAAAAACCGGCCGGAAGCAAAATTGCACTCCTCAAGAGGCGGTCGTGCCAACAATTTAAAACTAAGGCATTGGATACTCCCAAGACTGATGAGACACCGTTGTTGCCACGTGGCACACATTGGTGCGGGACTCCCAATTGGATCATCAATCATTTTGTGTTTTGCATCCCAAAATGATTCAGATACTTAAGTGGTGTTTGACATGAGGAACAACTGTTCTGCTTAAACCTTATCCAGAAGAGAATAATCATGTTAATTATTATTTCTGATATAATTCGATGGTTCAACGTTCTGTTAGCATAGTAATCCAAATCCTTTATTCCATCTGAACAAATAATATCCTTTACTTTTTAACATATGGAACTGGGAATAGAAATGGATGGTTCCGGATTGATGCCAAACACTCCCTTATATGCTCCATCTTTGTCACCAAAGATAATTATCGGATAATTCTGTTATTATGCTCCACATCTCTTATGGGTGAGCTGATTGAATTTGATTCCCCTTTGTTCCTCGTGCCCAATTGGATGAAGGGTTCATTTCACTAAGCTATAGACCACTAGAATAAATAAAGGGGTTCTCACTTGTTCAGGATGTTGGCTTGAAACAAGTCCTCTACAATGTTTAAGGTTCATGTGCGAAGGATGACGAAAGATGGAGCGGCAAAAGAGCAAGGACGGAGCATGAAAGGAGGCTCGGCGTGGAGTATCCGGGTACGCACATCAGCGGGTTGGCACCCTGGGGGCCAATTGTGTGCCGCCCGAAGGATTGGGGCCAACCTTTGGTTGGCGCCCAATGGTTCCTAGGGCGAGGATCTCACGTTCAGTGATTTTAATGGGCTCCAGATCGTTGGTGCCCAGTGGCACACTGGGCGCCACTGAGTGCTAGGCACAAAACGTGCACGGGTTGGACTTGGTTTTGCATGGGATTCCAAGAGAACTTACAGGGATTTGGCTCAATCGTTTCTCCTAAGTTTTGCATGAACTTGGGGATATAAAAGGCCCCCTAGGGATGAACAAGAAGAATAGGTAAGGATCTAAAGGTTATTTGTGAGAAGAAAGGGAGGGTAGCCATCATCGGGTTAGAGCGAGGGTTTATATTATTCTTGGGGTGAGAGGACTGCGGAATCTCTTCTTTTTTTTTTTTTTTTGAAAGGTAATATCTCTTCTTGTTCCTTGGGGGTTATCTCTTTGTTGGTTGGGAGAGGGATTGGTTAAAGTCAAACATACATGTTCTTCTTGTATTCATTTTTTAAGTGAATCCATTGATCGTTGATTACCGGATATCATCTTGTGTTATTGTGATTAGTGCTTTTCGTGTGTATTGATCGTTCGTTCTTCTCATTGGTGGTGGTCACCATTATCCGATGGAGTTCTTTGCGCCTTCGATGTCCTTTTCGTTGCATGGAACCTTAGTGGTGGGATCGATTCCCCAACAACTGGTACCAAAATGAAAAATTTGGTACCATACTGAACCCATCTTCACCATCCGTCTAATTTAATTTTCCATGCATCGTAGTGGTGGGAGCATTATTCTAGGGGCCATGAGATGAACGCTAGGTGGACACCTGAGATCCACCATAGGACCGTCGGATGATCCCAATGAATTTTAGTACGGTTCCAAAGTGGGTACCATAGAATTTCTCTAAATATAACCCTTCTATTCGAAGATATTATTGACAATTTGATCGTTGCGCACGAACTCTAACCCACAAAAGAAAGCAAATATAGAGAAATAGGTCATCATAATGGTTTAGTAAGTTCTAACCCACAATGTTGCTCTAGAAGGGCAACATTAAGGAACGAAGAGCAGTAACTAGGGTTGTGGATGGGTCGTGCCAACTAGAGGACCGTCGGTTCAAGTTTGGGTTGGGTCCAATTTGGACAGAATTAATTTGAGCTGACATCAGTTAAATATTCTTATATATATATATATATATATATATATATATATATATATATATATATATATATATATATATATATATATATATAGAGAGAGAGAGAGAGAGAGAGAGAGAGAGAGAGAGAGAGAGAGGAATGTTACAGTGAGCTGTGAGCTACGGGTGGAGAAAATGAGCTGCCCTCATTTTGATCCCCCTAGGAGTTTTGGAATTTGATAAAATTTGGTGAGAGTGTTATCTAGGATAAGATGATCATTCTCACCAATTTTCATCAAATTCCAAAACTTCTAGGGTCGTCAAATGGTAGAAGCATTATCTACCATCCGCGGTCACCGTTAATTTTTCTTTTACCATTTGATGACCTAGAAGTTTTGGAATTTGATAAAAATTGGTGAGGATGATCATCTTATCCTAGATAACACCCTCACCAAATTTCATCAAATTCCAAAACTCCTAGACGGATCAAAATGAGGGCAACACATTTTCTCCACCCGTAGCTCACAGCTCACTGTAACATTCCTCTCTCTCTCTCTCTCTCTCTCTCTCTCTCTCTCTCTATATATATATATATATATATATATATATATATATATATATATATATATATATATATATATATATATATATATATATATATATATATATATATATATATATATATATATATATATATATATATATATATATATATATATATATATATATATATATATATATATAGTAGTGATACATTGCGGCCGGTAACGTGCGGGCTTAACTTACGGCCACCCCATTCCGTGGTATTTTCGGAATTTTTTTTTGGGGATTGATTACCCACCATTGGATAGCATACACAAAAAATTTCAGCTCGATCCAAGACCTGTAGGCCGTCCAAATGTGATCGACTTTTATCGGTCGTTCATTTTTGTCGTCATTTTGATCAACATATTTGGACGGCCTACAGATCTTGGATCGAGCTAAAATTTTTTAAGTGTGCTATCCAAGGGTGGGTGATCAATCCAAAAAAAAAAAAAATTTCAAAAATACCCCGGAAGGGGGTGCCGCACGTTACCGGCCGCAATGTATCGCTACTCTCTCTCTCTCTTTATATATATATATATATATATATATAGATCAGCGGGTGTCCTGAAACCTTTCACCGAAGCTCCTCACCAAACCATCAATTGCTTGCCAACTCCCCTATCCTCTAGTGGGTAGTTGAACATTCATTCTTGAACGCATATTATGGACCTGATAAGGGTAACCCCTAATCTAACCTGAACTGTAGCTTGAACATTCATTCCCGAACATATTATTGCTAGTGGAGTTCTTAATATTTGAGTAAAAGTTAATGGCACTACTTACCTTTAGTCTGTGTGTGCGCGCGCATGTGCGTGAGTGTGTTTAAATCAATCATACGAATAAGGATAGCCTATAAAATGTCCCATAATTAAGTTTTATTTAATTTTTGGTAAGCCCATAATTAAGGATGACGGATTACGATAAAAAAGCTGATTACAATACTGATGGCTAAATAAGGAATGTTGATTATTTTACCATCTCGTTATATAGTACAAATGAATAGATGCATACATGCTTAGAGACCAACCAGTGATCGGGAAATTTCTTACGTGTAGTGTTTTAACTTTTAACAGGGATGCTGTTTTTTACCCCACAAAATTACTAGGGCTCCGAATGTCGGTGTTGCAATGGATGCTTTCGGGGGAAATATACGTTGGTTGTCTTCGATCGCGATTGTGTGTGTCGTTTGGCTAGGTTTCCAAAATAGTTTCTCATGTGGAGCGTGTTTGGTTGGTCTATTCAAAATTTTGTGAGTTATTTGATTATATGCTACATACTATTTTAAATGATTAGCTTCCTTGCTGGAAGCTGTGTTGAGCTTCCTGCAGAAGTCTGGGCCCGCATAACCTCTTCCCACAGAAGGCCAACTAGACACGTCCTTATTAGGACTGAGCTCCCCTATTCATGGATATACCCGATTTCTTCCCCTTCTTGCTCGGTATGAGATTTATGCATGCATAGATGTTATAAAACATAATTTTAATTCTTCAAAGGTAACCTATTCGATTCAGATACATGTGATAGGAGTAGGGGTGGCAATGGGTCGTGTTCGTGTCGTATCTAGTTTCGGGTTGTGTCCAAAACCCCTAGAGCCGAACCCGACCCGTTTAACTAATCATGTCTAGTACCTGACCCGCTTATAAACGGGTAGATCCGATAAGACCCGTTAACCACATGGGTCTATTCGGTTGACCCGATCCGACTCGACCTGACTTGACCTGATAAGACCCGCTGGTACTACATACTACAGTATCGGATTGTGGGTAGATCCGACCCGTTGAATTTTAAACAAGTCTTCTCAGATCTATCGTGTCCAGACCCTAAATCCGGACCCGACCCATTTATTAAACGGGTCTATCGTGTCGACCCGTTTACGACCCGAACCCGTTTAACCCAAACCCAGACCCGCTAACTTCGTGTCGGGTCCATAATTGCCCACCCTAGATAAGAGCAACCAAAATCTAGGATCCACTTCTATATTAAAATCCCACCGGACTGTAGTTAACAAAACCACACCATTTGACCATAGTATCAAATTCATCGTTTGGGAATAATTAGGTGAGAGGGTAAGATTTGGCGTTGTAAAAATTTCGAAAAGTTCAAAATGAGTGTGGCAAAAGTTCAAAAACATAAATAAAAAATTATTATATTACACAAGCTATTTTGCATAAATGGATATCAAACATATATTTATAATTAAAATAAAATAAAATAAAATAGTCAAAATCGTGAATTATTTGTATAATTCCTGAAAATTCGGGCAAGCCTTATGTACCGAATAATTAGGAGAATGATTCGTTTGCCTTTAAGTTTACATTTTATTTATGAATTTTTTTTTAAAATTCAGAGAATTTTGTTACTATGATCTGACATACCCTCCGCTATTTGAGATGCGTCAAATGATGCTCTAGGCCGTGCACCCTCTCCAAACTATTTTTTTTTTTTGCCTTTAGCTTAGGATAATCACTTTTAATGACCATTATTGTGTCAATAATAGCATTTCACTTCTTTTGTGACCCTAGACTTGGATCTAGGTCTTCACTTCGATGATCCCTTACGTTCTACCCCCTTTTTTTCCACAAACAAGTCAGAATTTTATGCTTGAGAATCTAAAATTAGATTTTTTTTTTAACTCATTGGAAAGAAGTGTTGCAGTAGTTTCTTCTAATTCAATGTCATCTTTATCATAGAGTAAGGTCGTAGCCAAGTGCTCAAAATGATTCGGTAAATATATCTGACAGTGTATACCATGTTATCTTCTTTCGCCAAGCACGATCGGATTGTACTGCATGCCTAAAGGTTGTACTTTTTTTAAACCACATCCGACATATCTACATGTTTACACTTCAAACCTTATAAAGCTTGTGTATACCATGTTGAATCGACATATCCCCTATGTTTACTTTCCATAAGCCAAGATTAAATTTTTCCGTTGAACATCTCCACGCCGAGCTTGAGATTCGACACCTTTGAGAGATTGGATGCCATTGCAATATGATCAATAATAAAAAAATAGCTCTGGTACCAATTTGTTGAGTCGGCACAGTGTTTGTAAACAAGCCCTCACAATATAAATCAGGTTGTAAATCGATTCTCCGATATATCAACATCGGAACACAACGACAATCCCAAGCAATAAAAGTAAGAAAGCACAAAACAGAAAAAATCCAAGACACAAACACAAAAACATACAGAGACGAGATAAGGATTTTATGTGAAAGCCATTGCGAGAGAAAACCAAGTGCGAAAACGATCAATCCACAATAATGGTGAAACTAAGAAGTTACAAATAATACTCAACTTCAACAAGAAAATCCTAATCGCCTTTAGGATTTCTCTTTCTCCTAAAATCTCACCGAGTCCCTCTAAAATTCATCCGTCTGCTTGTCTAATCTGGTCTCTCAATATCTTTATACTGCATATGGTTTATATCAATTAAGAGACCCAAATCCGTAAGGAACGAAACCAGAAGTGGGCGAACCGATTGTCCGCCCTGAAGGTTCGATTAGTTGGTTTGGTGACTTTGGTCCCGATCCGAAAAATAACCGTTACCAGCCGCTCGATATTAGAGGCTCGAGGACGAGTCACCTTGGGATTGGATAAGGCCATTTCCTTAACAGGCAATGAAGGAACCACGTTTCCTTTCGTGGAACCTGTGGTGCCACGTGTCACCTCATCAACACCATCCTCCGTCGAAACCTCGTCAGCTCAACCCCGTTCCTGCGTTCCCCCGTTCGTATGTTTATTCCGCTAACCGAGTGCGATGGACCGCTGGAACCGGATAAAAAACTCTGGACCGTGTTGTCTTTCCTGATTAAGATTGGGGTGTTTCAGACATTTAAAGTCCTAAATCCTTGAAATTCCATAAAAACAAATCCCTCCTGCCTCCCAAGCCTCTGCCGCGCTTGGGAGTGAAAAATGGCGCTGCAGGCAACGGCTCCCAACTTCACCTCTTTCCCAATATACCCTCCATATTCCTGTAAATCCCCTCCAATCTCCCCAGCACTCTCCACTCTCCTCCAACGCCGGAAAACTAGACCCCCACCCCTGGCCTTTCACCGCCGGCGAAGCATCAGGGCCGCCGACGCTTCTCCCTCGCAGCAGCAAATCGAGGAGGCGATAGTTGGAGAAGTGGAGACGGGGAGCAGCTGGGGGAAGGTCTCGGCAGTGCTCTTCGACATGGACGGAGTCCTCTGCAACAGCGAGGAGCTCTCGAGGATGGCCGGCGTCGACGTGTTCGCCGAGATTGGCGTCTCCGTCACCGCCGAGGACTTCGTGCCCTTCATGGGGACAGGTATTCCCATCGGTCTTCTTGATTTACTGTCGGGATAATTCGAAGTAGAATGTGTCAGTTTGGAGTGTAATTTAGAACTCAATTGAATTTTGGTGATGGGTTTGTTCTTGATTTTTGTTTGTATGCATCAAACGGAGTAGGCGAGGCGAATTTTTTAGGAGGTGTGGCTTCTGCGAAGGGGGTGAAGGGGTTCGACCCAGAGGCAGCGAAGAAACGGTTCTTTGAAATATACCTTGATAAGGTGAAAATATCACAGGGATCACACTTGAAACCCCTTTTATGTGTTACCCCACTCTCATTGTGTTGATAAAGCATTAGTTCTTGCTTGCTTGGTTGCAGTATGCAAAACCCAACTCCGGGATTGGATTCCCGGGAGCTCTCGAGCTTATCATGGAGGTATTACTCGCTTTTTGGGTCGTAAGTAATGTGCATGTATTTGTACATTGATGAAGTAAGCAATTGATTATCGCGGCTTTGCACCAGTGCAAGAGAAGTGGGCTTAAGGTTGCTGTTGCATCTAGTGCTGACAAGATCAAGGTCGATGCGAATCTGGCTGCTGCCGGTTTGCCCACATCTATGTAAGCAGTTACATCTCTCTCTCTCTCTCTCTCTCTCTCTCTCTCTCTCTCTCTCTCTCTCTCTCTCTCTCTCTCTCTCTCTCTCTCTCTCTCTCTCTCTCTCTCTCTCTCGCGCGCGCGCGCGCGCCCGAATTTGCTGGTAGGTGAGCAATCATTCTCCGATGATCCATAGCGTCTCTGAATTTTTGTATTCATCTACCTTTGCATTGGCTGTTTTATAATGTGACCAGGGTAAATGTGGTCTCCTTAGTAAAGGGTGGATGTTTTTTTTTTAAAAATCAAAATTCTCAAAGGAAATTTGCTAAATTTGTATGAATTGGAATAGAGAACGCTATGATATCTACTATCATTTTTTATTTTTACTTGCCATCATGTTATAAGAAACTAATCCATATAATTCAGTGGAGAGAGTCTTACCAAATAGAAATCTATACTAACTGTTGACTTTGAAACGACATGAGTCTTTGAAGTGGAAAGTAAGAGAAGCACATATTTATTTGTTTGAAGTATATATTTTGACAATATATTGCCAAATTAAGATATAACTACAAGAGATTGAACTGAAGAAAGTGCTTATGTCAGCAATCAATGCAGTCAATAGTGCAAACATTATAGTGAGTCAATTTCTATGAAAGCTTCTATTGCAATATTTACCCCTTTCTGTTTGGTAAATTCTTTTCTCTAGACGCATAGTGATTATTATGGTTCTTTGATTGTTTTTAGTAATTCAATGTTCATAATCTGACAAATGTTAAATATCAGGTTTGATGTGATTGTTTCTGCTGATGCTTTTGCGAACTTAAAACCTGCTCCAGATATTTTCTTAGCAGCATCGAGGAACTTGAATGTATCTCCTAGCGAGGTATACGAGGTCATGTGTTGTCGTACTGAAGCACATCCTTCTTCATCATCACTCACTACTATGTAACCTCAAAATGTTCAAATATTTTCTTTTCCACTTTATTCATTTGTTACATGTTTGTATATAGTGCTTATGTTGTCTTTATTGATTGCCGGCATTCACCCTTGACTTTCAGTAACACTCAATGAGTAAGAAATCCTCTTAGGATCCTAGTGGAAAAAGGAATCCTATGTATATGAGGACACCCATTATTTAATAATTTCACTAACAAATAGGCACCTAATGGACTTACATAAAAGCGCTAATAATCTCAAACCTAATGTAAATGCCTCGTTAGCTTAGAAAGATGAACCCATAACCCTTTGTTTCATGTTACCCTCCTAAATTCTCCAACATCACACCTCGTTACCTATCCCCTTAGAACCCCTCATGCCTTTGTGCACATAATCCTGTTGGAGCGTGCTCTTGCATCGATTCTTATGCACGCCATCTTCTGTGAATTGGGTAATTCCTGCACAGATTCACGATCAATTTGAATTGTTTAAGTTGCTCAATAATGTTGAAGGACCTACTTTCATAAGCATATACTTGCCATAGCATACTGCTATACTTGCTTGCATCCTCTCTTTGCTCATTCTATTTTTCCTTGTGACCTATTTAGCTTTGAGTGTGGCACGTGGCCACGCCCAGCTTGTTTGACTTTCAGCACGTTCTCAAAGAATTACTCTTTCTCTAGCATCATTGGTTGCTGCTTTATTTTTAATAGTAATTTTAGTTAACTGATCTACATTCCAGCTCTTTATACGTAACTGATTCAGAATGGAACATGAGATTGTATATGGTATTTCAATGTAATGATTCACAACCTCTGCACAACTACCATAATTCGTATGCTTCATCCATTCAAAGTTTCTTGATAGCACATTTAAACTTAGTGGATTTTACTCTAATTTAATTTGAGATTTCTGACTCATAGAATTATTCAATCAGTGTATTGTAATTGAAGATGCTCTTGCTGGTGTTCAAGCTGCCAAAGCTGCTGGAATGAGGTATGTGCGAGATAATCATATCTGTGACTGAATATGTCACACAAGACCTGATTTGTGCATGATTTTTCTGGTTAGCGGTAACTATAGATACATTTCTTGGAGAGAACAACCATTGATTGGGCGTTGATTTAGGAGATTGATGAATTGTCTAAAATAGTGTTTAGATAGGTAGATACTATAACATCAACCATAAATATAACCATCAGTCATCGTAAATCCCAATTCATCATACGTTCCTTTTTTTTTTTTGAAAATCCCTCACGGATGGGGTGGTGGTGGTAGGCATCCCCCAACCAGTATATTAATATATAATTCAAAGAAATTACAGAATAGAGGGATGATATGAGAGTTCCGCCTCAACAACATTGTAGCCCAAAGTTTGCAAAGCCCAACCGCCAAAGCTCTGGTTTCACTGTTTGGTTGCAGCTTCCTCTTGAAAGTGCAATTATTCCTCTCGAGCCAAATCCACCACAATGTTGCTGTTAGATACCCTCACACCCCAAAACCCGGGTCGTAAGGGAGGTCCACAGCGGGTATATGATGGGTGCCTCCCTCGCCGATGTGGGACTATCCGTTAACACTCCCCCTTATGCGGAGCACGCTTGGCAAGGATCCTCCCACACGGAGCACTTATGGCAAGGTACGATCAGTGGGGAGCCCCCGGAGCGGGAGCAGGAGCAGGAGATGGGCCAGCTCTGATACCATGTTAGGAGATGACGGCTAGGGTTTGGAGAGAATGAGAATGCTCTTCATTGAGGGATTAAGCCCAATATATATGCACCGTGTTACAAAGTGAACTCGACCCGACTGTATATGAAACCGACCTGTATCTATTATACATTAACAGTTGCCATCGCAAGAATGTCCCAAGCATGCATAATCTCCTTAGAGACGCACCGTCGACGCTAAGTTGTCCAGAGCGACCTTAGGGATGAAGGAAATCCATTCAGCCCCAGTCTTTCCATCAAATATGTCCAGATTCCTCTAGCGTAGGTGTAGCACAGTAGAATGTGCGAGGCCGTCTCCTCTTCTCAGTCGTAGAAGAGCTGTCTACCGCTGAGCTATGCCTTTTGACAAGGTTGGCCCTGGTGAGGATCTTCTCTTTCGTTGCCAATAATGAGAACATACGAACACAGTGTGAAACCATCACCTTCCTAATGGGATTTGCCACCAGAAACAGATCTCCTCCGGAGGACAGTGAGTCATAGAAGCACTTCACGGTGAATAGCCTTGACAAAGTCCAGCACCAAGTGGATTTGTTTTAATACTCCACTAGGGTTATAGGTTCTAGAATCTCGAGCAACACTTCTCTATCTTCGTGGATTTGAGGAGGTGCATGATGGCTGAGGTTTATCCTCCAACGTCTCTGTCCTTTATTATAGCAAGAGGAGGCAAAACAACCCTTGCTTGTGGCGTGTTGTATAGCTGAGGGAACAAATCTTTCAGTGGCTCTTCTCATAACCAAGTGTCGTTAGGAGAAGAGCCATTGAAAGATTTGTTCCCTCAGCTATACGACGTCACCATAGGTAAGGGCTAAACCCACTGTGCACACAACTGTGGTGCATCACTTATTAAATGTAGAAGTTTGTTATGCTGATTTTTCTCATTGTATGAGCCTTCAATCTATTAGCCGTGATTGCAATCTCCACCTTTATATCCAAGCTAGGGATACTCCTGTGGAGTTTAATGGTCTTATTGATATCACACGTAGGTTTCTCGTCGTTCCATCTGTTCTAGATATCAGTCGGATAAGGGAGAATGTTCAAGTTGTACTTAGAGCTCAATATATAGGCCTGTCCATCATATATTCTATATTACCATGATTGTTGTTTATTATAAGTGTGTATGTTCATGTATATACCGGGTCGGGTTCTATGTACAGTTGGGTCGGGTTGTGTGTGTATGCATGTACATATATATTGTGCTTCAGGCCCTCAATAGAGAAGCATTCCATTCTCTCCAAACCCTAGCCGTCATCTCCTAACATGGTATCAGAGCTCTAGGGTTCTCCGGCTTCGACGACGCCGCCATCGCCGCCCTCTCCGGTTCCGATCTCCTCCTCACCGGCTTCCCTTTCGGCACCGTAGCACCCCTTACTCCCGGCTTCTCCTCCTGGCACCGCAGCCCTACCCCATCTCCTTTTCCGACTTCGCGGCCCCACCCCGATCCCCTGTCAGCCCCGCAGCACCTCTGCCTCCCCTGCTAGCCCCACCGCACCTCTGCCAACCCCCCCGCCTTCTCCCCGACCCCCTGCAGCACCCCCGGCCTTCCCCTTGCCACCCGGCTCCCTCCTCTGACACCGTAGCCCCCCTCCGACTTCCCCCCGACCCCCTGCAGCCCCCCCGGCTCCCTCCTCTGACACCGCAGCCCCCCCCTCAGCTTCCCGATCTCACTCCCGAACCCCCCGCCTACCCCTCCCGCACCTCCTGGCCCCTTCAGAACCCTGCCTACCAACCCCCGCCTACTCCCCCTCCCCCCTGGCTCCCTTTCTGCTACCGCAGCCTTGCCTATCCTCCTCCACCTGCAATCTTCCCCCCCCCCCCCCGCGCCGCTGCTAACTACTCATGGCGTCCTCTACCGTGCCGTCCGTTGTCGCGATCCCTCCTCCGCTGAAGGCGGTCACCTTTCAGTTGTCCTCGGCCAGCGACTGACCAGATTAGTCGCTCATCGTTGAGGCCGCACTCTCTAGTCACGATCTTTGGGGTCACATCACCGGTGACGACCCGCCTCCTGATGCCTCCTCCGGTTCCTCCTCGGTCACCGGTGGCGCTGCTGGCCGCGTCTTCTACTACTGCTGCTCCCGCCACGGCCGCCCTTACGTGGTTTCGCCACGACCAGGCCATCCGGGCCTATCTCCTGGACTCCGTTGCTCGTCCGCTCCTTGCTCCCATCAGCCGCCTTCCTACTGCGCGCGAGATTGGGAGTATCTCCAGGACCGGTTTCTTCAGCACGGTGGTGCACGTTGGCATCAGCTTATCTGTGACTCGTAGTTTGCTCGTTAGGAGGAGCGTACGATCTAGGACTTCTTCAGCTTGATGAGTGCCTACTAGCATGAGCTGGACTCCCTGATCCCGGAGCGGTGTGCCTGCCCACGCTCCAGGGATTTCCAGCGCTACTTTGACAAGAGCCACCTATATCAGTTCCTGGCAGTGCTTCGGCCGGACTTCGCTCTCATCGCTGCTCAGCTCCTACACCGTGAGCCACTCCCTCGGCTAGAGGATGCCCTGCTTGCCTTGGTCGATGAGGAAACTCACCTTCAAACTCAAGGTACTCGTCCTCCTCCACCCGTCTCTGACTCAGACAGCGTCCTGGCAGTCGGGTTCTCCGATGAACCTGTATTCTGTCACTACTGCAAGGAGCCCTGACATATGAAGCATGAGTGTCCCACATGTCCTCCACGCAACCCCCGCTGGGGTTCGGATGAGAAAGCTCCTTTGAGATGCGTGAGTTCCTTCAGACTCACGACACTCCACCAACAGTCGTGCCCCTACACCCATGAATAGAACGGAGTCGCTGAGCGCAAACATCGCCATGTCCTCGAAACAGCGCGAGTTCTCCTTCTGTCTGCTTCCGTTCCACATTCCTACTAGGCCGAGGCTGTTCTAACCGCCGTTCACCTCATCAACATCACTCTGTCCTCCACCCTTTCTGGTGTTACCCCGTACGAGCGGCTTTACTCCACATCTCCTGACTACTCCCTGCTTCGCACCTTTGGCTGCACGTGTTTTG
Source organism: Chamaelirium japonicum (assembly GCA_947650365.1). NCBI lineage: Eukaryota > Viridiplantae > Streptophyta > Magnoliopsida > Liliales > Melanthiaceae > Chamaelirium > Chamaelirium japonicum. The sequence continues at coordinate 54,639,415 of OX393552.1, forward strand.
TTCTCCTCCCTCCCTATGAGTGCACCAAACTCTTTGCTAGGTCTATTAGGTGTGTCCACTTGGGGCTCAGTCGGGAGCACAAGGGTTATCGCCTTATCGGTGCTACGATCCCTTGGCTCGCCGGATCCGTGTCTCTCGTCATGTTTCTTTTGTTGAGGATGTCCCGTACTTTTCCATCGAGTCTCGGGATCCTCCCTCACTGCCTACGTCACCCTCCACGCCTTCATTACCTTTCACCATCCCCCTTTTTCCTTTGTATCCTGCTCCCGCACTATTGACTGTGTCTTCTCCAGTTGAGTCTCCACCACCCTCACCAACTCCACCACCACCACCTCTGTTGTTAGCATCGTATGATACACGATACGTATCGTACGATACGATACAGGAGAAAAACGATACGTATCATTTTTCGCCTGTATCGTACGATAGACGATACGATACTCTACGCTACAATACAAAACACGATACGGTGAAAACATGTTTTTATTTGTTTGTTTTTTTTTTTGAAACTTTTAAAATAAATTTTTTTCTCTTAATTTCCCAAAGGACTATGTAGGTCTCTTAGAGTTAAAAAAATACTTAGGAATATTTTCTAACCTAGAGTGAAGTGATACTAATTTTTTTTAGAAGTTTATAGGTGTTTTACAAATCTTTCTCTAGAGTTGTCGGAGCCCAATGCCATTTGTTTTTAAAATTTTTCTAGAGCTTGGAGCACCAAATATCTACAACTTCTCTAATTTCAATAGTTATAGGATTCCATTTCTACATATATATATATATATATATATATATATATATATATATATGTAGAGAGAGAGAGAGAGAGAGAGGCGTGCTAGGGTGCGTGCGACGTCGCACCGTAGCCGTCTGATGCATTTCTCTCTCTCTCTGTCTCTTTATATATATATATATATATATATATATATATATATATATATATATATATATAGAGAGAGAGAGAGAGAGAGAGAGAGAGAGAGAGAGAGAGAGAGAGAGAGAGAGAGAGAGAGAGAGAGAATGCTAAAATGCGGCGTGCGGTGCGTGCGGCGTCGCATCGCAGCCATCTGATGCATCGCTGCGTGCATCGCACGCACCGCAACGGTGCATCAGACGGCTGCGGTGCGGCGCCGCACGCACCACACGCCTCTATATATATATGTGTGTGTGTGTGTGTGGTACTTCTTAGTAGAGGGCTAATGGATCTATGTTCATAAAGGAAGGCTAAAGGAAAGAAGTGGATGATTTTGAATAAGACAATGAGGATGAGAATGAATATGAATAAGAGGTGCAAGAGAGATTAGAGGAAGATAAAGAAGCAAGTGGTGATAAATTATCTATTGGTGATGATTAAATTGATGATGTAGATGCGGTGGAGATTGAAAAATAAGACCTTCCTACTTTTTGAGTTTTTGTTTTGTCTTCATTGACCATTCGAATATTTTGAGAACAATATATTGATAGATCATAGATAATACTTTTATATGATTTCTTTTTTATAGAAATATATACATCATATTTTTTGTTTAGGCCAATGTTATGTTTGATGTGAAATTGTCTTACTCTTCTACTTGACTTTTCATATTTAATATTCTAGTATGTACTTTCTATATTTATTATTATATATAATAATATAAATTTAACCGTATCTTACGATACATGATACGATTCGCTACACGATACACAAAATAGGAAAAGCAATACACGATACGATACACGATATGACAATCTTGACGACCACCACCTGTTGGGTGTCCCCTGCCCCCTCCACCACCACCTGTCACGCGTGTCTATGTTCGTCGCTCTGGAGTACTTCCTCCCGAGTCGGTTCACACTGGAACTCCCTTGTCTGTTGCTGCTACTCTCTCCTCTCCGGTCGCGGATCCTGCTCTTGTTCGGCACTACCCGGCGCGCGAACATCACCCTCCTGACAGATATGACTACTCTCCAAATAGGTTTGGCTACTCTGCCTTTACCTCTGACTCTTGTGACACCTCTGGCTACTCTGCTGTTACCTCATACTCTCTGTCTTATCAGGCTTTTCTTACTGCCCTTCACACCCACCGAGAGCCCTAGTCCTACCGTGAGGCAGTTTTACACCCAGAGTGGCGGCAGGCCATTTCAGTGGAGCTTGGGGTTTTTCAGCGGACCTAGACATGGGATCTGGTTCCTTGTCCCTCGGGCGTGGTTCCTGTCTGCTGCAAGTGAATATTCAAGGTCAAGGCTCGATTTGACGGATCCATTGAGCGGCACAAGGCCCGCCTCGTTGCTCGTGGCTTCTTCCAGGAGTATGCGATTGATTACGAGGAGATATTTGCTCCAGTTGCTCGGATGACTATTGTGCGCACCCTCTTAGCTGTGGCAGCTGCTCGAGGGTGGCCTCCATCAGATGGATGTCACCAATGCGTTCCTTCATGGTGACCTCTCCGACACGGTATACATAGCTCCTCCTCCGGGCATTTTTGTTTCTCCACGGCACATTTGCCGTTTGCGCTGGGCTATCTACGGGCTCAAACAAGCACCTTGAGCATGATTTGAGCGATTCCGCAGTGCAGTTGTAGCAGCTGGGTTTGCAGAGAGACACTCTGACTATACTCTGTTCACCCGCTCCTCTAGTTAGGGTATTGCTGTGTTGCTTCTGTATGTGGATGATATGGTCATCACCGGGGATGACAGTGCTACCATAACATCTCTTCAGCGTCGCCTCCAGAGTCAGTTCGAGATGAAGGATCTGGGCCCTCTTCGATACTTTCTTTGCCTTGAGATTGCCCGGTCAGCTCGAAGATTGTTAATCTCCCAGCAGAAGTACATCTCCGACATTTTTGCTGAGGCTTCTCTCACTAACTCTCGTACAGCTGACACGCCCATGGAGCTCAACTTGAAGCTCCTCTCCTCAGATGGTGAGCCTTTCCAGGATATTTCTCGTTACCAGTGGCTGGTTGGGATGATTGTTTATCTCACCATGAGTAGGCCTGACATTGTTCATGCAGTTGGCATTGTCAGCCAGTTTGTTCAGACTCCTCGCTCGGTTCACTATGCAGCGGTCCGGTATCTCCGCGGCGCTGTCACCTGTTCGCTGCTGTTTCCCTCCACCTCTTCACTGGTTCTGCGTGCTTACTCCGATGCAGATTGGGCTGGAGATGTTGCTACTCGCCGATCTACCACCGGGCATCGGCTACTATGTGTTCCTTGGTGATTCACTCATTTCTTGGCGCAGCAAGAAACAAGAGTCTGTTGCACACTCCAGCACTGAAGCTGAATACCGGGCTATGGCTTCCACTACTATAGAGATTGTCTGGCTTCGACGTCTTTTACTCGACCTGGGAGTCAAGATTTATGGAGTTACACCTCTATTCTGTGACAACCGGAGTGCCATTCAGATTACTAGCAACCCGGTTTTCCATGAGCGGACCAAACACATCGAGGTCGACTGTCAATATGTTTGGCAGGAGTTTCTTGCAAACATCATCTCCTTACCGTTCATTCCCTCGACGGAGCAGATTGCTGATTTTCTCACAAAGCCCCTAACGATTGCTCGATTTCGTCATTTTATAAGCAAACTCTCGGTACATGATCCACCGTGAGTTTGAGGAGAAGTGTTAATGTATATACCGGGTCAGGTTCTATGTATAGTTGGGTTGGGTTGTGTGTGTATGCATGTACATATATATTGGGCTTCAGTCCCTCAATAGAGAAGCATTCCATTCTCTCTAAACCATAGCCGTCATCTCCTAACAGCGTAAAGGAGGGTCAGATCTACACAAACAATAACAAACAAGGAGAAAGGATATCGTCTCTCTTTATCATGTCAACATGCTATTTTTGCCTTATAATGGCTTCTTGTCTGGGAATCGTATACGAAAAGCTTTTGCTGCCTTTTCTTCTAGGCGTTTGAGCTGAATGCGATGCTTAGATCTGCTGTTTGTAAATTATAATGTCTTATTTCTATTCTGGAATTCGCCGGATGGTCTTTCATTGATTCAATGATTCTCATGCTATCTATTTGCAGATGTATTGCTGTAACCACTACATTATCTGAAGAGACATTGCAGCAATCCAGTCCATCACTCATCAGGAAGGAGATCGGAAATGTTTCAATTCGAGACATTCTACATGGTGGCCATTCTGTTTGTTCTAGTATGTAGTTCAGAGGATAATTAATTGCAGTTTACATTCATCAATAAATGTAACAAGCTGAGGAGCTAACTGTTCCATTCAATTTTTTGAAAGCCAATAAACATACAATTCAATGGTAGTGGAAGTTGTTCTAGTGGATATATTTTTCTTGGCTAGATCAGGCATTACTTGCCACAATTGATATTACCAACTCCTTATATGCTCCTTCTAGGATTCTGATGACATCTCTTTCATGATGATGGGAAATAGCTTTCCCTCCCTGCTGGTTTCTAATAAAAAGAAGTTGTTGCAGACGAGAAGATGGAAAATCCGCAGGATATCAGTTCTATGAAACATAATTCTTCAGAGCTTCTAAATGAAAAAGTAAGCACTGAGTTTGTTCAGGAAATGAACTCTACCAATGAGGAAGGCCCTTCACTGGGATGGTAAGTTTAGTTCTACCTAGGACACCTAAATAGAGTTTTTGGATCTCTAATTGTGGTGTTTTTAAATTAATCGACTCTATTTCTATCCATGTTGTATCATTATGTTGCTCATTGATATGCTCATGAATTTGCTAGTGCTGCATGGTAGAATTCAGCAACCCTTGCTGCATGGGAAAAAAACATGAAGCAGCATCTCAAGGTCAACCTGCTGAATTGCTTCATCAAATCTTGTGTCTTATTTAGAATGACCATGACAAAGTGAACTTCAACGTTTCAATTAACTTGATCATGAATGTTTTCTACCATGGAAAGCATTCTATGCTAACTCTATAACTTTTCTAATCTGGTTACTTGCCTCACTAGTTCTGAGCCTTTTTAGAGCTTTAGGGCCATAAACTAGCACTGTTTCACATTGATGTAGTCCTATTCTTGATTCTCTTACGGTAGAAATCAGATCAAAAGTTGCAAAAATAACATGATCAAATAAGACAAGAACTCTCGCAACATATTGTACAGTGTATGGTCCCTCTTATACTATACAGCTGTTTTTTTTATAAAGGGATTTTCAGATAGTCATTTTCATTTCATCAAAATGCAAGACTAACCCCATTATTTAAGAGCTCTTTTTAGTTTTTATATATTATTAAACATCCCATTTTTACCTCCCCTCAAACTTATGATGTATTGTTTCTAAAAAAAAAAAAACTTATGATGTATCAAGGGGGGTCCTCTGTTGTTTCAGCAAAAGATAATATGATGCACGGAATGACAATCGATCATAATTATTTGTTATGTTCATAACGCTAGGTTTCTTACGATCTGAGAATGCATTCCTTTTGTCAGTGACGAGTAAGAATGGTAGATGGATATCTATATTTAAAAACAGGTTACACAGCCAAATAACGTTGGAAACAGTCTTGCAATCACACTTTTGTGCCTGCCTTTCCCATATTATTATATGTAACTGTTAAGATGTATTAGTGTATATACATACACTTAGGGTATATATGACTCACATGTATTCACTATATATTGGCAATTGGCCTAATGAGAGATTCATTCTATTCTCTCCCCAAACCCTAGCTCTCCTCTCTCTCTCTCTTCCTCTCTTCCTCTAGGGTTTGTCACATGGTATCAGAGCAAGGTTGATCGTCGGTGTCTCCTCGCTCCCTTGGCTCCTCGCTCTCTTGTCTCCAGCTCCAGCTGCTCCAGCTTCTGCCCTGCGCACTCCAGCCGGCCTGGCCTGCCCTGCTCCAGCCGCTCCAGCTCCAGCTCGCTCCAGCCGCTCCCTGCTCCAGACTGCCCCGCTCCGGCCAGCTCCAGCTCCTGTCCTGCGCGCTCCAGCCTGCCCTGCCCGCTCCAGCCGCTCCCTGCTCCAGCTCCAGCCGGCCTGGCCTGCCCTGCTCCCTGCTCCAGCTCTAACCGGCCCCTGCTCCAGCCGGCCCTTGATCCAAACACCTCTCCGAACCTCTCCTGCCCTGCTCCCTACTCCAGTCAGCTCCAGCCGGCACTTGATCTGAGCACTTGATCTGATCAGCTCTCCGAACATCTCCGATCAGCTCGCCACCTCTCCGAACCTCTCCGATCAGCTCGCTCTTCGGGGGGGGGGGGGTGTCCTCGAGCTCTTGGAGCCTTCCCTCTCTCCGGACATGTCCTCGACTTCTTCGATGACGACTCCGCCGTCTCATCCGGTGACACCCTATGAGATTCCACGGGATTTCCTCTCGCTCGCCACCGACTTCCTTCTCCAAGAGGCCTCCGATTGGCCGGCATGGTCAGCCACGGTGGAATCCACCCTTGAGGGTCGCAATCTTCGAGGACACCTTGATGGCTCTTCCACGTTTTCTGTTTCTGATACAGAATACGGTTCCTGGCGCCTTCGCGATCAGCGCATCAAGGCCTACCTTGTTGCATCTGTGGATCGCTCTCTTCGCCGAGACATGGTTGGGCTTGCCACTTCTGCAGCGATTTGGGGTCATCTCATAGCTCGTTTTGTTGAGAAGAGTGGAGCACGTGAGTATCAGCTTCTCACACAGGCCCAGTCGGCACAGCAGGGAGAGTTGACGGTCCAACAGTTTTATTGTCAGATGCGCTCCTATTGGCGTGATCTTCAGGATCTCGCTCCCGTTCCTGACCCGTCCCGTGCTGTCGAGTATCAGCTCTACCGGGAGCGCCTTCAGCTCTATCAGCTATTCGCTGCCCTACGACCTGGGTTCAGTGCTCTAGCCGGTCAGCTTCTTCACCGGGACAGCCTTCCTCGTCTTGATGAGGCTGTAGCTGAGCTGGTCGCTGAAGAGACTCGTTTGCGTACTCTTGCCTCCAGGGCCTTACCTCTTCAGGGCGTACTTGCTGCTGCTCCGCCACCAGTCTCAGGCCCACCAGTGTCTTTTGTCTCAGCTACTGCCTCCCATGGTAGACCGTTTTGCACTCATTGTCAGACACCGGGTCACTTCGTGGACACTTGCTTCTCACTTCATCCAGAGAAGCGTCCTACCTATAGAGATCGAGGTCGAGGACGAGCTCGAGGTCGTGGTCGCCCTGCTCCTACTGCTGCTGCTGCCTCTTCCGTCTCAGCTGGCGAGCTACAGTCTATTCGTGAGGAACTAGCTCAGCTTAGACTCTCTCAGCAGTCTGCCGCTACTCCTGGATCTTCCAGCACTCAGCCTTCTCTGCCTCTCCTGGTAGTCCCATTGTTTGGATACTGGATTCGGGCGCCTCACACCACATGACTCCGGATGCCTCCCTGCTCACTGCTTGTCAGCCTGCGACGCACCTGCCACCGATCCACACTGCAGATGGTTCTCGCTTAGCCATCTCACAGTCTGGATCCATTACTTCAGCCTCCGCCCCTGCTTGCCACCTCTCCTTATCCTCTGTGCTTCACGCTCCCACACTTCACATGAACCTGATTTCTGTTAGTGCTTTGTGTGACTCTGGCTGCTCGGTGACATTTACCCCTTCCTCTTGTTCTGTGCAGGATCTGCGTACTGGCCGACCGATTGGAGCAGGTCGTAGGGCAGGCGGACTCTACCAGATGGAGTTTCTTCACTCTTTGGATCAGTCATCATCTAGGTTTTGTGGAGTTGTCTCTCCTAATACCGACCTGTGGCATAGGAGACTAGGTCATGTATCGGAACCGCGACTTAAGAGATTACTCCATTCTGGAGCTCTAGGTCGTGGTCCTTTTTCATCTTTATCTACTTGTACTGGCTGCAAGCTTGCAAAAGCTGCTGCCCTTCCTTTTTCATCAAGTACTTCTCAGAGCTCTGCTCCTTTTGATCTTGTTCACTCTGATATCTGGGGCCCCTCTCCTCTCCCCTCTATGACTGGGTATTTATATTATGTCTCGTTTGTAGATGATTACAGTCGTTACACGTGGGTCTACCTTCTTCGCCGTCGATCGGATATCCTCCAAGTCTATCAGGACTTCACCTCCATGATTCACACGCAGTTTGGTCGGTACATCAAAATCTTTCGGTCTGATTGTGCCCTTGAGTATCTATCCACCGCTATGCGCAGCCTCATTCAGTCCCATGGGACTATTTTCCAGCACTCGTGTCCTCACATTCATGAGCAGAATGGTGTTGCTGAGCGCAAGCATCGCCATATTCTTGCGACTACTCGTGCTCTCCTTCTTTCTGGTTCTGTTCCTCGGCGCTTCTGGGCTGAGGCTCTCCTCACCTCAGTCCAGCTCATTAACATCACTCATTCGTCAGTTCTTTCGGACGACTTATCTCCTCATGAGCGTCTCCTCTCTACCACTCCTGACTACAGCCCTCTTCGCACTTTTGGGTGCACCTGTTTTGTTCTTCTTCCTCTCCATGAGCGCACAAAGCTGTCTGCTCAGGCAGCTAAGTGCGTCCTTCTTGGGATCAGCACTGAGCACAAGGGATATCGCTGCTATGACCCTGTTGCTCGTCGCTTGCGTATCTCTCGGCACGTCTCCTTTGTCGAGGATACGCCCTACTACTCTCCCGAAGCTCAGGATCTCACCTTTCTCGAGGTTTCTTCTCCTGCGTCATCGACACCTATGCCTCCTTCGTCGGCCTCTCTAGTTCCCCCGGCTCCGTCGGCTCCTTCCCCACCACCAGCTCCCTCGGCACCACTGGCTCCCTTGCCAGTTGGTTCCCCAGCCTCTCCAGGGGACTCCTCCGAGGCTTCCTCCTCTATGCCCATGCCTCTCTCTCCTCCCCGGGTTGTCTCTCCATTTCCTCAGGTCTACTCTCGCCGGCCTACCCCTGTGTCTCCGTGTCCTTCCTTCTCAGCGGATGCCGGCTCTCCTGCTGTTGAGGTTCCTCCTAGTTTTTCGCCTCCTGTGCCTGCTCCGTCATTGCCAGTCGTGGATCCAGGCCCGCCTCGCTACCCTCAGCGCCAGCATCACCCGCCTGACCGTTTTAGCCACAACACTGGGCCTCCTGATCGTTTTGGTTTTGCCTCTGTCTGCAGTTACTCGCCTCAATTTACTGCCTTTCTTACTGCTGTGCACGCAGATCAGGAGCCCCGATCTTACTCTGAGGCAGTCCAGTTTCCTCAGTGGCGTCAGGCTATGGATGAGGAGTTTCAGGCCTTTCAGCAGACCCAGACCTGGGATGTTGTCCCTCTGCCCCCTGGCGTTGCGCCTGTCAGCTGCAAGTGGATTTATAAGGTCAAGCACCGCCCTGATGGATCCATTGAGCGTCACAAGGCTCGGGTGGTGGCTCGTGGCTTTACTCAAGAGTATGGAGTTGACTACGAGGAGACCTTTGCTCTGGTGGCTCAGATGACCACCGTTCGCACTCTTCTGGCGGTTGCAGCTGTTCATCGATGGACCCTTCTTCAGATGGACGTGAAAAATGCCTTTCTTCACGGTGGCCTGTCTGAGACTGTCTACATGGATCCTCCTCCTGGTCTCCGTGTTCCTTCTCAGCACGTGTGTCGTCTTCGTCGGGCCATTTATGGGCTCAAGCAAGCTCCTCGTGCCTTGTTTGAGCGGTTTCGCCGTGCTGTCAGGGAACTTGGTTACTCAGAGAGCAGTCAGGACCACTCTCTGTTTGTCCGATCGTCCCCGCAGGGCCGGGCGATTCTACTGTTATACGTGGACGACATGATCATCACTGGAGATGATTCTGCTGCGATTGCTAGTCTTCAGCAGCACTTGAGGAACCAATTTCAGATGAAGGATTTGGGCACGCTTCGCTACTTTCTTGGTCTTGAGGTAGCATACAGTGCAGATGGCATTCTGCTCTCTCAGCAGAAGTACCTTTCAGACATCCTTAGTCGTGTTGCCCTCACAGATAACCGCACAGTAGACACCCCTCTTGAGCTTCACTTGAAGCTAAGTCCTACATATGGAGTTCCTCTTTCAGATCCCACTCGGTACAGGCAGATTGTGGGACAGCTCGTCTATCTCTGCATCACTCGGTCTGACATTGCACACGCTGTCAGCATTGTCAGTCAGTTTGTTGCAGCTCCACACTCAGTTCACTACGGTGCTCTTCTTCGGATCCTCCGGTACCTCAGAGGGACAGTTACTCGCTCTTTGTTTATGTCGTCGTCCTCCTCTCTCAGACTTCGAGCCTACTCAGATGCAGACTGGGCTGGAGATCCGACTACACGCCGCTCCACTACTGGTTACTGTTTGTTTCTTGGCGATTCTTTGATCTCCTAGCGCAGTAAGAAGCAGAAAGTGGTGTCTCTCTCTAGTACTGAGGCTGAGTACAGGGCTATGGCCTCCACGACTAAGGAGATAGTTCACCTTCGACATCTCCTCAGTGTCTTGGTGTTGCTTTCTCCGAGCCTACTCCACTTCACTGTGATAACCGGAGTGCTATTCAGATTGCTAGCAACCCGGTTTTTCATGAAAGGACAAAGCACATCGAGATTGACTGTCACTTCGTCCGACAGGAGTATGAGGCCATGACAATCTCTCTACCTTTCACTCCCTCAGCAGAGCAGATCGCAGACTTCTTCACGAAGTCACATCCTACACCTCGTTTTCGGTCTTTGATTGCCAAACTCTTGGTGCATGATCCACCCTGAGTTTGAGGGGGGGTGTTAAGATGTATTAGTATATATACATACACTTAGGGTATATATGACTCACATGTATTCACTATATATTGGCAATTGGCCTAATGAGAGATTCATTCTATTCTCTCTCCAAACCCTAGCTCTCCTCTATCTCTCTCTCTTCCTCTCTTCCTCTAGGGTTTGTCACAGTAACAATCACCAAGGAGTATGTTTGTTAACCTGTAGTAGATCTCTAGTTCTTGACGTACATTCTGTCTTTTTGTCCATTTTACTGAGATTTACCCTTCCTTTTTACCCGTTCATTACTTTTTCTTGCATATAACTCTACAGCTATTTCATAATACACACTGTATGAGCAAATATTTGATTTTTACTCAAGTACAAATTTCAAAGGACTCGCTTCAAGGGAGCGGAGTACAAAATGTATATCAGGAGATTGCGGGGAAATCCGTCTTTGATCCTTTGATACTCGATTTCGAAGTACAAAGATTACAACAAGTGAGAAAATGAAAAGAGAAGAGCGTTGCGATGCTTGATCCTTTCGGGCTTTGCGCGTGATCGGCTAGGGGCTTTGCTTTACTCTTCTTCTTCTTGAATCTTCACTTGTTCTTCGCTCGTTCTTCGTTTTGCTTTGGACTTGAATATTCAGTTTTCCATCTTCTTCGATCTTCGGTCTTCGATTTTATTTGGTTCGCTTCGATCTTCGATCCTTCTTCTCCGGGATTTCTTGGAGCTTTGAAGTATCTTCAGTCGGGAGCTTTGTATGTTCTTCTTGCTATGGCCAAAGATCCTTTCTTCTTTCCTGTCCCTCCTTTTATAAGGGTCAAAGTAGTTATTGTAGAGAATAACTACTTCGGGTGGTTGAAGCAACCTCCTGGTGGTTTCTATAACTCCCTTGGATGGTTAGAGAAACTTCCAGGTGGTTTGCATAACTCCTTGATGATCATATTTAAGTGGTTTTGTAACTTCCACTGGTAGTTTAATTCTTTTGAGTTTGAGTGAACCGGTCTGATTAAAACGACTTGTGGTTCGGGTCTTAAAATCCGAGTCGACTTATTGCGACTCAGATTTTAACAAAGTTAACTCTTGATCCGATCCTTTCTGACTTGGTGGATTCAACGAGTTTGTCAAATCTAGCGTAAGCTTACTTGTAGGAGCTTAAGCTTGATTATTCTTCGGCCTTGTATATCGGCTTGTCGAAGGATGCTCATCTCTAAGTATTATTCTATTGACTTAGATATAGCCTTTGGACGATAGGGATATAGTACTTTCCTTACTCTCAGACTTGGTCAAATTTCAGAGTGTAAGAAAAAAAAAGAAAAATTACCCTGGTCATCAGGGAAATAAAGCTTTCCAGACTTAGTCAATTTTTGAATGTAGAGAGCAAAATTTCCCTGGTCATCAGGGAAATAAAGCTTCCCAGACTTAGCCAAATTTCAGAGTGTAAGGAAGCAAAATTTTCCTGATCATCAGGGAAATAAAGTTTTCCAGACTTAGTCAATTTTTGAATGTAGAGAGCAAAATTTCCCTGGTCATCAAGGAAATAAAGCTTCCCAGACTTAGTCAATTTCTGAGTGTAGAGAAAAATTTCCCTGATCATCAGGGAAATAAAGCTTCCCAGACTTAGCCAAATTTCAGAGTGTAAGGAACCAAAATTTCCCTGATCATCAGGGAAATAAAGTTTTCCAGACTTAGTCAATTTTTGAATGTAGAGAGCAAAATTTCCCTGGTCATCAGGGAAATAAAGCTTCCTAAACTTAGTTAATTTCTGAGTGTAGAGAAAAATTTTCCTGATCATCAGGGAAATAAAGCTTCCCAGACTTAGCCAAATTTCAGAGTGTAAGGAACCAAAATTTCCCTGATCATCAGGGAAATAAAGTTTTACAGACTTAGTCAATTTTTAGAGAGCAAAATTTCCCTGGTCATCAGGGAAATAAAGCTTCCCAGATTTAGTCAATTTCTGAGTGTGGAGAAAAATTTCCCTGATCATCAGGGAAATAAAGCTTCCCAGACTTAGCCAAATTTCAGAGTGTAAGGAATCAAAATTTCCCTTGTCATCAGGGAAATAAAGCTTCCCAGACTTAGTCAATTTTTGAATGTAGAGAGAAAAATTTCCCTGATCATCAGGGAAATAAAGCTTCCCAGACTTAGCCAAATTTTCGATTTTTTTGGCTTTAGGCAATATTTTTTCAATGTCTACACACACACACATACACACACACACACACACACTCTTGCATAGGCTGTTAACATATGCTAGTTGAACTTGTTAGATCTTCGATCAAATGCATGACAATTTTGATCATATCACTAGAAATTGGCCTTCAAAAGGCCATATGTTAGTTTTTTTTTTTTGATTGATAAGCTACAACCGACGAGATACCAGCCCCCCCGGTAAGGGGTCAACTACATCTCCTGCCAACCACCTAGATAATGTGACCAACAAGTTTATGCCTGCCATCAACAGCACATGTGCACCCCTCAGTAAATCACACTTGCCCCCAAAGGGGGCGATGCCATCCAAAAGTAGTCCAGTGTCAGCTTCCTTCTCAAATAAAAGGAAAGAGTCTTCATCCAGATTGCTTTTTGCCCACTTCTGATATCAATTAAGTTTTACACACTCGATGGAACTTCTTGTGAGAATAACCTCTTGATTGAGTTGTTGCTCCTAGTCTCCTACTGAGATGCTTTAACTTTTGGATGCCCTTGTAGTGGGCCTAGTGGCAGTGTTGTTTGAGTTTGAGGGATAAAGGCAGCCATGCTGGTATTTAACGATTTTAACCTTTCATTGAGTTCTCATTACTTGCATTAGAACTTTGCATTGCTATGTTTGGGCTGCCTATGTTTGAGAAGAAAAGTTAATATCTGACTACTACTAACAAATACAATCTTCATTCACCAATTTACTGTTACGCTTCCCTCTGGATTTTTTTATTGTTTCTCTCTATTCTAGCAATTTTTAGAGTTCACTTCGCATAATGTTTTTAGATTTGATGTGCCCTCTATGTAGGCTTTTCCTTTGGGGTTTACATAATTGTTTTAATCTTGCATCAAGGTTTCAGAAATTTATTGACAGGTTGCAGGGTTCTCGACGAGACATTTTGAGATACGGAAGTTTGGGAATAGCTGTTTCTTGTCTCCTTTTTACTATCACAAACTGGAAGGTATGACAATCTTGTAATATAAAAACAAGGTAGATATAATGCAGCTACCGTATTCTGATTAAATTTACTTTGTTTTGACTCTGTGCATTTTCATAGTGAAGTTTGTAAAAAAAGGAATGTATGATAAAAAACCTAGAAGATTACGAAGCATTTAAAACCTTCATCTGTTTCATTGGTGACCTCACAATATCTTCATCAGGTGGAATGGCATAATTCATTATTAATTAGTTGTTTAAAGTTGGAAGAATAATGAAAATTTTGCACAAGGCTGGTGAATTTAGTATGTTAAGGATAACTAGGTTCAGATTAGATAGTCGGATACAAGCAGCAGTTCTCAACTTTTGACAGATTTAGATTTGAAGCTATGACAGTACTGTCATGTTCATGCATTAAGTCGTATGTTTTTTTCATAGAATTCTTATGCTTTTATTGCATGTTGTAGCAAAACAAGCACAAAGACATCATTGGATTTTTGTTTAGATGCTCTTTTGAATTTTCCAATTTGCATGTATACCCTTGCAAATTGGTAAATTGTACATATACAACTGGTAGGTGATGCCCTCTTTTGGAAGTTTCGTGGGCATACACACAACTTTTAAACTTGCGAAGGCATACACACAAAATGGAAAACATAGAATAGTACAGATGCAATTCCTTAAATATACACAAAAATTACGTGTTTGCTGCAACAATCTATGATGGTATCTATCTACTATAGGTAGCATGAATGAAGGGGTTTCATGTCTTCCCATGCCAAGAGTGTGGCAGTTAGGGGTGGCAATCCTTGACCCGAACCCTAGCCGAAGTTAGCGGGTTTGGGTTTGACCAAAACGGGTTGACCCGACTGACCCGTTTATTAAACGGGTCGGGTTTGGGTTTGTACTTATAACCCGATTGACCTAACTTGACCCGTTTACCAAATGGGTCGTGTCAACCCGACCCGATCCAACCCGACGCAACCCAATCAAACCTGACCTAACCCTATCAAGCATGAGCGTTTTATATGGGTTCTATTGAGCCAACCCGACCCGACCCAACCCATTTATTAAACGGGTCAAGTTGGGTCATCCCGTTTTTATATGGGTTCTATTGAGCCAATCTGACCCGAACCATTTATTAAATGGGTCAGGTCAGGTTAACCCATTTATTAGGCTGGTTGGGTCTGGGTTTAAGTTTTTGACCCGTTTATTAAACGGGTTGGGTGTTTTGCCCTTATACCTATGTCTCAACCCGACCCGAAACCGACCCATTACCACCCCTAGTGGCAGTCACACAACTTTTTTGTTCATACTAAAATTACAAAATGCAGAGAGGTGAGCAAGACTGCCTTAGTCAGTACTTGCTGGCCTACCCGTATGGATTTTTTTTTTGTTTTGAAGTAAAGATCCGCGCGCGCGCACGGGGGGGGGTTGGTGGTGGTGGTGTTGGCAGTATATGAAGAGGCGAAGCAACACACCAATGTGCGCGCATCAAATAAGGATTAAAATGGAATGCAAATTTGGGGTCACCGATACTAATCCACTATCCTCTCTTTTTGAACAAGATCTGATCACAACCTCCCATTATAGATTCACAAGCGTATTGCACCTTCCAAGTTCTAGTGATTAAGCACTTATATATTTTGATGAATCTTTGCATAAACTTGTTGATTTCATGCTACCGTGAGAATTGTATATGTTTGTAGACATCAAAATTTGTCTAGGATTGTATATGTTTGTAGACATCAAAATTTGCCTCAAAAAAAAAAAAAGTCTAAAGTTAAAAAACTGAAAATTCGGCTAAGTCTGGAAGACAATATTTCTCTGATGACCAGGGAATTTTTCATTTGCACTTGAAAATTTGGCTAAATCTGGAAGACAATATATCCCTAATAACCAGGGAAATTTCTTTCTGCACTTGAAAATTTGGTGAAGTTTGGAAGACTATTCCTTGATGACCAGGGAAATTTCTCTTTACGCTTCAAAATTTGGCAAAGTCTGGAAGACAATATTTCCTTGATGACCAGGAAATTTCTCTTTGCACTTGAAAATTTGGCTTAGTCTAGAAGACAATATTTTCCTGATGACCAGGGAAATTTCTCTCTGCACTTGAAAATTTGGCTAAGTTTGAAAGATTTAGGATCTTACCAAGCCTGGAAGTGAAAGACCTCAAAATTGGCTGAGTTTGGAAAATTCCCTGATGACCATGGAAATTTCTCCCTGATGACTAGGGGAGATTTTCCTTACACTTAAAAATTGGCTAAGTCCCAAAATTTAGCCAAGTCCCGGATACTCCGAAGGTCGAAAATTTGATCAATATGTCTTATTTCTTTCCTTGTTCCAAAATATGCAGAAATCTATGTTTTGTAGGCGATATTAATGCTATATTGGTAGAACTTGCTTATTGAAAATCTTTGCTTACATAGATTGAAAAGTTGCATGATAAAAGAACTTGGTTGCTGCCCTATATTGTATTTTTCTGTCTTATATTGATACCAACGATTCGATTTAGATTCAAAGACCAATAAAGAGGCTCCTACTTGTAGTGTACCTTATTGATGCTTACATCAAGTTGGTATTAGAGCTTGAAAGAACCTGTTCGGAGCTCTTTTACACGCTTAAAATCAGCAGGCCTTCTCTTTCTAGTTTTCTGATTTTGCGTGTCCATTGCATTGCATACTTTATTGTTGAGTCTAGATCATAAGCGAACACGTGTAAATCATATTGTGTGCTGTCCACATTGTTTAGGGTCAGTAGTGAGTGCATAATTTCTTTTTAACTCATCATATTGCTGCCCACACATCGCATAAGTTGCATATATCATCATGTAAGATTGGTACCACAACCCTAGGAGAGAGAGAGAGAGAGAGAGAGAGAGAGAGAGAGAGAGAGAGAGAGAGAGAGAGAGAGAGAGAGAGAGAGAGAGAGACGACTAGGGTTTGGGAGAATGACAGACAATTCTTATTAGGGCAATAGCCACGAATATATAGGTAGCTACATGTGTAGGAATGAGTCCTGTACATCTAACTCATATGTATAACCTACAGTATACATTAACACCTCTTCTCAAACTCACGGTGGATCAAACGCTAAGAGTTTGCTAATAAGAAACCGAAAACGAGGAGAGGGATGTGACTTTGTGAAAAAGATCAGCAATCTGTTCTGCAGAAGATACATAGGGCAGAGAAATGGTGCCAGCCTCGTACTGCTCTCTAGAGAAGTAACAATTGAGCTCAATGTGCTTTGTCCGCTCATGAAAAACTGGATTGTTGACAATCTGAATAGCACTCTTCTTGTCGCAATGAAGTGTGGTAGGGCTAGAAGTAGCGACACCAAGATCTTGGAGAAGACGCCGTAGATGAACAATCTCCTTAGTAGTAGTGGCAATGGCACGAAACTTGACCTCAGTGCTGGAGAGAGAGACATGACTCGGTTGATTCAGTTGGAATCGATCATTGCAGATTGAACCTGTTAGCGGTGTCAAAAATCTCCTACACATAGGATTAAGCTTGGTTGTTATGTTTAGTAGGAACACTGAATTTTGTAACTTTGACTTAACTGTCAAAAAAGTATAGTGATCATTAATTCCAGTTAATGCAATACTATTTTTATTACCAGTTCTTAATATGTAATTCCACAACTGCTTTGGTTCTGTAGGCAATGCAGTATGCATCTCTGAAAGGTCTCCTGAATTTGTTTTCTGGGACCAACCGTTCAATATTTGTTCAGAATGAAGGTATGATGTGTATGTATTGGACTATATTGGTCGGTCTGTCTTCTTTCTATCCTTGTTTTCCTTTTGTGTTCTAGGTGTGATAAACATGATTCATATTAGCTTGGGGTATGGCTTAACCCCATCCTCTTCCCCTTGGAGAGGAGTTGCTCCAAAAAAAAAAACATGATTCATATTTCTAGCATAGACTATTTTAAGATTTTGTGGTAGATTCTCATTGGAAAGAGAGCATGAAATTTTGACTATTCAGATAATTTTAGAAGGAAATCATGAAACTATACGCTGTAACCATGTTCTATATTTTTTATTTGTTTTATTGGAGCACACAAATTTGAAGCATCTTGTTTTTCACTGTTTATAGGAGAATCCCAATCATCAAGGATACAACAAATTAAGAACTATATATCTGATTTAGAAGCCAGGTACCTAATAAGTTGCTTTAAAGTCGGCAATTTTGCCTAAAGCTAGACTTTCACTCTTTTACTGGAACTTATCATCTTAACCATGACATACCATTCTTTGTTCTACAAGGGACTCTGCTTCAAAGGTTCCTGAATTTCCATCTAAGCTCGATTGGCTGAACACAACTCCTCTTCAGTTCCAAAGGGTAGCTTTTAAGTTATAATGCATTTCAATACATATTCCACCGTGAACAGATCTATCCGTTATGTTTCTCATGCTTGCTTCATTTTAGTGCTAACTTGTTCCTCTTATTGTAATCTGGCTTCTTATCTGTTATTTGTTTTCGAGAATTACCTCTTTGAGGGAGAGAGGAAGGGGTTAAGTCCTACCCAAGCTTTATTCTTAAAATTATTAATAAAACAGAGATAAACAAAGATATCTAAGCAAGTTTTCAAAGAACATGGTTGATCTCCGCAGACATTTTAATGCAGAACCCGAAAGACCAACTCTTAGCAAGTGATAAGATGGTCTCCCAAACCGCGCCGGCTGCTTCCTCTTTCCCTTGGAAGATCCTGGCGTTCCTCTCCTTCCATATGCCCCAGCAAACACAGATTACGAGGAAGTCTCTTGTGCACTTCAATGACTTACTGATTTTACGAGATCTCCATTTAGTTCAAAGAGAGCGGATGGAGCCTAGGTGACCTCTGACAGCAAGATGATCCTTCGGACAAGCCTGGGTGACTTCTCCATTGCCTTGGAGAATGGATAATGGAAGAACAGATGATTAACATCTTCCCTTTTGGAGCCGCACCAAATACACGATAAATTGGAAACACTGAGGTTCCTTCTACGACGGAGATTGACCCTTGTAAAAAGATGCTACTTGATTGCTAGCCACATAAAAATTCGAGTTTTTAATGGAGCGGGTGATTTCCAAAGATACATTACAATAGGGTAGACAATCCCTCTAGCAGTAAAGAACTTATACAAGGGTTTAACGAAGAAGATTTCAGAGGAACCCCATTTCCAATTAGAACTTTAGAAGAGTATTGTGTAGTGCTTATTGAGAAATTACCCAAAATCGAATATATATCTTGAAGCTGCAATTGTAGAGTGCTCAAAATATTTCTAGGAATTTCACTGACCACGCAGTCATATTCCCTACAGTCACCACCTAAGAACGAACTGATGCATTTTGGTCCCATGCTAGTTTGAAGATGGATCCTCTGCTCTTGCTTCTCCATGACTCTACCTTGAGCGTGAACAACATCCGTCGGATCGCTACGGCTTCTCTCACACTGTGTCTTACTCTTCACACTTTCAGGACGCCTCAAACTTACTGCGAGGAAGCCTAGGCACCCCATGGGCTATAGGGCTATGGGTGAGGAGTCGCAGGCTTTTCAGACGAGTGGTACTTGGGAGCTCGTTCTTCTTCCTCCAGGGAAGGACCCTATCAGCTGTCGCTGGGTTTATCGGATCAAGACTCGCTCAGATTGGTCAGTTGAGAGGTACAGGGCCCACCTAGTTGCTCATGGTTTCACTCAGGAGTATGCATTGACTAAGAGGTGACCTTCACCCCTGTTGCGAAGATGACTATTGTCCAGATTTTGTTAGCAATTGCTTTTTTTTTTAATGTTTGTCACTCTTTTAGATGGATGTAAAGAATGCTTTCTTCACGTAGATCTTTTTGAGGAGGTCTACATGTAGCCCCCTCCTTGTCTTTTGACTCTTCCCTGCATTTTTGTCATCTTTGTCGGGCTATTTATTGATTCAAGCAAGCTCCACGAGCTTTGTTTGAGCGCTTTAGGTCCACGGTGATTGTAGCTATCTTTACAGAGAGTCTGAATGATTATGCTATGTTCACTCATACCTCTGCTCATGGTCTTGCAATCTTACTTCTGTATGTTGATGACATGATCATCACTGGTGATGATACTACTGCCATTGATTCTCTGAAAAGGCACCTCCAGCAGCAGTTCGAGATGAAAGACCTTGGCCCGATTCGCTACTTCCTTGGCCTTGATGTTGCTTCATCTCCCCGGGGATACTTGGTCTCTCAGCAAAAGTTAACTTCTGATATACTGAGTCATGCCACAATTACTGACTCTCGGACAGTGGACACACCGATAGAGCTTAATATGAAGCTCTATCCCATTGATGGCAAGCTGTTTTTGACCCCCACGGGCTACCGCCAGCTTGTTGGTGCTCTTGTCTTTTTGATAATCACTTGCCCGGACATTGTGTATACCGTTCGAGTTCTTTGTCAGTTTGTCAGCGCTCCTCGCTTAGCTCACTATGCTGCACTACTGAGGATTCTTTGCTATCTTCGTGGTACGGTGATTCACTCCTTGTGTTTTTGTCCTCTTTCTCCTTGGAGCTTCGTGCCTTTTTTGATGCAGACGGGGCGGGAGATCCCATTGATCGACGATCCACTACTGGTTTCTACATTTTCCCAGGTGACTCGCTCATCACATGAAAAAGTAAGAAGCAGGAGATCGTTTTGCTCTCCAGTACCGAGGCCGAGTATCTTGCTATGGCACACACTTTGTGAGGTCGTTTGGCTGCATCGTCTACTCAGTGATATGGGTATGTAGCTGACCTCGCCGAGTTCCCGCTACTGTGAGTCTGTGACAACTAGAGTACTATTCAGATTGCTAGCAATCCGGTATTTCACGAGCGCACGAAGCACATCGAGCTGGATTGTCACTTTGTCCAATATTGCTACAAGGATGGCACCCTTTCGCTTTCACATTTTTTTTCTACAAAGCAGCTTGTAGAGTTTTATACGAAGACACATTATTCAGTGATTTTGATATTTCCTTAGCAAACTCTTAGCACCTTAAGTTTGAGGGAGGGGTGTGGGTGTGTGTGTTAAAGTGTGTACATATATTCTTCGTTTTGTATAGGTTTGTAAGTCTCTTTGGGGTATGCTCACCCTTGGTCTCCCCATCTTTGTATAGTCATATATAGGGCCATTGCTCTAATTAGTAAAGCATTCTCTTTGCTCCCAAATCTCTCCTCTCCTAACAATATGCACTTTAACTGTTTATGTAACTTTTAAGTAGAGTAAGTCTGAAACTTGTTTAGGCATACATCTTCACCTTTTGAATTCATTATGAAACTTATTGTGCTTGTGCTCGAGTTTGAAGTTCTCCTGAAGACAACCACGTAGTTGAGTCTTAAAATCAGTATCCGCTCTTGCATTTCACTTTCATAATTGCTGTTGGTTTTCCTGTAACTGTGATCAAATATTTATACCTCCACTAGTTAGTTTTTGTAGTTTACAGTGGTTGCAGGTAATCATTTGTTTGAGAATGATTTTGTTCACCATCCTTAAAGGAATATGAACACCACCCTCCACCTTATTGGCCTATTTCAAGGGTTTTTGGTCATTTCACCATGATGAATAAAGCGAAACGACATGTATGTCCTTGAAATGGGCCAATGAGGAGGAATGTGATGTTCATCTTCCTTTAAGGACGGTGAACAAAATCGCTCCATTTGTTTTCAACATAATTTTGCCTCTATATATGAATTACCTTCTTTTTTTTTATCGTTAAGTTGTTCACAGAATTGTTATGATGGAAGTATTCCTGAACATCGCTTAGAGATGATGAGACTGATTTTAATTGGATGACTCTTTAGTTTTAAGTTTCTATTGTCCTGCAGAATTTGAAAGGACGGGTGGTTCTGCTAGATTTTTGGACATATTGCTGTATCAACTGTATGCATGTGTTACCGGATCTGGAATTCCTAGAAAAGAAATACAGTGAGAAGCCGGTAAGACTATTTTGTAATTAAGTAATCAAATTGCTTTAATCTCGGGATTCTTGAGAGCTTGTCGTTTTTGCATTATAGGATGTTGGTTGTTCTGTTTTCTGAAGCCTGTTATAACAATTTCTTTTAACTTTTTTAATCCTTGCCTGGCTGATTTCAGCTTGTCTATTATCTTGGACTGTATGTAGTTTAGATAGAACAAGTATGAGCTAGTGTGTGAATCAAATTGCTGTCTCACTGCAGTGAACTGATATCTTATACTTTCCAGCGGTGATAGGCAGAAAACTGTGATTGAAAATATGACATTTTTTTTTAGGAAACTCCTCTCCGAGGAAGAGAGGATGGGGTTAAGCCATATCCCAAGTTAATTATTTAATAGAAGAACTTAAGAGAGATTACAAATTGTGGGAACGATCTTCGAAGATGGCTGATAGGCCATGTTAGGAGATGACGGTTAGGGTTTGGAGAGAATGGAATGGTTCTCATTGAGGGACTGAAGCCCAATATATATGTACAAGTATACACACACAACCCGACCTGATTGTACATAGAACCCGACCCGGTATATACATTAACACTCCCCCTCAAACTCACGGTGGATTATGTACCGAGCGTTTGCTTATAAAATGACGAAATTTAGCAATCATCAGGGGTTTTGTGAGAAAATCAGCAGTCTGCTCTGTCGAGGGAATGAACAGCAAGGAGATGATGTTTGCAAGAAACTCCTGCCGAAAATAATGACAGTCGACCTCGATGTGTTTGGTCCGCTCATAAAAAACCGGGTTGCTAGCAATTTGAATGGCACTCCGGTTGTCACAGAATAGAGGTGTAGCCCCAGAAATTCAGACTCCTAAGTCGAGTAGAAGACGTCGAAGCCAGACTATCTCTGCAGTAGTGGACGCCATAGCCCGATATTTGGCTTCTGTGCTGGAGCGTGCAACAGACTTCTGTTTCTTACTGCGCCAAGAAATGAGAGAATCACCAAGGAACACACAGTAGCCGGTGGTAGATAGGCGAGTAGCAACTTCTCCAGCCCAATCTGCATCGGAGTAAGCATACAGAACCAGTGGCGAGGTGGAGGAAAATAACAGTGATCGAGTGACAGTGCCACGAAGATACCGAATAATCCGAAGGACTGCTGCATCGTGAACCGAGAGAGGAGACTGAACGAACTGGCTGACAATACCAACGGCATGGGCAATGTCGGGCCTAGTCATGGTGAGATAAACAAGCATCCCAACTAGCCGCTGATAACGAGAGATATCCTGGAGAGGCTCACCATCTGTAGAGGGGAGCTTTAAGTTGAGCTCCATAGGCATGTCAGCAGTACGAGAGTCAGTGAGAGCAGCCTCGGCAAAAATATCGGAGATGTACTTTTGTTGGGAGATTAATAATTCTCGAGCTGACCGGGCAATCTCAAGGCCAAGAAAGTATCGGAGTGACCCAGATCCTTCATCTCGAACTGACTCTGGAGGTGACGCTGAAGGGATGCTATGGTAGCACTGTATCTCTGGTGATGATCATATCATCCACATACAGAAGCAGCACAGCAATACCCTAACTGGAGGAGCGGGTGAACAGAGCGTAGTCAGAGTGTCTCTCAACAAACCTAGCTGCCAGAACTGCACTGCGGAATCGCTCAAACCATGCCCGAGGTGCTTGTTTGAGCCTATAGATAGCCCAACGCAAATGGGAAACGTGCCTTGGAGGAACAAAAATACCCGAAGGAGGAGCCATGTATACCGTCTCAGAGAGGTCACCATGAAGGAACGCATTGGTGACATCCATCTGATGAAAAGGCCACCCTTGAGCAGTTGCTACAGCTAAGAGGGTGTACAAGTAGTCATCCGAGCAAGTGGAGCAAATGTTTGCTCGTAATCAATTCCATACTACTGGGAGAAGCCACGAGTAACGAGGCGGGCCTTGTGTGTTCAATGGATCCGTCAGGTCGAGTCTTGACCTTGAATATCCACTTGCAGCTAACAGGCACCATGCCTGAGCGACAAGGCACCAGATCCTATGTTTGGGTCCGCTGAAAAGCCTCAAGCTCCACTGACATGGCTTGCCGCCACTTTGGGTGTAAAGCTGCCTTACAGTACGATTGGGGTTCCCGGTAGGTGTGAAGAGCAGTAAGAAAAGCCTGATAGGATGGAGAGTAGGAGGCAACGACATAATAGCCAGAGTGGTCAGAAGAGTCAGAGGTAAAGGCAGAGTAGCCAAACCTGTCGGGAGAGTAGTCATATCTGTCCGGGGGGTGATGTTCACGCGCTGGGTAGTGCCGAATAGGAGCAGGATCCGCGACCGATGAGGAGGGAGCAACAGCAACATGCGAGGGAGTACTTATGTGAACCGACTCTGGAGGATGAGCTGCAGAGCGACGAACATAGACACGCGTAACAGGTGGTGGTGGAGGCGGCGAGGCGCCGAGGGATATGTGGGAGGGAAGGGTGGAGGTGTTGAGGGTAGTGGAGACTCAACTGGAGAAGACACAACCAATGGTGCAGGAGCAGGATATGAAGGTAAAGTAAGGATGATGAGAGGTAGTGAAGGCGCGGAGGGTGACGTAGGAGGTAAGGGAAGATCCTGGGACTCGGTGGAAAAGTATGGGATGTCTTCGACAAAAGAAACGTGACGAGAGACACGGATCTGGCGAGCCAAGGGATCGTAGCACCGATAGCCCTTATGCTTCCGACTAAGCCCCAAATGAACACACCTAACAGATCGAGCAGAGAGTTTGGTTCGCTCATGGGGAGAGAGGAGAATGAAACACGTGCACCCAAAGGTGCGAAGTAGAGAGTAGTCAGGAGATGTAGAGTAAAGCCACTCGTACGGGATAATACCAGAAAGGGTGAAGGACAGAGTGATATTGAAGAGGTGAACGGCGGTCAGACCAGCCTCGGCCCAGTAAGAATGCGGAATAGAAACAGATAGGAGAGCTCGCGCTATCTCAAGAACATGGCAATTTTTGCGCTCAGTGACTCCGTTCTGTTCATGAGTGTGTGGGCACGACTGTTGGTGAAGAGTGCCGTGAGTCTGAAGGATACCCTCGCAGGTTGCACTCTATTCCCCCTAGACTTACTATGTTCTCTCGCATACCTTGCTCTCCGCTTAGTAGTGGTAAACTTGTTGTCCCTCCACTTGGTGCCATGAGTAAACTCGAGCGGTGGAGAACACCGTCAGACTCGAGTGCTTATATGACTTGGTTCCTTTCAGGTTGCACATACGTCGTACCTGCTGATTATTTCGTCGAGTAATCGGACCTGGTCAACAGTCTAACTGATGACCATCAGGTCTGGGTTTGGTACAACGTTAGTTAGACCAGGGAGCGCACCTCCGGTTAAGGATATGGACGACCTGTAGGAGTGGCATGCTGATGCGACGCCAGCCGGGTAACCCAATACACCATGGTTTTGGATCACGTAACTGGATCCTCACACTTTGGTGCGCCAAAGCATCACTCAACTGGTTAGCCAAATACTGTGCCTGGTAATGACAATGGTGAAGACTCCCCATGCACTATCATCATCAACAGCTTATCATAATGAGGTAACCAACCTGATCATAGCTGCGAACTGATTTAGGTTACATGGGACCAACCCACTTAGTTTTCGACTCAGTGAATTACCATGTAGCCATGGCTCTCTGTTCTAATAAGAATACGTAATTGTATTACGTACCAACATGCATCTTATAGAATAACATTCATCCTTTATTATTAGATCAAAACCTAAAGTTTTACAAGCTTAGAACACACCAATTCCAACACTCCCCTCCACCTGACAGCCTTCCCGGCCTTCTCATCTTCACCTGACAGCCCTCCCAGCCCCTCCCCTCCACCAGCCAGCTCCCTCCTGGCCCTTTTCCCTTTCCCCGCAGCCCCCCGCAGCCCTTTCTCTCCCCCTGTAGCTCACCTCTCCTTTGAGATTCCTCCATGGCATCTCCTACCATGCCGTCCGTCGTCGCGATCTCTCTACCCCTGAAGGCGGTCACCTTTCAGTTGTCCTCGGCCAGCGACTGGCCTGATTGGTCGCTCACTGTCGAGGTTGTTCTCTCTAGTCGCAATCTTTGGGGTCACATCACCGGCGATGATCCTCCTCCGGCTGCCTCCTCCGTCTCCTCCTCTGTCACCAGTAGTGCTGCTGACAGCACCGCGCCCTCTGTTACTGCTACTACCGCCACGTCTACTACCACAGCAGCCACGGCTGCTGCCTTTACGTGGCGTAGCTACGACCAGGCCATCCGGGCCTATTTTCTGGACATCGTTGCTCTTCCGTTCCTTACTCCCATCGGCCGCCTTCCTACAGCACGCGCGATGTGGGAGTATCTCCGGGACCGGTTTCTCCCGCGCGGCGGTGCACGCCGGCATCAGCTTATCTGTGACTCGCAGTCTGCTCATCAGGGGGAGCGTACGATCCAGGACTTCTTCAGCCTGATGAGTGCCTACTGGTATGAGTTGGACTCCTTGATCCTGGAGCGGTGTGCTTGCCCATGCTCTAGGGATTTCCAGCGCTACCTTGATGAGGGCCACCTGCATCAGTTCCTGGCAGCGCTTCGGCCGGACTTTGCTCTCATTGCTGCTCAGCTCCTGTACCGTGAGCCACTCCCTCGGCTAGAGGATGCCCTGCTCGCCTTGGTTGATAAAGAGACTCGCCTTCAGACTCAGGGTACTTGTCTTCCACCTGTTCCTGGCTCAGACTACGTTCTGGTGACCGGGTTCTCCGATGAGCCTGTATTCTATCACTACTGCAAGGAGCCTGGACATATGAAGCGTGAATATCCCACACGTCCTCCACGCAACCCCTGTTGGGGTCCGGATGAGAGAGCAACACGCTGAGCTCCTGCTTCCCGGGACGATCGATGCGGCGGTCGAGGTGGACGGAGCCGTGGACATGGTCAGTCCTCCTTCCGCCACTTTGGTTGTACTGTGGCTACTGTAGAGACTGCGGTGCCCCCCACTGCTACCACTGCACCTTCTCAGCCTGAGTCGGACTGTTTCCAGTGTCTCGAGGAGCTCCTCCTTCGCTACCTAGCCTTCGCTGGCTCCTCGACTGCTCACGGCCTGCCCACCACCTCTCGTACTACTGCCCCTTGGATTTTCGATTTGGGTGCTTCTTGTCATCTCACCTATGACTCCACTGTGCTCACAGATTGTGCTCCTGCTCCTGCTCATATGGAGGTCCGTACTGCAGATGGGACTCGTACCTATTCCGCAGTGTGGATCTATCACTCCTACCTCAGACTTCACTGGTCGCTTGATCCTATCCCATGTCCATCATGCTTTTCTTCTTAACATTAATTTGATCTCTATCAGTTCTCTCTGTGATTCTGGACTGACTGTCACCTTTACCTCCTCTGCTTGTGTTGTGCAAGATTCGCGGACGGGTCGGAGGATTGGATTGGGCCGTAGGACGGGAGGCCTTTACCAGCTGGACCACGCCGATGTTTTCCCTATTTCTGTTGAGTCAGTTATGTCAGTCACCTCTGATGCCGACGTGTGGCACAGAAGGTTACGTCATTTGTCCATTGATAGGCTCAAAAGCGTTTTCCGTTCGGGCGTTTTGAGTCGTGTGTCTTCTCCTCTCTCTGACTGTACGGGTTGCAGATTGGCAAAGCATCTGGCTCTGCCATTTTCGGCCAGTGCTTCTCAATCTGTTACTCCTTTTGATTTAGTGCATTCTGACATTTGGGGTCCTGCTCTAGTTGCCTCATTTACTGGTTTTTTGTATTATGTGAGCTTCATAGATGATAACTCCCGCTGCACCTGGGTTTATCCTATACGCTGCCGCTCTGAGATTCCTCATATTTATCGGACCTTCACTACTATGCTTAACACCCAGTTTGGTTGGCGTATTAAGACTTTTCGGTCCGGCTATGCTCAGAAGTATCTCTCCTCTGAGATGCGTGAGATCCTTCAAACTCACGGTACTCTTCACCAACAGCCGTGCCCCCCCCACATGAACAGAACGGAGTCACCGAGCGCAAACATCGCCATGTCCTCGAGACAGTGCGAGCTCTCATTCTGTCTGCTTCTGTTCCACATTACTACTGGGCCGAGGCTGTTCTTACCGCTGTTCACCTCATCAACATCACTCCGTTCTCCACGCTTTCTGGTGTTACCCCGTACGAGCGTCTTTACTCCACATCCCCTGACTACTCCCTGCTTCGCACTTTTGGGTGCACGTGTTTTGTTCTCCTTTCACTCCATGAGCGCACCAAACTCTCTGCCAGGTCTCTTAAGTGTGTCCACTTGGGCCTTAGTCGGGATCACAAGGGCTATCGGCGCTACGATCATTTGGCTCGCCGGATCCGTGTCTCTCGTCATGTCTCTTTTGTTGAGGATGTCCCGTACTTTTCCACCGAGTCCCGGGACCTTCCATTACCGCCTACGTCACCCTCCATGTCTCTACTACCTCTCACCATCCCCTTTTTACCTCCGTATCCTGCTCCCGCACCATTGGCTGAGTATTCTCCAGTTGAGTGTCTAACACCCTCACCACCTCCACCACCACCACCACCACTACCACCTGTTGAGTCTCCACCGCCCCCTCCACCACCACCACCTGTCACGCGTGTCTATGTTCGTCGCTCTGCAGCACCTCCTCTCGAGTTGGTTCACACTGGTTCTCATTTGCCTGTTGTTGTTGCTCCCTCCTCTCCGTCTACGGATCTTGCTCTTGTTCGGCGCTACCCGGTGCGCGAACATCACCCTCTTGACAGATATGACTACTCTCCTGACAGGTTTGGCTATTCTGCCTTTACCTCTGACTCTTCTGACCCCTCTGGCTACTCTGCTGTTGCCTTCTACTCTCCGTCTTATCAGGCTTTTCTTACTGCCTTTCACACCCACCGGGAGCCCCAGTCGTACCGTGAGGCAGCTTTACACCCAGAGTGGCGGCAGATCATGACAGTGGAGCTTGAGGCTTTTCAGAGGACCCAAACACGGGATCTGGTTTCTTGTTCCTCAGGTGTGGTGCCTGTCAACTGCAAGTAGAGGTGTCAACGGGTCGTGTCGTGTCTAGTTTCGGGTCATGTCCAAAACACCTAGACCCGGACCCGACCTGTTTAACTAATCGTGTCTAGATCCTAAACCCATACCCGACCCGCTAATAAACGATTAGACCCGGCAAGACCCGTTTACCACACGGGTCTATTCAGTTGACCCGATTCGACTCGACCCGATAGACCCGTTGGTACTATATATTACAGTATCGTATTGCGAGTAGACCCGACCCGTTGAATTTTAAACGGGTCTTCCCAAGTCTACCGTGTCCAGACCCTAAACCCGAACCTGACTCGTTTATTAAATGGGTCTATCGTGTCGAACCGTTTACGACCCGAACCCGTTTAGCCCTGACCCAGACCTGCTAACTTCGTGTCGGGTCGTGTCGGGTCTACCGTGTTGGGTCCGAAATTGCCAGCCCTAGCTACAAGTGGATATTCAAGGTCAAGACTCAATCTAACGGATCCATTGAGCGGCACAAGGCCCGCCTTGTTGCTCGTGGCTTCTCCTAGGAGTATGGGATTGATTACGAGGAAACGTTTGCTCCAGTTGCTCGGATGACTACTGTATGCACCCTCTTAGCTGTGGCAGCTGCTCGAGGGTGACCTCTCCATCAGATGGATGTCACCAATGCGTTCCTTCACGGTGACCTTTTCGAGGAGGTATACATAGCTCCTTCTTCGGGCATTTCTGTTCCTCCAGGGCACGTTTGTCGTTTATGCTGGGTATCTACGGACTCAAACAAGAACCTCAGGCATGGTTTGAGCGATTCCGCAGTGCAATTTTGGCAACTGGGTTTGTAGAGAGACACTCTGACTATGCTCCGTTCACGCGCTCCTCCAGTCAGGGTATTGCTGTGCTGCTTCTATATGTGGATGATATGATCATCACCGGGGATGACAGTGCTACCATAACATTCCTTCAACGTCACCTCCAGAGTCAGTTTGAGATGAATGATCTGGGCCCTCTCTGATACCCATGCCGTTGGCATTGTTAGCCAGATCGTTTAGACTCCCCACTTGGTTCACAATGTAGCGATTCTTTGGATTATTCGGTATCTTCGCGGCACTGTCACCCGTTCGCTGCTTTTCTCCTCCACCTTTTCCACTGGTTTTACGTGCTTACTCCGATGCAGATTGGGCTAGAGATGTTACTACCCATCGATCTACCACCGGCTACTATGTGTTCCTTGGTGATTGTCTCATTTCTTGGCGTAGCAAGAAACAGGAGTGTGTTGCACGCTCCAACACCGAAGCTGAATACCGGGCTATGGCTTCCACCACTGCAAAGATTGTCTGGCTTCGACGTCTTCTACTCGACTTAGGAGTTAAGATTTCTGGGGCTACACCTCTATTATGTGACAACCGGAGTGCCATTTAGATTGCTAGCAATCTGGTTTTCCATGAGAGGACCAAACACAGAGGTCGACTGTCATTATGTTCGGCAGGAGTTTCTTACAAACGTCATCTCCTTGCCGTTCATTCCCTTGATGGAGTAGACTGCTGATTTTCTCACAAAGCCCCTGACGATTGCTCGATTTCGTCATTTTATAAACAAACTCTTGGTACATGATCCACCGTGAGTTTGAGGGGGAGTGTTAATGTATATACCGGGTCGGGTTCTTTGTACAATCGGGTGGTATATACTTGTACATATATATCGGGCTTTAGTCTCTCAATAGAAAAGCATTCAATTCTCTCCAAACCCTAGCCTTTATCTCCTAACATTTGAAAATATACAGGCCTGTTCCCTTATTAATTGTTTGTTACCTAGTTGTCTGGAAAATATGCAGGCTTGTTCCCTTATTAATAGATTGTTACCTAGTTTGTTGATGGAAAACATAATTACTGTCAGTTTATAGTTGTCTATGCAAAGTGAGAAATGCGAAATTGCACAAACCCTTTGGGACTATGTCCTCCCATCAGTTTTAGATGGACCTTTATTGTAGAAACAAATTTGTAAACGAAAACTAGCGACTTAGGTTGTGTTTGGACAATGCTTTGTTTTCCTGTTTTTATAAAGAAGAAATGAGTCACTTGTTCTCATTTTGTTCCCATTGTTTTGAATACAGAAACATGTACAGACATGTCTGGTAGTAGCAACTCGTTTACCCATCTCTCTCTATTTGTATCTCCTTTTGTTTCTTATTCCTTTAGGGACGACAAAAAGTAGAGTTTGGTGGCAGCTGATGTATTAGGGTGTGCGGTGATGAGGTGACCGATGGTGTGGAGGGGAGGGGGCGATGATGTGGGTGGCCAACTACTTCCAGCGGAGGGGCACGATTGCCGACACTTTGCAGGAGAGGCGGGTCTTGATATAGTTAGTTGGCCACATGCATGGGACGTGTGCGGTGGTTTAGGTGACCCAGGACATCTAGGTGGTAAATACTTTGTTCTATTTTCAGAAAATCTGGAAGTGAAATTTTGAAAATGTGGAGTAAAAAAATTACCTTAAAAAAATTTGGAGTACTTTAAACAAGAAATGAAAAGGGCTCACCAGACGTCTCTACTTTTAATACTTTTTTTTGTTTAGGAAATAGAAGGGTTACCAGGCACTTTTTTTTGCTACTTTTTTGGTTTTAATGAACTGTTAGATCTTGAAAATAGGCTATAAGAACAATAAAAGATCAGCTTTAACAAAACCAACGTGAACTGTTTTACTAAAATCAACCAACTAAACAATCATGCCGGGCCTCATGAGTTTGACATGTTTTTGCACTTGAAGTAGAAGTGTTTAGCAAATTTTACTCAAGTTCAAATGCGTAGAACATATAAAGATTCTCTTTTGATCAGTTATCTTGATACACTATGTAAACCGTAAATGTCTAGGATTTTAAGGGGAGAACTAACTATTTACTATGAATTTGACTTGCTTTGGCCTACAAGGCTACAACTAACAATCACATATAATTGTGTCCATTTTAATATCTTGTTAAAAACAATCACATATAAAAATTGTTGTTGGCTGAATTATTAAATCTATCTGATCTATGTCTATAATACTTTGATCACCTATAATATTACATAAAACTATGTCTTTCAAGATACGGCAATATAGTTTTTGTTTTGTTGAAGATCTCTTTGTGGCTAATATAGCTTGGGGTATGGCTTAATCCCATCCTCCCCCTCTTGGAGAGGAGTTCGCTCAAAAAAAGAAGATCTCTTTGTGGCTTGATGATGCTTGTGGGGCGTGGCATATCTATGTATTTCTTATGAAACTGAGTTCTCATCAAACTTCTATCTAAAAACTTGGAATATTTATGTCCAAGTTTGTGAGTTTCTGTTGCACATTTTCAGTTATATACGAGTTATACACTGTTCCGATTATATATTATCTTTTCAACTGCCAAATAACCCTCAACGACAGGTCCTTTGCCTAATAACTTATACTCCTGGTTTTGTTCCTGTGCAGTTCACAGTAATTGGGATTCATTCTGCAAAGTTTGATAATGAGAAAGATCTAGAAGCCATTCGCAACTCAGTCTTGCGCTATAACATCACTCATCCTGTAAGTCAGGTGTTAAAGTTTAATACTGTAGAAGGAAAGAGATGACTATCAAAGGTTTTTTCTTTTCAATGGTATACATTTATTTTTGACATGTTGATATCCTTTAAGATTCCAAAGCCAGACCATGTTTGCAAACTAAAATTTGGTAGGCTTGTTGGGCATTGTATATGGCACTTTCCAGATTCCAAAGCCAGTCCATTTTTACCCCTTCTCCTTTGACCACCCGTCCAAAATGGGCCTATGTTATCATATTTTGTATTTTTTTTTCCTCCTACTCAAATTTGGTAACAAGAGGAATCATTAAAGCAATTACTGTTGTGGCTTTTTTATTCCTTTTGTCGGCACTTAAAATTTTTCGGTCATATAAAGACTCGAAACTTCCTATGTATAGCCTGAACTCAGGCACAAGACCAACACTGAACACTGGTATGGCCGACCTAGTGCACGGGATGACCGGCCCAAGTAAATGGAGTGGTTGACCCTAGTGCACGGGATGACCAGCCCCAATACTAGGGTCGACTTGCCCCAGCAACAACCAGGACCGACCAAAAAGAAAGTGAAAACAAGAAAGAAAAGAGAGAAAAAAAGAGTAAAACAGAAGAAAGAAAGAAAGAAAAGAAAGAGAAAAAGAGAAAAAGAAAGAAGGAAACAAAAAAAAAAGAAAAAGAAAAGGATAAGAATTAGAATTTCTAAGTCTGCATCCATCTGAAATGATCCAACGAGTCTTCAAAAGCGACCGGATCATACACTTGATGAATTGTAAGCCACAAACGGATGGTTTAGATTTACCCCGGGAGTTATGAAAACTTCCTCAGGGAGTTACCCAAACCACTAGGCAGATATGGAAACTTGCACAACTCTTTATAACTCCCATAAACCACTCCAACTACCAGGGAGTTATAAAAATTTACATAACTCCCCACAACTCCCATAACCACTCCACTTCTTATAAATAAAGGGGTAAAGACAAACCAAGGGAAGGGAGACTCGAGACATTGGAACTCTGCTTCGACGATTTCAAGAACACACATACTTCGAAGAAGGGACTCAGACTTCACACTTCCTCAACTCAGTGCACGACGTAAAAAGCCCTAGAAAGGCTAATAAGTACCCAGGACGACCAAGCTACCTTGAGATACTTAGAATTTTTTTAAGTCTGGATGACTGAAAAACTAGCAAGTACCCAGGACCGATCAAGCTAAAGCCGATTAAGCCAGGGATGACCAAGATCAAGGACGACCAAGTCTTTCGAAAAGAAATAAAGAAATAAAAGAGAAGAAAAGGTAGAAACCCAAGGCCGGGGCTGGTCTAATCCTGGACAGACCAAGCCTTAGGGATGCCTAGGAAGAAAAGAAAGAAGAAAATAAAAGAAAGAAGAAAAGAAGAGAAAGAAATAAAAGAAAAAAGAAAGACCGGGATCAGGGCTGGCCAGACCCAGGGTCAACCAAGCCAGGGCCAGTCAAGCTCAGGACTATCCATGCCCAAAGCTAGAGAAAGAAAAAAAAGAGGAAGAACGAAAACAAAAGAAGAAAGGAAAAGAGAAAAAAAAAGAAAGGAATAAAATTGTTAACGGATAGTCCCATATCGGTGAGGAAGGCACCCATCACCCGCTTAATATACCTGCTGTGGACCTCCCTTACGACCCAGATTTTGGGGTGTGAGGGTATGGACCTCCCCTTACAACCCGGGTTTTGGGGCGTGAGGGTATCTAACAAAAATAAAAGAAAGAAAAAATGAAGAAGGAAGGGAAAAATAAATATTTCCCTTCCCTAACCCAGATTTCGAAGAATTAAGGAGCCAAGACACTTTAAGTTACTCAAGACACACAGAGTAACTCAACCCCCGACCCTCAAAAGACTCAAGAACAAACTTCAAACGACACTTCAACAAATCAACTTGATCCAACAAGTCGACCAAAAGAGACTGGATCATAAACAATCAAGTCTGAATTCTAGCAAGCAAATTCAGACCCGACTCAATCCAAGTGCATCTTGAGCCACAAGTTGTAGATGAACGGTTTAGATCCCACTCACCTGGGAAATTACCAAAAGACCCTCAGGAGTTACAGAAACCCCCTGGAAGTTACAGAAATCACCTGAAAGTTTTAATAACTCCCTGGAAGTTACAAAAACCACGTGGAAATTTTAATAACTCCCTGTAAGTTACAGAAACCAACAAGAAGTTTTAATAACTCCCCTGGGAGTTACATAACCACCCAGGGAGTTAAAATAACTTCCATCCCCTTTCCTATAAATATAAAGGAAGGGTGAAGAAGAAAGGAGATCAAAAAATCATCGGAGACAAGAGTCGAAGAGATTGAAGATCAAGAAAGAGTCGAAGAGATCAAAATTAGTAAAAGAGCCTAAGAGATTGCCCAGACTCTGCAAACAAAAGACAACGACGTCAAGTGAGAAACTACACACTTGAACTTCAAAGCACTTGGACACCCAAACTTGTCTTCAACCACGACATAGAAAAATTGGAGTCAGAAGAAAGAACACTCAAAGCAAACTCTAGAACACTAAGGAGCAAACCACCACTAGTGCCAGTCGACAAAAGGTTGAAGTCCAGAGGGATCACATACAGCAGTCTCCATGCCTTTAAAAGTTTTACTGAAGATAAAGAACCATGAGGGAGATAAAGTTTCAAGGAACAAAGACGATTGACCCCACTTCTCTTTACACTTGTAAAGTTGCCCGTTAGAGCAACCCCTTTGTAAGTTGAAGTTGAATACAATTTGCAAAGTGTTCACGCAGATTTGTTCACTACAAATTTCTTACACGCTCGGTGGGACATCGTCTTCTTTCATCCCGTCATCTCCATGTGAAGCATCCAAGTGAAGTCATGGCTGGAATTAGCAACTCTGCAAGTGTTCCCATTACTACAACGCCCATTGTTGAGCCTACACCGCTCCAACAAGGCGGTCCGAAGAATCTTGTTCAGGAGACTGATGTCACAACGCTAGTATCTCTCCAGTCTTGTACATCTACACTAGGAGTGTCAAGACTAATAATGTTGCCTTTCCACCCGAAGTAGAGGCTAAGGATACTCTGCAGAATGCTGAAGAGGAAGAACGTAGCAAGCCAAGGTTCGAAATCTCCATTTCGGTGGAAATTTCGATCTTCTGGATATGGAAATATTTCGATAGTGTGGAAATATTGCAATTTTGTAGAAATGGTGGAAATATTGATTTTTTGATGGAATTTTTTAGTGAAACTCTGGATAGTCATAAACCAAGTATAGATACACACTTTGGAACACTCAAATAATATTTACACCCTATCTAGGGGTGTAGAGCTTCACATAACATGTATTCAATGTATTGAGTATGTGAGTCCTGTGTAATCTTATTTGGTTCGGTTTCGATATATATTTTTTAAATATTTTTAATCTTTTTTTTGGATAAAAATATTTTCGAAATAAAGATTAGTTGATTGTTAAAATAATATTTCAAACGATTTTGAAAGCGGACTTAAAACAAGAAAGTTATGCAAGTTTGAAATTGTGCAAAAATTATGCTGAAATGTGAAACACTGTTTTTTTATTAAGTCTGGAAAAAAGAGTTTTTATATAGAAAAGTTTTTATACTTTCAAAATTTCCTAAGACGGACCATGGTTTTCTAGATGCACTCGTACTTCTACATCTTGTGGAATTTTATGAGCTAAAAAGGAGTTGATTTAATCACTTTTCTCACCATGTAGATTTTATAAAAAACCATAAAAACTGTTTTCTCCTACTAAAACTAAAAGTTTACTTTTTGATAATAATGCATAAAAAAAGGCAAAGAACATAGAAAAATGGTCTGAAAAGCTAAAACAAACCACGAATAAAATATTTTCAGCAACTGAATAAAAGACAATTTAATACGATCAGGTGATGCAGACTAGGCTGCATCAATTTAGCTAGTTTTAAGTGGAATTTATCAGTAGTGTATTTATAACTAAGTATGATTACCTTAGACCCCGAGCAAATTAAAATTTATTATTACGAGAACTCTTTCGTTCAATGCATTATAGCAAGTACTCATAGCAACCTTTTCTAACTATTCTGGATCTGTCTTCATACCAAAGCTTATGAATTTTCATTTGCCACTACCTTTATCCGTATCTCTTATCATCCATTAATGATATTCCCCATTTTTACCTGTTCAGAATTTTTATGTTGTCATAGGTTGTTAATGATAGTGATATGTATCTCTGGAGGGAACTGGGCATTAATTCTTGGCCTACATTTGTTGTTGTTGGCCCTAATGGGAAGATAATAGCACAAATATCAGGTGAAGGGCATCGCAGGGTATTAATCTTCACCTTATATGCCATTGAGTTATCAGAATAGAAGTCAACATGTTATATGTCTTGCAGGATTGTATCAAGGCTTTGATATGTGTGATCTATGAAACCCAAAATAACTTCAACTGTCATATTTTGATCGTACTATGTGATGATATTATCATGTTATTGCCACATATATGCTAACTCTGGTCTTAAGATGATATTTTAAATGGCTTATTGTTACATCTTTTTAATCTCTCTAGCACGTGAATTATGATACATGGGTTGGCGTTTCAATCTTCTAAAGTCATTCAGTTTTTTATCTTCAACATCTATATGTACGTATGGTATGCAAGGTCTAGATTAGGGGTGTCAACGGGTCGGGTTGTGTCGGGTTCGTGTCGTGTCTAGTTTCTGGTCATGTCCAAAACCCCTAGACCCGGACCCGACCCGTTTAACTAATCGTGTCTAGATCCTAAACCCATACCAGACCCGCTAATAAACGAGTAGACCTGATAAGATCCGTTTACCACACGGGTCTATTCAGTTGACCTGATCCGACCCAATCCGACTCGACCCGACCAGACCCGATAGACCCGCTGGTACTATATATTATAGTATCGGATTGCGGGTAGACCCGACCCGACCCGTTGAATTTTAAACGGGTCTTCCCGGGTCTACCGTGTCTAGACCCTAAACCTGGCTCCGACCCGTTTAGCCCTGACCCAGACCCGCTAAATTCGTGTCGGGTCCGAAATTGCCAGCCCTAGTCTAGATAGTACTCCATAGTTCTCGACAATCAGGATTGTAAATCTAAGTCCATTTAACTCTATGATCAAGAAATATTGTAATCCTCAAAGTACTTGGTCAAGGGCACAAATTACTTCAGTCCAATAGTTTCTTAATAGAATGCAAGAACAGCATTTCTTCTTGTTTGAGACAATGGTGAAGCTATAATGCATGGGCTGATGTTAGCCAAATTGTGCTATATAATGACACCATGCTGTAAAAGGCTTGCTCATCATGTGTATGTGAGATATCAACTAGGAACAAGTAACATGGGAGATGTTAGTTTGTACAAGAGCATGGAACTTGGATGCAATGTCTTAAAGCCTGTAATTGGTATGTAAGGCTTATTTCAGAAAGCCTTTAAACGAGGAGAGCAGAGAAGAGGAAAAAGAAGAACTAAGGGTAAACCTGTACTAGGGCTGCAACTCAGGCGGGCTGGGTCAGGTTGGGGGTCAACCCAAGTACTAGAACCCTCAACCCTAACCCAACCCAACCCAACCTCCAACCTCCAACCCGAGATGCCTAGCCCAAGCCCAACCCAAACAAAAATTTCCAAGCTTGGGTTGGGCTCGGGTTAGCCCAAGTTGGTAGGACAGGTTGGGTTGTGCGGGTTCGGATATGCTTATTTCCAATCATTGTTTAAAATTTTGACCTTTGAAGATAAAAAAACTAAAAAAAACTTATACTTGCTAACACTAATATACAACTCTTGTTGCATTTCTACCCATGCTATTACTAGATTATCAGATAATGTCTTTATTTGATAAGCAAGAAGCAAATAAATAATATGAGACTAGGTGAAATAGATGACTGTGATTGCGACCCTCAACATATAAGTACTCGGAATGGCTGTGATTGTTACCTATATATCAGAGACTCACAGACATACATGAGTACTCAGGTTCGGATTGGGCCTGGTTGCCCAACCCCTCAACCCGAGCCTGACCTGAATTCAACCCGGGTTGTATTTTTTCAACCCTAACCCAACCCAATCTTCAAATACATCAACAAAACCCACCCAAAACTTGGGTTGGGCTCGGGTTGGGTTGAGTCCAACCCTCCCAAGTTGCAGCCCTAACCTGTATTGTGTCTTAAATGTGTGGAGACTGTCAAGACATCAGTTCTATTCTATAATAGAGTTTCACAACTTGCAAAAATTATGGTTCCATCCTTTCGGAAAAAAAAATGATGGTTCCATGGTCTCATGGCCCTCTAGTGAATCATTGAAGATCCACAGCTGTTGCTGCAGCCGTCCAGGTCATAAATATCAAAGCAAATGCAGAGGCATATGATTTCCAAATGTTTAGATCTTATTGAGATTCTTGATAACATTATGTTTGCACAAGTTTCCATATGGAAGAAGAGGCATGTGCTAATGACGCTAGGTCTCCAACCATTAGGGAAGAAAGCACTAGATACCTCTTGTTATCTTTGTAAAATTGATGCATGAAATCTTACTAACCTAGTGAGAGGATGCAAATGTATATGCCGAGATGATTTTTATTGATATGAATTATCAAAAGTAGCTCTTAACTTTAAATTTCAGCATGTATACTTGAGAGCAAAATATCAATCCACCCACGAGACATGTGATAGAGCTTAAGATTAACAAGATAGAACAATTTTCGATTGAACAAAGCAACAAAAAATGAAAGTAAAGGCACAAGCTCAGATCAGATTTTAATCGTAAAAAGCCTCCAAACAACAGAATTTAATCATAAAACTAGTGGCTCCTACTATAAGAGGGACTTCCCCACAAGATAGATCAAAGAAAGTTTAAATCGGATCAAGTTCTTCCCAAAGTACAATTGCTAGAATTTCAGGACAGTAAGCGGAGGTTACACGTAGGGATGCTATATGAACAAGAAAGTTTTAAGAAATAAGTAATAATGATGAGGATCACCTCTATGACAAAATTACCTGATTTTGTAGCCCAAAAAGTACTAAGGATTTGCTGGAAGCTCTCTGAAACGTGCTCCAAGTGTAGATGAAGATGTGGTATAGGAGGGGTGGAAGAGAAGAATGAGATTCAAAGCCAGATGAACTTTGGAAAAAAGAAAGACGATCAATTAGTATTGATTTGCCACTTGTTTTAGATCAATTCGATGGTGGAGAGGCTAGAAACTTGTGGTGAG
Source organism: Chamaelirium japonicum (assembly GCA_947650365.1). NCBI lineage: Eukaryota > Viridiplantae > Streptophyta > Magnoliopsida > Liliales > Melanthiaceae > Chamaelirium > Chamaelirium japonicum. The sequence goes on from OX393552.1 coordinate 54,678,740, forward strand.
GACGAAGAGGTGAAGAAGATGAGGGTTCGGGGGATGGTTGACGCACACCGAGGCGCTCTCCACGAGGATTTCTTCAAAACAACTCAGATATGTCGTCTTCTCCAATAAAATCCTCTTTTATATTATTAGGTTTCATGGGGTTTAAGTTTAGGAGTCGGATCAAGCCTAAGAGCCCTTGGATACGACCCAATCAAAGAAGGAAAGTGAAAGAAAGAGGAGAGAGAATACATGTAAATGATGGGAAAGTAATGTATGCTCCGATGAGGGGCGTTGCAATCCTAAGCTTCTAAGACTCCTCTTTGGTCAACAAACTACGATTTGTTTATCAATAGAGTGCGGTATTACTCAAAAAGACAGCAAACAATGACTTGTAGCACGCAGATCTATAGCCAATATGCAATCAATATCAAGTCTATTTAATGATTTAACAAGATAGGTTATCATTTTATCACAAAGCAGAATTTCTGCATATAATAATTTTAATTGCAGCAGTCGATTTCAAGTTTAGCTGGCTGGCTGGTGGTGTTGTCTAGCCAAACAACATTGAGTCACTAGCTGGCTGGTGGTGTTGTCTAGCCACGACGTTTTGTAAGGGTGAGCCAATGGTTTGACTTTCCACTTCTTGCTCCTAACTACCCTTTTGTTGATTAAATTGGTGGTGCAACCTCCATCTATCAAGACACAAAGGTCCATGCCATTGACAGTGCAGACTGTTCGGAACAGCTCGAACCTCTGGTTCTTGCAGTATGGCTTTAGGGGTCCTCCACAGAGCTCGTGGGGTAGTAACGCTTTAGGTGCCTGGGGTGATGGAGACTGGTGAATAACTAACAATGGCGCAGTCACGTCATCTCCCTCCAAGACTAACTCATTGAAGTTTTCGCCTTCAGACTCATGACTATCCTCTTCATTATCCGCAAGATTTGTTTGTGGATTGAATTGACGTCGAGGACAATCGGCTGACTTGTGACCCGGTTGGTTGCACTTGAAACACTTTATCATGCTCGGGTTGGGTCCTAAAACTCCTTTACCCTTTTCAGTGGGTGTAGGAACTGTACCAGCTACAGGGGAAGGTCCAGGGAATGGTCTACTAACAGATCCGGATGGTGCCCTAGTGTTGTCATATCGTCGGGACGCAGATCGGGAGTGGTGAGACTCAACTTTCTTAGCCCGACGGTGTGCATCGCTGACCTGATACAAGTCATGAAGGGACACCACCTCCTGAATTGAAGGCTTAAGACCATTGACATACCTAGCGACGCTCTGCTCTTCATCTTCATGCAGATCATTGCGAGCTTGGAGCTTGTAGAACTCGTTGGTGTAATCATCCACCGATTTGTGCTCTTGTCGCAGGTTTTGAAATTTTTGGAACACACTTTGTTTGAAATCAAAAGGGAGGAACTTCTGTTGCATTTTTCCCCTCATGTGTGTCCAAGTGAAAATTTTATCTTTTCCTTTTCTACCCCTAGTGGTCTGCAACTGTTTCCACTAGATCAGTGCATGACCTTTCAGTTTGAGACTAACAAACTTGACTTGTTTGTCGCGGGAAATTTCCTTCCACTCGAAATACTGGTCGATTCTCTCGGCCCATTCTAGGAACTCTTCAGGATCCATCCTACCCTCAAACTCAGGAATTTCTATTTTGATACCCTGATCCCAGCCCCAATGGGATTTCGATCTCCTATGAGTTTTTCTACTTCGCCTATCAGATCCGTCGGAGGAACTGACGCTATCACCTCCTGACTCGAGATCTAACTCACTATGCCCTGGAGACGCTCTAGTCCTGTGCTCTCGATGGGGTCGGGGTGGATTTTGGGAATTGGTGAAGGCCAAGGTCAAGGTTTCGATCTGGGTCTGAAGGCGATCCATGTGTTCTTGTTGCCTTGTGAAGGCACCTTGCCAAGTAGGGGGTGGAGAAGGTCCAGCCATTCTAGATCCTCTAGAAGATGTTATCGATTCACCTTAAAGAGAAAGAGATGATCTTAATATGGATTTGAACACACGGGATGCGAGTTTCCTAATTAATGCAACGACACAAACTAAAATGGAAAGAAGGAAAATAAAATTTTTTTTTTCAGCAAGCACGCGATGATGCAAATGATGCAAGAGGACCGGCCGTTGCGTAAGAACGCGACGACTAGTGCGCTCTGATACCAACTTGATGAGATGAGAATGCTTACAGAAACCCAAGTGCTGAATTTTAAACACTTAAAGATAGAATTCTGCATATAATGAATCAAATTTCAGCAAAGCTTATGGACACAGATCATCATTCATACATACCCAAACATATTTAATTCAACGAAGTAAATAAAACTGACAAGATAATAATTAATTTCAGATTTGACAATCAAGTTCCAGCAATAAAGACTAACATAACACCAAATAAATAAGCCAAAGTCTCAAAGAACAACCATAGATCTAAACGGCAAATCCTAATGGATGAGATTCTTCAGAAGCCAATGATTTCGGAAACCCTAATGGAAATTCAGCAATAAGGCCGGTTGGAAAAGAAGATTTATCACATGAAAATACTGAGGGACGATTCAAACCGTGCTTTGGTCAATGTCGGCCGTTGACAGGAACTCCGTTGTTGCAGACGAAGGGGCGGAAGAGGAGGCGTGGTCCAGAAGAAAGGTTGAAGAAGCCGAGACGAGTTGATCTTTGAAGATGAAGGATCTCCGCGTCGATCTCCCACGAAGTCGTAGACGAAGGCGTGGTGACGAGGTAGAAGCTTGCGGGAGGAATAAGACTAGATGCAGGATGAGGCTTCGGAAGATACTTCGAACAAGCGAACACGCTTCTCCGTTCTAGGGTTTCAATTCAATTTCATCGTCCCTTTGCAATTAGGGTTTGATGGCTTTATAGGGGATGAAACACAAAAGACACAAAAGGAAAGAAAGAGAGAGAGAGTCTGCGCGGGAGGAGAGAGAGGACGCGGGCACGCTTCCCAAGGCGTGCCCGCGCGGGTATTGCCGCGGGAAAGGGGGTCCGGCCGGGTGAGGGTGTTCGGTTAGGGTTTTGAGGGTTCCTTTGAATCTCATCCATTGAGATTTAATCTACCTAAGATCCTACGACTAAAAACCTAACATAGAAACGAGTCAGTTCGGCATCTGTGGCTCGAACCGGATGCGAACATGGCTCGCACCTACCCAAACCAGAAAATAAAACATAAATAACTAAAGATCCGTCAGTCGGATCGACAGGAAATAAAAATCAAAGTCTTAGATCATCGAACGAGCTTTCCACTGATGCAGACGGATTGACAATCGGCTTCCTGGATCTCCGTAGGGAATGAAAATACACGATCAGCTGTGAAAATCTGCACGTAGTAGGCCTCGTCTGCATCACAATGTAGTAGGATGGCATGAGAACAATTTTTTCTGATTCGTGCGGGCACGGAGCAAAGGGCAATGCGAAATCTCGAGTATTATCAGCAACACCGGGTGGATTGTGTGGAGAGTTTTCAGCAACCTCGTAACGATTTTTGGTGGTGGGGGTTACATGGTTGGCTATATTATTGATCTGATCACTAATCAGACTGTCAATACGATGTATCATGTATGCAAGGACGAAACTAGGATTTCATCTTTGGGGGGGCCAAAGTATGAACCAATTTTTTTTTTCACCAATTCAATGGAAATTTTTTTTTTTTTTTGGGGGGGGGGTGGGAGGGAGAGGGCATGAAAGAGAGATAAATCCAAAAGGATATAGATTACACTTTGCCCCCGAAGTTTAGCTTAAAAACACTTCACCCTCTTGTAGTTTATTTTATTCCAAATCGCACCCTAAAGTTTGAAATGTTAGCACAATACCCACCCTTTTGTCAACTACTTATTTCCTCATTTTATAATTTTTATTTGATTAAAGCTGAATTGAAGGGGGCAAAATTTAGTTTTTAAACTATAGGGGGGTTAAGAGTTTTTGAGCTAAAATTTAGTGGGGCAAAGTGTAATGTACCCAACACAAAATTTAGGGGGGCCATGGCCCCCCTTGGTCTATGTGTAGTTCCGTCTCTGCATGTATGACTTTATGTCTTATTGGGTGTGATATAAATATGATTTGGATGTTTCTATTACTACTTGTTAGAAATTCAGAGTCTTATCAGTAAATCATAATCATACACATCTGATTTATCAAATTACTAATTGTTATTTAATTTTTTTTGATGGCCTCCCTTCTACATGGATCTAGGGTCAAAAGACATAGGTTGGCTTCATGCGTTCCTCTTGGACGCAAAGAAGCAGAAGTCACAGTTTTGCATCTGTTGCAAACGGATCAGAAATGGAGGTGTTACACGGCTGAAGCAACACCTTGCCGGCTGCTTCCCCGATGTAGCATAGTGATCGAAGGCTCTACTTGATGTCAAAGTATCCATGCACACTGAATACGAAGGAGTTCAGCTTTGGATCTCTTTGAAATCGAAGAAGGGATAGACCCAGGAGTCTATACATACTGGCCCTCATACTACATCCACCAGGGGCCGTGCAGATGATGACATCAAGTACTCACGAAATTTTGAGACAGACGAGGAGGCCTCAATATCGACATGTGGTTCTAGATTCGAGACAGATCCAGTTGGAGCGAGTTGACAGAGTTTGGATGCCCGACGCAGATGTCAGCCGGAGGTTGTAGTGGTGCCGGTACGTCAGTGGATAATGATGATGAGTTTAGTTGAACGAACAAAGAAAATATTACTTGGGTGAGCAAAGATGCTGATTTTGAATTCATGATGAAAATAATATAAATATATGATGTTTATCAAGTTTTTTTTAGTTTACTGGTATTCCACCTTGGTTATCATTGTCCATGCAAACTTACTATGTGTTTGGTGTGCGTTTTCTTAAAACAATTCATGTAAAAACGTATGCACAACTATAAAAGACTTGAACTTAAAATTGCAAGTAAAAAACATAAAAAACCTTTTTTTATCATTTCGATTTTTTTAACAACATTTTAGTTTCAGCCTGGACCAAAACTAGGCACAAAACCAAAATTTAAAACCTTAGATAGAATTAAATTGCTTTCATGTTGTTCATGTATAGATGGGTCGGGTTCTATGTACAGTCGGGTTGAGTTATGTTGTACATATATATTGAGCTTAGTCTCTTAATAAAGAGTATTCTCATTCTCTAAATCCTACCCGTTATCTCCTAACATGGTATCAGAGCTCTAGGGTTCTCTCGTGCCGACGGTGACGACGACGACGACTCCCTCCGGCTCCGCTCTCCTCCGGCGGCCACCAGCCCCCGCAGTACCTCCCCCGGCCTTCCCCCTCCATTGCGGCCCCTTTCTCCGGCCACCGCAGCCCCTCCCTCCGGACACCATAGCCCCCTCCCCCCGGCCTTCCCCCTCAGCATCAGCCCACCCCCTGCCCCTCCCGGCCTTCTCCCTCCTTCGTAGTCTCCCTTCAGCAAATTCAGCACCCCCCCAGTCTTTTCTTTCCACTGCAGCCCCCTCCCGCCCCTACATTTTTCACCCGCAGCCCCCCTTTTGGCCCCCGCAGCACCGCATCCCCCCTGGTTCTCTAGATACTCCTGATATTCATCCATGGCGTCCTCTCCGGTGCCGTCCCTCGTCGCGATCTATTTGCCGCTAAAGGCGGTCACCTTTCATTTGACCTCGGCCAACGATTGGCCTGATTGGTCTCACCGTTGAGGCTGCGCTCTCCAGTCACGATATTTGGGGTCACATCACCGGTGATGATCCACCTCCGGCTACCTCCTCTAGCTCCTCCTCGGTCACCAGTCGTGCCAATGCTAGTGGTGAGTCTTCTGCTGTCGCCACGGCCGCCCTCACGTGGCGTTGCCACGACCAGGCCATTCGGGCCTATCTCCTGGACTCCGTTGCTCGTTCGCTCCTAGCTCCCATTGGCCGCCTTCCTACAGCGCGGGTGATATGGGAGTATCTCTGGGACCGGTTTTTCCCACGCGGCTGTGTACGCCGGCATCAATTTATCTGTGATTCCCAATCCGCTCTCCAGGGGGAGCGTACGATTCAGGACTTTTTCAGCCTGATGAGTGCCTACTAGTATGAGCTGGACTCTTTGATCCCGGAGCGGTGTGCTTGTCCATGCCCCAGAGACTTCCAGCGCTACCTTGATGAGGGCCACCTCCACCAGCTCTGGCCGTGCTTTGACCAAACTTAGCACTCATTGCTGCTCAGCTTCTTCGCCGTGAGCCCCTTCCTAGGCTAGAAAATGCTCTACTAGCCTTGGTTGACGAGGAGACTAGCATTCAGACTCAGGGTACTCGTCCTCTCCTACTTGCTCCAGGACCAGACAGCGCCCTGGTCGCCAGCTTCCCTGACGGGCCTGTCTTCTGTCATTACTGCAAGGAGACCGGTCATATGAAGCGTGAATGTCCCATACGTCTTCCTCGCAACCCCCACTGGGGTGGGGACGAGCGGGAATCACTCTGGGCTCGTGCTTCCCGTGATGACCGACGCGGCTGTCGAGGTGAACAGAGCCGTGGACGTGGTCAGTCCTCCTTTCGCCACTCTAGTGGCACTGCAGCTACTGCTACAGCGACTCCAGCATCTCCTACTACTATCGCTGTATCGTCTTCAGTGACTTGAGGAGCTTCTTCTTCGCCACATCGCCTCCACCGGCTCCTCGACTGCTTGCGGCTTGTCTGCCACCTCTGGTACTATTGTTCTATGGATTTTGATTCGGGTGCCTTGTGTCACCTAACCTGTGACTCTACTGTGCTCACTGACTGCTTTCCTGCTCCCACACACCTGGAGGTCCGCACTGTGGATTGGACTTTAGTACCTATTCCGCAGTGTGGGTCCATTACTACTACCTCGGATTCTTCTGGTCGCCTGACCCTATCTCATGTCCACCACGCCCCTCGTCTTAGTATTGATTTCTATTAGTTCTCTTCGCGATTCTGGACTGACTGTCATATTTACTTCTTTTGTCTGTGTTGTGCAGAATTCGCGGACAGATCTCTATGTTTCCTCTATTCCTGTTCCGTCTGCTATGTCAGTCACCTTTGATGCCGACTTGTGGCACAGAAGGTTAGGTCATTTATCTAGTGATCGACTTAAAAGTATTTTTCGTTCGGGCGCTTTGGGTCGTGTGTCCTTCTCTCATCTCTCTATCTGGACGGGTTGTCTATTGACAAAGCATCTAGCTATTCCGTTTACTGCTAGTACTTTTCGGTCTGTTGCTCTGTTTGATTTAGTGTATTCTGATTTCTGACATTTGGGGTCCTGCGCAATGTTACTTCCATTTCTGATTTTATGGACAATGTGTGTTTTGTAGATGACTACTCTCGGTGCACTTGGTTTATCTTATGCGTTACCGTTATGAGGTTCCTCACATTTATTTGAAATTCACAAATATGATTCATACTCAGTTTGGTCGGCGCATTAAGACCTTTTAGTCTGATTGTGCCAAGGAATATCTTTTTTCAGAGATGCGTGAGATTATCCACTCTTACTACACTCTTCACCAGCAATCCTGTCCCCATACCTATGAGCAAAACAAAGTTGTCAAACACAAGCATTGTCATATCCTCGAGACAGCACGAGCCTTGCTTCTCTCTGCCTTTGTTCCTCACTTCTACTGGGCTGAAGCTGTCATGATGGCTGTCCACCTTATCAACATCACTCCGGCCTCTGCTCTCTCTGGTGCTACTCCGTACGGGCGTATCTATTTCAGTCCACCTGGCTATTCTCTTTTTCGCACGTTTGGTTGTACGTGTTTTGTCCTCCTGGTCTGTTAGGTGTGTTCACTTAGGGCTTAGTCGGGAGCACAAGGACTATCGATGCTACGATCCTTTGGCTCGCCCGATTTGTCTCCCGCCACGTCTCCTTTGTTGAGGATGTTCCGTACTTTTTCCCTGAGTCCCGGGATCTACCCTCGTCGCCTGTGTCATCTTCTATGCCTTCATCACTTCTCACTATTCCTTTCTTACCTCCCTATCCTGCCCTGACACCCACAGTTGTACCTTCCTCGGTTGAGCCTCCACCCTCAGCACCGCCACCTCCCACTCCCTCGTCTCCCTCGCCTCCTCCACCACCACCACCACCTATCACGTATGTCTACGTTCGTTGTTCCACAGTCCCTCCCACCAGAGTGTCTCCACTGGTATTCCTTTGCCTGCAGCTGCTCCCACATCTCCGGCCACGGATCCTGGTCCTGTTCGACGCTACTCTGCGTGTGAACATCACACTCCTGACAGATATGACTACTCTTTTGACAGGTTTGGTTACTCTGCTTTTACCCTTGTCTCTCCTGATATTTTTGGACAATCAGCTGTTTCTTCCTATTCTTTGTCTTACCAGGCCTTTCTCACTACTCTCCAGTCCCACCGGGAGCCCCTGTCGTACCGTGAGGCACTTTTGCACCCAGAGTGGCATCAGGCCATGACATCGGAGCTTAAAGCATTTCAGCGGACTCAGACGTGAGACTTTGTTCCTTGTCCCTCTAGCGTGGTGCCTGTCAGCTGTAAATGGATCTTCAAGGTCAAGACTAGATCTGATGGTTCCATTGAGCGGCACAAGGCTCATATTGTTGCTCGTGGCTTCTCCCAGGAGTATGGGATTGACTACGAGGAGACATATGCTCTAGTTGCTTGGATGACCATCGTTCACACCCTTCTAGCTGTGGCAGCTGTTCGAGGGTGGCCTCTCCATCAGTTGGACGTCACTAATGCCTTTCTCCATGGTGACCTTTCAGAGGAAGTGTACATGGCTCCTCCGCCAAGCGTCTCTGCTCCTTCCGGCCATGTCTGTAGCCTGGGCCGGGCCATCTTTGGCCTTAAGCAGACCTCGCGTGCCTGGTTTGAGCGATTCCGTAGTGCTGTTCTAGCAGCTGGGTTCGTCGAGAGACACTCTGACTATGCTCTGTTCATCCGCTCCTCCAGTCAGGGTATTGCTATTCTACTTCTGTATGTGGAAGATATGATCATCACCGGGGATAACAGTGCCACCATAGCGTCCCTTCAACGCCACCTCCAGAGTCAGTTTGAGATGAAGGATCCGGGCCTTGAGATTGCCCGGTCAGCTTGTGACTGTTGATCTCCCAGCAGAAATACATCTCCGACATCTTTGCTGATGCTACTCTCACTAACTCTCGTACTGCCGACACGCCCATGGAGCTCCATTTGAAGCTCCTTTCTACAGATGGTGAGCCTCTCCAAGATGTCTCCCGATACCAGAGGTTGGTTGGGATGCTTGTTTATCTCACTATGACTAGGCCCGACATTGCCCATGCCGTTGGCATTGTCAGCTAGTTCGTTTAGGCTTCTTGTTCTGTTCACTATGCAGCGGTTCTTCGGATTATTCGCTATCTACGGGGCACCATCACTCTTTCGCTACTTTTCTCTCCACCTCTCCGCTGGTATTGCGTGCTTACTCCGATGCAGATTGGGCTAGAGATGTTGCTACTCGTCGTTCTACTACCGACTACTGTGTGTTCCTTGGTGACTCCCTCATCTCTTGGCACAGTAAAAAACAGGAATCTGTCGCTCGCTCCACCACCGAAGCTGAATACGGGGCTATGGCTTCGACCACCACAGAGATTGTCTAGCTCCTCCGTCTCCTTCTGGACTTGGGCGTCGTGATCCCAAGCCTACTCCTCTCTTTTGTGACAACCGGAGTGCTATTCAGATTGCTAGCAACCCGGTCTTTCATGAGCGAACCAAACATATTAAGGTCGATTGTCACTATGTTCGCCAGGAGTTTCTCGCCCACACCATCTTTCTACCATTCATTCACTAGACGGAGCAGACTGCTGACTTCCTCACAAAGCCGCTGACTATTGCTTGCTTTCGGCATTTTATCAGCAAACTCTCGGTTCATGATCACCGTGAGTTTGAGAGGGAGTGTTAATGTATAGATGGGTCGGGTTCTATGTACAGTCGGGTCGGGTTATGTTGTACATATATATTGGGCTTAGTCCCTTAATGAAGAGTATTCTCATTCTCTCCAAATCCTAGCCGTCATCTCCTAATACATGTTACACTTGCTACAAAATTGATTTATATTTCTTGAGGGGAAGACAACTATTTTGTCGAATATAAAGAATGCAGAAAGCACAAAACTACCTCTTTCTGGTTCAGTTCTCGAAATAGTACCTATGTAAGCATTTGTTGCCTTAGTATATAGCATATGCTGAATTCTTAGAACTTTAAGAATAATGATTTTTAGTTATTGTAAAAATTTTCCTGAAAGTATGCCTTGATATCAGGAATTCAGGATAGATTTGAATTGAACATAACATCATCTTGAGCCTTCATATTGAAATATTGAATTTTCATGTTGAGTATTTCATTAGAAGAATAAATATTTTTTCCTTTGTTAGTGCTAAACCGCACCTGAACCGTTGTTTCAAGTCCACTTCTCATTTTATCTGATGGAATCTAATTGGTAACATTATTCTATCAAAACCTCACGTTGGTTAATTATTCTCCATTTATATCACATCGGCATAATTTGTGGTGGTTGTTTCTTCAGGATCTTGATGATTTGGTTGATGCAGCTCTTCAGTTTTATGGGGAAAAAAATCTTTTGGAAAATAGTCGTATTCCCTTGTCTTTAGAAAAGGATAATGATCGTCATTTATTGACGACTCCATTAAAATTTCCTGGGAAGCTCGCAATTGATGTGCTGAACAATAGACTATTTATATCAGATAGTAACCATAATCGCATTGTGAGCATTCTTACTTTTCATTTTTCATATTTTACCAGTTACACTTTCCTCCAGCTATACTACCTATCAAGTATTAAACTAAATAAAAACATGCAGTTCTGTATTACATCCACTGTACTGAGATTGTCCAAACTCATCTGTATTTTCTTTTCTGGAAGTTAGGTGGTGACAGACCTAGAAGGGAACTTTGTTATTCAAGTTGGTAGTAGTGGAGAAGAGGGGTTCGATGATGGTACCTTGGACGAAGCCTCCTTTAATCGCCCCCAGGTAACAATTTTAGAAAAACGTTATCTGTCTTGGTTAACTTGTGGTATAAATCTTCAGGTATTATGACCTTTTATATTAGTTATAAAATAACAAAGACAACAATTAAATTTAAGGTAGTTAACAAATTGATAAATTACTAAAATACCATGGCACGATGGATAGTCCGAATTTTTTCTTTATCCACAAAATATGTTGTAGCCACCAAGATTTGGCATATCCACACTCAACCAAAAGATGTTCATGCATGATGGATATTCATGAAGCCAGAACTTGTTTCTTTTGTTATACCTATTTGATTTTGAGTAACATTCCATTGGGTTTAGGTCCTAATCAGGTATATTTTAGGCATCTTTAATACTACATTGAGATTCATATTCAACCTAGAACATCTAAAGTTACGATTGTGCTTTAATTCTATTTGAGCCCCACATAAATAGTTCAATTTCTTTTATATGAGAAAAACTGATTGATCCTTGAAGCGAATTACATGTCTATCCTATTCTTATGTTGGGTTCCACCTGCCCTCTTTTTACAATGCCTCAGTTCAAATTCATTCTTCTTTTCCTTAATATTATTTATCTTTGCCTTGAATCCTTTCCTTATGGGAACCACATTAGTATGCATCAGAGGAAAAGTCCATTAATCTACTTTCAGTTTTTTGCATACAAGTGGAAGATAAGATTCCGATCTAGATCTATCGATTTTAGATTCATTTTCTTGATTTATCGAAAGAGGAGGCCTTAAAACCTAGATCCGATACCTAAGAAAATAACCTTGTAGGCTAGAAAATATAACCTTTAACCTGAAGCAATGTAGTCGTTTGAAGAGATAAGAGAGAACGAAGTAGAAAAACATTAGAGGAAAAACCATAAGCTACAATTACATAAAAAACTTGAAAAGCAAAAGAGAGCCGTGGAGTAGTTGAATGAGAATAATCAAGTGTACAGGTAACCGCCTCATGCTAGGGGAAATAATTTAGAAGCAGAAGAGTTAAATGAGAAGAGACAGGCATACAGGCAACAGATTCACACATCCTCCTTTATCTATGATATCTACAGTGATCAAAGGGGCTACAATGAATCTACTACCCTTCCATAGTACTGGCTACATTTTTGTTACATATCCCTTGTGGTCGCGGAAAAAGATTCGGGTCGTCTTTATTGCGGATCACACAAGATTACAAATTTTTTTTGATCAGGAGATTGTGGGAGAGATTCTCTGGAGGGTCCCTTTGATCCGCGTCTCCACGTGGTATTCGTGCGAGAGCTCTGAAGGGGTTGCCCAGGACAGAGGTCTTTACAGGGTGAGGGTTTTTGAGAGGCTAAGGAGTTTCCGCCGTTGATTTTGTCCCGTCCGTGCTTCACGCTTTCTCGGCTAGGGAGGCTTTGGGCTTCGTTCCTCGGTCTTCGTATCCTCCTCGATCTTTGCTTGACCTCTGCGTCCTTGATCGTCGGTTCGCGGCGTCGATCGTGTTTTTTGCGTCGGCTTTGGCTTTAGCTTTCGGCTTTGGCGTAGCTTTGGCGTGGCTCAGGCTTTTGCTTTGCTTTGGCGCTTGCTCTTGAACGTAGACGGGTAGAGACTTGCGATGCTTTAGTTCTTCCGGACTTCGCGTCGTATCGGCTAGAACGTGCGGTGCTTTGCTCGTGACCGTCGTAGTTGCTTGGCTTTGGCACGTGCGTTGCTTTAGCGCGGGCTTTACCGGTGCGTCTGCTTTGGCTTCTGGCGTTGGCTTTGACTTTAGCTTTGACTCGATCTTCTTCTAGAACGGCGATGCTTCTTCAAGGCTTCTTTATTCTTCCGGCTTCCTCGACGGTTGTGGCGTCGGTCGGCTTCTTCTCCGAGCGTATTTGGCTTGATCGGAGTTGAAAGCTTCTTGCGGAGATAGTGGGTGTAGCACCGATCTCCATGCGATGGTTGTAGCGTCGGCTTTTCTTGATGAAGACGGCGGGGGTAGCACCGATATTCGTACGACGGTTGTAGCGTCGGCTTTTATTGATGAAGACGGCGGGTGTAGCACCGGCTTCAGCACGACGGTTGTAGCGTCGGCTTTTGTTGATGAAGACGGCGGGTGTAGCACCGGCTTCAGCACGACGGTTGTAGCGTCGGCTTTTGTTGACGAAGACGGCAGGGGTAGCACCGGCTTCAGGCCTTCTTCTCCAAGCTTTCTTCTTCGTGCGAGGAGTCGACGCCTTTGTTGAAGACGACGAGTGTTGTCGGCTTCGATCTTCTTCTCCGGCCTTTGCTTATTTTCATTTTAGTTTTGTATGTTGCATTAATTAGTACCACGTATCACGTGATCACATACATATTAGGACCATCCCTTTCTCTTTGTAAGTGAGTCGATAGAATCCATAATGGCTGGACCTTTTCCACCCCGTACTTGGCACGATGCCTTCATAAGGCAACAGGAACACATGGGTAGGCTTCAGACCCAGGTAGAAAACTTGACCTTGGCCTTCACCAAATCCCAGAATCCACCTCGACCCCATCGAGAACACAGGACTAGAGCGTCGCCAGGGCGTAGCAAATTAGACCTAGAGTCCGGAGGTGATAGCGTCAGTTCCTCTGACGGGACTGATAGGCGAAGTAGACGGACACATAGGAAAACGAAATCCCATTGGGGCTGGGATCAGGGCATAACAATAGAAATTCCTGAGTTCGAGGGTAGAATGGATCCCGAAGAGTTTCTAGAGTGGGCCGAGCAAATTGACCAGTATTTCGAATGGAAAGAAATCCCCCGCGACAAACAAGTTAAGTTTGTCAGCCTTAAACTGAAAGGTCATGCACTGATCTGGTGGAAACAGTTGCAGACCACTAGGGGTAGGAAAGGAAAGGAGAAAATTTCCACTTGGACACACATGAGGGGAAAGATGCAACAGAAGTTCCTCCCTTCTGCTTCCAAACAAAGTGTGTTCCAGAATTTGTCCTCGAAAGTATCCGAGCACACTAGTCGTCGCGTTAGGGAAAAGAGCACAAATCTGATGGCGTACTCCGTGCGGATCAGCCAAAACAGAAGTTGCCAACACCTGCGACAAGAACACAAATCGGTAGATCAGCCAGGTCACAAGTCAGCTGATTGTCCTCGACGACAAGTCAATTCACAGACAAATCTGGCGGACAATGAAGAGGATAGTCATGGGTCTGAGGGCGAACACGTCAATGAGTTAGTCTTGGGGAAAGATGATGTGACTGCACCACTGCTGGTTATTCACCAGTCTCCATCACCCCATGCACCTAAAGCTCTTCTGACTCAGAAACATTCCATACCTCCATTCGCCGATAATCTAGTAGGGTGTTCATCTGGTTCACTAGTAATTGAGAAGGGATTAGACCACATTTTGCATTCCATTGCATGCACATCGCATTTAGAGTCTGTAGGCATTCATGACACTATCATTCATCATTTGCCTGACATCTCTACAATTATAGACCCATCATATGTGCATCCATATTATCCAAGTGTTGAGTTTAACCTTAAAGATGATTTTGGCATGTTTGCTCATTTTTCGATGCAAAATACTTATGAATCATGCTCTCAACTTTCAGCCAACCCATCATCTTTAATTTTTCGAAATCATAACAATTGGCATGATGAATTCTTTAATTTCTCATTTTATCCACTGAACCCCGACAATGATTGCATGACATATCTTCGTCATCTAGAATCCACTTGTTTTGCACCGTGCGCAGGCCACATTGAGCGACACATAATACACCCGCACCCCATGGCCTTTCAGATACCCCACTGCCTATCGCGCAAGCCGATGACCCGCAACTCATTATGCTCCCGCGGCCTTTCTTTTTACATGTCATTTGAATTTCATGTCAACCCAAACTCCTATTATCACATGAAATTATCTGAGTATGTTGACGATCTTATCGTGCCGCGGAGGATGTTGGTTTTGGCTTCCAGGTCTTCGCTTGGCGTCGAGGGGCAGAGGCTACGAGATGGAGTTGATGCGTACTTGAGGCGGATTACTTGGCCACCAGACCCGGGAGAGCAGTTCGAGCGGATTCAGCGGTTGCCATTACTACCAGGCGCGCCCCCGCCGGATCCAGGACCTTGCTCGACAGGAGTCGAGTTCTTTTGAGTCCGGGGGACTTGATGCAGACGAGCCTACTACGTGCAGTTTTTCTACAGCTGATGGCGTATTTTCATCCGCGCCGGAGATCCAGGAAGCCGATCGTCGATCCGTCTGCATCAGTGGAAAGCTTAATTGAAGCCCTACAATTTTGATTTTTACTTTATTTCGATCCGACCAACGGATCTTTAGTTATTTCAGTTTTTATTACTGGTTTGGGTAGGTGCGAGCCATGTTCGCATCCGGTTCGAGCCACAGATGCCGAACTGACTCATTTCTGTGTTAGGTTTTAGGCCGTAGGATCTTAAATTAGGATAGATCTCAATGGATGAGATTTCAAGGGAAATCAAAATCCCAAAATCCTAGGCCATCACCCCACCCGACCGGCCCTCTCTCTCTCTCCCGCGAACACCCGCGCCCACTCTCTCACCCGCACGTCTCTCTCTCTCTCTCTACCCGACCGGCCCCTCTCTCTCTCTCTTTCCTTTTGTGCCTTTGTGCCTTCATCCCCTATAAATCTAAAAACCCTAATTGAGAGAAGGGGAGATGAATATGAAATTGAAACCCTAGATTGAAGAAGCGTGTGCGCTTGTTCGGTTTATCCCTTCCGACAAATCTTCCCTGCTTCTGATCCTTTTCTTCCTTCGCAAGCTTCTACCCCGTCGCCTCACCACTCGTCCACGGCTTCACGGAAGATCGACGTGGAGTTTCTTCGTCTTCAAGATCATCGTCTCGGCTTCTTCACCCCGTCTTCTGGATCACACCTCCCCCTTTCCGCGCCATTCCTCTGTAACACGGAGTATCAGAAAGCTGCCGGCATTGACCTAAGCACGGTTTGGATTGTCCTCTGATTTTTCATGTGATATTTTCCTTTCCAGTAACCGGCCTTGTTGCTGATTTTATGTTAGGATCCCTAAATTTCTGTTTTCCCGAGAGTCTCATCCATTAGGGTTTATTCGTTTAGATTTTTACTTGTTCTTGAGACATTGGCTTATTCTATTTGAGATTGTGTTATGTGTCCTTGCTGGAATTCAGTTATGATAATCTGAAATTAATGTTCATCTTGTCAGTTTCATTATTTCGTTAAATTAAATCTGATTGGGATTGAATGGATGATGAATAGTGATTATAGTCTTTGCTGAAATCTAGTTTTTATGTGCTGAAATCTGATTTTATTGTTTAAATTCTGCACTTGGGTTAAATTAAGCATACGCATCCCATCACATGTTGATCCACAACTTGCACGGAAATAATTTGGGAGGTCACTTCTGCCAAACCAAAACTATTGAGTCGGTGGAAAGACGCTACTTTTGGCCACACCTAAGAAAAAACATCGTCAAGTTTGTGCAAGGTTGTCAGACATGCCAAATGTTCAAAGGGAAAAGGCAGAAACTGGCCTCTATATTCCCCTACCCCTCCCAAGTCGGCCATGGGAAGACATAACCATGGATTTTGTCATTGGCTTGCCTCAAACTGTGCGTAATGTCGATTCCATCTTTGTTGTTGTTGATCGATTCTCCATAATGGCACATTTCATTGCATGTAGGAAAACCTCAGATGTATCGCATGTAGCAGAGTTGTTCTTTAGGGAAATAATTCGTCTGCATGGCATTCCAAAATCATTTACATCTGATAGGGACACTAGATTTCTAAGTCACTTCTGGCGCACCTTGTGGTCAAAGCTAGGTACCAAACTTCAATACCGTAGCGCGTATCACCCCCAAACAGATGGTCAAACTGAGGTTGTGAATCGTAGCCTAGGGGATATGCTTAGATGGCTAGCTAGTGAACATTTGAAATAATGGGATAAGATTCTGCCCCAAGCTGAATTCGCATATAATAATTCCATAAATCGTTCTGTGGGCAAAACTCCATTTGAAATCGTCTATGGCTATTCCATCCTACATTTCTTAGATTGGACTTCTTTACCATTGTTGGGTTCTGCGAGTGGTGTTGCCGAGGATTATCTTGAGTACATCAAGACCGTGCAGCGAAACGCACTTGAGAAACTGAAAGAGAGCAATGCCAAGTATAAGGCGAGTGCAGATTCCCACAGGCGAGAGCAGAACTTTTAGACAAGGGATTGGGTCCTTGTGTACCTTCGCAGAGAGAGGTTTCCCGTGGGTTCTTATGGGAAACTTAGCTAGAGGAAGTTTGGACCCTATCGCATCCTTCGAGCAGGCCCAATGTTTACCTACTGGACCTCCCAGACGACATGCTAACGTCGTCGATCTTCAACACATCAGAGTTGTTTCCTTTCCATGGAGATTGGCCAGAGATTGCTACGCGCCTACACTGCCATTTTCAGAGGCTACCAGAGATGACACAGAGCAGATTGAGGAGATAGTGGACGTTCGAGAGCTAGCTACCTGCCACGGTGTGTTCCGACGCTTCTTGGTTCGGTGGGTAGGTAGGCCACTTTTTTACAGTACATGGATGGACTAGACTCAGCTGAGACGCCAGAGAACTAAATTGCTTGATAGTTTTGACGGCTACTAGACGAAGTCAAGTTCTTCTGAGGCCGGGGGAGTTGATGCATCCTGAGATGCATCGATCGGACTACGTTTCAGTCACTTATTTCAGTTTTCTATAGTAGAGACTTGTTAGTTTACTTTCGGTTGTCGTTTGCTGCGATTCGGCTATTTCAAGGCCCGTTTGGATGTTTTAAGCCTTTTATTTATCATTTTTCTGCATTTAGTATAGTCCTGTATCGTGGGGGATTGTCCACGATCGCTTTCGAAGGCTATTCGGTATAGATCCGGGTCTCAGAAGGTGATTATTGACTGAAAGTAATAAAATTCTATATGCAGGCTAGCAACGGATGCTTTCGGGACGATTCTGGCACTTGCGGGTAACTCTGGCACCCCCTTAATTAACGTGGCACGTCAATTAAAGCCCATTACCCATCCCGGCACCCCTTAAATGATGTGGCATCCAAGTGGCACCCAAAGGGGCTTGATCCTAACCAAACCCCTCTCTCTCTTACTTGGTCGCACAACCCGTGCCCCTCTCTCCTCCCGTCCCTTTTTGGCACGGAAACTGAGGCCGCCCCCCTTCTCTTCTGTTCTCTCTCTTTCCTCCCTCTTTTCTCTCCCTTTTCCCTTCCTTTCTTGGCCCAATGCATCCCCACCATTAATCCCTCTATTTCCCCTTGATCTAGACCCTCCAACGCAAACCCTAGATCTATAAATACAGAATGGGAAGAAAAGAAATCAGATCTGAATTGTTTTGAGAAAAATCTCTACGGGAACGGCTCGAGCATCCGATTGTCGCCTTGTTCTTCGACTTCGACTCGGGACGCTTTTTCATCCTCAACTTCGCCTCGAGAGGACTTGGTTTTGTCTTTCCGAAGGATCCGGTGTGTTTCGACGCTCGGTCTTGCTCCGTGGAGGGATCCCGGCGCATCCTCGCACCCCACGGCGAAAACCCAAGTGGTATCTTTCCTTTTATCTTCATCCATCGTTGACTTTGATCTTTTCTTGACTTTTCGTCCATCGTCTTTACCCGCATGAGATCCCCACTCCTCGCTTCACCTCCCGCCTCATCATCGCAACCACGCCCTAACTTTTAAAAGACCTTTAGAAACATCATCGCCTTCGCGCAAGTCGTTACCGCAACACATTACGCACCCGCCATTACCATTTTAATCCTCACCTTTACCGCTGTCCTTAGCCTTTCCCTAGCCCTCTTCGACACCCCGGAGTTGCCTAGGGCGTTGCCCGTGGTCTCGCAACTGACTGGTACCTTTGCTGCCCTGTTTTGCATGCTTTTCATATAAAATATGATTGTTGTCCTTTGTTTATTATTTGCTGAATTTCTGCATGGATGTGTGGAATTGCTTCCTATTGTTAGATTTTAACTGTCTAAGTATTCTTTTCTACTACATATCTGTTTTAATTCTATGATAAACAACTACCTGTTTGACCACTAGTTGGACGTTTTGCGTGTAATATTAATAATAATCCCTAGTTAGTTGATCACAGGGGTGTTAACTTAGTGATTGCAGTGACCTAGTTAGGTTGTGTCTGCATCACATTAGCATCGAAAGGGGTTATTGCAGTGCCTTTGTGTATTCCTAGGAATGGTCATGAGGCATGACCTAGGAGAGATGATGGGGCGCACATTTTCTACTTTTTAAGAAACATTGTACTTACAATGTGGTTTCTCCCAAGGTGCAATGTGTTTGTTGATTGGAAGCTCTTTTATGATTGCACATTGATATCATTTGGGAGTGGACTGCAAGGCTTAGAATCCCATGCCATGTTTAACTGCCCTTTGGAGGGTGAGTTTGTCAATTTCCTAGTCATGGGGGCTTAACACTTTCAGGATGCCTTAATATCTGTTTCACACCTTTTTTGTCCAAGTGAGTCTGATCTTGGGGATGGAGAAATATCATTCATATGTGGACATGTCCTAGCATGCAACAAACTTCATGTTTACTATGTACATGATATTGCTTTGTAGGATGAAAAACTTTCCATCCATGTACTTCTGAACCTCCATTTAAAGCAATGCTAGAATATCATACCTATCAGCACTTACCTATAGAAATTTCTGGATCAACTTCTTTGAATCATTTTTGGTTTGGTGGTTGTAAGTGGTCACTAGCTTGTTGACAAAATTTTATTTCCTTTTTGTGGAGTTACATGTATATAAACATTATAACTATAGTTTTTGTCCTCAGGGTCTTGCATACAACCCAAAGAAGAATCTATTATATGTTGCAGATACTGAAAATCATGCTTTGAGGTATGAAACAATTATTTTGCCTCTGGCAATCAAGGTTCATGAATTTTCAGCTTAGAAAGACAAGAATATTAGCGAAGAATTATTAGGAATGAATGTTAAGAATATGGTGTGTGATAACAGATTGTATCTCATTACATCAGATATAGCTCCATAACGACAAATATGGTGTGTCAACATGTTGAATATGTTACAAAACATAGGAATTCCCCTAACAGAACTGTACATTTCAAAGCAGAATGTTGCATCATGGCAAAAATTTACTTTTCTAGTTGGGGTTGAAGAACAAGGATGAAATGTTGATAATTTATAGTCATATTCTCATGCCTTGCAGCCACTAATATCAGGATAGTTGCCAATTTTGCATGAAATGGCTGGCTAAGGAACCCAAATTTAAGAATGCTTGCTTATTGATGTATAATACATGATAATCGATGATAGTTCACCCACAAACATTAGTTTAGGGCTAACAAATTCCTGAAGGATGTTTTTCTCATCTTAGCATATCTCACTTTCATTATATATACTATCTTCCTTGTTTGCTTCTATTTTATCCCCATTGAATCTATTTTCAGAGTCCTCATAAATAATTGATGAGAAGACTGATTTTCCAGTGTTATTCTTGATGTGAACTATGATAATTTCAAGCAACAAAATGGGTTTAATAACATACGGCTCTTCTATCGTCATTCAAGACATTGTAGAAAACAAGATATCGTAGTTTTCATATAATCATATGCTAGACTATGACTCAATAATCTGCTGGTGAACTCAATAGGCATTGAGACGTCTCTCGGTTTGAAAAATGGTTTTTCATTGGGAATTCTTCTTAATGCAGGGATTGGATATCTTCTAGATGAATCACATGACTCGGTCATAGCTTTATATTATATAATTCTAAGTTTCTTTTTGTCCTCAAAGATAAACTCTATAGATCGATTGTTCGACTATGCCCATGCTGCCCACCTTGATGAATTCCGCAAATACGTGATGCGGCATGATCTGCATCGTTAAATCATCGCCGCATCATTAGATCATTGCCAGATCCTTATTTTATTGCATCTTTATTTCTGTTTGGAGGACAATATATATATATATATATATATATATATATATATATTTGTTTATTTAGTGGTTTACTTTCAGTTTTAGGCCTATTTTTTATGTTTTTGGGCCATTTTTTGTATGTTTATTTAGTCTTTGTTCTTGCCTAAATCATGGGGGATGTCCATGGTCTCATTCGAGGGCTTTTCGGATTGACTCAGGATTCTTTCAGATGTGTTTTCTGCAATTTATTAATAAAATGCATGCTATGTGTGCTTGCGGGTGCCAATGATCAAGATTAGATCTCGAAATCGACGGTTAGATGATAACTTTTAAATTAAATGATGCGGTCGTGAGCATCGGAATTATCCCGCAAATTAACCCGGTTCGCATGCAAACCTAGCCCGCACGCAACGGCCCGCAAAAGAAATGGACCCGACTCAAATGGATCTGAGTGGGCCCACCCATGCAAGTGGGACCCACCGTACCCACCACCCGAAGCCAAATAGGGGCTGGGTGGGCCCACCCGAAATAGGGGTCCACCAGCCCCCTTTCTTGAAACCTGAACCCTCCCAAGGAAGCCTTTGACTCCGAAAACACCAAAGAAGCCCAGAGAAGAAGAGAAGCCAAAGTCGATGCCATAACCATTATTGTCAAAGTTCCATCCCCAAAAGGAGGAAGCCGGAAGAATAAAGAAATCTCGGAGACATTGCCATCGCTGTTCGAGGAGAAGATCAAGCCAAAGCATCGGTAAAGCCCGCGCGAAAGCAACCAACGTGCCGAAGCTATAGAACTACGATGAATACGAGCAAAAGCAACACACGTTTTAGCCGATACGACGTGAAGTCCGGAAGAATTCAAGCACCACAAATCTCCCATTTACGTTCAAGTGCAAGCGCCAAAGCACCACAAAAGCCAGAGCCACACCAAAGCCAAAGCCGATGCCAAAAGCACGATCAAGGACACCGAGGTCTACCAATTCCAGCTGCATCATCAGATCATATTAGATCGAATGAGGATGCATTGTAACCAATTCTAGCTGTGATTAGTTTCTTTTTCAAATCTCAAAAAATATCCAGACTTTTTACCCACCTCTATTTTTAAGGGATCACCCATTGGACGCTTCATATACCCTCTGTGGACCTCCCCTTACGACCCGGGGTCTAGGGTGTGAGGGTATCTAACATGGTATTAGAGTTGGGTTCACTGTCTCCTGCTCCTGCTCCTGCTCTGGGTGCACCCTTACCAATTGTGCCTTGCCATGCTCGCTTGAGGGGGGGGGGGGGGGGGTGTTGAGGAAGTCCACTGGTTTAATCCCACATCGGTAAACGGGGCACCCATTGGCCGCTTCATATACCCTTTGTGGACCTCCCCTTACGACTCGGGTTTTGGGTTGTGAGGGTATCTAACATGGTATCAAAGCTGGGCCCGTCTCTGGGTGCACCCTTACCAATTGTGCCTTGTCACTCATGCTCCGCGTGAGGAGGGGTGTTGAGATAGTCCACCGGTTTAATCCCACATCGGTAAGGGGGCACCCATTGGCCACTTCATATAGCCTCTGTGGACCTCCCCTTACGACTTGGGTTTTGGGGTGTGAGGGTATATACCATCCTGTATTTTTTTAGAACAATTTCTCTTAATGTCTAGCATATAAGTTTGAGCAAAAGCGATATCTTAAAAAAAAAAAAGGAGCAAAAGAGAGATGTGATAAAGAATAGGAGACTAGTGCACAATGTATTTTCTAGAATTCGAGGTAGTAACTTATGTCATGAAGGAAGAGTTTTAGTAATCTGGCTAATTGACTGGGAATAGTGAACTTCTTGAACATACTCTCTAGCTAAGTGAAAAAGAAATCTGTGTACCTTTTATCACGATGAAAACATTCTGAATTTTCCAGTTCGCTGATCTCTTTGTATTGAACAAGTGAACCTGAATAACCTTTGACTTAAGCATAAAACTAATTTGAGCCTTTGTCGGTGTATAAACATCAATAAATTCTATTCAAATTACCTGCTAATAAATCTGTTCTTCATAAATCAACATTCTAATACTTTTGCAGGGAAATTGATTTTATTAATGAGACAGTGAGAACTCTTGCTGGGAATGGAACCAAAGGTTCTGACTATAGAGGAGGAGGGAAAGGGACTGCTCAGGCAAGATATTAATAAAGTGACCTTTATATTTCCTCATGGTGTCATGAGAAGTATCTCCTCTGTGTTAGTGTAGAGCTATCCGATTAGCTGAACATCATCATGGAACTCTTTCATCTCTGAACTTTAGGAGTTAAAAAGTATATTTGTTTTCTAGCAAAAGTACCCATATCTGGAGTATCATATTTGCTTGACTTTCCTTGGGATTGACAAACATTTAATGCAGGTCCTAAATTCGCCTTGGGATGTTTGCTATCAACCAACCAATGAGATTGTTTATATTGCAATGGCTGGTCAGCATCAGATTTGGGAGCACAATACGCTTGATGGAGTTACTAGAGCTTTTAGTGGTAATGGTCTGGAAAGAAATCTGAATGGTTCAAGGTAATACTCTTCTACCATAGGACTGGCTAAGGATGAATGACGTTTGATTAAGCTGTTTAAACTTTGAAGGGCCATGTTTTTTTGTGAAACTATTTTGCTTTGCATTCAATTTTGTCAGTAGTTGTTTTGCATTAGGGTGGGTCTATATACAGCCCATGTTTTACCTTTAGCAGCTCCAGTCTAAAGGCATCACACGTTTTTTTTCCATAGGCAGCTGTTGTCTATAGGACACCACCTTTTCTTCCTTCGACGCCGCTGCTGCCCGCCGCCCACTTCTGTCCGCTGACACTCATCCAACCCCATTGTCACCATCTCCCATTCCTCCTCCCCTTCTTCTTCCTCCTCTTTCCTTTCTTTCTCCTCTTTCTCCTCTTTCCCTTCTTCCTCATCTTCTACTATTGGAAATTGTAACACTGGGCCATACCAAGCTGAGTGCACCTTCTGTCCTCTTCTACTCTTAGAAATTGTAACACTCGGTGATGCAGCATGATCAACACCATTGGATCATCGCTGCATCTTCAGTTCGATGCCAGAGACTTTCATTTCCATCGTTTTTTTATTTATACATGGAGGACATTTTTCTATGAGGACTTGTAGTCGTTTATTTCAGTTTTTGGCCTATTTTTCATGTTTTTGGTCTATTTTCTGCACTTATTATTAGTCGTGTTCTTTCCCAATTCATAAGGGGTGTCCATGATCTTATTTGAGGGCTTTTCAGATTGAATCCGGACTTTTTTGGGTGAGTTTTCTGCATTATATTAATAAAATCTGTGTGTGTGTGTTTGCGGGGTACCGACGAACGAGATTAAGTCTCGAAAATTGATGACATGGCACGTTGTGGGCTTCAAATAGGGGCTTCATGGGCTTTTAAGATAAGCCCAAGAGGGGCTTTATCCCTTCCCACCGCACCTCTCTCTCTCTCTCCCTCTTACCCGTGCACAAACCCCACCCGGCCGGCACCCTTTCCATGTGGAAACTGAGGCAACTCGCCCCCTTTGCAGTCCCCTCTCTTCTCTCCCTCATTTCTCTCTCTTTTCTTTCCTTTCTTGACCCAACACATCCCCACCATTCCCCTTTATTTCTCCTTGATCTCCACTATCCAATATGGAACCCTAGCTCTACAAAAGGGAAAAGATAGAAGAAAATTCAGATCTTCGTTTGCTGAAATTTGTGCCTCCGTGTGAGAGCTTTCAGGAGAGACACATGTGCCCGACCTCCGCCGCTTCATCGACTTCGCCTCGCGTAGGCCTCAGTTTGTTTTTCCGAAGGATCCGGTTTCGCTCGACGTCCGGCCTTGCTTCGTGAGCAGGATCATATACGCATCCTCGCATCAACCCACGACGGAAACCCTAGGCATTATATATCTTTTGTTTTATCTTCTCTCCGCTTCCGCATCTTTTCCACCTATTTTCATCGCCTACGCTCCGCATTCGTGTCCACCTCCGTTTCATCTCTAGTTGAAGCCCAATATATGCTTAGTTATCATATTTGCCATAATTAGTATATCAGTAACCCTGGCAAGCATCCATAGCCATCTTTTCCATTAAAATATGATGCATGCAACCATTTTAAATCCTATATCTATTGCTGCGAATAATATTATTATATGTTGAATTCCGTTTTTGTGATATTATTGCATCTTAACTTGTTAGATTTTTAATCCATGCTTTATGTTGAATGCATAAATCCTTAGAACTGCGTGAAATAACATATATTTGCTGCCTTTTGAGTTATACGGCGCCATATTGATAATTAAATCTTAGTTTGTTGACCAAAGAGAAACCCTAAAGGCTTAAGACTGTAGTGCGCCATTCAGAGCCTATATCACTCGGTCATACCAGGCTGAAAGCACCTTCTGTGCATTCGGCCACCCTAATAGAATGCACATAAGATGCATTCGACCACCATGGCAGAATGCACTGAAGGTGTATTCAGCCTGCTATGGTTGTGTGTTACGATTTCCAGGAGGAGGAGGAAGGGGAGGAAGAAGAAAAGGGGACAAAAGAGGAGGAGGGAAGAGGAGGAAGAAGGGGGGAGGAGGAAGAAGAGAAGGATGAGGACGTGGTAGTGGTGGGTTACCGGTGGTGGAGTCGGGCGGCGTCCTACACATGGTCTGCGGTGGTGGATGATGGCCGCGGGCGGATGTCTGCGTCTGTGCTCTCCCTCTCCTCTCGTTCAATACAGAAAACAGGGTGGGGTGGGGTTAAATCTTGGGTAAATTACACAGACCCCCTATAGTTTGTAAAACATCACTTGCACCCCCTCCAGAGGGGGCATTTGTAGGGTTTAAAACTGTTACGAGATGACGGCTAGGGTTTGGAGAGAATGAAGTTATCTCTATTGAGGGGCTAATGCCCAATATATATGTACATCAATAGCACATGAACCCGACCCGACTATACATAAAACCCGATCCATCTTTATACATTAACACTCCCTCTCAAACTCACAGTGGATCATATACTGAGAGTTTGCTGACAAAATGCCTGAAGCGAGCAATTGTAAGAGCCTTCGTGAGAAAATCAGCAGTCTGCTCCATCAAATGAATGAATGGCAAGGAGATGGTGCGAGCAATGAACTCCTGGCGAACATAGTGACAGTCAACCTCTATATGATTTGTCCGCTCGTGGAAAACCGGGTTCCTAGCAATCTGAATAGCACTCTGGTTGCATAGAATAGGGGTGTGGGCTCGGAGATCACAACTCCCAGGTCAAGGAGAAGGCGACGAAGCCAGACAATCTCTGCAGTGGTGGAAGCCATATCCCTGTATTTGGCTTCGGTGCTGGAGCGAGCAACGGACTCCTGTTTCTTACTGCGCCAAGAAATGAAGGCGTCACCAAGGAACACACAGTATCCGGTGGTAGAACGACGAGTAGCAACATCTCCTGCCCAGTCTGCATCGGAGTAGGCGCGCAACACTAGAGTAGAGGTGGAGGGAAGAAGCAAAGAACGAGTGATGGTGCCCCGGAGATAGCGAATGATCCTGAGTACTGCGGTATAGTGAACAGATCGGGGATCCTGAACAAACTGACTGACAATGCCAACAGCATGAGCAATGTCAGGTCTAGTCATAGTGAGATAGACTAGCATACCAACCAATCTCTGATATCTGGAGACGTCCCGGAGAGGCTCACCATCTGTAGGTAGGTGCTTCAAGTTGAGCTCCATGGGTGTGTCAACAGTGCGAAAGTCAGTGAGATCAACATCGACAAGAATTTCAGAAATGTACTTCTGCTGGGATACTAACATATTGGAGAGTTTTTGAGTTTGTCCATATTATTAATTTGTGTTTCTTTGAGGACTTCTTTGTAAATCTGATACTTATTATGTTATAAAAGAGGTTAGGGTTCATAACCCTAACCATGTTTTTCTCTCTACATGGTATCAGAGCCCCAACGCCCCAACGCCGATGCCTCGTGCGACCCCGACGCCCCGACGCGTGTGCGCCGCTCGTCACCTCCGCACCTCCCGACCGCCTTCCGCATGACCCCGACGCCCGACAACACCCCGCACGACCCCGGCGACACCCCGCACCGACCCCGCGATACCCTGCTTGCCCCCGCGCCCTCCTGCGTCTCCCCTGCGCCACCCCAGCCCCTCCCGCCAGCCTTCTGCTCGCCTCCGTGCCCTCCTGCGTCTCCCCTGCACCACCCAGCCCCTCCCGCCAGCCTTCTGCTCGCCACCACGCCCAATGTTTAAAAAGGCGAAAGGCGTATCGAGGCGTTTTTCTTATGGAGAGGCGAGGCGTAAGCCTCGAATTTTTTCAAGGCGTTTTGGTAAAAAAAAAGTTAAAAAAGAAAAAATCATAATAAATACTATTATTGAATGTGTAATAATAATTGAACTAGATATGCATAATAAATCACAATGTGTTAGAAAATATCTTATATGACACGATTGAGGACTTCATCGAGCAATCTAACAACAAAATAGAAAGTCAAATTGCTCAAACACGCTTAATTCTTTAATATTCAAGATAATAATTAAAGTAGCAACTAACAATTAATAACAAACAATAAAATATGAATATAAAACTAACATTGTCAAGATTTAAAAAAAACAAATACATGATACAAATACATGAGAATGGTAAAATACAAAGAAAAAAGCATAGAAAAACATAGTAGAAGATACAAGATCATGATCCATCCCTCTAAACATGAAACAAATCTTTATCTCTCACAGTCTCACTTGTAGTTGGTAGACGATCCACAAAGAAGAAGAATACAACTTTGGAATCAAAATCGGAAAATAAATGAGCACTAGATCTTGATTTTGGGTTTTTGGAGACATGGGGATTTCAAAACCTAAAGAGATCTAAAAGGGTTTATGAGGTTTCAATGGGTGAAAAAAAGGTCCATATGGACGATTTACATATAAAACCCTTAGTGCCCTCCCACACCAATCATTGGTTTTAACCCCTCCCTGTCCTATGTTTCACGCCTAGTGCAAGAGGCGTACGCCTTGAGGCGCGCCTCAGACGAAGGTGTACTACTGTTAATGCTGAGGCGAAGGCTTTTTATATGTGACTGCTGAGGCGTGGGCCTTGAGGCAGCACAGGACCGCCTCACCTTGAGGCGGGCCTCGAGGCGTAAGCCTCAACCGCCTTTTTAAACATTGACCGCGCCCTCCCGCGCCACCCCAGCACTACCCCGCGTGACCCTGCGCCCAACTCTGCGCCCTCCCACACCCCAACGCCCCTCTGCCGCCTCTCCCGCGCCCGTCTGTAGCCCTCCATGCCCCCTGTGCTACCCCACAGCCCTTCCTGCGTCCTCCCGCAGCCTTTCAGTGCCTCCTGCTACCCTCTACAGCCCTTCGCGCACAGTAGGTTACTGCTTCCATTGATGGGCGTCACTACTATTGCTTCTGGCGATTGACGATGATTGATCGATTGTTCGATCCTTTTCTTTGTCTGGTTTAATCTCTCCTTGGGATTTTTTTTTTGGGTGGTGGTGATTCAGTTTTTTGTTTTGGGTGGTACTCTCCATTTTCTTTCTTCTCTCTGTTCTTTTTCATCACTCCCCATGGATTCCAAGGTCGCCCCTCTTGTTGGCTCTCATGATGGTTTTGCCCGTCACGTTACTACAATTCTCTTGGATGAGAAGAATTTTCTTTCCTGGTCCAACTCTGTTCGTGTCTATCTAGCCGGTCGAGATAAGCTTGCATGGCTTACTGGTGTCTCGAAACCTACCGATGCAGCCGAGGTGTTAAAGTGGACTACCGAAAACTTTCAGATCCTTGGTTAGCTTCAATGCTCAATGGAGCCCAAAATCTATGAGCAGTTCATGCGGTATGATTCCGTTTCTGGTTTATGGTCTGCTCTCCAAAGGACTTATGGACACACTCGGGTTGATGCTCGGATTTATGCTGTCTATCGGGAAATCACTGCCGCTACTCAGGGCGATCGTTCTATTCAAGATTATTTCTCTTTTCTTCAGAGTCGTTTTCTCGAGCTGTCTGATTTAGAGCCATTGAGTGCTTTCCAGGACCCTACTGATGCTGCACTTGCTCGGCGTCGACAGGAGAAAAGGGAGACATATCAGTTTTGATGGGGACTTCGATCCGAGTTTGAGGCTATTCGTGTTCAGATTATTGGGATGTCCGCTCTCCCTGATCTTCTTGACGCCTTCTCTCTTGTTGCTGATCAGGAGCGTCGCCTTCGTCTTACTGGTGCTCAGCGGGTGCTTGTTTCTCCTTCCGGGGATCTTCCAACTGAGCAGATGGCTCTTGCTTCTGGTTCCCGTCCTCCGCTCTCGCACGCTCGTGGTCGTGGAGGTCGCTCTATGTCTGGTGGACGTGGTATACCTGGTTGTCGTGGCCCGACTGGTCCTCCCGGTCCTTGTACCTACTGTGGTAAGCCGTTTCATGATCGCTCCAGATGTTTCCAGCTGTACCCCCATCTGCGTACTACCCCTCCACCTGCTTCTCGCTCACCGACTGTGGTTGCTGTAGATATTTCTAGTTCGTCGACATCTTCTTCTCCGACTCCTGGTGTTTCGGATTTAAGCCAGATGGTCTCCCAGGTGCAGCAGCTGATGAGTCAGCTTCAGCATCTTCAGTCTCCGCCTTCTCAGCCCTCAGCATCCACTGCTTTCTCCTCAGGTACTTCGTTCGCTTTCCAAGCATCAGGGGTTGATCCCAGTTCTTCACCCTGGGTGATCGACTCAGGTGCCACTGATCACATGACTGGTGAGCTTAGTCTTCTTTCTCATATTGAGCCTTATTGTCAGCAAAATATGCGCCTTACTGATGGGTCTGTTATACCGATCCTCAGCAAGGGCTCTGTTCCTCTTTCTTCTGTTGTTAATCTTGATTCTGTTCTGCATGTTCCTAAACTGTCCCTTAATTTGCTATATGTCAGTCGTTTGACTCATTCTTTGCATTGTTCTGTGACATTCTTTCCTGGTGGATGTGTTTTTCAGGACCTGACTTCGAGGAGGGCTTTTGGCACGGGCCGTGAGAAGGATGGGTTATACTTGCTGGACCGACCGCTTGTTCCTCCTGCTGCTGCTACTCTGCCTGTTACTTCTACTGCTTCTCCTGCCGCTTACCTACCTCCACGACTGGTGCTCTGTGGCACGCTCGGTTTGGGCATGCTAGTCTCCTCACTGTGGCATCTGCCTGTCCTGAGTCCTCATTTAGTTCTTCTTTTCATTGTGATGTGTGCGAACTTTGTAAACACACCCGTAGTTTTTATTCTCCATCTCTTAGTCGGTCATCTTCTGTTTTTGAGTTAGTTCACTCTGATGTCTGGGGCCCGTTTCTCATGACTGCTTATGATGGTTTTTGTTACTATGTTACTTTTATTGACGCTTATTCTCGTTGCTGTTGGGTTTATCTTTTGAAGCGCAAGTCTGATGTGTTTACTATGTACTGTCATTTTTCTGCAATGGTTCAAACTCAGTATGGGGCTCGCATACATGTTCTTCGTTCTGATAATGGTGGTGAATCTACATCTTGTTCTTTTACTTCTTATCTTGCAGCACAGGGTACTATTCATCAGTTTTCATGTCCCTATACACCTGAGCAAAATGGTGTGGCGGAGCGAAAGAATCGTCATCTCTTGAATATTGTTCGATGCATTCTTCGTGGGATGTCAGTTCCTAAGTCTTTCTGGAGTTCTGCTATTCTTACTGTCGCCTATTTGATCAACCGGACTCCATCGCGTTCTCTTGCTGGTAAAACTCCGTTCTATATACTTCATCCTACCTAGCCCCTTTTCCCTATTCCTTTGTGCGTTTTTGGCTATGTGTTTTGTCCAAGATCGTCGTCCTTCCCGGACTAAACTTGATGATAAGTCTATTCGATGTTTCTTTCTTGGTTACTCCTCTGGGGTCAAAGGTTATCGTTGTTTTGACCCCAAATCATATCGGGTTTACCATTCTATGGATGTGACTTTTCATTAGGACGAGGCTTTCTTTCGGGTTCAGCCTTCACCGTTGTCTGCTCCTGTGCCATCTACGGTTTCTCAGCCTATGTCTGTTTTTCCTACCACCGGTATGGTGCCTCCTCGCCTGCCTATTATACAAACCTATCACAGGCGTTCGCATCAGGCTCCGGTTGTCCCGCCTAGCCCTCTCACTGTGCCAGAGCCTCCTCCGACGTCAGGTATACCTCCTTCCTCTATCCCTCCTGTTTCTTCTGATGACGTGCCCATTGCTCTTCGCAAGGGTAAGCGTACTTGTGTTACTGAACATCCTTTGGCGAGTGTTGTCTCTTATCAGGGCCTTTCCTATGCATATCATGCTTCTCTAACTGCCACAGACTCTATTCGGATTCCTCGTTCTACTACTGAGGCTCTACGTAATCCTTAGTGGGTAAAAGCTATGGATGTTGAAATGTCTGCCTTGCGCCAGAATGGAACTTGAGCTTTGGTTCCTCTTCCCCCTGGGAACCGTACTATTGGGTGCAAGTGGGTCTACACTGTCAAGTATCGTGCTGATAGTTCTCTTAAGCGTAACAAAGCCAGGCTTGTTGGTCGCGGTTTTACTCAGACTGCTGATGAGTTTGGAGCTACCTTTGCGCCTGTTGCCAAGTTGACCAGTATTCGTCTACTGCTTTCCCTTGCTGCTAGCCACTCTTGGCCTCTTCATCAGCTTGATATCAAGAACGCTTTTCTGTATGGTCATCTCGCTGAGGAGATATATATGGATCCTCCTCCAGGGTACCGTCTTCAGGGGGAGTATTCGGGAAGAGTTTGTCGCTTAATCAAGTCCCTTTACGGCTTGAAGCAGTCTCCTAGGGCTTGGTTTGAGCGCTTCAGTACTGTGATTCTTCGTATCGGCTTCACTCGATGTTATGCTGATCCAACCTGCTTTATTAAGATCACTGCAGAGGGCCGATGTGCTATTGTTCTGGTATACGTTGATGATAATATTCTTACAGGGGATGATGCAGCTGGGATCACTGCCGTCAAGAATACTCTTCAGGTTGCCTTCGAAGTAAAGGACCTTGGTCCTCTTCGTTACTATCTGGGAATTGAGATAACTCGCTCTCGCCAGGGTATCTCTATCTCTCAACGGAAGTATACACTTAATCTTTTGCATGATACTGGTCTTCTTGGGTGTTGATGCAGGCACCGATAAGGCACACTACAATCCTAAACCCGTTTAGGGTTCTCTTTGGTCAATAGCTAAGGTTTAGTGCTCAATATAGCGTTGTATAACTCAAAAAGACAGCAAGCAGGCGTTATCTCACGCAGAATTAAAATGACTATGTATTCAACATAAAGCAGATTTCAGATCAAACATTAAGATGCAATATTATCACAACGAATAGAATTCAGCATATAAAAGATTAAATCGCAGCAGTAAATATTGAAAGTTAAAGGCAGATTTGCATCAGATTTTATAAAAGAAAAAGACTACGGATGCTTGCAAAGGTGACCGACAGACTAAAGATAACAAATCAGATGATTAGGCATATTTTTAGGGCTTCAATTAGCGATGAAAAGGCCGGTTATGGCTGCGATGCGGAGCGGAGGCACTGGAAATAAAGGAAAAACGATGCGGATGCGATAGGGAAATAGGATAATGGATATATACTGCCTGGGGTTTCCCGTTGTGGGTCGATTGCAAGGATGCGCCGATGATCCTGCACACGGAGCAAGGCCGGACGTCGGGAGAAGCCGGAACCTTCGGAAAATCAGCACCGAGGCCTTCACGAGGCGAAGTCGTGGAAGCGGCGAGGATCGGGGACACGCGTCTCGCCCGGAAGCACTCACGAAGAGGCACCAATTTTCAGCAATGATAAAAAAAACTGAAATCTCATTCTTCCTTCATCTTTTTGTAGCATTAGGATTTTTGTTTTGGATGGCTAAGATCAAAGGGCAATAGGGTTGGATGGTGTGGATGCAAGGGGCCAAGAAAGGCAAGGAAAAGGGAGAGAAACAAGGGAGAGAAGAGAGAGAGAAGAGAGGGAACGGAACAAGGGGGGTCGGCCTTGATTTCCGCGCGGACAAGGAGAGAGGGCCGATCGGTTTCACGGGAAAAGAAAGGAGGGGGGGCGGTAATGCATTAGAAGCCCTATTGGGCTTAAGATAAGCCCACTTAAGCCCTAGTTGAAGCCCATATGTGCCACGTCATCTAATTTGAGTTATTTTGTCATCTAACCGTCGGTTTCGAGATCTAATCTCGTCCGTCGGTACCCCGCAAACACACGCACCCAGAATTTTATTAATATCATGCAGAAACTCACCCGAGAAGACCCGGATTCAATCCGAAAAGCCCTCGGATGAGATCATGGACATCCCCCATGAACTGGGCAAGAACATAAATAAAACTAAGTGCTGAAATAAGGCCAAAAACATGGAAAAATGGCCAAAAAACTGAAATAACGGCTAACAAGTCCCAAACGTATAATGTCCTTCAAGCATAATAATAAAACGATAGTAAATAAGATCTCTGGCGATGATCTGAAGATGCGGCGATGATCTGATGATGCTGATCATGCTGCATCAGGTGTCGACCGGCTCGTACACCGATGGATGCTAATCATCGTCTTCATGCAGAATCCGGTGATCTTCTTTCTGATCCAAGTTCCTATCAGCGTCTTGTTGGTCGTTTGATTTATCTAACTCACACTCGGCCTGATATCAGCTTTGCAGTTAGTGTGGTGAGTCAGTTTATGCATGCTCCCTGAACATCCCATCTGGCGGTTGCAATTCGGATTCTACGTTATCTTAAAGCTGCTCCTGGCCTTGGGCTTTTTTATCGGGCCCAGGATGGATCCAAGTTATCGTGTTATACTGACTCAGATTATGCGGGTTTCCTTACCGACCGTCGTTCTACTTCTGGTGTCTGCACATTTTATGGTGAGCATCTCATTTCATGGAAGAGTAAAAAACAGCATGTTGTCTCTCGATCTTCTGCTGAGGCTGAGTATCGTGCTATGGCACATGGGACCACAGAGTTGATTTGGTTATATTCCCTTTTATCAGAGTTTGGATTTCCTACGTCAGGTTGTTCGACTCTTTTTTGTGATAATTAGTCAGCAATTCTGCTTGCTTCTGACTTTGTTCTTCATGAGCGGACTAAGCATATTGAGGTTGATATTCACTTCCTCCGAGATCATGTTCGGTCGGGTACCATTACTCCAATGTTCATTCCATCTGCTGACCAGATTGCTGATGCGCTTACCAAGGCTGTCTGACGTCTTTGCTCCAGCTTGAGGGGGAGTATTGGAGAGTTTTTGAGTTTGTCCTTATTATTAATTTGTGTTTCTTTGAGGACTTCTTTGTAAACCCTAACCATGTTTTTCTCTCTACATAACAAACCACGGGTCAAGCGGGCAATCTCAAGGCCAAGGAAGTACCGAAGAGGGCCCAGATCTTTCATCTCAAACTAACTCTGGAGGTGATGCTGAAGGGATGCTATGGTGGCACTGTCGTCCCCAGTAATGATCATATCATCCATATACAGTAACAAAATAGCAAGGCCCTGACTGGAGGAGCGGGTGAGCATGGCATAGTCAGAATGTCGCTCTACAAACCCAGCGACAAGAATTGCATTGCGAAAGTGCTCAAACCAGGCACGAGGGGCCTGTTTGAGCCCATAGATAGCCCGGCGCAGACGGCAGACGTGCCCTGAAGGAACAAGAACTCCCGGTGGAGGAGCCATATATACCTTCTCGGAGAGGTCACCATAAAGGAACGCATTGGTGACATTCATCTGATGGAGAGGCCACCCTCGAGCAGCTGCCACATCTAAGAGGGTGCGCACAGTAGTCATCCAAGCAACTGGAGCAAAAGTCTCCTCGTAGTCAATCCCATCTCCTGGGAGAAGCCACGAGCAACGAGGCGAGCCTTGTGCCGCTCAATGGAACCATCAAGTCGAGTCTTGACCTTGAAGATCCATTTGCAGCTGACAGGCACCACGCCAGAGGGACAAGGAACCAAGTCCCACGTCTGAGTCCGCTGAAATGCCTCAAGCTCCACTGTCATGGCCTATCGCCACTCTGGGTGCAAAACAGCCTCACGGTACGATTGGGGGTCCCGATGGGAGTGGAGAGCAGTGAGAAAGGCCTGGTAGGACGGAGAGTAGGAAGCAACAGCGGAGTGTCCAGTGGTGTCAGAAGAGGCAGGGGTAAAAGCAGAGTAACCAAACCTGTCAGGGGAGTAGTCATATCTGTTAGGAGGGTGATGTTCACGTGAAGAGTAGCGCCGAACAGGACCAGGATCCGCGGTCGGAGAGGTGGGAGCAGCTGCAGGCAAAGTAGTACCAGTGGAAACAGTCTTGATGGGAGGAACTGTGGAGCGACGAACGTAGACACACGTGACAGGTGGTGGTGGTGGAGGTGACGGGGTAGGAGGTGGAGACGAGGGAGGTGGAGGTGGAGACAGGGGAGGTGAGGAAGGTAGAGGAGGTTCAACCGGGAAGGTGGGCGTGGGAGTAGGATATAAAGGTAGAAAGGGGATGGTGAGAGGGGGTGACGGCGTAGAAGATGACGTAGGTGGTGAGGGAATATCCCGGGACTCAGTGGAAAAGTACGGGACATCCTCTACAAAGGACGTGACGAGAGACACAGATCCGGCAAGCCAAGGGATCGTAGCACCGATATCCCTTGTGCTCTCAACTGAGTCCTAAGTGAACACACCTAACAAACCTAGCAGAGAGTTTGGTGCGCTCATGGGGAGGGAGGAGGATGAAACACGTGCACCCAAAGGTATGAAGAAGAGAGTAGTTAGGATATGTGGAGTAAACGCGCTCGTACGGGGAAACACCAGAGAGGGAGGAGGACGAAGTGATGTTGATGAGATGAACAACGGTCAGAACAGCTTCAACCCAGTAGAAATATGGAACAAAAGTAGACAGAAGTAGAGCTCGTGCTGTCTTGAGGACATGGCGATGTTTGCGCTCGGCGATTCCGTTTTGTTCATGGGTGTGGGGACACGACTGTTGGTAAAGAGTACCGTGAGTCTGAAGGATCTCACGGATCTCAAAGGACAGATACTCCTGGGCATAGTCAGACCGAAAAGTCTTAATGCGCCGACCAAACTGAGTGTGAAGCATAGTAGTGAAGGTCCTGTAAATATGAGGAATCTCGGAGCGGCGACGCATAAGATAGACCCAGGTGCAGCGGGAGTAATCATCTATGAAGGTCACATAATACAAAAAACCAATAAAAGAGGCAACTGGAGTAGGACCCCACACGTCAAAGTGCACGAGATCAAAAGGGGCGCTGGAACGGGAAACACTAGTAGAAAAAAAAAGAGCAAGGTGCTTTGCTAATCGATACCCAGTGCAAAGAGAGAGAGGAGAGAAGGACACCCGACCCAAAGCGCCAGAGCAAACAACACTTTGGAGTCCATCACTGGATATATGACCTAACCTTCTGTGCCACAAAATGGCATCAGAGGTAACAGACAGAGCTAACGGAGTGGAAGTGGGAACCTGAAGGTGATCCAACTGATAAAGTCTCCCTGCTCTATGACCCAGCCTAACTCTTTGACCCGTTCGTGGATCCTGCACAGAACAAGAAGAAGAAGTAAATATAACGATCAGGCCCGAGTCACAAAGAGAACTAACAGATATTAAGTTAATGTTTAAGCGGAGAGCAAGGTGAACACGAGGTAAGGTTAGGCAACCAGTGGGATCGGAGGCAGGGGTGATAGGTTCACACTGCGAAATAGGTACACAAGTCCCGTCAGCAGTGTGGATCCCCAGGTGGGTGGGAGTAGGGCTACAGTCTATGAGTACAGAAGGATCAGAGGTAAGGTGGCAGGAGGCACCCGAGTCAAAGATCCATGGAGCAGTAGAACCTGGAGTGGCAGCGAGACTGTGATATCGAAACAGTAACTCCTCAAGGCGCTGGAGGCAGTCGGAGTAAGACCGAGACTGAGCAGGAGTGGTGACAGGCGGTGCTGGAGTAGGGAGATCAGCGGCAGCAGCAGTCTCGCCATCATGGCGGAGGGGACCCTGATGACGTTTACAGTCAACTGACGTAATGGAGGGACGTGGCCCGAGAATACCATCAAAACGAGGAGACGGAGGGACTCGACGATCAGCTACTGTGTGCAAGAAGTACGGGAGCCAAGAGATTCTGTAGGAAGCCATACCCTTAAAGTACGGGGGCGAGCCAACACAAGGGAGGTCCTGGGCAGTCCGGTACAGAGGAGACAGGCCGGAGGGGGGGCCTACGATGGAGGAGAAGGTCGAGCGGGAGGGGGGGCTGTGGCGGGAGGAGGAGGCTGGGGGAGGAGCCGGCACAGGGGGGACTATGGTGAAGAGAAGGCCGGGGGGGAGGGGGGGGGTTGTGGTGGGAGGAGGGCCAGGAGAGGGAGGGCTACGGTGGAGGAGCGATGGGCGATGGGGGTTGGCAGGGGGTGCAGGAGGGGGCGGCGTGGGTTGCAGGAGGGGGTGGCGGGGTTTCAGGAGGTGCAAGAGGAGGTGGCGGGTGCTGCAGGAGGGGCGGCGGGGGCTTCAGGGGGTGCAGGAGGGGGCTGCGGAGGTTGCAGGAGGTGCAGAAGGGGGTGGTGGGGGCTTCAGGAGATGTAGGGGGGTTTCCGAAGGTGCAGGAAGGGGCGACGAGGCTGCCGGAGTGCTGGAGGGGCTGCCGAAGGGAGGAATCGGGTGCAGGAGGGTGCTGGAGGGGCTGCCGAAGGGGGGAATCGGGTGCAGGAGGGGTTGCCGGAGTTCTGGAGGGGCTGTTGGTGCGGGTGAGAAGGGAATAGGGTGCAGGAGGGGGCTGGAGGGGCTGCCGGAGTGCTGGAGAGGCTGCCGGAGGGGGGAATCGGGTACTGGAGGGGTTGCCAGAGGGGGAATCGGGTGCAGGAGGGGGCTGCCGGAGTGAGGAATCAGGTGCAGGAGGGGGCTGCCGAAAGGCCGGAGGAGGAGGTATAGACCGAGTGTGGTGCAGGAGGGGAAGGCCGGAGGAGGAGGAGGCCGGTGCCGGAGGAGTCGCCTTCACCGCGGAGAAACCCTAGAGCTCTGATACCATGTTAGGAGATAACGGCTAGGGTTTAGAGAGAATGGAGTTATCTCTATTGAGGGACTAATGCCCAATATATATGTACATCAATAGCATATGAACCCGACCCGACTATACATAAAACCCGATCCATCTCTATACATTAACATAAACATGAGGGGGTGTAAGTGATAATCGGTCAAATCTTTTAGTGTGGGACAGTGGGTTTGGGTTTGGGTTTGAGTTTAACTTTTAACCAAACCCAAACTCGATAACCCAAGCCCAAACCGGCCAGCCGTATCCCTCTCGTATCCCGGCCGTATCTGGCCCGTATCCCGGTCGTATCTAGGCCGTATCCCGGCATTTTTAAATCCAAGATACGCCTGAAACGTATCGGACACGTATCCGGGCCGTATCCGTGTCCGATATGTATCCGGTACGGGTACTTTATGTATTTTAAAGTATCCGTGCTTCATAGGTGACCATTAGGCGAGGGTCTCTTTCCAAAGGGGTGGAGTGCTCCTCTGTCCCCAAAGAAGATGCAACTGACCTCCTACCAAGAAGATGGTGAAATGAATAAAAAATATCAGAATGTAAAAGGATAAAAGTAGGTGTGAAATCAATTGAAAGGTCTATGTTTAGAGGATGCAAAAATGGTCAAACCGAATCTTGTACACTCTGATGGAGGCAAAAATGCCTTCATATCCTTGCTCACAAGTTCCTCTGCAGTCTTGATGCATGCATGTGACGAACCAAATATGTATCTTTGATTATTAAAGGGAAGACGTATGACATTATCAGACTAAATTTCACATTGGATCTAAAGAGTATTCATTCATAGAGCTTTCAACTTTGAAATAATCATTCATAAATAATAAGTTTGCTAGTTGGATGGTTTCTAAGCCTCCAAATATGACAATGAAAAAACTATTACAAAACAGATTTTGAAGACAATAATTGCAGCAATAAATACTCAAAGAAACATGCCAAAAGATCATAAGTGCAAGCTAGATAGATCTCAACAACAGTAGAGGCAAAGAGGGACGATTGTAGGCAATAAGAGATGGAAAACCTAAAAATTCTGGGTGCAGAATTTTTGTATAGCAAATAAATAAAGAGAGAAAATGATGATAATTTGTCCAAATAACGAGGATCAAACAAGGAAGGAACGAAATACTGCATTGGTAGACAATGAAGGATGTCCTGATAGCTGTGGATGAGCTCTCCGGAGAAGAAAGTCTTCATTAAGGTTTCCACGTCAGCAAATTCTAACCGTCTTCATTTTCTCCAAACGCTAGGGAGTTGGACCTGTAGGCGAAGGAATGTTTTCCTAGGGCACAATAAGCAAGTTCACTGTCGTGATGCCCAAGCAACATAATCTTCTCTTGAGATTAACAAGTCCTCTATTGGGCCTTACAGAGCCATATAGCTCCTTCTTGGGATTTCGAGGCCACATGTCAATCTCAACGTAACAGATTTTATTACTCGAGGCTTCACATTCATCTTCTTATGTGCCACTCATCCTTAGAATATTTGCATCTAGTGGAACGAGTTATGTAGTATGTTGGAGCATCAAGTATATTTGTATTGATAGAGGAGTGGAAGCCAATAATGAGAGGGTACGGGGAGCGACTTTCTGGCGATTCTCGGCCGTCTCTCTGGAACCCTAGGACGCAGCGTCTCCACCAAGATCCAGCTCTAAACCCGAAGGTTCTCAATGGCATCTGGCGACGGGGGTTGACATCCGAGCCTTCGGTGTGGGTCCGGCACCCAGTAATCAATCCTCAGATCCAGAATGGTCGGTGGCGAGATCTGGAACCAGGGACCCACAGGCAAAGCGATCTCGGGACCCGGCAGGCTTTCTCAGAAAGGATCGGCGGCGGGTCTCATCCGAAAGAACCCCGCCATGATGGTGATGTCAGAGCGGCCTCGGGAGTCGAGAGGTCACGTCCGACCTCTTGGGCTTCACATCTTTTCGGCCGTCCCGCTCCATCTTCTCCTTCTCATCTGCCACCTTCCAACCTTCCCCCTCTTCTCCCCCTCCCCTCTCAACCTCCTTTCCTTCCCCTCCGTCGTTCAGCCGAGAAGTCACGACCTCCTTCCACCCCGGTTGATTCCCCATCGTCTGGAGATCAACGACCTCGCCCTCCTTTCCCTAGAGGTAGCTGTTTCTGGTGTGGTAGCAAGGATCATCTTCGATCCTCCTGCCGGAACGCCATGGTCTGTTGGATTTGTCGAGGGATCGGACACTCCTCGGTGGTCTGCCCTCTTAGGGTCATCAGGGCTCCATCAGTCCACAACCAAGCGGCTTTCCACCCTCCCACTCCTCCCAGGGCCTTCCCTTCAGCTTTTGTGTCCATCCCAGACTCTTTCGCTTCCCATGCCTTAGTGGCTAAGCTGGAGTCCTGCGCAGTTATCACCACCTCTGATGATTTCCACAGGCCTAAGGACATCTCTTCGGCGTTCAAGACTTTCTGGCAGTCTGAATGGTCTTTCCCCACTTGGAGCTTAGGCCCTTCTGAGTTCCTTGTTGAATTCCCATCCCCCTATGCCAGGCATTCAGTTGTCAGTAGAGTCTCTATTGATGTTGGCCCCCTCCGGCTTCAGGCCTCTGCTTGGACCCCTTCTCACCGTTCCTCAGGTGTTTGCTCCCATTCTCTTGTTGACCTTTTTATCTCTGGAGTTCCGATCCCTTGCTGGAACCGCCCCTCTATACAGTCCCTCCTTGCTGAGTTTGGAGAAGTTGTGGATGTGCGCAATGAATTCGAGGCGACGAACGATCTGCATGAGCTGGTGGTCTCCTTCCGATCGATCAACCCGTCTCTTATTCCCACCTCGTTAGTGGCTCGTTTTGGGGAATTCTTCTTCGATTTGAGCATCCGGGTTTCAGAGATATCTTCCTCGGCGTCTCCTTCCTCAGGGTCATCCTCAGAAGCTGGGTTTGCTCCAATCCAACAGGAGGGCGGTCAGACCTCGCAGCAGAGGGACCAGACCCGGTCCCCTGGTTCAGACTCAGGCCGGACGTCGCCCGGACCGGTAAGTCCCAGACCGGTAAGCCCAGTGATTGGTTTCAATTCTCCGGGAGGTTCGGGCCCTCCCGGTTCTGGGGATCCCTTGATTGATAATCCCGCGATTCACGCGGATGCAGTTTCCCCCCCTCTTGATTCTGGGGATTCCCTTGAGATTGAGGAACCGTTTCGAGCTACCCTTGTGGAGTCGGATG
The DNA here is from genome assembly GCA_947650365.1 of Chamaelirium japonicum. Taxonomy (NCBI): domain Eukaryota; kingdom Viridiplantae; phylum Streptophyta; class Magnoliopsida; order Liliales; family Melanthiaceae; genus Chamaelirium; species Chamaelirium japonicum. The sequence continues at coordinate 54,719,701 of OX393552.1, forward strand.
TCCCCGAGGGGCCTCTGGAATCCGACCCTGTTGGAGATACTCTGATAGCTCCCTTTGTGGCTACAGGGGCGCTGAGCTTCCGGACGTACGTCAGAAGGACGCAGAGAACCGGAGACCTGATGTGCAATCTGCGAAGCTTTCTGGCGTCGAGAGCTGTGGAGGATTTTGGGCTTCTCTTGAATCTGCTGGATCCGGAGTCGATTGTGCAGATCGCGACTTCCTGTGGATTCTCTTTTGGGGGTGACGTGGAAGCGGCCAAGGAGTTTTTGGTGTCTTCTCAAACTTTGGAGAAGGAGAGTTTTGGCCTCCGGCCTGTAATTGTAATGTTAATACTTTCCTGGAATGTTAGGGGTTTGGGTGATGTTGATAAGCGTCGGGCTGTTTCCCTATTCTGCTCTCTCCACAGGGTTGATGTCGTTTGCCTCCAGGAGACCAAGACTTCCCAGCCGGACCAGTCCTTCCTTCGTAGTCTAACAGGGAATAGAATCTCCCGCTGGGAAATCCTGGATGCGAACGGTTCTTCTGGCGGGATCCTCGTTGGTTGGAGAGAGGACCTTTTTGATTTTCTCAGTTTTAATGTCGGAGTTTTTTCTCTTTCTGTCTCGCTCCGCTCTCGACGTGACAACGCTGTCTGTGTGTTCACCTCGGTGTATGGCCCCAATGACTTGTCCGTTCGTCATGTTTTCTGGGATGAACTTTCCTTGTTTCGGGCTTCGAACCCAGGGGCCTGGGTAGTGGGAGGTGACTTCAATGTCACCCGGTTCAGCCATGAGCGACGTGGGGGGCCAGGCCACAGGGGGGCGATGGAAGACTTCTCTAACTTTATTCGGAGCTTTGATTTGACAGACCTTCCCCTTCAGGGTCGACTTTTCACGTGGTCAAATAAGAGGGATTCACCTTCGTTTGCTAGACTGGACAGGTTTCTTACCTCAGAAGAGTGGGATGCCCTTTTTCCCAACTCTATTCAGTCTTCTCTTCAGTCAGTAGTCTCGGATCATGTCCCCCTTCTTTTGGATACCTGTCCTATTCTTGGTAAGCGCCAGAGGAGATTCCGGTTCGAGAAAGCTTGGAGAGAGAGCCCGGGGTTCGATGATCTTGTTCGCAAGTGGTGGTCGCAGACTCCGGCGGACTTTAACTCTGCTCGGAACTTAGTTCGCAAGTTTCGAGTTCTTCGACAGAAGATTCGAGGGTGGGAGCGATCAGAGTTTGGCCATGTTCTGACTAGGAAGAAGGTTCTTCTTCAGGGTATCGGTATTCTGGAAGCCAAGGAAGAGCTCTCTCAACTTTCAGAGGGAGAATCGCAAGACCTGCTTTGTTCTCGGCAGGATCTTCTTGAGATTTTGAAGAGAGAGGAGATTATGTGGAAACAACGCTCGAGAGACAGATGGGTGCTGCTAGGGGACCGGAACACCTCTTACTTCCACAGGGTTGCGACTCAGAGAAGGAAACAGAACTTCATAGGGAGCCTTGAAGTGGGGGGCCAGATTCTTACCGGTACAGATTCTATCTTGCTAGGGGTTGGTGACCATTTTAAGAATTACTTCCGGTCACTGCCTTCCTCCTCAGCCTCGCTGGACTGGTTTAATCTTCCTATGGGTCGGCTTCCAGAAGGATCGGACATCGAGAGAGCGTTCTCGGCTGAGGAGATCCGGAGAGCTGTGATGGAGATGAAAGGAGATGGGGCTCCTGGTCCGGATGGATTCCCGATGGTCTTCTTTCAGGCCTTCTGGGACTGCATCTCCCCGGACGTTATCCGCTTTGTCCACGACTTTTTCTCAGGTGCGGCCTCTCTCCATAGCCTTAACTATTCCATCCTTGTTCTCATCCCGAAACGTCCGGGGGCTGAAGCAGTCTCAGATTTCCGCCCAATCAGTCTTTCCAACTGCATCTACAAGATAGTCACGAAGATTCTAGCGAACCGTATGGCCCCCTTTATGGACTCGATCATCAGCAAATCCCAATCTGCTTTCATCAAAGGCCGCCTTATTTTAGATAGCGTGGCTTCAGTCCAGGAGGTCATTTATCATCTGAAGGAGAGGAAAGAAGAGGGTCTCATCTTGAAGCTAGACTTTGAGAAGGCATTCGATAGATTACATTGGGACTTCATTCTCTCTACCCTTAGAGCTAAAGGGTTCCCGGATATTTGGCTGCGTTGGATCTGTGATTGTCTCTCTTCTTCCAAGCTTTCCTGTTCCGTGAATGGTGAGTTGGGCAGCCAATTCCTCGTTAAGAAAGGGCTGAAGCAGGGTTGTCCCATCTCTCCCTTTCTCTTTATCCTCGCAGTGGATGCTTTCGATGCTATCTTACTTCGGGCTAATGCGATTAACCTCCTCCGTGGTATCTGAGGTAATTCTTGGCACATATCCAACCTTCATTTCGCTGACGATACTATCCTCTTCTGTGAAGCGAAGCTTGATCAAATTGCAGTGCTGAAGATCATTCTTTATGGCCTGGAGTTTTGCTCAGGACTGTGTATTAATTTCAATAAGAGTTCTATTTTCTATGTGGGATCCTCAGAAGATGTAGCCGTTAAAGCCTCCATGCTTCTGAACTGTAGATTGGACAAACTACCGATGAAGTACTTAGGCCTTCCAATCAGTAACAGACCCATTTCTCGGGCTCAATGGTCTAAAGTTGTCGAGAAAGTGGACTTACGCCTCTCGAGTTGGAAGAGCAGACACTTGTCTCTCGGAGGACGTCTTTGTCTGGTTAATTCTGTACTCTCCTCCATTCCTTCCTATTACTTGGCGTTCTATTTTGTTCCTTCTTGGGTGATTAGGAAGATTGATAGTATCAAAAGCCATTTCCTTTGGAGAGGAGCGGATGGAACCTCGGGATCTTACCACCTTGTCAAGTGGGGTGTCGCTTGTAAATCCAAATCTCAAGGGGGATTGGGGATTCTTAATTTGAGAGACTTCAACCGAGCGCTGCTTGGGAAATGGTGGTGGAGATTGCAGAACGATCATGGTGATCACTGGTCGACCATCATCAGAGATCGCTACTTTAGGCGGTTTTCCCCTCTTCAAGCGAAGAGCCGTAGATCGGGTAAGATCTCACCATTCTGGAAAGGTATTTGTCGAGTTGGGACAGCCTTCCGTTGCGGTACCAAGCTGGTTCTAGGGGATGGGAGGAACATCAAATTCTGGCTTGATCAATGGGTAGGTGATATCACTCTCGCCTCTCTCTTTGCTGATCTTTTCGACCTGGCGTGGGACCAGAATGCTTCTGTCCGTTCTCAGGTTTCCAGGTCTAGAGGAAATTTCTCTTGGTCGGTGAAGTTCAGGAGGATTCTTGACCCTTCGCAACAGGATCAGCTTGCAGAACTTTACCGCATCCTTTCTTCCTTCATGCTCTCTCCGGACAGAGATTCCTCTATCTGGAAGTGGGAAGCCTCAGGAGCCTTCTCGGTCCGGCCTTTCTACAGATTCTTTAATGCAGGAGGGTTAATCTGTCCGATTGCTTCGCACCTTTGGAGATCTCCAGCGCCTCTCAAGACCAGGATCTTTATGTGGTTGGCGATTAAAGAGAGGATTCTCACCAGAGTTAATCTCCGCCTTCGGAATAACCCGAACGTCCCAGACTCTTCCTGCCCGCTTTGCCTAGCCCATAAGGAGGATGTTGACCATCTGTTCCTTCGCTGCTCCTACTCCCGGAAGCTATGGAGGATGCTTAAGCACAGATTTCTCGTTAAGGGCCATCCAGGATCTTTACGATCGTTATGGACTCTTTGGCGCACTAAGAGGATCAGCAATAAACTCAGGTCGACATGGGATCTTCTAGTTATTGGTATATGTTGGTGCATTTGGAGAGAGAGGAATGCTAGAGTCTTCTCTAGAGTCCAGCTGTCTATAGCAGCAGTCTGGGAGAAATTCAAGAGGATGATACAAACCTGGTCCACAGCCTTCTCTCCTAAGCAATCGGGAGATATGTTTCCTTTTCTTTGTAATCTGTAACCTCTATCTTATTTCTTTTTTAATAAAATAGCTTGGGGTATGGCTTAACCCCATCCTCTCCTCCTCGGAGAGGAACTCCTCAAAAAAAAAAAAAAAAGTATATTTGTATTCTCTGCTATCTTCAGGGCTGAGTTATCGGTGGTCTTGAGTTATCCTCGTCAGCAATCATTTGGTTATCTTCCTCCTAACTATCAGATATCTGTGCGCTGGTTATTCTGTAAATAAAATATGCCTATTTCTTTGCACCTACAATAACTATTATGCCCGTGTGCTTGTTCTACTGGTAAGTACTATTCCTAGGTTTCTCGTTGTTTTTATATTATCAAACTTGTGTAAATACCTATGTGGGAGACTTTTTCATTATTATCCGAAATCAAGGTGTTACTTTTTCACTATCACTTTCCGGGTAAAGGTTCTGACTATGCCATGTTTAATTGTTCTTATAGTTCAACAAGCACGTCATTTGCACAACCTTCCGGGATATCGTTATCTGCAAGTATATAGTCTATCTCAATATAGTCCTTCAAACATTGTCATCAAACTGTAAATTCAGATGCCTAAATTCACACAAAGTATGTATTGTAGATTTGCAGGAGATGTATGTAGCTGATAGTGAGAGTAGTTCCATTCGAGCACTTGATCTGAATTCGGGAGGATCCAGGTTGCTAGCAGGGGGGGATCCAGTATTCCCAGACAATTTGTTTAGGGTATTCCATTTAATATTCAATACATCTGTGCTATGTCTTAACTTCTCATCATTGACCAGACAATATGCAGATAGTATTGGGTGGATTTTATAGAATTCTCATCACTTCGTCTTTGACTTCTTGCTACACATGACATGTTCACACATACTATGCAGTTTGGAGATCATGATGGAATAGGAGCAGATGCACTTTTCCAGCACCCCTTAGGCATCTCATGTGGAAACGATAACCAAAGTTATATAGCGGATTCGTATAATCACAAGGTATTGATTGGTTATCCGAAATGTTATCTGCTTAAGAGATCATGAAAACATAGACTTGTAAGTAATCTTCGCTTAGAGAACTTGATACAACTCCGCACCTTCACTCTTCTCCTCCAGTCTCTTCCATTTGTTAATCTCTATTGTCTCATTCATGTCTTTTTTTAGGTTTTATAGTGTTTTAGGGTTCCTATTCAACCATGATTAATTGTTGTAGCAATACTATTTATGAACATTACCAACACCTAGTTAAGACCCTGTTGTTGTTTGATCATTTTGTACCTATTTTGAGCTGTGTTTTTCATTGCTTTGTCATTCATATTAGCATGTCTCAACTTCCATTTTTTCAAGCATTTTTTGCCTTGCATTTATCGTTAATGAAATCAACTATGTAATCACTTTATACACTTCTAAGCTTTCATTGATTTAGTTTTGTGGTTGAGGTCATCAATGACGTCTTTCTACTTTCTTACATCTATGTCCTTGTATAGTTGGCCTAATTTGGCTAGGTTAATGTCAGCCATTCCCTCATTTTGATGCATATCATCTCCAAATTTGTCGGAATTGCTTCAACTCTTTGATTCCTTTTCATCAAATTTTTGGGTCACGCCCATTTTTTCCACTCTGTATCACTCTCCTATGCTTATGACTTGTTCCTCCTTGATCTCGTTGATACTTGATACTCCAATAATTCTGAGATCTTCTCCCCATTTACTCCCTTCGATCCTTCTTATCCCTTAGGCCTTCATCGGACACATTTGGTATTGGGGGGTTTGACTTCCTCAGGTGTTCAAGGCGGCTTCTACTTGGGGATTTCTTTTGCACTGGGATACACCGATACTTCAAAACAGGTGCGGTACCCATATCGGATACTTCCCGATACTCTGATACGGCGGGATACGTATCCGATACGGCTACGAAGTATCGGAATTGAAAAAAACAAAAACAAAAAATCCGATACGGCGGGGATATAGGCCCGATACGTCGGGGATACGGCTCGATACGTCGGGGATACGGCCCAATACGCCGGGGATACGGCTCGATACGTCGGGGATAAGGCCCGATACGTCTGGGATACATATTGGGTCTAAATATATAATATTATACATATATATTATATAGGGTAAATTACACATAGACCCCCTGTATTATGACCGATGATCACTTACACCCCCTATAGTTTGAAAACCCAAAACAGAACCAGGAGGGGGTGCAAATGGTGTGTTTTTCAAAATAAAGGGGGGGATTTGTAGGGTTTTAAACATGAGGGGGTGTAAGTGTTAATGGGTCAAACTCATCTGGTGAATCACACTAATTGGATGCCACGTCGACTGGTGTAACAGACGGCTGTGATTTTTTTTAGGTTATACCTTAACCTCGGATCGCTCAGACTGAGATCCTGTGGCCGACCTTGTTGGAGAGCGAGAGAGGGGGAGCGACCAGGCGGCGACCAAACCAAGCAGGTGACGACGACGACGAGGCGGCGACCACACCGACCAGGCCATGACGACGAGGCAGCGACCACACCAACCAGGCGATGACGACCAGTGCTTAGGTTTTTTTTTTTCTTCTCTTCTCCTCCTTTTCTTCTTTTTTGCAGGACGGACTGAGTTTCGCTCGGATTGTTAGGGTTTCGGCCGCCGAACCTTGCCGATTTCGGCCGAAACCCACCTTTTCGATCTTCTGCTAGAAGGATTGAAGGGCAAAGTTGTTTTTCTGGGTTTTTTTTTTCAAATCACATTATTGAAGGCATGATCGAAGTTTTTTTTTAAAATCCAAAGCCTCGAGTGAGTTTCGCTGGGATTGTTAGGGTTTCGGCCGCCGAAACCTTGCCGGTTTCGGCCGAAACCCTAACAATTAGGCTGAAACCCACCTTGTCGGTCTTCTGCTGGATGGACTGAAGGCACAGTTACTTTTTCTGTTTTTTTTTTCAAATCACATGATTGAAGGCATGATCGAAGGGTTTTTTTTTAAATCCAAAGCCTCGAGTGAGAGTCGCTCGGATTGTTAGGGTTTCGGCCGAAACCCTAACAATCTGGTTGAAATCCACATTGTTGTTCTTCTGCTGGACGGATTGAAGGTATAATTGTTTTCAAACTATTTACTATTCATATTCTAGCACAAAAATTATTATATTTAATTATTAATATTATATATATATATATATATATATATATATATAATTACAAACGTATCCCCGCCGTACCGCGTATCCTAGTTTTTTAAAAATCCACATATCCCCGTATCCGTATTGGTGCTTCCTATTTTGCATAACTTCTCTTACTTATGTGTTTGTGTTTTTACTTTTTCTTGACCAACACATGGTTTTGCCTTCATTTACCTTTGCTTTCTTCCTAACAGTTGATTGTGCCGCCAATGTATTTTCGGATGTTTTCCAAGAGAATTCAACAGTTGGAGTGGTTTGCATGGTGGTTCTTCCACTTTATTTTCACGTTTATGTGTTTTTGCTTCTATTTACCTGTAGTTATCATCAAGGGGTCCTATACGTGAGCTATGCATCTTCAAAAGCTTCTTAGACACTTCACCAGCTGTATTGTACATTCTTCTATCTCTCGCCAGCATGTATATTTATCATCCTCTCTTGTCAAGGGCCCTATGCTTTCTTCTACACAACTTTAGTGGTTACACAGTTGGCAGCTAGTGGTGCTTGTGCATGGTGGTGCCTCAGTTCTTTGTGGCAGTGCATGTAGGGATATCAATGGATCAGGACCGCTTATGTTCCATTGTGTTTGGCTCAATTATGTTTACAATATAGTAAACTAGCAAAGTTTGATCCCTGATTTAATACTTAAAATTAATTTGATTAGCTTTGGAGAACCTAGCTGGTTAGGATCAATATTGGGAATGTTATATATTCATTTACATATGTATATACAGTACAAAAACACAATTCACATTCCTTTGATTGCATCTGTTAATGTATAGAGATGGGTCGGGTTACATGTACAGTCGGGTCGGGTTGTATGGTCATACATGTACATATAAATTGGGCTTGAGTCCCTCAATAGAGAGCATTGCATTCCTCTCCAAACCCTAGCCGTCATCTCCTAACATGGTATCAGAGCTCTAGGGTTCTCCGACGCGCGGCGACGTCGACGACGGTCTTCTCCCTCCGGCAGCACCTCCCTTCCAGCCTCCATTCACCCAATCGGCAGCCCCCTCGCCCCTCATCCTCACCCACCCGATCGGCAGCCCCCTCCCCTTCTTCCCTCCTCCACCCGACCACCCCGCCAGCCCCCCTCCTCCACCCGACCGGCCCCCCCTCCTCCGCCCTACAGCCCTCCGGCCCCCCTTCTCCACCCGCCCACCCCCCCCCCCCCCGGCCCCCTCCTCCGCCCTACAGCCCCCCGCCGGCCCCCCCTTCTCCACCCGCCCACCCCCCCCGGCCCCCCTCCTCCGCCCTACAGCCCCCCGCCCGCCCCCCCCCCTCCTCCACCCGACCACCCCGTCGGCCCCCTCATCCGCCCTACAGCCCCCCGCCGGCCCCCCTCCTCCGCCCGACAGCCCCCCGACCCCCCTCCTCCACCCCCCCGACCCTCCTCCTCACCCGACAGGCCCCCCGCCCCCACCCGACCACCCCCCCGACCCCCCTCCTCCACCCGACCCCCCCCCCCCCCACGCCTTACCTTAGCCTACCCGCCCCCTCCCCTGCACCCCCGCCCCCTCCTGCACCTCCTAAACTGCCCGTCTCCTCTGTACGGACTGCCTCAGACCTTCCTTGTGCCAGCTCGCCCCCGTACTTCAGGGGTATGGCTTCCTACAGCATCTCTCGGCTCCCATACTGCCTGCTAGGGGTGTGCAGGATCCAAACCAAACCGACCGAACCAAACCAAACCGACCGAATTTGATCGGTTTCGACACACTCAACGGATCGGATTGGATCAGGATTTCTCAAAACCGATATGGTTGGATCGGTTATCGGATTTATCAATTAAAAACCGACCTAAACCGAACCGAACCGGACTCCGGTTTATAATTTACTAATTTAGTGGTAACTGTTGTGAACTTTTGTTTAATTGTTAAAACTGTACTTTGTAGTTTTTAATATTTAATGGATACGAATATTGTGGACATAACGGTATTGTTGTTGATAACTTGGTATTTTGGTAAGTAATGTAGTATCATTTTATAATTTTTGAAATAATCATTTTAAAGTTGAAACTATGCCCAAATAAAAAAAAAAACTAGTAAGCATATGGGCCAAAGCCCAAACCGACTATCCAATCCAATCCAAACCGACTTTAATTGGATTGGATTGGATTGGATTCCAGTCTCAATCGGTTTGGATCGGATTGCAAATTCTCAAAACCGACCTAGGTTGGATCGGTTTGGGTTTTGCCTAAATAGGTCGGTTTCGAACCGATGCACACCCCTACTGCCTGCACACCGTCGCTGATTGTCGAGTTCCTCCGTCTCCTCGTTTTGATGGTATTCTCGGGCCACGTCCCTCCACCACATCAGTCGACTGTGGACGTCGTCAGGGTCTCCTCCGCCATGATGGCGAGACTGCTGCTGCTGCTGATCTCCCTACTCCAGCACCGCCTGCCACCACTCCTGCTCTGTCTCGGTCTTACTCCGACCGCCTCCAATGCTTTGAGGAGTTACTGTTGCGATACCTCGCCTCCACCAGCTCTTCGACAGATCACGGTCTCTCTGCCACTCCGGGTACTTCTGCTCAGTCTCGGTCTTACTCCGACCGCCTCCAGCGCTTTGAGGAATTACTGCTTCGGTACCTCGCCTCCACCAGCTCTTCAACAGCTCACAGTCTCTCTGCCACTCCGGGTACTACTGCTCCATGGATCTTCGACTCGGGTGCCTCCTGTCACCTCACCTTTGACTCCACTGTCCTCACTGACTGTTCTCCCACTACCACCCACCAGGAGGTTCGCACTGCGGATGGGACTCTCGTCCCTATTCCGCAATGTGGATCCGTCACTACTACCTCTGACCCTTCTGGTCGCCTGACCCTACCCCATGTCCATCATGCCCCCCGTCTTAATATTAATCTGATCTCTATCAGTTCTCTTTGCGACTCTGGCCTGACTGTCACTGTTACCCCTTCTGTTTGTGTTGTGTAGGATTCGCGGACGGGTCAGAGGATTGGGCTGGGCCGTAGAGGAGGAGGACTTTACCAGTTGGACCATCTCCATGTGTCTTCCGTTCCTGTTGCGTCTGTCATGTCTGTTACCTCCGATGCCGACCTGTGGCACAGAAGGTTAGGTCATATATCGAGTGATCGACTCAAAAGCGTATTCCGTTCGGGCGCTTTGGGTCGAGTGTCCTTCTCCCCTCTCTCTGTTTGTACGGGTTGTAGACTAGCAAAGCATCTAGCTCTTCCATTCTCTGCTAGTGCTTCCCAATCTGATGCTTTATTTGATTTAGTACATTCGGATATTTGGGGTCCTGCACCTGTTGCATCCATTTCGGGTTACATGTACTATGTGTGTTTTATCGATGACTACTCTAGGTGCACCTGGGTTTATCTTATGCGTCATCGGTCTGAAGTCCCTCACATCTTTAGGAGATTCACCACTATGATACACACTCAGTTTGGTCGGCGCATCAAGACCTTTCGGTCTGATTGTGCCAAGGAGTATCTCTCCTCTGAGATGCGTGAGATTCTTCAATCTCACGACACTCTTCGCTAGCAGTCATGTCCCCACACCCATGAGCAGAACGGCGTTGCCGAACACAAGCATCGTCATGTCCTTGAGACCGCACAAGCCTTGCTTCTCTCTGCGTCTGTTCCTTACTCTTACTGGGCTGAAGCTGTCATGACGGCTGTCCACCTCATCAATATCACTCCGTCATCTGCTCTGTCCGGTGCCACCCCATATGAGCGCCTCCACTCCAGCCCACCTGACTACTCTCTTCTTCGCACATTTGGCTGCACGTGCTTCGTTCTTCTTCCTCCCCATGAGCGCACCAAACTCTCTGCGAGGTCTGTTAGGTGTGTTCACTTGGGGCTCAGTCGGGAGCACAAGGGGTATCGTTGTTACGATCCCGTGGCTCGCCGAATCCGTGTCTCCCGTCACGTTTCATTTGTTGAGGATGTCCCGTACTTTTCCCCTGCGTCTCGGGATATTTCCTTGCCTCCTGCGTCACCCTCCTCGCCTTTATCACCTCTTCACATCCCCGTTCCACCCCCGTTTTCTGTTGCCCCACCCACGCCTACTCCACCTCCTCAGTCTCCCTCGCCACCTCCACCACCACCCGTTACTCGTGTCTATGTACGTCGGTCTGCAGCTCCTCCTCCAGAGTCGGTTCACACTGGTACTCCCTCGCCTGATGCTGCTGCCCCTTCCTCCCCGGTCGTGGATCCTGCTCCTGTTCGGCGCTACCCGGCGCGCGAACATCACCCTCCTGACAGATATGACTACTCTCCGGACAGGTTTGGCTACTCTGCCTTTACCTCTGACTCTCCTGACTCCTCTGGCTACTCTGCCATTGCCTCCTATTCTCCAGCTTATCAGGCTTTTCTTACCGCACTTCACACCCACCGGGAGCCCCAGTCGTACCGTGAGGCAGCATTACACCCAGAGTAGCGGCAGGCCATGTCAGTTGAGCTTGAGGCTTTTCAGCGGACCCAGACATGGGATTTGGTGCCTTGTCCCTCAGGTGTGGTGCCTGTTAGCTGCAAGTGGATATTCAAGATCAAGACTCAACCTGACGGATCCATTGAGCGGCACAAGGCCCGCCTCGTTGCTCGTGGCTTCTCCCAGGAGTATGGGATTGATTACGAGGAGACGTTTTCTCCAATTGCTCGGATGACTACTGTACGCACCCTCTTAGCTGTGGCAGCTGCTCGAGGGTGGCCTCTCCATCAGATGGATGTCACCAATGCATTCCTCCACGGTGACCTCTCCGAGGAAGTCTACATGGCTCCTCCTCCGGGCGTTTCAGTTCCTCCAGGGCACGTGTGTCGTTTGCGCCGAGCCATCTATGGGCTCAAGCAGGCCCCTCGTGCCTGGTTTGAGCGATTCCGCAGTGCAGTCCTGGCCGCCGGGTTTGTTGAGCGCCACTCCGACTATGCCCTGTTCACTCGTTCCTCCTGTCAGGGTATTGCAGTTCTTCTTCTCTATGTGGATGATATGATCATCACCGGGGATGACAGTGCCACTATAGCATCCCTTCAGCGTCACCTCCAGAGTCAGTTTGAGATGAAAGATCTGGGCTCTCTTCGCTACTTTTTGGGCCTCGAGATTGCCCGGTCAGCTCGTGGTCTGTTGGTCTCCCAGCAAAAGTACATCTCCGACATCTTTGCTGATGCTGCTCTTACTGACTCTCGCACTGCTGACACACCTATGGAGCTCAATTTGAAGCTTCTAGCTACAGATGGTGAGCTGCTCCAGGATGTCTCCCGCTACCAGAGGCTGGTTGGGATGCTCGTCTACCTCACTATGACCCGGCCAGACATTGCCCATGCTGTTGGCATTGTCAGTCAGTTTGTTCAGGCTCCACGTTCAGTTCACTATGCAGCTGTCCTTCGGATTATCCGCTACCTCCGAGGCACCGTCACCCGTTCACTACTGTTTCCCTCCACCTCTCCGTTGGTGCTGCGTGCCTACTCCGATGCAGATTGGGCAGGAGATGTAGCCACTCGCCGCTCTACTACAGGATACTGTGTGTTTCTGGGTGATTCGCTTATTTCGTGGCGCAGCAAGAAACAGGAGTCTGTTGCTCGCTCCAGCACCGAAGCCGAATACAGGGCTATGGCTTCCACCACCGCAGAGATTGTCTGGCTTCGCCGCCTTCTGCTCGACTTGGGAGTTGTGATATCCGGGCCCACGCCTCTCTTCTGTGACAACCGGAGTGCTATTCAGATTGCTAGCAACCCGGTCTTCCACGAGCGAACAAAACATATTGAGGTTGATTGTCATTATGTTATCCAGGAGTTTCTCGATCACACCATCTCATTGCCATTCATTTCATCATCGGAGCAGACTGCTGATTTTCTGACGAAGCCCCTTACGATTGCTCGCTTCCGGCACTTTATCGGCAAACTCTCGGTTCATGATCCACCGTGAGTTTGAGGGGGAGTGTTAATGTATAGAGATGGGTCGGGTTACATGTACAGTCGGGTCGGGTTGTATGGTCATACATGTACATATATATTGGGCTTGAGTCTCTCAATAGAGAGCATTGCATTCCTCTCCAAACCCTAGCCATCATCTCCTAACAACATCCAACATAGTGAGTATTAACTAACCACGTCATCTGGTCTCCATCTTGATTCCCCCAAATTAATCAATTCAATAATGGGAGTTATGTCTGCCTCCTCTCCTTTCTTAGTTATGGGTCTTGACATTAGCCAAATCTGGTCAACTCTTCAACCCCCATTTATCTATCTCAAACTCAAAGAGTTTCAGAGAATATTCACTTTCCATATAGAATATCTACTTCAAGCTTGTGTTGAGCTTAAATCAAGCTTGGTTCAATCTTTAATCGAGCTTCATTCAAGGCCATGCTCCAGTTTGGCTTGATTAAAGGGTGTCAATTGGATCAAGTTGCTCAAACTAGTCCCATTTTGAGTTGGGTTTGCAACTACATTAGATCAAGCTCGTCCATGTAGGAAACAATCGAGCTTGGTTAGACATTGCATGCTTGGGATTATTTTTGGTTTGATCCTACCTAGGCTCAAGCTTAATCAAACTCGGCTCATTTCCATCCCTAAGTGTGTTTTTGTGTTTAGCTTTTCATGTGGTTTTTGTACTTCGGATGTCATCCTCTTGTTCTATGGGCACTTTTGTTGATGTGCTACATTCCCTGCTACTCTCATAATCTATAGATGTTCAATTGTTGCATTCAAATTAGTATACCTCTTTTGTGGTAAATTCATAGTGGTGTCACTCTGAGTTGAGGGACTGTTGTGCTATGTGGTGTAGTTGTCCATGTCTCTCTACATATATTTTTTATTTATCTTCTTCTTGAGGCTTTTCAGTTTCACCAGGTTTAGCTTTGGAGGCTATCCTTATGGAAACTTGTTCTCCTATTTCCATAATTTGTTCTCTGTTGTCTCATCTATTCATTGACATGCATACATTTGTTTCTGCTTTGTTGTTAGTTTGTCTTCATGATGAAAACCTTATGGGGGAGTCACCTGAAGTTTTTCAAGAGTTTTAGAGATATGTTAGTGTACATGTGTATGGTGTATCCACTCAAAAAAAAATGTGCATGGTGTATAATATTATGCATACATATGTGATAAGTTTTAGTGTAAAAGCTGATACACCTCTTAAGTGTGATTGTGTTGCTCTACAAAATATTTAGTTTCATGCTCTCATGAGAGTGCACATTATATCAATCTTCAATTCTCATTTATGTTGTAGTCACAGGCTTTGCTACTGTTTCACCTTTTTACAGATTGATGATCTTCATTCATATGTTTTCCTTCTCATTTTGATCTTCATTCACCTTGTTACAAGCTTTGATTATCATTTGCTGGCATCTAAAACCCTTCAAGCATTTACCTTCAAATGACAGATCAAGAAATTGGATCCAATTAGTAGAAAAGTTGTAACGTTAGCTGGGACTGGAACTGCTGGATTTAAAGATGGCCCAGCCCTGTCAGCTCAGGTGCGGATAATATTTGATGCTTTTATTATATTGATGTTTAAACTAAATTTAATAATATTTCTCAACAAGTCAACACTATTACGAACCCCAAGTGTCAAGGGTGTTAATTGGGTTCACTCATTAGAATAGCTTAACACACTTTTATCTTACCATTTGGTTGATGATGTTAATGTAAATATAATGGGTCGGGTTTACTGTATAGTCGGGTCGGGTTTACTGTACATATATTGGGCTTGAGTCCCTCAATGGAATTATTCTGTTCCTCTCCAAACCCTAGCCGTCGTCTCCTAACATGGTATCAGAGCTAGCCTGTCTCCTGCTCCTGCTCCGGGTGCTCCCCACCGATCGTGCCTTGCCATGCGTGCTCCGCATGGGAGGATCCTTGCCACGCGTGCTCCGCGTGAGGGGGAGTGTTAACGGATAGTCCCACATCGGTAAGGGAGGCACCCATCACCCGCTTAATATACCCCCTGTGGACCTCCCCTTACAAGCCGGTTTTGTGAGGTGCGAGGGTTTCTAACATGGTATCAGAGCCGTAGGGCTGGGCCGTAGGGCAGGAGGACTCTACCAGTTGGACCATCTCCATGTGTCTTCAGTTGCGTCTGTCATGTCTGTCACCTCTGATGCCGACCTGTGGCACAGAAGGTTAGGTCATATATCGAGTGATCGACTCAAAAGCGTATTCCGCTCGGGCGCTTTGGGTCGAGCGTCTTTCTCCCCCCTATCTGTCTGTACGGGTTGTCGACTGGCAAAGCATCTAGCTCTTCCTTTTTCTGCTAGTACTTCCCAGTCTAATGCTTTATTTGATTTAGTTCATTCGGATATTTGGGGTCCTGCTCCTGTTGCATCTCTCTCTGGTTATATGTATTATGTTTGTTTTATCGATGACTATTCTAGGTGCACCTGGGTCTATCTCATGCGTCATCGGTCTGAAATTCCTCACATATTTAGGCGATTCACCACTATGATACACACCCAGTTTGGTCGGCGAATCAAGACTTTTCGGTCTGATTGTGCCAAGGAGTATCTCTCCTCTGAGATGCGTGAGATTCTTCAGTCTCACGGCACTCTTCACCAGCTGTCCTGTCCCCACACCCATGAGCAGAACGGCGTTGCCGAACGCAAGCATCGTCATGTCCTTGAGACTGCACGAGCCTTGCTTCTCTCTGCGTCTGTCCCTCACTCCTACTGGGCTGAAGCTGTCATGACGGCTGTCCACCTCATCAATATCACTTCGTCATCTGCTCTGTCCGGTGCCACCCCTCACGAGCGCCTTCACTCCAGTCCACCTGACTACTCTCTTCTTCGCACGTTTGGCTGCACGTGCTTCGTTCTTCTTCCTCCCCATGAGCGCACCAAACTTTCTGCGAGGTCTGTTAGGTATGTTCACTTGGGGCTCAGTCGTGAGCATAAGGGGTATCGCTGCTATGATCCCTTAGCTCGTCGGATCCGTGTCTCCCGTCACGTCTCCTTTGTTGAGGATGTCCCGTATTTTGCACCTGAGTCTCGGGATCTTTCCTTGCCTCTTTCGTCATCCTCCTCGCCCTCCTCACATCTCCACATCCCTGTTCTACCCCCGGTTTTTGTTGCCCCATCCACGCCTACTACACTACCACCACCACCTCCTCAGTATCCATCGCCACCACCACCACCACCTCCTCAGTCCCCCACGCCACCTCCACCACCACCCATTACTCGTGTCTATGTACGTCGGTCTGCAGCTCCCCCTCCAGAGTCGGGTCTCCCTGGTACTCCCTCGCCTGATGCTGCTGCTCCCTCCTCCCCGGTCGTGGATCCTGCTCCTGTTCGGCGCTACCCAGCGCGCGAACATCACCCTCCTGCCAGATACGACTACTCTCCTGACAGGTTTGGTTACTCTACTTTTCCCACTGACGCTCCTGACTCTTCTGGCTTCTCTGCCAGTGTCTCCTATTCACCATCCTTTCAGGCCTTTCTTACTGCTCTTCACACTCATCGGGAGCCCCAATCGTACCGTGAGGCAGCATTACATCCAGAGTGGCGGCAGGCCATGTCAGTTGAGCTTGAGGCTTTTCAGCGGACCCAGACCTGGGAGTTAGTGCCTTGTCCCCCCGGGGTGGTGCCTGTTAGCTGCAAGTGGATTTTCAAGGTCAAGACTCGACCTGACGGATCCATCGAGCGGCACAAGGCTCGCCTCGTTGCTCGTGGCTTCTCCCAGGAGTACGGGATTGACTACGAGGAGACGTTTGCTCCAGTTGCTCGGATGACTACTGTGCGCACCCTCTTAGCTGTGGCAGCTGCTCGAGGGTGGCCTCTCCATCAGATGGATGTCACCAATGCGTTTCTTCACGGTGATCTCTCCGAGGAAGTCTACATGGCTCCTCCTCCGGGCACTTCAGTTCCTCCAGGACACGTGTGTCGGTTGCGCCGGGCCATCTATGGGCTCAAGCAGGCTCCTCGTGCCTGGTTTGAGCGCTTTCGCAGTGCAGTTCTGGCCGCCGGGTTTGTTGAGTGTCACTCCGACTATGCCTTGTTCGCTCGCTCCTCCAGTCAGGGCATTGCAGTCCTTCTCCTCTATGTGGATGATATGATCATCACTGGGGATGACAGTGCCACCATCGCCTCTCTCCAGCGGCACCTCCAGAGTCAGTTTGAGATGAAAGACCTGGGCTCTCTTCGCTACTTTCTGGGCCTTGAGATTGCCAGGTCAGCTCGTGGTCTGTTGGTCTCCCAGCAGAAGTACATCTCCGACATTCTTACTGATGCTGCCCTCACTGACACACGTACTGCTGATACACCCATGGAGCTCAATTTGAAGCTTCTCGCTACCGATGGTGAGCCGCTCCAGGATGTCTCCCGCTACCAGAGGTTGGTTGGGATGCTTGTCTATCTCACCATGACCCGGCCAGACATTGCCCATGCTGTTGGCATTGTCAGTCAGTTTGTTCAGGCTCCCAGGTCAGTACACTATGCAGCTGTTCTTCGGATTATCCGCTACCTCCGGGGCACCATCACCCGTTCACTCCTGTTTCCCTCCACCTCTCCGTTGGTACTGCGCGCCTAGTCAGATGCAGATTGGGCAGGAGATGCAGACACTCGTCGATCTACTACAGGATACTGTGTGTTTCTGGGTGACTCACTGATTTCATGGCGCAGCAAGAAGCAGGAGTCTGTTGCTCGCTCCAGCACCGAAGCCGAATACAGGGCTATGGCTTCCACCACCGCCGAGATTGTCTGGCTTCGACGTCTTCTGCTTGACTTGGGAGTGGTGATATCCGGGCCGACCCCTCTTTTCTGTGACAACCGGAGTGCTATTCAGATTGCTAGCAATCCGGTCTTCCATGAGCGAACAAAGCATATTGAAGTTGACTGCCATTATGTTCGCCAGGCGTTTATCGATCACATCATCTCCCTGCCTTTCATTCCCTCATCGGAGCAGACTGCTGATTTTCTGACGAAGCCACTGACGACTGCTCGCTTCAGACATTTTCTAGGCAAACTCTCGGTTCATGATCCACCGTGAGTTTGAGGGGGAGTGTTAATGTAAATATAATGGGTCGGGTTTACTGTATAGTCGGGTCGGGTTTACTGTACATATATTGGGCTTGAGTCCCTCAATGGAATTATTCTGTTCCTCTCCAAACCCTAGCCGTCGTCTCCTAACAGATGATGTGTAGGGGGGAAGTCTATTACACCTATTTGTTTTGGTTATGCAGTTTGTGGTAACCCATTTGTAAGAGTTCAGATATTTTTTTAATGATGTAACATGTGAAGTGGAGAATCCTGATATTTTTTCAACTGTTAACATTAAATATTACAATTGAAGCATTTCCCGATTACTCATACATATGGCATTGTCTCCTGCTTATCTGCGCTTCTGCTATAATTTAATATTCAATCCTTCGATTATTCTCCCTGCTAACGTGATAGGGATGAGGATGCAATTAAATTGATAAGTTCAAGTTCTTAACTGCAAGTTCCGGTGTGAAATTCTTGCCTTCCCCATTATCAATAATTAAGCTGCACACTTTCATGTCACATCTAACTATTGTTGAAGTAAATAGGACGTCTTCAGATACACCTACTTGATCCATAGGCTTTTTGCTCTCAACTCTGATTTGCATACATATGGTCTAGTTTTTGAAGTCAATCCTCAACTTCGAATGTAATTCATCTATGACTATTTGACAAGTTACCTGAATTGGATCGACCACTACGGGGGACATGCTAGAAAATCAGAAGCGATGATGCCAAACTGGTGTTGGATGAATCAAAGAAGTAAAGCTCTGTTACCAAATGAATGCAGCAGAACTACAGAGACAAGCTCTGACACCGCTTTAATGCAGGAGGCAATGACTTTACAGGATGTAGGGTGTATAGGAATTGAAAAAATTTCAGATCTTGTAAAATAGATATCAGATCTGTATTTGGTCTTATTTATTACTGTTTGTTAGGAGACGACGGCTAGGGTTTGGAGAGGAACTGAATCATTCCATTGAGGGACTCAAGCCCAATATATATGTACAGTAAACCCGACCCGACTATACAGTAAACCCGACCCATTACATTACATTAACACTCCCCCTCAAACTCACGGTGGATCATGAACCGAGAGTTTGCCTAGAAAATGTCTGAAGCGAGCAGTCGTCAGTGGCTTCGTCAGAAAATCAGCAGTCTGCTCCGATGAGGGAATGAAAGGCAGGGAGATGATGTGATCGATAAACGCCTGGCGAACATAATGACAGTCAACTTCAATATGCTTTGTTCGCTCATGGAAGACCGGATTGCTAGCAATCTGAATAGCACTCCGGTTGTCACAGAAGAGAGGGGTCGGCCCGGATATCACCACTCCCAAGTCAAGCAGAAGACGTCGAAGCCAGACAATCTCGGCGGTGGTGGAAGCCATAGCCCTGTATTCGGCTTCGGTGCTGGAGCGAGCAACAGACTCCTGCTTCTTGCTGCGCCAGGAAATCAGGGAGTCACCCAGAAACACACAGTATCCTGTAGTAGATCGACGAGTGTCTGCATCTCCTGCCCAATCTGCATCTGAGTAGGCGCGCAGTACCAACGGAGAGGTGGAGGGAAACAGGAGTGAACGGGTGATGGTGCCCCGGAGGTAGCGGATAATCCGCAGAACAGCTGCATAGTGTACTGACCGTGGAGCCTGAACAAACTGACTGACAATGCCAACAGCATGAGCAATGTCTGGCCGGGTCATGGTGAGATAGACAAGCATCCCAACCAACCTCTGGTAGCGGGAGACATCCTGGAGCGGCTCACCATCGGTAGCGAGAAGCTTCAAATTGAGCTCCATGGGTGTATCAGCAGTACGTGTGTCAGTGAGGGCAGCATCAGTAAGAATGTCGGAGATGTACTTCTGCTGGGAGACCAACAGACCACGAGCTGACCTGGCAATCTCAAGACCCAGAAAGTAGCGAAGAGAGCCCAGGTCTTTCATCTCAAACTGACTCTGGAGGTGCCGCTGGAGAGAGGCGATGGTGGCACTGTCATCCCCAGTGATGATCATATCATCCACGTAGAGGAGAAGGACTGCAATGCCCTGACTGGAGGAGCGAGTGAACAGGGCATAGTCGGAGTGACGCTCAACAAACCCGGCGGCCAGAACTGCACTGCGAAAGCGCTCAAACCAGGCACGAGGAGCCTGCTTGAGCCCATATATGGCCCGGCGCAACCGACACACGTGTCCTGGAGGAACTGAAGTGCCCGGAGGAGGAGCCATGTAGACTTCCTCGGAGAGATCACCGTGAAGAAATGCATTGGTGACATCCATCTGATGGAGAGGCCACCCTCGAGCAGCTGCCACAGCTAAGAGGGTGCGCACAGTAGTCATCCGAGCAACTGGAGCAAACGTCTCCTCGTAGTCAATCCCATACTCCTGGGAGAAGCCACGAGCAACGAGGCGAGCCTTGTGCCGCTCAATGGAGCCGTCAGGTCGAGTCTTGACCTTGAAGATCCACTTGCAGCTAACAGGCACCACCCCGGGGGGACAAGGCACCAACTCCCAGGTCTGGGTCCGCTGAAATGCCTCAAGCTCAACTGACATGGCCTGCCGCCACTCTGGATGTAATGCTGCCTCACGGTACGATTGGGGCTCCCGGTGAGTGTGAAGAGCAGTAAGGAAGGCCTGAAAGGATGGTGAATAGGAGGCACTGGCAGAGAAGCCAGAAGAGTCAGGAGAGTCAGTGGGAAAAGCAGAGTAACCAAACCTGTCAGGAGAGTAGTCGTATCTGGCAGGAGGGTGATGTTCGCGCGCTGGGTAGCGCCGAACAGGAGCAGGATCCACGACCGGGGAGGAGGGAGCAGCAGCATCAGGCGAAGGAGTACCAGGGAGAACCGATTCGGGAGGGGGAGCTGCAGACCGACGTACATAGACACGAGTAATGGGTGGTGGAGGTGGTGGGGGTGGTGGCGTGGGGGACTGAGGAGGTGGTGGTGGTGGTGGCGATGGATACTGAGGAGGTGGTGGTGGTGGTGTAGTAGGCGTGGATGGAGCAACAGAAACCGGGGGTAGAACAGGGATGTGAAGATGTGAGGAGGGCGAGGAGGATGACGAAGTAGGCAAGGAAAGATCCCGAGACTCAGGAGCAAAATACGGGACATCCTCAACAAAGGAGACGTGACGGGAGACACGGATCCGACGAGCTAAGGGATCATAGCAGCGATACCCCTTATGCTCACGACTGAGCCCCAAGTGAACACACCTAACAGACCTCGCAGAAAGTTTGGTGCGCTCATGGGGAGGAAGAAGAACGAAGCACGTGCAGCCAAACGTGCGAAGAAGAGAGTAGTCAGGTGGGCTGGAGTGAAGGCGCTCGTGAGGGGTGGCACCGGACAGAGCAGATGACGGAGTGATATTGATGAGGTGGACAGCCGTCATGACAGCTTCAGCCCAGTAGGAGTGAGGGACAGACGCAGAAAGAAGCAAGGCTCGTGCAGTCTCAAGGACATGACGATGCTTGCGTTCGGCAACGCCGTTCTGCTCATGGGTGTGGGGACAGGACTGCTGGTGAAGAGTGCCGTGAGACTGTAGAAGCTCACGCATCTCAGAGGAGAGATACTCCTTGGCACAATCAGACCGAAAGGTCTTGATTCGCCGACCAAACTGGGTGTGTATCATAGTGGTGAATCGCCTAAAGATGTGGGGAATTTCAGACCGATGACGCATGAGATAGACCCAGGTGCACCTAGAATAGTCATCGATAAAACAAACATAATACATATAACCAGATAGAGATGCAACAGGAGCAGGACCCCAAATATCCGAATGAACTAAATCAAATAAAGCATTAGACTGGGAAGTACTAGCAGAAAAAGGAAGAGCTAGATGCTTTGCCAGTCGACAACCCGTACAAACAGAGAGGGGGGAGAAAGACGCTCGACCCAAAGCGCCCGAACGGAATACGCTTTTGAGTCGATCACTAGATATATGACCTAACCTTCTGTGCCACAGGTCGGCATCAGAGGTGACAGACATGACAGACGCAACTGAAGACACATGGAGATGGTCCAACTGGTAGAGTCCTCCTGCCCTACGGCCCAGCCCAATCCTCTGACCCGTCCGCGAATCCTGCACAACACAAACAGAAGGGGTGAAGGTGACAGTCAGGCCAGAGTCGCAAAGAGAACTGATGGAAATCAAATTAATATTAAGACGAGGGGCATGATGGACATGGGATAGGGTCAGGCGACCAGAAGGGTCAGAGGTGGTGGTGATGGAGCCACATTGCGGAATAGGGACGAGAGTCCCATCCGCAGTGCGAACCTCCTGGTGGGTGGTAGTGGGAGAACAGTCCGTGAGGACAGTGGAGTCAAAAGTAAGGTGACAGGAGGCACCCGAATCGAAGATCCATGGAGCAGTAGTACCAGAGGTGGCAGACAAGCCGTGCGCAGTCGCGGAGCCGGTGGAGGCTATGTGGCGGAGAAGGAGCTCCTCGAGGCGCTGAAGACGGTCCGGCTCAGGCGGCGAAGGAGCTGTGGGAGCAGTGGGGAGCGGCGAGGCCTCTGCAGTAGCCGCTGCACCACCAAAGTGGCGAAAGGAAGACGAACCACGTCCTCGGCCCCGTCCACCTCGACCGCCGCGTCGATCGTCGCGAGAGGTCGAAGACCAGCGGGGGGATCTCTCATCCGGACCCCAGCGGGGGTTGCGTGGAGGACGTGTAGGGCACTCGCGCTTCATGTGGCCGGGCTCCTTGCAGTAGTGACAGAAAACAGCCTCATCGGAGAACCCGGCTGCCAGGACAGAGTCGGAGCTAGGAGCAAGTGGAGGAGCACGAGCGCCCTGAGTCTGAAGGCGGGTCTCCTCGTCGACCAAGGCGAGTAGGGCATCCTCGAGCCGAGGGAGGGGCTCACGGTGCAGGAGCTGGGCGGCTATGAGAGCAAAGTCTGGTCGAAGTGCTGCCAGAAACTGGTGCAGGTGGCCCTCGTCGAGGTAGCGCTGGAAGTCCCGGGAGCGGGGGCAGTCACACCGCTCCGGAATCAGTGAGTCCAGCTCATGCCAGTAGGCACTCATCTGACTGAAGAAGTCCTGAATGGTACGCTCCCCCTGACGGGCAGACTGCGAGTCGCAGATGAGCTGATGCCGGCGGGCGCCGCCGCGCGGGAGAAAACGGTCCCGGAGATACTCCCACATCGCGCGCGCAGTCGGAAGGCGGCCGATGGGAGCAAGGAGCGGACGAGCAACCGAGTCCAGGAGGTACGCCCGGATGGCCTGATCGTGGCGGCGCCACGTAAGAGCAGCAACGGTGACGGCCGTGGTAGCAGTCGCTGCAGAAGATGCAGCACTGCTGGTGACTGATGACGAGCCGGAGTAGTCAGTGGGAGGAGGATCCTCGCCGGTGACGTGACCCCACAAATCACGACTGGAGAGGGCGGCCTCGACGGTGAGGGACCAGTCAGGCCAGTCGCTGGCCGACGACAACTGAAACGCGACCGCCTTCAGCGGTGGAGAGATCGCAACGACAGACGGTGCGGCTGGAGAGGCCATGGAGGAGGCAGTAGGGCGTCAGGGGGTGTTGGGGGGGTGCTGTAGGGCTGTAGGGGGCTCGGGAGGGGGTCGGAAGGGGGGGGCAGGGGCTGTAGGGGGATCGGAAGGGGGCTCGGGAGGGGGTCGGAAGGGGGGGCAGGGGCTGTAGGGGGATCGGAAGGGGGCTGTCGGATGGCCGGAAGTGGAGGCGGGGGCTGCTGCAGGGGTATCGGTGGCCGGAAGGTGGGTCGGGGTGGAGGAGGGGGCGGCAGGGGGTGTCGGGGGGGCTTCAGAGGGGGTCGGGGGGGGGTGGAGGAGGGGCGGCAGGGGGTTTCGGTGGCCGGAAGTGGAGGCGGGGCTGCTGCAGGGGGTATCGGAGGCCGGAAGGGGGTAGAGGAGGGGCTGAGGGGGGTCGGTAGTGGAGGAGGGGGGCTGCAGGGGGTCGGGGGTGGAGGCGGGGGCTGCAGGTGACCGGAAGGGGGGCCGGTGGAGGAGATGGGGCCGGAAGGGGGGGCCGGTGCAGGTGGCCGGAAGGGGGGGGGGCCGGTGGAGGAGATGGGGCCGGAAGGGGGGGCCGGTGCAGGTGGCCGGAAGGGGGGCCGGCGGGAAGGAGGGAGACCGGAGGAGGTGCAGCCGTCGCCCTAGCGCTCTGATACCATGTTAGGAGACGACGGCTAGGGTTTGGAGAGGAACTGAATCATTCCATTGAGGGACTCAAGCCCAATATATATGTACAGTAAACCCGACCCGACTATACAGTAAACCCGACCCATTACATTACATTAACACTGTTAATGGATAGTCCCACATCAGTGAGGGAGGCACCCATCACCCGCTTAATATACCCGTTGTGGACCTCCCCTTACGACCCGGGTTTTAGGGCATGAGGGTATCTAACATAGTATCAGAGCTGGCCCATCTCCTGCTCCCGCTCCGGGTGCTCCCCACCGATCGTGCCTTGCCACGCGTGCTCCACGTGGATGGATCCTTGCACGCGTGCTCCACGTGAGAGGGAGTGTTAACGGATAGGCCCACATCGGTGAGGGAGGCACCCATCACCCGCTTAATATACCCGTTGTGGATCTCCCCTTACGACCCGGGTATTGGGGCTTGAGGGTATCTAACAATTACAAACGTGAGTGGAAGTGCATAAAATTGAAAGATAGGTGTTTAGTAATGATCTATGATCTACAGACACGGACATGGATGTCGAGTGTCGACACGGACACGGGAGTCGGACACGGCAACATCATAAAAGATGGATACGGAGACACGTGTGTGTGTGTGTATACACCAACAAAATTATGAAATTGATTTAAATTGAAAATTATTATCAATTTCAAATTCGACTCCTACATGGTCTACCATTTCCCTCTGTTCACCCTATTGGAGAAGGGAGAGACTCACAACATTCGGTTTAATAACACATTCGGTTTAATAACATGGAGCGATGGTATCATGCCGTGTTGATACGAGTGGACACAGGAATCTGTGTCAACACAGCTCCGAGGGCTCAATTAGAGGTGTCCCCCATATCATAGGTAATGATTGGTCCAAAAAAGGTTCTTTAGTTGGAGAACGATAAATAAAGGAATTTGACAAAATTTCCACTTGTTTCCTGCAAAGTTCTGTTATAGATATTCAGGATTTTAGAGGTTTGATGAAGGTTTTTGGTGATATCTAGGCTTTTAAATAAGGAATTTTGTGAACTAGATGTTAGATAAGTGCATAGATTAACCTAGAGTTGCAGAATTCTAATGGACAATAAACAAAGTAATATTAGTACTAGAAGTATCTCACTTGTAGAGAGAAACTAAAGAGTCACACCTTAGTGTTTTCGAGACATCACATCAAATAATTTGAGAAGAAAGATTCAACATTTTCTTTGGGAAAGAGGAGAAACTCCTACAATTTTATTTGTCATAAACGGATAATCCGGAATTCCTCTTACATGTGTATATATAGTACTCAAACCAGCTCGAAACCCAGTCCTGAGTCTCCTGACTTGAAATTTTCCAACATAGTACTTTCCAACATAGTATACTACTAAACTAGGACTCATGTAATCACTTTCTACTATAATAAGGCTTCTAATCTCAAAAATGACCAAATAATAGGTTTGATTTATGTTAATGTATAGAGATGGGTCGGGTTATATGTACAGTCGGGTCAGGTTGTGTGTGTATACATATTCATTTCGGACTCAATGACTTTATTAGGAAATCCGTTACTAGGAATGTATCCTAGAAGAAGGAGGTTTGGGAGTCCTCAATCTCGCCGATCATAATAGAGCGCTCTTGGGTAAATGGTGGTGGAGGCTTCAACAAGACCAAGGAGATACCTGGAGCTCAGTTATTAGAGGCAGATATTTCAAGCGTTATAAGCCGTTGCAAGTTAGAAGTAGAGTGTCTAGTAAAATCTCCCCGTTCTGGAGTGGCATCCAGAAAATTGGTCATTTATATAAATGTGGCACTAGCTTGATAGTTCAGAATGGTAAATCGACTCGCTTCTGGAAAGATAGATGGTTGGTTGAGGGTTCACTAATGAACTGGTACCCGGACCTCTACGATCTTGCTTGGAGGAAGAACTGCTATGTCCGATCGCAGTGTGTGACTCGGCATAACAGAACCATCTGGGACATTGAATTCCGCAGGAGTATTCCGGATTTCCTGCAGTATCAAGTTAGAGAGTTGATGGATCTTTTGCAATTACTGTCTGTCAATGACGTAGAGGATGCGGCTTGTTGGAGGCTGTCGACAACAGGAAAGTTTACCACGAAATCTTTCTACAACTTTATCAACAAAGGCGGCATTATCTGTCCAGTGGCTACCTCCCTGTGGAAGACTAGAGTTCCGTTAAAGATCCGCATCTTCATGTGGTTAATGATTAAGAAGAAGCTGTTGACTAGAGTCAATCTCCTTAGAAGGGGGAATAGGAACATAACGGATACCTCGTGCGTTCTCTGTGGTCAAGGCAAGGAAGATATCAATCATCTCTTTATTCATTGTCCGTTTTCAAGAAACATCTGGGAACAGCTGAAGAGGGGCTTAAAAATCCAAGGTACGCCGGGATCAGTTTTCTCTATGTGGACAGTCTGGAGGAAGAAGAGGATCAAAAGCCGACTTCGGAATAGCTGGGATTTTTTGGTCATGGCGGTGTGCTGGAGCGTTTGGATTGAGAGAAACAATAGGATTTTTCGAAGAGTTACGATGTCTTTGGACAAGGTGAGAGAGTCCATCAAGAAGAGGCTGATCCAGTGGAAGATTGTCCTTCAGGGCAGGAAGCTCGAGCAATTAGATAATTTCATCTGTAATCTCTTTTGATTTTTTTGTATCTGTGTAATTGTTTCTTTCTTTTTCTAATGCACTGGTAGGGGTCTAGGCCGAACCCCCCCTCATTCACTGAGAGGGATTTCTCAAAAAAAAAATCATCTCGAGAAAACCTAGTCTAATCAAAGATTGTCGGAAGCTCATATGCATGCCTTTTTGCTTTTATTTTCCACATTATATTCTTGCTGATTTCTAATTCTAATGTGCAATTTCAGTTTTGTTCCTAGAAACCTCTCTTTATTGTTGAACTAACTTCCTCTGAATATCAAGTGCATGTGGTAACTAGTTCTATTATTGAAAATCTCTCAAGTGCTGATTTCTATGGTATATTATGTTATTCTAATAATTAGTTGCTTAGTTTGTTCGGTTTGGGTTATTCTATGGCTTAAGATTGTAGTGCCCCTCTTTGGTTCCTACATCAAGTTGGTATCAGAGCTTGAAAGAACATGTTCGGGTCTCTTTTAAGCGCTGAAAATCAGCAAGTCTTCTCTTTCTAGTTTGCTGATTTTTCGTGTTCGCTGCATTGCATGCTTGATTTTCGTGTTTAGATCATAGGCATGCAGGTGTGAATCATCATGTTTGTTGTCCACATCACTTAGCATCATTAGGAATTGCACAAAACCTTCATGAAACTTTTCCTTTGCTATCCTTGCATTGCATACATCGAAAACATCATCGTTTAGAGTATCTTTCATCATATAGTCATAGGACACACCTTAGTGGCTGTCCTTTATGTCCCTACATGTTTTACTCTTCACGAAAGAGCCATAAACCATCACAAGTAGTTTCTAATTCCTAAACCGATGGCGGAATATGCACATTTGCATCGTGTGGCCCATGGACGAGGTCGCCCTCGTGCTACGCAACAAGCACAATACCTCATGGGGCTTGGAAAATTGCGGCCCAAGAAACTCTAACTCTATATTCCATGATGTTGCAAGAGATTATGGATCTGATGGGTATGCTTCTACAAGAAAGAGGCATCATCCACTTACAGAGGGGAACCTAGCTGGGGAAGAACCTAATCAGAATACTATAGTTTCTAGAGTCAAAGTTCAAAATCAAAATGAAGATTATGAATCTCCATCCGAATCTAGAACTGATCTGGACGAATTCAATGTTGAATTTGAACAAGAAGATATTTGGTCGTCCAAGGAATCATAGAAAGCGACAAGTGCACGAACAACACGGCATAGAAGAACAATTAGTGAGAGCCCTCAATAGATCTTAGGGATATGGAGTTCGTGTTGAAGTTGATGATTTCAGGGGAAACTTTGTTGCTCATGCTTTTCTAGATTGGTTAGAAAGAATCGAGCACTTCTTTGAATGGAAAGAACTCCCTGATGAGAAAAAGGTCAAATAGTCGCAACCAAGCTGAAAGGAGTTGCTTTGGTATGGTGGCGAGAATTACAAGCCAGTAGAGTCAGGAGATGGAAGTGAAAGATTTCCACATGGGTCAAGATGCGTGACAAGATGAGATCCAAGTATTTACCTCCTGATCTGTGTAGGTAATGTTCCTTTTAAAATTCTCAAACTATATGTGATTCAATAGGATGCAGAGCTATTGTTTGATCTCAAGCTAAGATCTAACGGAGCCCTACAAATCAGAGCCAAAGTTTAAAAGAGGTCTTCCCCCAACCTCCGAAATCAGTTGGAAGATTCAGACACAATTCGGTGGAGTTGGCATCCATCCTGAAAATCCAGTCAACTCTTTCTATAATTCCTTAATGCATGAGGATCCAGTCACATCTACTCTTTTGGAGAGCTCGCATATGATTGTCTTTCCTCGACAAAATCCTCACTAAGTCCAATGTGAAGAAGGGAAGCATCTAGGGCTTTTGGACTTGTCATGCCGCATTTGCGGTACTTCCAAAGAGAATACTTATTGTCTGCTACTTCACCATTCTTTCTTTAGGAAAGTTTGGACCTTATTTAAAGACCGCCTTCATATAGAAGGATCCCCAGGGAGATTTAGATCTCTCTAAACGGCTTGGTAAAAAGAACACATTCCAAGTAAAGTTAGAAAAGTGTGGGATACAATAGTTGTGGTCTGTTTGGTGCCTTTGGTTGGAGAGTAACAACAAGGTTTCAATACATCTCAGACCTAATTAACCTTTGGGTTTCAACTCTTGCAGGGAAGTTTACGCAAAGATTTCTTGATATCTGTAATCTTTCTTTGCTCCTTTCAGTCATCATGTTGAATTTTCTTCTGTAAATTTATTTTTCAATGAACTGTTAGGCGTCAAGGCCGAACGCTCCCACATAACACATAGCAATTTCTCAAAAAAAGAAAGAGCATATTTAAATATGTTAATGTATATATCAGGACGGGTTCTCTGTACAGTCGGGTCGAGTTGCTTGTGTATTGATGTACATATATATTGGGCTTTAGTCCCTCAATAGAGAGTATTCTCATTCTCTCCAAACTCTAGCCATCATCTCCTAACATGGTATCAGAGCTCTAGGGTTCTCCGGCTCCGACGACGGCCCCGATCTTCTTCTGGCACCGCACCCCCCCCCCCCCTCTGGCACCGCAGCCCCCCCGCCCCCCCTTCCGGCACCACAGCACCCCCCCCCCCCCCCCCCCGGCCCCTCCTTCCGGCACCGCAGCCCCCCTGCCCCACCTTCCGGTACCGTAGCCCCCTCGCCCCCCCCTTCCGGCACCGCAGCCCCCCCTCTGGTCTCGCAGCCCCCCTACTCTACTCCTTCACCTGCAGTCGTTCCCCAGCCATTGCTAACCATCCATGGTGTCCTCTTCTGTGCTCTCTATCGTCGGGATCTTTCCACCGCTGAAGGCAGTCGGTTACCTTTCAGTTGACCTCGGCCAGCGACTAGCTTGATTGGTCGCTCACCGTTGAGGCTGCACTCTCTAGTCGTGATCTTTGGGGTCACATCACCGGTGATGACGCACCTCTGGCTGCCTCCTCTGGTTCCTCCTCGGTCACCAGTCGCGCCGATGTTAGTGGTGAGTCTTCTACTGTTGTTGCCTCCACGGCTGCTGCCACGACCGATGCCACGATCGCCCTCACGTGGCGTCACCACGACCAGGCCATCCAGACCTATCTCCTAGACTTCGTTGCTCGTCCATTCCTTGCTCCCATCGGTCGCCTTCCTACAGCGCGCGCGATGTGGGAGTATCTCTAGGATAGGTTTCTCTCGCACAACGGTGCACGTCGGCATCAACTTATCTGTGACTCTCAGTCCACTTGCCAGGGGAAGCATATGATTCGGGACTTCTTCAGCCTTATGAGTACCTACTGGCATGAGCTGGACTCTCTGATCCCCGAGCGGTGTGCTTGTCCACGCTCCAGGGACTTCCAGCGCTATCTTGATGAAGGCCACCTCCACCAGTTTCTGGTCACACTTCGATCGGACTTCGCTCTCATCGCTGCTCAGCTCCTGCACCGTGAGCCTCTCCCTCAGCTAGAGGATGCCCTGCTAGCCTTGGTCGACGAGGAGACTCACTTTCAAACTCAGGATACTCGTCCTCCTCCGCCTGCTTCAGGACTCGACAGCACCCTGGCGGTCAGCTTCTCTGACGGCCTGTCTTCTGTTACTATTGCAAAGAGCCCGGTCATATAAAGCGTGAGTGTACCACATGTCCTCGTAACCCCCGCTAGGGTCCGGACGAGCAGGAACCACACTGGGCTCCTACTTCTCGTGATAATCGACGCGGCGGTTGAGGTGGACAAAGTCGTGGATGTGGTCAGTCCTCCTTCTGCCACTTTGGTGGCACTGCTGCAGCTGCTGTAGAGATTCTGATATTCCCCGTCACTATCACTGCACCTTCTTAGACTATGCCGGACTGTCTCCAACGACTTGAGGAGCTTCTTCTTCGCGACCTAGCCTCCACCGGCTCCTCGACTGCTCATGGCCTGCCTGCCATCTCTGGTATTGCTGCCCCTTCGATTTTCGATTCGAGTACTTCCTGTCACCTCACCTATGACTCCACTGTACTCACAGTTACAGACTGTGCTCCAGCTCCTGCCCATATGGAGGTTCGCACTGCGGATGGGACTCTCGTACCTATTCCGCAGTGTGGATCTATCACTCCTACCTCAGACTCTACTGGTCGCTGACCTTACTCCATGTTTATAATGCTCCTCTTCTTAAAATTAATCTGATCTCTATCAATTCTCTCTGTGATTCTGGATTGACTGTCACCTTTACCTCCTTTGCTTGTGTTGTGCAGGATTCGCGGACGGGACGGAGAATTGGGCTGGGTCGTAGGACGGGAGGACTTTACCAACCGAACCATCTCCATGTTTTCCCTATTTTTGTTGAGTCAGTTATGTCAGTCGCCTCTGATGCCGACTTGTGGCACAAAAGCCAAGGTCACTTGTATAGTAATCGACTCAAAAGTGTTTTTCGTTCGGGCGCTTTGGGTCGTGTGTCCTCACCTCTTCTTGTTTGTACGGGTTGTAGATTGGCAAAGCATCTGGCTCTATCGTTTTCAGCCAGTGCTTCCCGATCTGTTACCCCTTTTGATTTAGTACATTCTGACATTTGGGGTCCTGCTCCGTTTGCCTCCTTTTCTGGCTTTTTATATTTTGTGAGTTTATAGACAACTACTCCAGATGCACCTAGGTCTATCTCATGCGCCGTTACTATGAGATTCCTCACATCTACCAGACATTCACCGCCATGATCCATACCCAGTTTGGTTGACGCATCAAAACCTTCCGGTCTGACTGTGCCCAAGAGTATCTCTCCTCTGAGATGCGTGAGATCCTTCAGAATCATGGCACTATTCACCAACAGTCGTGCCCCCACACCCATGAACAGAATGGCATAGCCGAGCACAAGCATCGCCATGTCCTTGAGACAATGTGCGCTCTACTTCTGTCTGCTTCTGTCCCATATTCCTACTGGGTCGAGGTTGTTTTGATTGTCGTTCACCTTATCACCATCACTCCGTCCTCCACCCTCTCTGAGGTTACCCCGTACGAGCGACTTTACTCCACACCTCCAGACTGCTCCCGTCTTCGCACCTTTGGGTGTACGTTTTTTGTCCTTCTTCCTCCACATGAGCGCACCAAATTCTCTGCTCGATTGGTTAGGTGTGTTCACTTGTGGCTCAATTTGGAGCACAAGGGCTATCGGTGCTACGATCCTTTGGCTTGCTGATCCGTCTCTCATCATGTCTCCTTTGTCGAGAATGTCCCGTACTTTTCCATCGAGTCCCGGGATCTTCCCTCATCACCTACGTCACTCTCCACGCCTTCATCATCTCTCACCATCCCTTTTCTACCTTCGTATCATGCTCCCATACCTTTGGCTGTGCCTTCCCCGGTTGAACCTCCACCATCCCCATCTCCCCCACCACCTTCCCCTTTCCCGTCTCTCCCGCCACCTCCACCTCCACCACCACCACCACCTGCCACACGTGTCTATGTTCGTCGCTCTGCAGTTCCTCCCCCCGAGTCGGTTCATACTGGTACTCCCTTGCCTGCTGTTGCTTCCTCCTCTCCGGTAGCGGATCCTGCCCTGCTCGACGTTACCCTGCGTGCGAACATCACCCTCTTGACAGATATGCCTACTCTCCCAACAGGTTTGGCTACTCTGCCTTTACCTCTAACTCATGTGGCTACTCTGTTATTGCCTCCTACTCTTCGTCTTACCAGGCTTTTCTTACTGCTCTTCGCACCCACCGGGAGCCCCAGTCGTATCGTGAGAGAGCTTTACACTTAGAGTGGCGGCAGGCCATGTCAATAGAACTTGAGGCTTTTCAGCTGACCCAGACGTGGGATCTGGTTCCTTGTCCCTCCGGCATGGTGCCTGTCAGCTGCAAGTGGATCTTCAAGGTCAATACTCGACCTGACGGTTCCATTGAGCGGCACAAGGCCCGTTTCGTTGCTCGTGGCTTCTCCTAGGAGTATGAGATTGACTACAAGGAGACGTTTGCTCCAGTTGCTCGAATGACTACTGTGCGCACCCTTTTAGCTGTGGCAACTGCTCGAGGGTGGCCTCTCTATCAGATGGATGTCATCAATGCGTTCCTTCACGGTGACCTCTTCGAGGAGGTATACATGGCTCCTCCGGGCGTTCCTGTTCCTCCAGGGCACGTTTGCCGTCTATACCGGGCTATCTATGGGCTCAAACAGGCACCTCGGGCCTGTTTGAGCGATTCCACAGTGCAGTTCTGGCAGCTGGGTTTGTACAGAGACACTCTGACTATGCTCTGTTCACCCGCTCCTCCAGTCAGGGTATTGCCGTGCTACTTCTGTATGTGGATGATATGATCATCACCGGGGATGACAGTGCTACCATACCGTCACCTCCAGAGTCAGTTCGAGATGACAGATCTGGGCCCTCTCCAATACTTTCTTGGCCTTGAGATTGCCCGGTCAGCTCATGGATTGTTGATCTCCCAGCAAAAGTACATATTTGACATTTTTGTCGAGGCTGCTCTCACCTACTCTCGTACTGCTAATACACCCATGGAGCTCAACTTGAATCTCCTTTCTATGAATGGTGGGCCTCTCTAGGATATCTCTCGATACTAGCGGCTGGTTGGGATGCTCGTTTACCTCACCATGACTAGGCCAGACGTTACCTATGTCGTTGGTATTGTCAACCAGCTCGTTCAGGCTCCTCGCTCTGTTCACTTTGCAGTGGTCCTTCGGATTATTCAATATCTCCAAGGCACCATCACTCATTCGCTGCTTTTTCTCTCTACCTCTCAGTTTGTCATCCGTGTTTACTCCGATGTAGATTGGGCTAGAGATGTTGCTACTCGCCGCTCTACCACCGGCTACTGTGTGTTCCTTGGCGACTCCCGTATTTCTTGGCGCAGCAAGAAACAGGAGTCTGTTGCTCGCTCCAGCATCGAAGCCGAATACCGGGCTATGGCTTCCACCACCGCAAAGATTGTCTGGCTTTGACACCTTCAACTCGACCTGGGAGTTTGGATGTCTGGGGCCACCCCTCTTCTGTGACAACCGGAGTGCTATCCAGATTGTTAGCAACCCGGTTTTCAACAAGCGGACCAAACACATCGAGGTTGACTGTCATCATGTTCAGCAGGAGTTTCTTTCCCACACCATCTCCTTGTCGTTCATTCCTCGACGGAGCAGACTGCTGATTTTCTCACAAAGCCCCTTACAATTGCTCGATTTCGTTATTTTATCAACAAACTCTCGATATATGATCCACCGTGAGTTTGAGGGGGAGTGTTAATGTTTATATCGGGTAAGGTTCTATGTACAGTCAGGTCGGGTTGCTTGTGTATTGATGTACATATATATTGGGTTTTAGTCCCTCAATAGAGAGCATTCTCACTCTCCAAACCCTAGCCGTCATCTCCTAACAAACTACGTTCTACACTTCTACCTTTAAGTGATTCTTAACTTTGATGTGGTTGCACTACATATATATGTCCACATGTAATTTTATATCCTTGTGGATCTTTTTGATGTTAGATAATTATCACCTATTGATAGAATATATTAGCAAACTGAAGTTTTGTGTTATCCAGCTGAATCCTCGTAGATTCCAACTGATGCATTTGTAACATTAATGCAGCTTTCCGAGCCATCAGGGATTATTGAAGCAGGGAATGGTAATGTTTTTTTTTCATTTAGATGAACAATTATTTTTTGCATTTCTCTTTTTCTTTATGCTAGATCAAGTAGCGAAAAATACAACTTTTCTTTTGAAAAAGGACAATTGACAAGACGAGTGGTATATTTCTTGATTGTATATTACTAATCAAGTCATAAAATTAGGACAAGCTTTCTTCTGTATATGTAGCCATAAAGTTCACATTCTTCCTGCTGTCTATGTAGTCATTAGACATATTATTCAGTCGATTGCTAGAGATACATTTATAATTTCTATTACAATGAATTTTCAGTAGATATGTTTTATGGAATCATGTTGGTTTTTTAACTGTGTATACTTTCAATAATTGCAGCATGTATAATAACTTGCATCCAAAATAATCGTTCACCGTGGAGATCCTATAAGTTCTCAAAGTATTCAAAACCCTGTTTGACAAAGAATTGAAAAGATCAATTGACCTTACAAGAACTAATAAAGCTCAAACCGAGTAAGTGGTACAGTTTCTTCTAGCAAAGAGAATCCATTGACATGATTCATGCATATTTACAGTGGATTTACGCTTAAGTATTCAAAACCCAGTTTGACAAAGAATTGTAAAGATCAATTGACCTAACAAGAACTAGTAAAGCTCAAACCAAGTAAGTGGTACAGTTTTGTCTACCAAAGAGAATCCATTGACATGATTCATGCATATTTACAGTGGATTTACGCTTATATTTAACTGCCTCAAAAGGAACTACGTGTGAATCAAAATCACTTAGGTGGCTCCCGACCTTTGTCGGGAGTAATGTTTTCATAGACGAAGGCGTAAGGCATAGAGTTTTTCCAGTCGTGAGCAAGACGTAAGCCTCAGGGTGTGGTGCGTAAGCCCCACATTTTTTTTTTTTTTTGGGGGGTGGGGGGGGGGGGGGGGGGGAGAGAAATCAAGCCCACGAATTTTTGAATCTTAATTTAAAAATATATGAATTTTTTAAAGTAGTATAAAAAAAATGAATAATGTTTAAAATTCAAAATATTTAGAAGTATACTACAATGATAATTTGAATAACCTTGTCAATGTATTTAATGATTCATCGATGGTCTACCACAAATCCTCAATGTATACATCACTCATACAACCCAAATTCAAGTAATTTATAGTTAAAAAATAACTTCCTCAAATGCTCGAACATATCACACGATCACATCAACTATTCTCGTCAATATCATTGTTAGAAGATGGTGGCTAGGGTTTGGAGAGAATGGAATGAATGCTTCATTGAGGGACAAGCCCAATATATGTACAACAATACATCTACAACCCGACCTGACTGTACATAGAACCCGACCCATCTCTATACATTAACACTCCCCCTCAAACTCACGGTGGATAATGGACCGAGAGTTTGCCGATAAAATGCTGGAAGCGAGCAATCGTAAGGGACTTCGTGAGAAAATCAGTAGTCTGCTCCGATGATGGAATGAAGGGCAAAGAGATGATGTGGTCGCGAAACTCCTGGCAAACATAGTGACAGTCAACCTCGATATGTTTTGTCCGCTCGTGGAAGACCGGGTTTCTAGCAATCTGAATAGCACTCCGGTTGTCACAGAAGAGAGGTGTGGGCCCAGATATCACAACTCTCAGGTCGAGTAGAAGATGGCGAAGCCAGACAATCTCTGCGGTGGTGGAAGTCATTGCCCTGTATTCGGCTTCGGTGCTGGAGCGAGCAACAGACTCCTGTTTCTTGCTGCGCCATAAAATGAGGAAATTACCGAGGAACACATAGTAGCCGGTAGTAAAACGGCGAGTGGCTACATCTCCTGTCCAATCTGCATCGGAGTAGGCGCGCAGCACCAACAGAGAGATAGAGAGAAAAAGTAGGGAGCGGGTGATGGTGCCTCGAAGATAGCGGATAATCCGAAAGACCGTTGCATAGTGAACCGAGCGAGGAGTCTTAACGAACTGGCTGACAATGCCAACAGCATGGGCAATGTCTGGCTGGGTTATGATGAGGTAAACGAGCATCCCAACCAGCCGCTGGTAGCGGGAGACATCTATGAGAGACTCACCATCTGTAGAAAGGAACTTCAAATTGAACTCCATGGGTGTGTCAGCAGTGCGAGAGTCAGTGAGAGCAGCATCGGTAAAGATGTCGGAGATATACTTTTGCTGGGAGATCAACAGTCCACGAGTTGACCAGGCAATCTCAAGGCCCAGAAAATAGCGAAGAGAGTTCAGATCGTTCATCTCGAACTGACTCTGGAGGTGACGCTGAAGGGACGCTATAGTGGCACTGTCGTCCCCAGTGATGATCATATCATCCACATAGAGAAGGAGAACTGCAATACCCGGACTAGAGGAGCGAGTGAATAGGGCATAGTCAGAGTGGCGCTCCACAAATCCGATGGCCAGAACTGCATTGCGGAATCGCTCAAACCAGGCACGAGGGGCCTGCTTGAGCCCATAGATGGCTCGGCGCAAAACGACAGATGTGACCTGAAGGAGCAGGGATGCCCGGTAGAGGAGCCATGTATACCTCCTCTGAGAGATCACCGTGGAGAAAGGCGTTGGTCATATCCATCTGATGAAGAGGCCACCCTCAAGTAGCTGCCACAGTTAAGAAGGTGCGAACGGTGATCATCCGAGCAACTGGAGCAAACGTCTCCTCGTAGTCAATCCCATACTCTTGGGAGAAACCACGAGCAACAAGGCGCGTCTTGTGCCGCTCAATGGAACCATCAGGTCGAGTCTTGACCTTGAAGATCCATTTGTAGCTGACAGGCACTACGCCAGTGGGACAAGGAACCAAATCCCACGTCTGAGTCCGTTGAAAAGCCTCAAGCTCGACTGTCATGGCCTGTCGCCACTCTGGGTATAGAACTGCCTCACGGTACGACTGGGGCTCCCGGTAGGTATGAAGAGTTGTAAGAAAGGCCTAGTAGGACAGAGAGTAGGAGGCAATAACAGAGTGTCCAGAAGTGTCAGGAGAAACAGGAGTAAACGCAGAGTAGTCAAACTTGTCGGGAGAGTAGTCATATCTGTCAGGGGGTGATGTTCAGGTGTAGGGTAGCGCCGAACAGGTCCAGGATCCACGACCAGGGAGGAGGGAGCAGCTGCAGGTGGAGAGGAGGTACCAGCGGGAACCAACTCGGGGGGAGGAACTGTAGAGCGACGAACGTAGACACGCGTGACAGGTGGTAGTGGTGGAGGTGGCGGGGGAGACGGAAGAGGGGAAGGTGGAGGTGGGGGAGGCGTGGGTATGGGAGTAGGATACGAAGGTAGAACGGGGATGTGGAGAGGTGGTGGAGGCGTGAAGGCTAACGCAGG
The DNA here is from genome assembly GCA_947650365.1 of Chamaelirium japonicum. Classification (NCBI taxonomy): domain Eukaryota; kingdom Viridiplantae; phylum Streptophyta; class Magnoliopsida; order Liliales; family Melanthiaceae; genus Chamaelirium; species Chamaelirium japonicum. Next base: position 54,757,379 of record OX393552.1, read on the forward strand.
TGGTGAGGAAAGATCCCGGGACTCAAGGGAAAAATATGGGCCATCCTCAATAAAGGAGACGTAACGAGAGACACGGATCCGGCGAGCTAAAGGATCGTAGCACCGATAGCCCTTGTGCTCCCGACTGATCCCCAAGTGAACACACCGAACATACCTAGGAGAGAGTTTGGCGCGCTTATGGGGAGGAAGGAGAACGAAGCATATGCAACCAAACGTGTGAAAAAGAGAATAGTCAGGTGGACTGGAGTGGATGCGCTCATACGGAGTAACATCGGAGAGAGTAGAGGACGGAGTGATATTGATGAGGTGGACAGCCGTCATGACAGCTTCAGCTCAGTAGGAGTGAGGAACAGAAGCGGAGAGAAGCAAGGCTCTTGCTGTCTCAAGAACATGACGATGCTTGCGTTCGACAACTCCGTTCTGCTCATGAGTATGGGGACAGGGCTGTTGCTGAAGAGTGCCGTGAGATTGAAAAATCTCACGCATCTCAGAGGAGAGATACTCCTTGGCACAATCAGACCGAAAGGTCTTGATGCGCCGGCCAAACTGAGTATGTATCATAGTGGTGAATCTTCGATAAATGTGAGGAACTTCAGACCGGTGACGCATAAGATAAACCCAAGTGCACCGAGAGTAGTCATCGATAAAACACATATAATACATGAAACCAGAAATAGATGCAGCAGGCACAGGACCCCAAATGTCAGAATGCACTAAATCAAATAAAGCGACAGATCGGGAAGCACTAGCAGAAAAGGGAAGAGCAAGATGCTTTGTCAATCTGCAACCCGTACAGACAGAGAGAGGGGAGGATACACGACCCAAAGAGTCCGAACAAAAAACGCTTCTGAGTTGATCACTGGATAAATGATCTAACCTTATGTGCCACAAGTCGACATCAGAAGTAACAGACATGATAGACGCAACAGGATCAGTAGAAACATGGAGATGGTCCAGCTGGTAAAGCCTACCTGCTCTACGGCTGATGCAGACGAGCCTACTACGTGCAGATTTTCTACAGCTGATGGCGTATTTTCATCCGCGCCGGAGATCCAGGAACCCGATCGTCGATCAGTCTGCATCAATGGAAAGCTTAATCGAAGCCCTACAACTTTGGTTTTTATTTTATTTCGATCCGACCAATGGATCTTTAGTTATTTCAGTTTTTATTTCTGGTTTGGGTAGGTGCGAGCCATGTTCGCATCCGGTTCGAGCCACAGATGCCGAACTGACTCATTTCCGTGTTAGGTTTTTAGCCATAGGATCTTAGGTCAATTAAATCTCAATGGATGAGATTCGCCGGAAGCCAAAAACCCCCCAACCGAACCTCTCACCCGGCCGGCTCCCCATTCCCGCGGACACACCCGCGCGGGCACGCCTTGGGAAGCGTGCCCGCGTCCCTCTCTCTCTCCTCCCGCGCGGATTCTCTCTCTTTTTCTTTCCTTTTGTGCCTTTGTGCTTTCATCCCCTATAAATCCTAAAACCCTAATTGCACAAGGGGAGATGAATTGAAATTGAAACCTAGATTGAAGAAGCGTGTGCGCTTGTTCGGTTATCCCTTCCGACAAATCTTCCCTGCTTCTGATCCTTTTCTTCCTTCGCAAGCTTCTACCCCGTCGCCTCACCACTCGTCTACGGCTTCACGGAAGATCGACGTGGAGTGATGGGATGCGTATGCTCCAATAAGTCCAAGTGCAGAATTTAGAACATTAAACTTCAGATTTCAGCATATGTAAACAAATTTCAGCAATACGTAGAATCACTATTCAGCATTCATTCAAGCCCAAGCATATTTAGTTTGACAAAATGATAAAACTGGCATAATAAGAATTAATTTCAGATTCTAATAAACCAGTCCAGCAATACAGATGATCACAATCTCAAATAGATAAACCAATGTCTCAATAACAATCAAAGATCTAAACGAATAAACCTAATGGATGAGACTCTCGGGAAAACAGAATTTTAGGGTTCCTACAATGAAATCAGCAATAAGGCCGGTTGCAAGAAAGCAGGTTATCACATGAAAGTTATCGTGGATCGATCTCACCGTGCTTTGGTCAATGCCGGCAGCTTTCCGATGCTCCGATGTTGCAGAGGAATGGCGCGGAAGGGGGAGGTGTGGTCCAGAAGACGGGGTGAAGAAGCCGAGACGATGATCTTGAAGAAGAATAAACTCCACGTCGATCTTCCGTGAAGCCGAGGATGAATGGCGAGGCGACGGGGTAGAAGCGTGCGGAAGGAAGAAGTAGACAAGAAGCAGAGAGGATTTCTTCGGAAGGGATAACCGAACAAGCGCACACGCTTCTTCAATCTAGGGTTTCAATTTCAATTCATCTCCCCTTTCTCAATTAGGGTTTTAATTTTTATAGGAGATGAGACACAAAACACAAAAGGAAAGGAAAGAAGAGAGAGAGAGGCCGGTCGGGTAGAGAGAGAGAGAGAGGACGCGCGGAAGAGAGGGGCGCGCGGGGCATGTTCGCGGGAGAGAGAGAGAGGGCCGGTCGGGTGAGGAATTAGGCTAGGGTTTTGGGTTTTTAATTCCCCTTCGAATCTCATCCATTGAGATCTATTCTAACCTAACATCCTACGGCTAAAAAGTAAACACAGAAACGAGTCAGTTCGGCATCTGTGGCTCGAACCGGATGCGAACATGGCTCGCACCTACCCAAACCAGAAATAAAAACTGAAATAACTAACGATCCGCTGGTCAGATCGAAATAAAGTAAAAACCAAAACTGTGGGGCTTCGATTAAGCTTTCCACTGATGCAGATGGATCGACGATCGGCTTCCTGGATCTCCGGGGCGGATGGAAATACGCCATCAGCTGTAGAAAAACTGCACGTCGTAGGCTCGTCTGCATCATGGAGTTTCTTCTTCTTCAAGATCATCGTCTCGGCTTCTTCACCCCGTCTTCTGGACCACACCTCCCCCTTCCGCGCCCTTCATCTGCAACACGGAGTATCGGAAAGCTGTCGGCATTGACCTAAGCACGGTTTGGTATCGTCCTTCGATAATTTTCATGTGATAAATCATCTTTTTCCAACCGGCCTTATTGCTGAATTGTCATTAGGGTTCCTAAGTATTTGGTTTTTCCGAAGATCTCATCCATTAGGATTTTAATTTTAGGTCTATGATTGTCTTTGATACATTGGCTCTATTAATTGAGATTGTGATCATCTTTATTGCTGTGATTGGTTTATTATAATCTGAAATTAATTATTGTCTTGTCAGTTGTTATCACTTCTTTGAATTAAACCTGATTGGTGATGAATGAGTGCTGAAACGTGATTATAAGCATTGCTGAAATTTATTTATACATGCTGAAATCTGATTTTATTGTTTAAATTCTGCACTTGGATTAAATTAAGCATCTGCATCGCATCAAGTTGGTACTTGATCCCATCAAGTTGGTATCAGAGCTTCGGGCTTCGTGGCGTTCCTGCACCACGAACGATCTTCGCTTCGATCGCCGTCGTCCATTGTCATCGTCGTCCATCGTCATCGTCGTCATTCCGTCGTCACCATCCTCGCCGAGTCGTCATCTTCTTCTGGTACGTCGCCCTACAATCCCAACAAAAAAAAAAAAAAGAGAAGAAGAAGAGAGATCAGATCTTGAAAAAAAAAAAAAAAGGAGAAGAGAAAGGAAAACCCCTTCAACCGAACCCCTCTCCCCCTTCAACCGAACCCCTCTCCTTTGCCGCCCGCCCGTCCACCGCAAGCCGGCCCTTCCTCCCGCTCCACCCGCTGAACCGCACCTCCTGTCCCGTGTTCCCGCGCACCCCGCAGCCAAAAAAAAAAAGGGCCAGATCTGTCATCAGATCTGCGACAGCAGCAGAAAAGGAAAGAAAAAAAAAATAGAAGGAAAGAAAGAAGAAAAGGGAAGAAGAAGAAAAAGGAAAGAAGAGAGAAAGGAAGAAGAAACTTACCTTAGTTGCCGGTTGCTAGCCGCTGCCCCGCCCCCAGCTGCAGCCGCTGCCCCCTTTTGCTCCTTCCCTACTTGCCAACAAAACAAAGAACACAAAAAAAAAAAAAACCCTAATCCGATTCCCCCCCTTTTGCCCTTTCTATTTTCCCAATTCACCCCCCACCACAACCCTTAGATCCCCATCCAACAGCCCTCAAATCCCCAACCTTTCTAGTTGCTCTTTCCCACTTAAGTGCTGAACCCAAGTTGAATTCGGATCCGACCCGAATAGGCAAAACAGACCCGCCAACTTCAATTGGGCATATCTCTCTCAATTCTAGTCCGTTTTTGGCGTGCGACCTATCAAATCGAAGGGTTTTTCGAGCTCTACGCATCCATACCATCAGCAGAAATTTTTAATGAACCAGTAATTACAGATTTCCAGGTTTACCCCTGGATCACACTTCCACCATTGTGCATGGATGCCAAGATGCAAGGTTTGATTCGTTGTCATCAAGGGAACAACTCCGTCTATGAGTATACTTCAGCATTCTATCGACGCATATTCCGCTATGGTTTTTCAGAGAAAGATTTCTTGGCAGTGGTACTGTATATTAGAGGACTCCGCTCCGACATAAAGGGCAAGTTTTCATCTCGATCTTGGAGGGATCTGGACGAAGCTTATGAGATAGCTTGCGAGATTGAATGGGAGCTACAGCAAATGGACTCACCTCTAGCGGCCTCCACAGATGAGTCTCCACCTCCAGCACTTTCAGTAGAACCTCCACCACGGACAGAGATTCCTCCAGTTGTATCTTTGGTGGATCCATCACCTCCAGTACCACCACCAGCAGACGAGCTTCCCCTTCCAGAGGATCTTCTGCCGCCAGCCATGCTACCACCTACTGTGGATTCTTTCGAGGATGTCTCTCTAGCCAAGCTTCAGCAGATTGATTTTCTTGGGCTAGACCGACTATTAGTGCCTACAGTGTTTGTTCCGCTCTACCTCCGTTCAGGCGAGCCGATGTTCGAGCTATCGCAGCGGTCTGATATTACGATCCGACTCTGTCGTCTACCCCAGCACTACTTTGACGTATGTTTTCCGATCGACGACAGTGATACCTTCTCATGGGACCCCGGTGGTGACTGCGGTATAGTGAGACACCATTTGTTGGGCCTCCACCATCAGCTCCTGACGACAGATACCACATCGGTGAAAACCTCGATGATGATTGTGCTTTACCGTATGAACTCGAGGACGAGTTCTTCGCAGCGGAAGCAAATGATGTGATCCGACTTGGGCCCAAGCCCGTTGGCCCACCCGAAGGCCCATCCTAACCTGCCATGGATGGATAAGGCAGGATATCTCTTATGATATCTTTTAGAATCTTTTTTTTATTTGAGATCTTTATTTTAGGCAAGTTACTTATTGGCTTTTAAATTTGTTGCCATTTTTATCTTTTCTTTTAGCCTATTTAAAGGCCCCCATTGTAACCATTGAAGGGAGATTATGATAAATGAAAATTGATGGCGGATGCCTTCGTTGGCTCATGGATTTGAGTCCCCACCTTGTATCCTGATGGATTTCAGGCCCCCTCTCGTCTAAGCTTCTAGTCTTTTCTTCTCTGTCACAGTTCTTACCCCCTCCGCCACTTCCTCTCGGTGATTCCGTATCACTAGTTATCTTTTACCAAGAAAATACCAAAAATATTACATCGCCTTCATCAACCGCCCTTCGACGACGCGCGCCTGCATCAATGAGTGCTGAAACGTGATTATAAGCATTGCTGAAATTTATTTATACATGCTGAAATCTAATTTTATTGTTTAAATTCTGCACTTGGATTAAATTAAGCATCCGCATCGCATCAAGTTGGTACTTGATCCCATCAACGGCCCAGCCCAATCCTCTAACCCGTCCACGAATCCTGCACAACACAAACAGAAGGAGTGAAGGTGACAGTCAGTCCAGAGTAGCAAAGAGAACTGATAGAAATAAGATTAATGTTAAGACGGGGGGCATGATGAACATGGGGTAGGGTCAAGCGACCAGAAGGATTGGAGGTAGTAGTGATGGATTCACACTATGGACTAGGGACGAAAGTCCCATCCGCAATGCGGACCTCCAGGTGGGTGGGAGTAGGAGAACAGTCAGTGAGCACAGTAGAGTCACATGTGAGGTGACAGGAGGCACTCGAATCGAAAATCCATGGAGCAATAGTACCAGAGGTTGCAGACAAGCCGTGAACAGTCGGAGAGCTGGTAGAGACTAGGTGGCGAAGAAGGAGCTCCTCGAGGCACTGGAGATGATCCGGCTCAGTTGGAGAAGGCACAGTGGTAGCAGCGAGAGATGCCGGAGTCTCTACAGCAGCAGCAGTACACCAAAGTGGCGGAAGGAGGACTAACCACGTCTACGGCTCCGTCCACCTCGACCGCTGCATTGATCGTCCCGATTAGCAGGAGCCCAACGTGGTTCCCTCTCGTCCAGTCCCCAGCGGGGGTTGCGAGGGGACATGTGGGACAATCATGCTTCATGTGACCGGGCTCTTTGCAGTAGTGGCAGATGATAGGCCCGTCGGGAAAGCTAGCGGCCAGGACACTGTCATGGCCTGGAGCAGGTGGAGGAGAACGAGTGCCCTGAGTCCGAAGACGGGTCTCCTCGTCGACCAAAGCCAGCAGGGCATCCTCTAGCCGAGGGAGAGGTTCACAGTACAGAAGCTGAGCAGCAATAAAAGCGAAGTCCGGTCGAAGTGCGGCCAGAAACTGGTGGAGGTGGCCCTCGTTAAGGTAGCGCTAGAAGTCCCTAGAGCGTGGGCAAGCACACCGCTCGGGGATCAGAGAGTCCAGCTCATGCCAGTAGGTGCTCATCAGGCTGAAGAAATCCTGAATAGAACGCTCCTCCTGACGAGTGAACTGAGAGTCACTGATAAGCTGATGCCGACGTGCATCGCCGCGCAGAAGAAACCGGTCCCGGAGATACTCCCACATCGCACGCGCTGTAGACAGACGGCCGATGGGAGTAAGAAGAGGACGAACAATGAGTCCAGGAGATAGGCCCGGATGGCCTGGTCGTGGCGATGCCACGTCAGGGCGGCATGGCATTGGTTGTGATTGTTGTAGTGGCAGACGACGCACCGCTGATGACCGAGAAGGAGTCGAAGGTGGGTCATGACCCGTGATGTAACCCCACAGATCGCAACTGGAGAGTGCGGTCTCGACGGTGAGCGACCAGTCAGGCCAGTCGCTGGCCGAGGTCAAATGAAAGGTTTTCCTTCAGCGGCGAAGAGATTGCAACGACGGCAGGTGCAAGAGTAGACGCCATGAAGACATATCAGGGGAGAGATCGGAGAAGAAAGGTGAGACCGGAAAAGGGATTAGGGACTGAGGGGGTTGCCGGTGGGTGCGGGGAAGAGGAAGGAGCAGAGGGCAGCGAAGGGAAGGCAGGGGGCGGAGGGGGGTGGTGGGGGGCTGCAGGGTGGCGGAGGAGGGCAGGGGCTGCAGAAAAGGGCAGAGGGGGTGGCGGGGGCCTGTAGGGTGGCGGAGGGGGTGGCGGGGGGCTGCAGGAAGGGGCGGAGGGGGGGCGGGGGGCTGCAGGGGAGTAGGGGAAGGGACAAAGGGGGGGTTGCAGGGGGGGCAAGGGTAGGAGGGGCGGGGGGCTGCAGGGGAAGGGACGGAAGGGGGGGTTGCAGGGGGGCAAGGGTAGGGGCGGAGGGGGGTGTAGGGGAGGCGAGGGGCTGCAGGGGGGCGGAGGTGGTGGCGGGGGGCTGCAGGAAGGGGCGGAGGGGGGGCGGGGGGCTGCAGGAGAGCAGGGGAGGGGCAAAAAGGGGGTGGGGGGACTGCCGGAAGGGGCAGAGGGGGGTGGCCGGGGGCTGCAGGGGGGCGGAGGAGGGCGGAGGAGGGCGGGGGTTGCAGGGGGGGTAGGAGAAGGGGCGAAGGGGGTGGCGTTGTTGCAGGAGTGCAGGGGCTGCAAGGTAAAGGAGAGGAGAGAGAGATCGGAGATGAGCCGGAGGAGAAGCCGCCGATCGTCGTCGTCGTCACCGTCACGGAGCGAGAGCCCTAGAACCTGAAGAGCTCTGATACAATGTTAGAAGATGGTGGCTAGGGTTGCAGAGAATGGAATGAATGCTTCATTGAGGGACAAGCCCAATATATATGTACAACAATACATCTACAACCCGACCCATCTATTGGAGCGTTTTTGTGTTTGTCCTTATTTGTAATAAGTTTGTCCTTATTATTAATTAGTGTTTCTTTGAGGATTTCTTTGTAAATCTGATTCTTATTTTGTTATAAAAGGGGTTAGGGTTCATAACCCTAACTTAAGGTTTTTCTCTACATGCTATCAGAGCCCCCTGCGTCGCTCATCACCTCCACATCTCCCGACCGTCTTTCGCTCGTCTTCCACGCGACCCCGGTGTCACCCCGCACCACTCCGCACAATCCCGCGCCCCGCTCGCCCCCGAGACACCCCGCACCCTCCCGCGCCACTCCAGCGCCCTCCTGCGCCACCCCAGCCCCTCCCGCCCGCCTTCTGCTTGCCCCTACGCCCTCCCGCGCCACCCCAACACTACCCCGCGCGACCCTGCGCCCTCCCGCGCCCAACCCTGCAACATCCCGCGCCCCTCTGCCGCCTCTCCCGCGCCCATCTGCAGCCCCCTGCGCATCTTTGCGCCCTCCCACGCTCTCCCGCGCCCCTCTGCAGCCCCTGGGTATGCCAGAGCCTCCTCCGACGTCACGTATACCTCCTTCTTCCTCTATCTCTCCTGCTTATTCTGATGAATTGCCCATTGCTCTTCGCAAGGGTAAGCGTACTTGTGTTACTGATCATCCTTTGGCAAGTGTTGTCTCTTATCAGGGCCTTTCCCATGCATATCATGCTTATCTAACTGCCACAGACTCTATTCGCATTCCTCGTTCTACTACTGAGGCTCTATGTTATCCTGAGTGGGTCAAAGCTATGGATGCTGAAATGTCTGCCTTGCGCCAGAATGGAACTTGGGATTTGGTTCCTCTTCCCTCTGGGAAGCGTACTGTTGGGTGCAAGTGGGTCTACACTATCAAGTATCGTGCTGATGGTTCTCTTGAACGTTACAAAGTCAGGCTTGTTGCTTGCGGTTTTACTCAGACTGCTGATGAGTTTGGAGCTACCTTTGCGCCTGTTGCCAAGTTGACCAGTGTTCGTTTACTGCTTTCCCTTGCTGCTAGCCACTCTTGGCCTCTTCGTCAACTTGATATCAAGAACGCTTTTCTGTATGGTCATCTCGCTGAGGAGATATATATGGACCCTCGTCCAGGGTACCGTCTTCAGGGGGAGTATTCGGGAAGAGTTTGTCGTTTAATCAAGTCACTTTACGGCTTGAAGCAGTCTCCCAGGGCTTGGTTTGAGCGCTTTAGTACTGTGATTCTTCGTATCGGCTTCACTCGATGTTATGCTGATCCAACCTGCTTTATTAAGATCACTGCAGAGGGCCAACGTGCTATTGTTCTGGTATACGTTGATGATATTATTCTTACAGGGGATGATGCAACTAGGATCACTGCCGTCAAAAATACTCTTCAGGTTGCCTTCGAAGTAAAAGACCTTGGTCCTCTTCGTTACTTTCTGGGAATTGAGATAGCTCGCTCTCGCCAGGGTATCTCTATCTCTCAGCGGAAGTATACACTTGATCTTTTGCATGATACTGGTCTTCTTGGGTGTCGACCGGCTCGTACACCGATGGATGCTAATCATCGTCTTCATGCAGAATCCAGCGATTTTTTTTCTGATCCCAGTTCCTACCATTGTCTTGTTGGTCGTTTGATTTATCTAACTCACACTCGACCTGATATCAGCTTTGCAGTTAGTGTGGTGAGTCAGTTTATACATGCTCCCCGAACATCCCATATGGCGGCTGCAATTCGGATTCTACGTTATCTTAAAGCTGCTCCTGGCCTTGGGCTTTTTTATCGGGCTCAGGATGGATCCAAGGTATCTTGTTATACTGACTCGGATTAGGCGGGTTCCCTTACCGACCGTCGTTCTACTTCTGACGTCTGCACATTTTATGGTGAGCATCTCATTTCATGGAAGAGTAAAAAGCAGCATGTTGTCTCTCGATCTTCTGCTGAGATTGAGTATCGTGCTATGGCACATGGGACCACAGAGTTGATTTGATTACATTCTCTTTTATCAGAGCTTGGATTTCCTATGTTAGGTTGTTCAACTCTTTTTTGTGATATCAGTTAGCAATTCTGCTTGCTTCTGGCTCTGTTCTTCATGAGCGAACCAAGCATATTGAGGTTGATATTCACTTCCTCCGAGATTATGTTCAGTCTGGTACCATTACTCCAGTGTTCATTCCATCAGCTAACCAAATTGCTGATGCATTTACCAATGCTGTTGGACTTGCTCATCTTCTTCCTACTATTTCCAAGCTGGGCATGTCTGACATCTTTGCTCTAGCTTAAGGGGGAGTATTGGAGAGTTTTTGTGTTTGTCCTTATTATTAATTAGTGTTTCTTTGAGGACTTCTTTGTAAATCTGATACTTATTTTGTTATAAAAAGGGTTACGGTTCATAACCCTAACTTAAGGTTTTTCTCTACTCCATCTCTATACATTAACAATCATCTTCATCCAATGGTCTATGTCGGGCAAGCTTTCATCATGAACTCCTCTACTTCCTCTACATCCACATCTTCCGCAGTAGGGGTCAATCTGGTTGCCTCACCTTCACCTCTATCTTTGCCTATACGTATTGAGATTTAGAATTAAAAAACAAATCAATGATAAAAAGGCATGGTTGTAGGGTTAACTTTTGTTTTTTTATATATTTAAGTCACGTCATCTAGGCATACGCCCAACAAGTTAGGTGCAAAAGGCTTGCTCGGTGTGTGTGCCCAGTTAGTTTGGTGTACGCCTAGATGGTATCTTGTCCAGAATGCTCGCTCAAGGATATTTGGGGTGCGCCTCGCTCTGAGGCGACCCCGGGCGCACGTCTCCCCGAGGTGATCCCCCACTAAAGTGAGTCATTCTATTCTCTCCAAACCTTAATCGTCATCTCCTAACAAATAGCATCGTCAGTGTTTAAAAAGGCGTTTTAGGCTTACGCCCCGAGGCCCGCCATGAAGTGAAACGGTCCTGTGTTGCCTCGAGGCGCACGCCTCAGCAGCCACATATAAAAAACCTACACATCTGTATCAAGAGGTGTATGCCTTTGTCCGAGGAGCGCCTCAACGCGTTCGAGACGTAAGTCTCATGCTCCAGGCATGAAACATAGGGCGGGGAGGGGTTAAAACCAATGTTTGGTGTGGAAGGGGCACAAAGGGTTTGATATGTAAATCGCCCCCATGGGCCCTTTTTCACCTATTGAAACCTCCTAAACCATTTTAGATCTTTTTAGGTTTTGAAACCCCTTTGCCTCCAAAAACCCAAAATCAAGATTTAGTGCTAATTTCTTTTCCGATTTTAATTTCGAAGTTGTATTCTTCTTCTTTGTGGATTGTCTACCAACTACAAGTGACAAATCAAGATTTGTTTCAAGTTTAAAGGTATAGATCATGATCTTGCTTCTTCTACTAGTTTTTTCTATGATTTTTTCTTTGTATTTTACCATTTCATGTATTTGTATCATTGTTTTTTTTTTATAATATTGATAATGTTAGTCCTATATTCGTATTTTATTGTTTGTTATTACTTGTTAGTTGCTACTTTAATTATTATCTTGAATATTAAAGAATTAAGCATGTTTGAGCAATTTGACTTTTTATTTTGTTGTTAGATTGCTCGAGGAGTGCTCAATCGTGTCATATAAGATATTTTCTAATACATTGTGATCTATTATGCATATCTAGTTCAATTATTATTACACATTCAATAATAGTATTTATTCTGAAGTTTTTCTTTAATTTTTTTTTACCAAAACGCCTCAAAAAAATTTGAGGCTTACGCCTCGCCTCTCTAGAGGAAAACGTCTCGGTACGCCTTTCGCCTTTTTAAACATTGAGCATCGTTGTGCGCCAACCTGGACTGTTACACTAAATGCATTCCCTTTGATGCTCGCAAACCATCCGTGCATGACGACATCCTCGCAATGCCTGAACACTACAAGTGGCTCCTCATCAAGCACAATGCCAACATGTCACTAGCCAGCTCTACTGGACAACACACTTGTGCCACCACTGTACACACAAGCCTTGTGGTACCTCTGTATACACGGGAGAACCTTGCCCGATCCGAGCCCGCCATGCCTCAACGAGCGTACCTTTAGGCTATCGTACCTCGGTCCCATGCACAAGGCATGCTTGCTCGTCGAAGCGATGTCGAAGCGTTCATGTCCGTTTCATTGGCAATGCACTATCCAATTCTATAATAGCACTCGACAATTGATCTCTCCATCTCCTTGGATAAACATCCACGCCGTACAACGCTTTAAACCTGCTCAAACCCACACAATGTTCCGACATGATCTGATTATAAGCACGATGCTCCCTCCACCAAGGTTTTAAATTTTGGTTTTGTTTCGGGTTTCAGTCCAAGCCAAAACCAAAAATTTTGACTGACATTTCCAAATTGACCAAAATTTGATTTAAAGTTATAGTCCCGAAACCGAAATTGACCGAAATTTCGACCGAAATATATAGTTCCAGTTCCGAATGCAAAACTGAAATTTGATCAAAATTATTGAAATTGACCGAAATGGCCAGTCCCCCCTGGTTTTGACCCTCATTTCATTTCGGTCCTGGCCGAAACCGAAATATTTCAGCAAAATTTCGATATATCGATCGAAAATTCAAACTATGCACTCCACATCCCATTAGCATCATGGATCCCCGCAAACATCACTGTTCATACAAGTCTTGCCCGTCATTTAGGCCAAACCTTGCTTGGTTGTCCCCTATTGCTTGTATACTCTGTTACATAGCTTCTCACACGAAGATGGTAGCCCCAAGAGATCCACCGAGAGATAGCCTCCTAGGTGCACACATCTCATGATGTGGCTAGCTCATCGACCAAACATCGTCCTTAGTGCCTCCAATGCACAAGGACACCAGGGCATGGAGCCGTGTCACCCATCGCACACACCATGGCTCGTTCCTTTTTGAGTGAGTAATGGGTGAGTTAGGGTCTTTCCTCATGAAGCACAGCTGTCCCTCCAAATATATATGCTGGGTATCCCCCTCTTAGCAACCTCGTGGAACAAAGATGCTCTAGGAACATACAAAATTATGATTTGCGCACTGAACCTCATACGTAAAATGCTAAAAGCCAATCCCCCTTAGCAGGCTCCTGACCTTGTTGGGAGCCAGCAGTGCTAAACAACCATCATAACCCGATACCTTGCTGGGAAATAAGGACTAAAACTCCAAACATTATTATAGATTTAGTGAAACATGATTTGATAAAGGTGGCCTAAACAGAATAATTCTTCCGTCTGAGTGCATAGAATTTACCAAATTGTCAAGTATGATTATGTCGTGTACCTTGACAGCATCAAGTTCGTGCTGTTGTGACTACTCTCTTTCATCGCACCGTTAGTCATTGACTGCATCTGATATTAGGAGACAATCTATTTTCGGATTTAGTTATGCTTGTTATGCTGATGATGTGTTTCAAGAATCTGTGCACATCAATTTATTAGGGTACTATGCTTTAGTCCATTTTGTTGGATAATTTCTTGCAGGAAGGCTTTTCATAGCCGATACAAATAACAATAGGATCCGATATTTAGACTTGAATGAAAAGGATCTTGTACTGCATACATTGGAACTGAAAGGAGTTCAACCACCATCACCAAAATCCAAATCATTTAAACGACTTAGAAGACGGTTATCTGCAGACACACAAATCATTACAACTGACGGTGGTTCCTCCTCGGAAGGGTACTTGTTTCTTACAATTTCAGTCTCAGAAGGTTACCATTTTTCCAAGGTTTGGCTCCCAATTCTGAAGATATCCTTTGCTCTTTCCTTATAGTGGTTGCATGAACCATGTATTTTGACATTTTTATCTGCATTATCTTATCAATAAATATCATCAAATTATGTATTACATCTCTGTTATATAATATGTGATAGTTTTGAAACCTCTCTCGTTGCCAATGGCAAAGCCGTTTGTAATTTGGAGGCAACATCATATTTTCATTTAAAATCATTATTATCTTATCCTTGTCACTAAATCACATTCTTTTCTTGCCTACTTGTGCTACTGACACAGGCTTTCTTTCTGAAAATGGTTATATGAATTCAAAGTCTTACTATACATAAGAAACTTACCTGGTTATAAATGTCTAACATAGCCTTAACTGTAATCAGCAAGCATAATCCCATCTTATGCTTGGTTTATCATATGAATGAAAATTATCAAGCCTGTTATAATAAGCAATGTATAAAATTTTAAATTTAAGGTAGGGCATATGTGGAAGAGAATGGGACCGGCATGGGGAAGCAGGGACAAACTAATCCTTTAACTGCTTTTGTCAGGAAAGTTCCAAATCATGTTGGGTTTGTCAACTGTCTGGTTTTTATGATAATCATAAGTCTGTGCTCAACTTCCCAGATTGAGTATATACCAACTCAGCTTCTATAAAAAGAATTTCTTGACGTTTATGAGGCTACTGTCAGTTGTAGAATCTAGGATTTGGCCAAGCACTCATTGATTTGGACGAATAGAGGCAATTTTCTTTCAAAGCTCGATCAAGAATGTACGTGTTTTCTTTTCTAACGCAAGCTTGGATGCACCAGTAATTAACATTACCGCCGTGACATTTCAATTGTTAATGTTAATGTATATACGGGTTGGGTTCTATGTACAATCGGGTCGGGTTCTATGTTGTGCATATATATTGGGCTTAGTCCCTCAATGACGACGATTCCATTTTCTCCAAACCCTAGCCGCCATCTCCTAATATGGTGTCAGAGATCTAGGGTTTCTCCTACGGCGAAGGCAATGACGACGGCACCTCCTCCGGCACTGGCATCTCCTCCGGTCTCCTCCTCCGCTTACCGCACCTCCTCCGGCCTCCCCTTTCCACCCGGTCTCCCTCCTCTCCATCCGAGCCCCACTTGGCCCCTTCCCCTCTCCATCCGACCCCCACCCGGTTCCCCACCCTTCTTCTCCACTCGTCCCCCACCCGGCTCCCCACTCGACCCCCCCCCCCCCCTGTCCACCCGACCCCCCCCCCCCTTTCCTCCACCCGACCCCACCCCCCAGCCTTCTTCCCTCCTTCTCTCCAACATCTTCCGGCCCCGATCCAATTGATCATCCGTCTCCGTGGCGTCTACCATTGTGCCCTCCGTCGTCGCGATCTCACGCCCGCTGAAGGCGGTTCCGTTTTAGTTGACCTCGGCCAGCGACTAGCCTAATTTGTCGCTCACCATCGAGGCCGCGCTCTTTAGTCACAATCTTCAAGGTCACATCCCCGGTGAGGATGCACCTTTGGCTGACTCCTATAGCTCCTCCTCAATCACCAATAGCACTACTGCCAACAGTGTGTCGCCTGTTGCTGCTGCTGCCACGGCTGCCCTTATGTGGTGTCGTCAAGTCCAGACCATCCGGGCCCATCTCCTGAACTCTATTACTTATCCACTTCTTGCACCCATCGGTCGCCTTCCCACGGCGGTCGCGATGTGGGAGTATATCTGGGACCGGTTCTTTCCATGCGGTGGTGCATGCCTGCATCAGCTTATCTGTGACTCCCAGTCCACTCGTCAGGGGGAGCATATGATTCAAGACTTCTTCAGCCTAATGAGTGCTTGATGGCATGAGTTGGACTCTCTGATCCCCGAGCAGTGTGCTTTCTCGCACTCCAAGGATTTCCAGTGCTACCTTGACGAGGGCCACCTCTACCAATTTTTGACCGCGCTTAGGCCGTAGTTCGCTCTCATTGCTGCTCAGCTCCTTCACTGTGAGCCTCTCCCTCGGCTAGAGGATGCCTTGCTAGTCTTGGTCGACTAGGAAACTCGCCTCCAGACTCAGGGTCCTCGTCCTCCTCCACCTGCTCCTGGACTAGATAGCGCCCTGGCCGTCAGCTTCCCTGACGAACCTATCTTCTGCTATTACTGCAAGAAACTCGATCATATAAAGCATGAAGGTCCCACACGTCCTCTCGCAACCCCCGTTTGGGACCAAACGAGCGAGAATCACGCTGGGCTACTGGTTCTTGTGACGACTGACGTGGCGATCGAGGTGGACGGAGCCGTGGCCGCGGTTAGTCCTCCTACCGTCAGTTCGGTGGTACTGCAGCTGCTGCTACAGCGACTCCGGCTTCTCCCGTCACTACCATTGCATCATCTCCACCTGAGCCAGATCGTCTTTAGTGACTCGAGGAGCTACTTCTTCGCCACCTCTCCTCCACTGAATCCTCACCTGCTCACGGCTTGTCTGCCACCTCTGGTACTACTGCCTCATGGATTTTCGATTCGGGTGTCTTCTGTCACCTCACCTATGACTCTACTGTTACCAACTATTCTTCTGCTCCCGCCCACCTGGAGGTTCGCACTGCGGATAGGATCCCCGTCCCTATTCCGCAGTATGGATCCATTACTTGTACCTCAGATCATATTGGTCGCCTAGCATTACCCCTTGTCCATCATGCACCTTTTCTTTACATTAATCTAATTTCTATCAGGTTTCTTTGTAACTCTGGACTGACTGTCACATTTACCTCTTCTGCTTGTGTTGTGCAAGATTTGCGAACGGATCAAAGGATTGGGCTTGAGCCGTAGAGCAGGAGGAATGTACCAGCTGGGCCATCTCCATGTTTCCCCTATTTCTGTTGTGTCTACCATGTTTGTTACCTCTGATACTGACTTGTGGCATAGAAGATTAGGTCATTTCTCAAAAGCGTTTTTCATTCGGGCGCTTTGGGTCGTGTGTCCTCCCCCCTCTCTATCGGTATGGGTTGCAGATTGGCAAAGCATCTAGCTCTTCTATTTTCTGCTAGTGCTTTCGGATTTGTCGCCTTCTTTGATTTAGTGCATTCTGATATTTGGGGTCATGCGCCTGTTACCTCTATTTCTGGTTTTATGTATTATATTTGTTTTATCAATGGCTACTCTCGGTACACATGGGTTTATCTTATGCATCACCGATTTGAGATCGTCCACATTTATCGGATATTCATACTATGATTCATACTCAATTTGGTCGGTGCATCAAGACCTTTCAGTTTGATTGCGCCAAGGAGTATCTCTCCTCAGAGATGTATGAGATTCTTCAATCCCACGGTACTTTTTACCAGCAGTCTTGTCCCCACACCCATGAGCAAATGGAGTTGCAAACGTAAGCATCGTCATGTCCTCGAGACAGCACAAGCTTTGCTTCTCTTTGCATTTGTTTCTCACTCCTACTGGGCTGAAGCTGTTATGACAGTTGTTCATCTCATCAAGATCACTCCTACTGGGCTGAAGCTGTTATGACGGCTGTTCTCCTCGTTGACCAAGATAGCACTGGAAATCCCTGGAGCACAAGCAAGCACATCGCTCGGGGATCAGAGAGTCCAGCTTATGCCAGTAGGCACTCACCAGGTTGAAGAAGTCCAGAATCGTACGCTCCCACTAACGAGCAGACTGAGAGTCACAGATAAGTTGATGCCGGTGGGCACCACCGCGTGGAAAGAACCGGTCTTGGAGATACTCCCAAATCCCGCACGCCATGAGAAGACGACCGATGGGTGCAAGGAATGGACGAACAACAGAGTCCAAGAGATATACCCGGATGGCCTGATGGTGACGACGCCGCGTAAGAGCAGCCGTGGAAGCAACAGCAACAGGCGATGCACTGCTGGCAATGGTGATACTAGTGACCGAGGAGGAGCCAGAGTAGTCAGACGGAGGTAGGTCCTCACAGGTGATGTAACCCCAGAAATCGCGACTGGAGAGCGCGGCCTCGACGGTGAGCGACCAATCAGGTCAGTCGCTGGCTGATGCCAATTGAAATGAAACCGTCTTCAGCGGCGGTGAGATTGCACGACGGAGAGCACAATGGTAGATGCTATGGAGACGTATGATCAATTGGATTGGGGCCGGAAGATGTTGGGGATCGAAGGATCGGAGGGAAGAATGTCGGGGGGTGATGGGGGGTGGGGTTGAATGGAGGAGAGTGGGGGGGCTTGGTGGAGAGAGGGGGGGTCGGGTGGAGGAGAGGGGGGGGGAATCGGTTGGGTTTCGGGTGGGGAGGGGGAAGCCGGAGAAGGGAGGGGGCTGGATGGGGGTCAGATGGAGAGGAGGGAGGTCAGGTGGGGGTCTGGTGGAGAGGGGAGGCCGAAGGCAGTGCGGTAACGAGAGGAGACCGGAGGAGTTGCCGGTGCCAGAGGAGGTCGTCATCGTCGCCTTCGTCACAGGAGAAACCCTAGAGCTATACCATGTTAGGAGATGACGATTAGGGTTTGGAGAGAATGAAATAATCTTCACTGAGGGACTAAGCCCAATATATATGTACAACATAGAACCCGACCCGACTGTACATAGAACCCGACCCATCTATACATTAACATTAACAGGAGTATTGATGCGAGAAAGTATACTTGACAATAAAGTTTTATATGTCCAATATACAATCCTCATCCACATCAATGCTTACAAAAGAAATTTGTTGATACTTAGGGTGTCATACCATACATGTTCTAGTAACCGGTCGTTGCACCAACTTTTATGTATCCATTGTTGATCAAGTAATCCAACTTGATCAATTATTTGCAAGCTATGCTTTTGATACTAGTATACTACCAATATGTAGACGTCTCTGTGGGCACCAAAATTAGCCCACGGATACGAACCCGACCCGCATATGAAACTTGGCCCGCACACAACGGCCCGCATGCGAAACTTGGCCAGCGCACAACGGCCCGCATGCGAACCCGGCCCATACACAACGGCCCGTATGTGCAAATCCGGGGCCCAACCTGACACAACGGGACTCGAATAGGCCCGCACCATGCAAGCGGGGCCCACCGGACCCAACCCAAGCCAAAAGAGGGGCCGGGTGGGCCCATCCGCAAGTGGGGCCCACTCGGCCCCCTTTGTAAACCGCACCCCCTTCCCTCAGGAAGCGTGTAATCGGCCTAAAGAAAGAAAGAAAAGAAAGAAAGAAAAGAAAAGAAAGAAAGAAAAGAAAAGAAAGAACAGGAAAGAAAAGAAAGAAAAGAAAAGAAAAGAAAAGAAAGAAAAAGGAAAGAAAAGAAAGAAATAAAAGGAAGAAAAAGGCAAGTAAAACCGCCATGCGCGGGGGGAGGTTGCGTAGACGTCTATACAATCGTGGATCTACGTCGATCCCTCGATCCGACGATAAGACAAAAGTTCGGATTACTATCGATTTAATGTGCAGATCAAAATGAATATTCAAAATGATTGAGCCATAACTACCTCGCCAGAAAAAGAAAAATAAATATTGATTCCCCCCATAAATGAGGGAAGGTAGTTATGAGAGATATTCAAGGGATTCGAATAAATCTTCCCATATCTCTTCCACCCCCCTTCGCCTATAAATAAGAGGGACAGGGGAAAGGCTCAAGAGGTCGCTAGAGGCAAGGAAGCTCTGCAAAGGAAGAGACTCGCCTTCAACGACCTAAGGCTTCATGAGGCTCGGGCAAGCCTACCCCATGGGAACGGCTTAATCCATTAAAAGTCCTCATCAACGTGAAAACCCTTGCACAAGAAGATCAACCCTTCCACTCCATGCACGAAGAAGAAAGCTCGGAGAAGAAGCTTTCGACTTCGATAATGCCCAAAAGCTCGGTGAAGAAGATCAAAGCGACATCACCCTGTCGTCTTCAACAAGCCTTCGACTCCGATAACGCCTAAAAACCCGGAGAAGAAGATCGAAGCGGCATCACCTCGTCGTCTTCAACAAGCCTTCGACTCCGATAACGCTCAAAAGTCTTGAGAAGAAGATCGAAGCGGCATCACCCCGTCGTCTTCAACAAGCCTTTGCCTCCGATAACGCTCAAATGCCCAGAGAAGAAGATCGAAGCGGCATCACCCCATTGTCTTCAACAAGCCTTCGATTCCGATTACGCCCAAAAGCCCGAAGAAAAATATTGAAGCAGCAACACCCGCCGTCTTCAAAAGAAGCTTCGACTCCGATCACGCTAAAGAAGTTCGGAGAAGGAGAGAAGCCAACACCACAACCGTCGTTGCTGACGTTCATCAAGTCGGAAGAAGAAAGAAACCTTGGAGACGTCGTCATCACCGTTCGAGGAGAAGATCAAGCCAACGCCAAAGCTAAGCCAAATCCAGAAAGCCAAAGCAAAGCACCGGTAAAGCCCGCACCAAAGCAACGCAAGTGCCAAAGCCAAGCAACTACGACGGTCACGAGCAAAGCACCGCACGTTCCAGCCGATACGAGGCAAAGTCTTGAGGAACTAAAGCACCGCAAGCCTCTACCCGTCTACGTTCAAGCGCAAGCGCCAAAGCAAAGCAAAAGCCAGAGCCACGCCAAATCTAAAGCCGACGCCAAAAGCACGATCGACGTCGTGAACCGACGATCAAGAACGCTGAGATATAGCAAGAGCCGAGGGAGACACGAAGACCGAGGAACAAAGCCAAAAGCTCCCTAACCGAGAAAGTGTGAAGCACAGAAGGGACAAAAACAACGGCGAAGACTCCTTAGCCTCTCAAGAAACCCTCACCCTGTAAAGATTTCTATCCTGGGCAACCCCTCCAAAGTTCTC
Source organism: Chamaelirium japonicum (assembly GCA_947650365.1). NCBI lineage: Eukaryota > Viridiplantae > Streptophyta > Magnoliopsida > Liliales > Melanthiaceae > Chamaelirium > Chamaelirium japonicum. The sequence continues at coordinate 54,777,935 of OX393552.1, forward strand.
GCACGAAGTAACGTGGAGACGCGGATCAAAGGGACACTCCAGAGGATCTCTCCCGCAATCTCCTGATCAAATCTTCGCCGCACTTGGCTCACCACCCCCGAGTCCCCGGGTCCCGACCTTGTAATCCTCGTGTGCTCGCAATAAAGACGACCCGAATCTTTTTTTCGCGCATACAGTCTCCAAGATTATATCCAGTGGTAGAGTGTGGCATGGATGAAGAGATCGCTTATGGTAGATATCTTGCAAGTCAAGAGTAATATTTTCAAAGAAAGCTTTTCAATTACCATTACTATAATTGTCGAGCCAGTTATTTTTGTTATTTATTGATTCTATTGTCAATGAAAGCTCTCTAGATCTTTTATGAAAACTTCCAAATATTACTTTAGTCCTTCTCCTCCTCCTTGAGTCACCATTCCATAGTATTTTGAGACCCTCTCTTTCCAGGGGCCACCTCTGCTTTTTGTTGTACATGCACGTACCATCTTAATTTGTTCTGCATCATTTTGTCTGGTGCAACTCCAACATCTGCTCAAATTTAATCATTCCTCTATCCCTACTAGTTTTTTCACACATCCACCTCAACCTCCTCACCTTTGTCATGCTCATCTTATGTTCTTGACATCTCTTTTTATCCCAACAGTATGAACCATACATATAACATCGGGGGCCTTATTGTTGTCTTGTCATATTTACCCTTTAGACTTAAAAGGCATGCGTCAATTACATAGTACTTACGAAACTCCTCTCCACTTCATCCAACGTACAATAATTCTATTGGAATGCTCATCTCTCTCTTCGTTATTCTTATGTATAATCGACAAAAAATACTGAAAACTCATTCTTGTATTTCATGGCCCTCAATTGCAAAAAGGAATTCATTCTCAGTATGATTAAAATTCCATCCCATATACTCCATTTTAGTTCTACTAAATTTTGAACCTTTATCTTATGAAGCTTTCTTCCATTGCGTTGTTTTTGTTTCAACTTCCAAACCGTTTTAGTTTTACTTACTTTTTATCTGGCTCCCTCTTCAATTAAGCATCTTTTGTTGCGTTTTTTTTTTTTTCTACGAAGGACTACTTTAGTTCAATAAAATCTTTATTATATGCTGCATGCAATTTCTTGACTCGTGTGTTTCTTAAAATGCAGTCTGCAAATTTTTTTATATTTGCTTCCTATATTCTTCAAAACCACCGCTACCCTTCTTGTATTCATTCGTGTTTCAGGCTTCCATGATTTTACTATGTGAAGTGATCATTAGGGTTGATGAAATAGAGTTATTATGATAGATCATAATATAACCGTGTGATATAATGATAGTACTGCATGTCACTTATATGATTCTGCCATCCATATACAAATGTAGGAAGCACGCAGCAAATTTGATGTGGAAACTGAGCCTGCAAATGCAATTAATATCGAGCCCTCGAATGGAATCATAAACTCAGACGGATCTGCATCGATTCATTTCAGGAGAACCTCATCCTCACCTGCCATGGGAAGAATAAATTGCAAGGTTTATCTCTCTGAAAAACGCTCCTTTGGTTCTATTCTTTTAGCATTCACATATAATAATCAATAATTATGATGTTTTAACTTGTCTTTTAGAATGAGCTTCATTCGATCTTAAAATCAAACCTTCTGGTGATTATGCTACTGATTATTATTCTAATGGTTCGATTGTGATTTTGTAAAACTCTAAAGTTTGTTGAAAAGTCCTTCAGTTGCGATGCATGTTTCAACACCCACACCCTAGGCATCAAAGATCGATGATCTTATACTCGTTGGAAAGATATTTTAATCTCAACAAGTTTTCTTTCTAATTATTGGGTCAATCTTTAGAATTTTTCTAGGTGAAAATGGACAGATTCTTGAGGTATAAATAGAACCAATATTAATTTGATTCAAGGTTCAAAATTTTAATTTCAACCATCATTTTGACCATGGTTTTAAAACCCGACGGGTTGACCCGAAACCCGGCCGGGTTGACCCGGATCGGCTGGATTTCGGGTCAACTCGTCAAAAACCCGGTTTTGGATCTATCTGACAGGTAATTCGAGTGACTCGGCCGGGTCGGGTCGGGTTTCGCAACTCGGACAACCCGCGAGTCTTGACTCGTGAGGTTTATTAAACCCTTCAGTCATGAGGTTTATAAAACCTTTAGTATATTTACTAATTGTCTTACTTTGCTTATTATTGGAAGTTGGAAATAGGTATTTGAACTTGCCTTACTTTAGTTTATATATATATATATATATATATATATATATATATATATATATATATATATATATATATATATATATATATATATATATATATATATATATATAACCGAGTCGGACCGAGTCGAGTTTTTTCCGAGTTGCCCGAGTTACCCGACCCGGTCAACTTTCGAGTCGAGTCGAGTTTCCGGGTTTTTGAACCATGATTTTGACCCCTCCAAAAAACGGCATATTTTGCGAAATATTGTGGAATATCATGAAATATCGTGTCAGTTTGTGAAATGTCATTGTTAGATACCCTCCACCCCAGAACCCGGGTCGTAAGGGGAGGTCCACAGAGGGTATATAAAGCGGACGTAAGGTGACCCCTTTACCGATGTGAGACTAACCGGTGGACTACCTCAACACCCCCCCTCAAACGGAGCACGCGGGGCTAGGTACAATCGAAAGGGGCCGCACCCGGAGGGAGACGGTGAACCCAGCTCTGATTATATGTGTTAATGTAAATGTAATGGGTCGGGTTTACTGTATAGTCGGGTCGGGTTTACTGTACATATATTGGGCTTGAGTCCCTCAATGGAATGATTCTGTTCCTCTCCAAACCCTAGCCTCCGTCTCCTAACATGGTATCAGAGCTCTAGGGTTCTCTCGTGCGACGACGGCGACGACGGCAGCCCCTCCTCCGGCCTCCCTCCACCCGGCAGCCGCAGCCCCTCCTCCGGCCTCCCTCCACCCGGCAGCCCTCCCCTCCGGCCTTTCCTCCGCCCGGCAGCCCCTCCCCCTCAACCGGCAGTCACCCCCGGCCACTTCTTCACCCGGCATCCCCCCCTCCGGCCCCATCTACACCCCGCAGGCCCCCCCTCCGCCTCCCTCCACCCGGCAGCCCCCCCCTCCGGCCCCATCTGCACCCCGCAGGCCCCCCCTCCGCCTCCCTCCACCTGGCAGTCCCCCCCCTCCGACCCCATCTGCACCTCGCAGGCCCCCCCCTCCGCCTCCCTCCACCCGGCAGCCCCCCCTTCCGGCCCCACCTGCACCCCGCCGGCCCCCCATCCACCTTCCTCCACCCGGCAGCATCCTCCGCCTCCCTCCGCACCACCCGAACCCCCTTTTCCCTTGCCAGCCCCCCCCTACAGCCCTCCCTACAGCCCCTCCCGGCCCCCCCCTACAGCCCTCCCGACCCCCTCCCGAGCCCCCCTACCTCCTCCGCCATCCTACAGCCCCCCTCCGACACCCCCTGACACCCTACAACATCCTCCATGGCCTCTCCAGTCGTACCGTCTGTCGTTGCGATCTCTCCACCGCTGAAGGCGGTCGCGTTTCAGTTGTCGTCGGCCAGCGACTGGCCTGACTGGTCCCTCACCGTCGAAGCCGCCCTCTCCAGTCGTGATCTGTGGGGTCACATCACCGGCGAGGATCCTCCTCCCACTGACTACTCCGGCTCGTCCTCTGTCACCAGCAGTGCTGCATCTTCTGCAGCGACTGCTACCACGGCCATCACCGTTGCTGCTCTTACGTGGCGCCGTCACGATCAGGCCATCCGGGCGTACCTCCTGGACTCGGTTGCTCGTCCGCTCCTTGCTCCCATCGGCCGCCTTCCGACAGCGCGCGCGATGTGGGAGTATCTCCGGGACCGTTTTCTCCCGCGCGGCGGCGCCCGCCGGCATCAGCTCATCTGCGACTCGCAGTCTGCCCGTCAGGGGGAGCGTACCATTCAGGACTTCTTCAGTCAGATGAGTGCCTACTGGCATGAGCTGGACTCACTGATTCCAGAGCGGTGTGACTGCCCTCGCTCCCGGGACTTTCAGCGCTACCTCGACGAGGGCCACCTGCACCAGTTCCTGGCAGCACTTCGACCGGACTTTGCTCTCATAGCTGCCCAGCTCCTGCACCGTGAGCTATGCTATCAAAGTCGGGACTAGTCCCCGACTAGTCGCTGGGCGGCATTTTGCCGACCGATTTATTTTGATTTTTTCATTGCTGGGCGGTAGCCCGACTAGTCCCCGACTAGACCCGACTAGCCCGACTAGTCCCCGACTAACGACTGCCGACTAGTCCCCAGGCAGCATTTTGCAAGCAAAATTTTTTTTTAAAGGAGTCTTTGCAAGCAATTTTGTTTGGATTTTTTTACATTGGCTCAAAGTCTTGAGTAGCAAGACTCACAACTATGGTTATTCCCTGTAATCATCTGTTGAGCACCTGAGAATCTTCGATAAAAACATAGACAAATAATTAGTTTATTTGTTGATATTCATATAACCCTATAATCAAAATTGGGGTTGTTCACTGATTAAACATCATCAAACAAACATTGTGATGAATTCTTAGTTCTGAGTCTTTTGGCATGGGCATGAAGCCAATACAACTGTGTTCTGTTAGACTGTTACTTATGTATTTATACCCATGTTGTGAAGTGTGAAGGTATGTATTGTTATTAACCGACTAATATCATATACTTATTGACATTTATACTAGTTCATATATCATATATGTTTAGGGAGGGGGGGGAGGGGTTAGAATAAGTTTTGGCCGACTAGTCCCGAATTAGTCCCGACTAGTCCCGACTAGTCCTAGTCGGCCCTAGGCCGACTAGGGCCGACTACCGACTTTGACTGCATAGACCGTGAGCCACTCCCTCGGCTCGAGGATGCTCTACTCGCCCTGGTCGACGAGGAGACCCGCCTTCAGACTCAGGGCGCTCGTCCTCCTCCACTTGCTCCTAGCTCCGACTCTGTCCTGGCAGCCGGGTTCTCCGATGAGGCTGTTTTTTGTCACTACTGCAAGGAGCCTGGCCACATGAAGCGCGAGTGCCCTACACGTCCTCCACGCAACCCCCGCTGGGGTCCGGATGAGAGATCCCCCCGCTGGTCTTCCACCTCTCGCGACGATCGACGCGGCGGTCGAGGTGGACGGGGACGAGGACGTGGTTCGTCTTCCTTCCGCCACTTTGGTGGTACAGCGGCTACTGCAGAGGCCTCGCCGCTCCCCACTGCTCCCACAACTCCTTCGCCGTCTGAGCCGGACCGTCTTCAGCGCCTCGAGGAGCTCCTTCTTCGCCACATAGCCTCCACCGGCTCCGCGACTGCGCACGGCTTGTCTGCCACCTTTGGTACTACTGCTCCATGGATCTTCGATTCGGGTGCCTCCTGTCACCTTACTTTTGACTCCACTATCCTCACGGACTGTTCTCCCACTACCACCCACCAGGAGGTTCGCACTGCGGATGGGACTCTCGTCCCTATTCCGCAATGTGGCTCCATCACCACCACCTCTGACCCTTCTGGTCGCCTGACCCTATCCCATGTCCATCATGCCCCCCGTATTAATATTAATTTGATTTCCATCAGTTCTCTTTGCGACTCTGGCCTGACTGTCACCTTCACCCCTTCTGTTTGTGTTGTGCAGGATTCGCGGACGGGTCAGAGGATTGGGCTGGGCCGTAGGGCAGGAGGACTCTACCAGTTGGACCATCTCCATGTGTCTTCAGTTGCGTCTGTCATGTCTGTCACCTCTGATGCCGACCTGTGGCACAGAAGGTTAGGTCATATATCGAGTGATCGACTCAAAAGCGTATTCCGTTCGGGCGCTTTGGGTCGAGCGTCTTTCTCCCCCCTCTCTGTCTGTACGGGTTGTCGACTGGCAAAGCATCTAGCTCTTCCTTTCTCTGCTAGTACTTCCCAGTCTGATGCTTTATTTGATTTAGTTCATTCGGATATTTGGGGTCCTGCTCCTGTTGCTTCTCTATCTGGTTATATGTATTATGTGTGTTTTATTGATGACTATTCTAGGTGCACCTGGGTCTATCTCATGCGTCATCGGTCTGAAGTACCTCATATCTTTAGGAGATTCACCACTATGATACATACCCAGTTTGGTCGGCGAATCAAGACCTTTCGGTCTGATTGTGCCAAGGAGTATCTCTCCTCTGAGATGCGTGAGATTCTTCAGTCTTACGGCACTCTTCACCAGCAGTCCTGTCCCCACACCCATGAGCAGAACGGCGTTGCCGAACGCAAGCATCGTCATGTCCTTGAGACTGCACGAGCCTTGCTTCTCTCTGCGTCTGTTCCTCACTCCTACTGGGCTGAAGCTGTCATGACGGCTGTCCACCTCATCAATATCACTCCGTCGTCTGCTCTGTCTGGTGCCACCCCTCACGAGCGCCTTCACTCCAGTCCACCTGACTACTCTCTTCTTCGCACGTTTGGTTGCACGTGCTTCGTTCTTCTTCCTCCCCATGAGCGCACCAAACTTTCTGCGAGGTCTGTTAGGTGTGTTCACTTGGGGCTCAGTCGTGAGCACAAGGGGTATCGTTGCTATGATCCCTTAGCTCGTCGGATCCGTGTCTCCCGTCACGTCTCCTTTGTTGAGGATGTTCCGTACTTTGCACCTGAGTCTCGGGATCTTTCCTTGCCCACTTCGTCATCCTCCTCACCCTCCTCACATCTCCACATCCCTGTTCTACCCCCGGTTTCTGTTGCCCCATCCACGCCTACTCCAACACCACCACCCCCTCCTCAGTCTCCATCGCCACCTCCACCACCACCACCACCTCCTCAGTCCCCCACGCCACCTCCACCACCACCTGTTACTCGTGTCTATGTTCGTCGGTCTGCAGCTCCTCCTCCAGCGTCGGTTCACACTGGTACTCCCTCACCTGATGCTGCTGCCCCCTCCTCCCCGGTCGTGGATCATGCTCCTGTTCGGCGCTACCCAGCGCGCGAACATCACCCTCCTGCCAGATACGACTACTCTCCTGACAGGTTTGGATACTCTGTTTCTCCCTCTGACTCTCCTGACTCTTCTGGCTACTCTGCCAGTGTCTCCTATTCACCATCCTTTCAGGCCTTTCTTACTGCTATTCACACCCATCGGGAGCCCCGATCGTACCGTGAGGCAGCGTTACATCCAGAGTGGCGGCAGGCCATGTCAGTTGAGCTTGAGGCTTTTCAGCGGACCCAGACCTGGGAGTTGGTGCCCTGTCCCTCCGGGGTGGTGCCTGTTAGCTGCAAGTGGATATTCAAGGTCAAGACTCGGTCTGATGGATCCATTGAGCGGCACAAGGCTCGCCTCGTTGCTCGTGGCTTCTCCCAGGAGTATGGGATTGACTACGAGGAGACGTTTGCTCCAGTTGCTCGGATGACTACTGTGCGCACCCTCTTAGCTGTGGCAGCTGCTCGAGGGTGGCCTCTCCATCAGATGGATGTCACCAATGCGTTTCTCCACGGTGATCTCTCCGAGGAAGTCTACATGGCTCCTCCTCCGGGCACTTCAGTTCCTCCAGGGCACGTGTGTCGGTTGCGCCGAGCCATCTATGGGCTCAAGCAGGCCCCTCGTGCCTGGTTTGAGCGATTTCGCAGTGCAGTTCTGGCCGCCGGGTTTGTTGAGCGTCACTCCGACTATGCCCTGTTCACTCGCTCCTCCAGTCAGGGCATTGCAGTTCTTCTCCTCTATGTGGATGATATGATCATCACTGGGGATGACAGTGCCACCATCGCCTCTCTCCAGCGGCACCTCCAGAGTCAGTTTGAGATGAAAGATCTGGGCTCTCTTCGCTACTTTCTGGGCCTTGAGATTGCCAGGTCTTCCCGTGGTCTGTTGGTCTCACAGCAGAAGTATATCTCCGACATCCTTGCTGATGCTGCGCTTACTGACACACGTACTGCTGACACACCCATGGAGCTCAATTTGAAACTTCTAGCTACAGATGGTGAGCCGCTCCAGGACGTCTCCCGCTACCAGAGATTGGTTGGGATGCTTGTCTATCTCACCATGACCCGGCCAGACATTGCTCATGCTGTTGGCATTGTCAGTCAGTTTGTTCAGGCTCCACGGTCAGTACACCATGCAGCTGTTCTCCGGATTATCCGCTACCTCCGGGGCACCATCACCCGTTCACTACTGTTTCCCTCCACCTCTCCGTTGGTGCTGCGCGCCTACTCAGATGCAGATTGGGCAGGAGATGCAGACACTCGTCGATCTACTACAGGATACTGTGTGTTTCTGGGTGACTCACTGATTTCGTGGCGCAGCAAGAAGCAGGAGTTTGTTGCTCGCTCCAGCACCGAAGCCGAATACAGGGCTATGGCTTCCACCACCGCCGAGATTGTCTGGCTTCGTCGTCTTCTTCTTGATTTGGGAGTGGTGATATCCGGGCCGACCCCTCTCTTCTGTGACAACCGGAGTGCTATTCAGATTGCTAGCAATCCGGTCTTCCATGAGCGAACAAAGCATATTGAAGTTGACTGTCATTATGTTCGCCAGGCGTTTATCGATCACACCATCTCCCTGCCTTTCATTCCCTCATCGGAGCAGACTGCTGATTTTCTGACAAAGCCACTGACGACTGCTCGCTTCAGACATTTTCTAGGCAAACTCTCGGTTCATGATCCACCGTGAGTTTGAGGGGGAGTGTTAATGTAAATGTAATGGGTCGGGTTTACTGTATAGTCGGGTCGGGTTTACTGTACATATATTGGGCTTGAGTCCCTCAATGGAATGATTCTGTTCCTCTCCAAACCCTAGCCTCCGTCTCCTAACAATATGTTAGGCGATGACGGCTAGGGTTTGGAGAGAATGAAATTGTCTTCATTAAAAGACTAAGCCCAATATATATATACAACGTATAACCCGATCAGACTGTACATAGAACCCGACCCATATACCATCTATACATTAACATTCATTTTGGTGTATGGAAAAAAAATCGTGATATTTCGCGAAATATTTTGATTTTTTGTACCTTGGTCTGATTTTTTAGATTTTCTAGTAATATAAAATAGTTATTAAGGTTCATTTATAACCTCTGTCCTTAGGTGGATGTCCATGGTAGGAGTCAGTAAAGGTTCAACTTTGTTGGAGCTATATATAAATTGCCATGGATGGTGTTTCAAGAAAAGAAAATTGAAACTTCTAATAATATTGATTCTATTTGGTGGTGTTGAGCAGATAGTCCCACATCGACTAAGGGGTGGTAGTTCTATGTCTTCATACACCTGTTACCCCCTTCCCCTCACAATTGGTTTTGAAGGGGCACGGGATTAGTGACTTGGTATCAGAGCTAGGCCCCACCCCGTCTCCCCTCCCTGTGGCCCTGTGCCACCTGCTACCATCTTTTTCTCCACATACGAGTAAGTCTCCGTTGAAACGCACACAAAGCGGCGGGTGTTGAGGAGATAGCCCCACATCGGCTAAGGGTGAGAATTCCGCATTTTCATCTACATGTTGGCCCCTCTCCCTCACAACCGGTTTTGAGGGGCACGGGCGTGACTGGTGGATTCATAAACCTATGTTTACATACTATCTTTGCTTAAATCTTGATTACTCGTCTTTTCTCCCCCGAGTGTTCTTCACGATTGAGCCTATGCCATGCAATTCAAAAGATAATTGAGATTAGAAATTTGGTAAATGAAGCACAACTAATCCAAGGAGCTATATTAATTTCAAATGATGAAAATTCTAAAAATGATTCTACTCGGTGAAAATGGCATATACCGAGGTATTTTCTTACCGGCGAAAATTCTAAAAATATCCATGCCGTCGCTTTTTTGCAGGTTTACTACTGTAAGGAGGATGAGGTCTGCCTCTACCAATCTCTCGCCTTCGACGTCTCATTTCAACAGGAGGTGCCAGAGTCCAAGCCAGCCGAGATTGCGCTTTCGTATACCGTTGCACCGAAAGACCCTTCAGGTACATCACAGTTCTTACTTAGCAACTAAACCAAATTTAAAAAAATGGTAACACAAAATTTAACATAAAATCTGTATTCTATTGTGCCTCATTTTGAGTTTGTTGAGGCCATCATTGTCTTGCACACATTATAGAAATTTTGCTTTTTTCTTCCAAAGGGTGGGACTAGATAGGATCATTTTATTACAATCTTTGTGCTGCAACATTAAAATCTAACTAGTAAGAAACCCGGGCAATGCCCGAATGTGCTTGATGCACACCATTTGGCAAACATGACACTGCAACTGTTCGAAGAAGTGTGAAATTCGAAGTGAGTGTGATTCACTTGTTAGAGAGAGAGAGAGAGAGAGATTAACATCAAGTGACCATTAAATGCCATTGAATAAAAATTTATCATCCTTATGATAGTTTTTTAAATGAATTTAAAAGAGAGCCGCGTTCACACATGGAAGAAGAATTCTAGCTCGTTAAAAGACGTCCACATGTCACAACACGGGAGAGAGACTTCCATTTTAGTATATATACTAGTAAGAAACCCGGGCAACGCCCGAATGTGCTTGATGCACGCCATTTGGTAAAGACGATATATGTTCGAAGAAGTGTGAAATCTGAAGTGAGCATGATTCACTTGTTAGAGAGAGAGAGAGAGAGAGAGAGAGAGAGAGAGAGAGATTAACATCAAATGACCATTAAATGCTAGTGAACAAAAATTTATCATCTTTGTAGTAGGTTTTAAATAGATTTAAAAGAGAGTAGCGTTCACACACGGAAGAAGAATTATAGCTCTTTAAAAAAGACATCTACGTGTCACAACACGGGAGAGAGGCTTCCATTTTAGTATAGATATATAGATATAGATGTCTAAATAAAGCTGTCATTCTTTCACCTTACCCCCCTGAAGTTTAGCCCAAAATAACTTAACCCCCATATAGTTAATAAACTACCTTTTGCCCCCCTTCAACTCAGTCTTGATCGGATAGAAATTACCAAAAGAGGAAATTTATTGGAACAAAAAAAACTTCAGGTGGGTTAAGTGATTTTAGGCTAAAGTTCAAGGGGGTAAAGTGTAATTTACCCTTTTTTATGGCATGACACATGTATTTGTATACAAAGCTGGGTTTTTTATTACCCACCACGGGATAGGAGAGTTGGCAACAAGCAACTGATGCTTGGGTGAGGAGGTTGTGTGTTCGACTCCTCCCCTCTTGATTTACTCAGGAGTGAGATGGGAAACTCTAAGTGGATCGGGCTTCACTCCCAGAGGGATTAGTCCGAGCCTGAAGTGAGCCCCGAAAGGTTTTGGGACACCCGCTGATCTCAAAAAATAAAAAAATTGTATTTTTCATTCATCTTTGAACTTAAAGGGAATTAGAGGGTTAGAAGGAAGGGGAATTGGATTAAAATTAGCTCTGGTTGGTATTGGCCTTCAAAAACCTATTGATTGGTGGGGGTTTTTTATTTTTATTTTGAGATCGGCAGGTGTGTCCTTGGGACAATGGACCCACTTGGGCTCTCGAACTAATCCCTCTGAGAATACGTGCCGATCCACTCGGAAGTTTTCCCACACACTCCTGGGTGACTCGAAGGGGGTGGGGGGGCGTGAGGAATCGAGCCCACAACCTCCTCACCCAAGCATCATCAGTTGCTTTGCCAACTCTCTCTATCCCCAGGTGGGGGGAAATACTATTTAACCAATCCAATAGCCAACCCCATCACCAACCTGCCTACGCTGGCAGCTGCTCATTGGCTTTTGAATCGCACAGTGACATTTTGAAACTCACTAGTGACTATGTGTGAGTCCTACCCAATAGACAGTCACCTGGCAGTAGGGGTGTTCATCGGTTTGGGTTGACCCGCCAAACCGAATCGAATCGGTCTATTTGGCTCGGTTTGGATCGGGTATTTTTGACTGTTCGGTTCCAAAAAAAAACCCGCTATGGTCGGTTCAGTTCTGAGTTGTGAGTTTTTTAACCCGAACCAACCCAACCCGAACCATTGGTATTATAATCTCGGTAGTTAGTAGTTACTACTATACGGTGTGCAGTTTCACTAATATTGTACATTATATGGTGGTGACCCCAATTACACCATTCGGTGCATTCAAAACTTTCAAGTGTTCAACAGTGTGATGAAACTGAAAAGTGAAGGGTGTTACCCACATAATTACTAACACCCCCAAATCCCAACTTATGAAATATCTCAAAGTGAAAAATTAAGGGTGTTACTAGTAATTCACTCAGCGGCTCAATCATTCATGCCTCACGGTGTGATGACGAGCGATTTGAAGGACCCGCAGAACCGAACCGAACTTTTCCGGTTTGGTTTGGTTCGATTTTTACCAATGAATGGTTTGGTTCAGTTCCATTTTCTAGATTACCGATCAACTACGGTTCGGTTCCAAATTTATCAAAAAACCTAATCAACCTGAACCATGAACACCCCTACCTGGCAGGTTGGCTATGGGGTTGGTTGAATAGCATTGCTCCCTGGTTGGTATTGGTGGTGGTTTATTTCAATATTGGCTGGTTGGAGGGGCTAAAAAAACCCTAGAGAGAACCCATGATCTGTTTGGGGGCCTACTGAGTGTCATTTATAGGATTGGACTGTGCTTGTTCAGCTGGATCCCATTATCCAGAAGAGCTTATCTAAACCTCTTGGCTCTTTCTTAAATGCATTCCATCAAAGAGGTCTTATATCAATTTGGATAAGGTTTTCCTTAAGTCTCTCTCTCTCTCTTCCTTAAGTCTCTCTCTCTCTCTCTCTCTCTCTCTCTCTCTCTCTCTCTCTCTCTCTCTCTCTCTTGTGTTGTTTATTCTTCGTAGAGAATCAAGCAAGCTTAAATCTTTTTGGGCGAAAGGTTTAAAGAGGTTAACAGTAATCACTTTGATTGTACAATTGAGAAGATTGGACAAAACAAAGCAGTGGGTCCAATGCAGGTCCAACCAAACCATAGGCCTTGGAGCTTGACAAATTTAGGTTCAACCCACAGTACCATCCTTGGCTTTCATGGCTTGATGGGACTCAATTTATGCTTTTTTTTATATTTTCATAATTAGTATCTAGTGGTGAGCAAAAATGTATAATAATTTTATTCTCCATCCCAAAAAAGATTGCGCAAATGCGGTTGCATCCCAGCGGTAAACCCATTATTTCCCTCTCAGGAGGTCTTAGAATCGAATCCCAAGTTTGTCCTGCAACACCACTATGGCGTGTTAAAAACTAGTGCCTGTCGGCACTGCAACGGGTCGCCTTCGGCGGCAACACACCTGAACGCGTTCGGCAACAAAACACTTTCGGCGACACTTATTTCCCCGCTCGTGCCGATTGGCACGAAGCGGGCGCCTTCGACGCGACCAACTCTTCCTCCCCCTTATAATTGATCAATCACAGTTGTCTCTATTCGAACGGATTTCTCAAGATCAATTGATGGTTTGGGGCGGCCGAAATTTCAGCATACGGATCTATAGCCGTTGATGCAAACAACAATCACGGGATAAACAGTCAGGATTAATGCAATTTCAATGGACAGGGATTTTAGGGGTTTAGTACAGTTTATATGGATATGATTTGAAACCAAGAAGAGGTCGTGCGTTGATTTTTGAACGAATGGTTAGATCTATTCGGTTTATTTTTGTCCAATTAGCTTGTCCTAGTTAGCTTTTTTGTTCCTTTTTGTCTAGTCAGCACAAAACCAACGTCCCTGTGGGCTAATTCAATGTTAGTCTTAGGCAAAAGATATATGCACTCCCGTGGCTGTTGTAGACTTCGAACCATGGTCTCTCTTGTGCGTAGACATTAACAGACGCCGCTCTAACCGAACAGATATGTCCTCGATAAAAAGAAAAGAAAATAAAATTGCATCAATTTTGTCATTAAAGAGCTTAGAGAGGATTAACTACATCATGGTGATGCCAACATTGACAATTGCAATCAAGATTCTAATCTATCTGGTGGGGCCAGGTGGGGCCCGATGGAGAGGTCTTAGGTTTTTATAGTTCGATTCAAACCTAGCATTCAACTATGATTCCACCTGCACTTAGCCGGCACGTTACGCAATCGCCGGCCATGTGCGGATAATTAGCTGCCGGCCATGTGCTAATCCACCCAGTTAGCCACCTCGGCGATTAAATAAACCGACGACCGGAGGAGCCGTGTGGCGTGATGTGTCGGGACGGCATCACAATAGAATTAGAGAGGCTTGTGCCCTAACCACCATGAAGCCAATGAGCTTCTCAATCCCCATGTTGCTTCTCTTTGCTTCTGGATTCGATTCTCTGATGGGTTCAATCATGGTGTTTGCGATGCTCGTGGGTCGGATGAGTTCTCCGATTCATTACCCGTAGACGAGCCGGATAAGTTAAAATAATCGAGCGGCTCGATCCGAGTCGATAATTTGTATAACCCAAAATGGTCTCTTCGGGTCTTGATCGACGGCCGGATATATCCCGATCATTTTTGTCGATGGCAAATTTGTTATTAACACGAACTATCGTAACATGATATAAAGCTAATTAAATGTGGATTAAGTTAAACCTAGGTGTGGAGTTGATAATGGAGTGCACATGACAACTACATCATCATGGGTGCTAAGTCTATGATAATTTAATCGCAGTGGTGCTCGTGGCTTCGCATCATGATTTGTTTGCGGCTTGAAAATTGTATAGTTCAGAAATTAGTTTCGAAATAATCTTGTAAATAAGGGTAATTATAGTTTCGCCTCCTAAAGTTTGGGGGCAGTTACAATTGTATCCCTATATTTTTTTTTTTTGTACCACTCACGCCCCCTATATTATGTATTTGTCGATAAAACCTCGCAACGGGGGTAAAAGTGGTATGTTTTACAAACTTCAGGGGTATGGTATTAAAGAAAAAAACTTTATAGACACAATTGTAACTGCCCCTAAACTTCAGGGGGATGCTAATCCAGTCCTAACCCTAGAAGTCGTCCAAGTATGCTATCCAATCGAGGGGCAAGTCGGACATGGGGTGGGCCCGTCCGACTTGCCCGGCATGTCGAAGACACTAACATGGACTCCCCTCTATGGTTAAATGATGGATAGAGAGGAGCATGGTTGAATTTATATTTCCTTGTTTTGCAACATGATCCAACTAAGATGAAGCATTTGGTTACACTAAATATGGAAGGAGGTTGAGAGGGACTTGTTCCTTGTCTTTGTGATGTCCTTTTTGTGGTCAATGAGGAAGAATGATATCCACTCTTACAAAGTAGAAGTGGCCCAAAGATTTTGGTTGATGATTTATTTTTAGGGTAAATTATACTTTATGCCCCTGAAGTTTAGCCCAAAATCAGTTAACCCCCTGAGGTTTTTTCGTTCCTAACGGGTCCCTATAGTTTCAAATGTTAGCAGAACCCCCTATTCCTCCTACTAAATTTCCTCCAATGGCAAATTCTATTTTGGATAAATTATACTTTGCCCCCTAAGTTTAGCTCAAAAATACTAAACCCCCCTATAATTTATTTTGTTCCAAATCGCTCCCTAAAGCTTGAAATGTTAGCACATTACCCCGTTTTGTACACTACATAATTTCTTAGATCAAAACTGAATTGAAGGGAGGCAAAATGTAGTTTTTTAACTACAAGAGGGTTATGTGATTTTGAGCTCAACTTCACGGGCACAAAAGTATAATTTACGCTTTTATTTTATAAAAATTTGAATTGAAAGGGGCAAAATATAGGAGGGGTTAAGTGATTTTGGGCTAAACTTCACGGCATAAAGTGTAATTTACTTTTATTTTTTAAGAGAGACAAAATGGGAGGAGTTTTTTTTTTAGCATCCATCAGTATCACATCTGAGGGAGGTTAGGCAAGGACCTTTACCAGTTAACTACTAGATGAAAGCTGGATTCGATCCCAAGTCTCGGACCCTCAAGACTTTGCCAACTCAAGTAGTTGGCACTTCTAAGAGCATCTCCAATGGTGTAACATATGGATAAAGTCGTTATTTTTTTTTATAGTTGTATCATTTGGAGGGTGTTTTTGAGATTTTTAAAAAATTTACAAGAATAGCATGAGCCATTATTTTCATCCCAAAACATGTTTTATATATGGCAGCAAAATCACCTCTATATAAATGCAGGAAAAAATGGTAGCGATTGGAGAAGTCCATCTGCCAAAAATAGTATTTTGGCGAAAGGTTGGAGATGCTCTAAAATCGGAGGGGTTAAAAAAACATAATTTCAATATGGAGAGAGAGAGAGAGAGAGAGAGAGAGAGAGAGAGAGAGAGAGAGAGAGAGAGAGAGAGAGAGAGAGAGAGAGAGAGAGAGAGAGAGAGAGAGAGAGAGAGAGAGAGAGGGGGGGGGGGGGGGGGGGGGGGGGCATAATTTTAACCTTTAAAAAAAAAAAGATAAACTACACTTTGCCCGCCAAAGTTTAGCTCAAAAACACTTAAACCCTCTATAGTTTAAAAACTACATTTTGCTCCCTCCAATTTAGTCTTGATCAGATAAAACTTATCGAATGAAGAAATTAACTAGTTGACAAAATGGGGTATTGTGCTAACATCTCAAACTTTATGGTGCAATTTGGAACAAAATAAACTATAGGGCGGTTAAGTGTTTTTGAGCTAAACTTCAAGGGGATAAAGTGTAATTTACCAAAAAAAAAAGAGAGAAAATCGGTGTTAATTCCAAAAAACAGAGCGTGTATGACATTTAGTCCCATTTTAAGTTCCTATTTACAGTAAGCCCATTGGAATGACTATTGCATGAAGGCTGATCCTTTGTCCATTGTTTTGATTGCAAATGATCCGATCTTAACCATTTTGATAACAATTTTTTTTAAAATGCCATAAATACCCATAGTATCCTCCCACGTTAAGTAGCGCCAGATGATATATGGCACATTTTCTTTTTACGGCAATAGTGGCACGGGTTGCTACAGTGATTTCACTGTAGTTGCTATAGTGATTTCACTGTAGCTGCTACAGTGAATCACTGTAGCAAAGTACTCAATTTTATTCAAATAATACTTAGTTTTATTGAGTATTATTGCGACTAAAATTGAGTACTATAGTAATTTTACTGTAGAAAAGTGTTTGTAGAGTCACAAAAAAATCACTATAACAGCTACAGTGATTTCATTGTAGAAAAGATACACAAATATATGCTAATAATACTCAATTGAACTGAGTACTATTGCTACAAAAATGAGTACTATTGCTACAGTGATTTCACTGTAGCAGAGTGTTTTTTTAGCAGACACGACGGGATCACTATAGCGCTACAGTGATTTCACTGTAGCCACTATAGCGGAATCACTATAACACTACAGTGATTTCATTGTAGCCGCTACAGGGGAATCACTATAGCGCTACAGTAATTTCATTGTAGCTACTACAGTGAAAGCACTGTAGCAACTATAGTGGTCCCACACTAGGTCTCGAAACTGTACGTTTCATAGAGATTGGGTGAAGTTATATAGGCAATGGTAGGGTGGTAAATTCGATAACTTAACCGAGGCTATTTTAGTCTTACATTAACAAAAAGAGTATTTGCAACTAATCTGTTGAAACGTAGACTTAGGCTTAGAGGAAAAGGTTATCTGGATTTATCTTAAAATGAAACTCTTAAAAAGGACTGTTTCTAGTCTGCCCCAAAAAAAAAAAATGTAGGTGTAGGTGTGGTCAATGAGGAATCACATGGTTGTGGTCCTTGTGGATGTGGTTTTCTATTTTCATTGTGGTTTTCTATTTTCATTTGCCCACTGAACATTGAACGGAGTAGAAACAAAACAGGCCTTGTCCCTACATGGACTATTTATGGGAGAGAACACCTGCAAGACTGGCCACCAAGAAGTTACACGTCAGCAAGAATTATACCATAAAAAGAAAATTTTCAATCCCTTCGACAGAGAACCGGCCATGTAGGGACGCAAAAAGGTTTGCCCTCGTGGTGGGGGGTTTTCCCTTATCAAAAGGAACAGTGTTCCCTTCTTTATTGAGAGCAAAATGAGAAGGATAATTAGTTTTTCTTTTCTTTTTTTTGGGTTATTTTGACTTTGCCCCCCAAATTTTGCCTTGAATTAGAGTTTACCCCCATATTTTCATTAATTAGACTTTACCCCTCAAAACTAACTGTTCCGTCAACTCACCCCCCAAAACTGTATTTCTTTTCCGTCAGCTCATCCTTTCACTTAGATGGTGAGCTGACGGAACAGTTAGTTTTGGGGGGAGGGGGGGGTAAAGTCTAATTAATGAAAATATGAGGGGTAAATTCCAATTCAAGGCAAAATTTGGGGGGCAAAGTCAAAATAACCCTTTTTTGTGGCAGGTAAGGAGGATATTTAGTTGTAGGTTGGAAATTCAGTTCAAATCTCCTCAAGTCGGTTGCCCCGGTTGCCGTGCCAGTGTGGGCCCAGCATGCATCACAACCGCACGATAACAGAAGGCGTGACAAGTAAATCACATTGTAGCCAATTGTATAATTATTGTGCGGCTGTGATGCATGTCAGAGCCATCTGGGTCTTGACACGAGGGCCATCGACTCGAGGAGATTTGAACTCATGAAAATTAGACAAATTTGGCAACACAAGGACAGACTATGGCTTCTCAAAAAAAAAAAAGGACTACTATTGCGATTAAGGTCGAATCCCGGTGGTGACGCACCCGCCCGCCGTCTGGAGGCTTGTGTCATCTAGTCCCTTATGAGTCTTCCTCCTATCTTTGTGGTGGGTTTTTATCTATGTGGCGGACTTATCTCTTATCTTTATAGTAGGTTTATCTATTTTCTTGCGTGGCAATATTACAGGTCTGGCATGATTTGAACCTTGGTCTATCTTATGCTCTAAGCACAAACAAACGATGTAATAATCGTGAGACCCTCTAGAAAAAGGAAGAATAACTATTGGACGATTCAACCTTGAATGAATGGAGTGTGATGTTATTCCAACTACAAGAGAAGGCAGTTCCAACATTGGGGTAATTGTGCATGTTCTTCAGATGAGAAAGTTTTCAGTACCACCGTCTGTAGAGATCTTCCATAAGACCATAATAGCCATCGAATCGGTCATGGCATGATCATCTCGCCTTCCAATTGAACCCAACACAAGCTTATGATCATGAGTGATCCAATGGTTATTATAGCTCTTTGAATAGAATAAAGAGAAATGTTATTCAGTCCGAAGGTTTTTCCGATTTTGCCAGCCCGATTGATGTGGCAGCGTGCAACTGGTGCTGTTAAAAGATTTTAAAATTGCTAGTGGGTTTTAGCCACCAGTTGCACGCTGCCACATCAATCGGACCGGCAAAATGGGACAAACCTTCGGGCTGAATAGCATCTCGAAAATAAAACCATAGGATCATAATACTGAAAAAAAATTTGGGTAAATTGATTTATAGTTTCTCAAACAAATTGTATTTAAGGATAAAGACAGATGTGGAGATGTTTTAGCGTTAGGTCTTGTCGTTTGAAAAATATCCATTTTATCCCTACATGCAACTGTATAAAGTAAACACATAAATAGTAACGTTTGGATAATAAAGAGTAATATTTCTTTGAAATCACATTTAACTACAGCTCCTACAGTGATTTCACTGTAGCTGCTACAGTGAATACTACAATGGTTTTACTACAACATAGGGTAACAATCTGCAACTGTTACTCTTTGCTACAATACTTTGCAGATTGTTACTCTTTGTTATAGTGAAATCATTGTAGCAGTCACTATATCTGCTGCAGTGAAATCATTGTAACAAAGAGTAACATTCTACAAAGTACTATAGCTAAAGGGTAACATTTGCATATTGTTACTCTTCACTATAGTGAAGGGTAACATTTGTGATTTTAGGATTATGGATAGGTATGTCGTTTAAAGGGAAGATAGAATCAATGGAGGGGCTTGGTGTAAATGCACATTTTCAGGAGGAACATGATGCAAAACCATCTTATTGTCTATCATTTTCACCAAATTGATCTCTTGTTAGGGACCTAACAACAAGTCACCAAACCTTTTTTTCTTTATAATCAAAGACTAATATGGTTTGCATGGACCCAATCCCATGGCGTTAACTACCTCATCGTTTTTTAGGGCTGCAACTTAGGCGGGTTGGGGCGGGTTGGTGGTTAACCCAAGTAGTCCAACCTGTTGTACACCAAACCATTCTCTTGTCAGGGACCTCATAATAAGTAAGCAACTTATATTTAGCCCTCTAGACCTCAAGCCCCAAAAGGTAAATAAGGGAACCAAGATCATCATGTGAAAGGAGGAACGAAGGAGACGCTGCAACTCAGAGATTCCGACTGTATCACTGCCAGTTAAGAGAAGGTCGTCAACATATGCTAATAGAATCACTGACCAGCAAGTGGAATCTTTAGTGAAAAGAGAAGGATCAGAGTTGCTCTACATAAACGCGGCTCATGTGACAACTTCATAAAGCCGCTGAAACCAAGCCCAAGAGGCTTATTTTGGCCCATATAATGCTTTCCGAAGATGACAAACAAAGCCAAGTTGATCACATACAAGGAACACCGGGAGCAAACTTTATGTACATTGTCTCAAAGAGATCTCCATGGCTAAGGAAGGCATTTTTTACATCCATTTGGAGGATCTTCCACTGACGAGTAGTTGCTACTGCAATTAAAGTACGGACTGTCTTCATTTTTGTCATCGGGGCATATGTTTCTTTGTGGTCCACAACATGCTTTTGTTTGTAGCCTTGGGTAACTAACCGTGCTTTGTAGCAATCAAGTGTACCATCAGCTTTGAGCTTTACAGAGTATACTCATTTGCTGCCTATGACATGCTACCCAGAAGGAAGGGGAGCAAGATCACTTATGTGGTTTTCAACCAAGGCTCGTAGTTCCTCATCCATAGCATTTCGCTAACACTGGTGCTTTGCGGCCTGCTGAAATGGAGAGGGAATAGACAAGGTATCTATACAAGAGAATAATGATAGACGATCAGGAGGGACACGAGTCCGAGAGGAACAACGAAGTGGTATTACCTCTAGTGGGGGAGCAGGATAAGCAACAGGAGGAGGGGCAACAGTGGCAGTAGGAACTGATGCTTTGTCTGTGTGGTGAGGACTGGAGAGCAAAATATGAGGGAAAGGAGTGAGACAGGTGCTAGGCCCCACCCCGTCTCCCCTTTATGTTGTCCCATCGCACCCTCTTTCTTCCTCTGATCAAGATCTTCTTCCTCCCTCTGATCAAGAGGCGCTCTGCGTGCGGGCGAGTGTTGAGAATAGCTCCACATCGGTAAAGGGGTGAGAGTTCCACGCCTTTATATATTGTTGCCCCTCCCTCTCATCACTGGTTTTGAGGGGACACGGGAATCTAACATGGTATCAGAGTTGGGTTCATCGTCTCGCTCCGGTTGCGGCCCCTTTCGATTATGCCTCGCTCCGCATGCTCCACTTGAAGGGGGTGTTGAAGAAGTCCACCGATTAGCCCCACATCGGTAAATGGGGCACCTTACATCCGCTTTATATACCCTCTGTGGACCTTCTCTTATGACCCGGGTTTTGGGACGTGATGATATCTCACACTTTTTTCTTTATAATCATAGACTAATCTGGTTTGCATGGACCCAATCCCATGGCGTTTACTGCCTCGGCTTTTTCTAGGGCTGCAAATTCGACGGGTTGATGGTTAACTCAAGTAGTCTAACCTGAGTTGAACGTATAACCCTCAACCCACAACCCAACCTGACCTAGAACCCGCACTCTTTACCAATGTGGTGTTTCTTATCTCTATGGTCGCTATTTTGGGTAGGAAAAATGATCCATGCATTTCTAGGGATAAAATTCGTGAGACCTATAAAGTGACATGTTACATATAACTTGGGTTCGGATTGCCCATCCCCGTGGCCCGTGCCCAACCCTTATTTAGACCGGGTTAGTTTCTTCCAACTCAATCTCAACCATCCTTTAATAATATGAGTCCAAATCCGTCCGGGTTAGGGCTGGCAATTCTAAACCTGACACGGTCGGGCTGGCAATTCTGGACCCGACACGACCTGACACGAAGTTAGCGACTCTAGGTCTAGGTTAAACGGTTTGGTTCAGAAACGGTTCGACACGGTAGACCCGTTTAATAAACGGGTTAGGTCCAGGTTTAGGATCTGGACACGGTAGACCCGGGAAGACCCGTTTAAAATTTAATAGGTAGTGTCGGGTCGGGTCTATCAGCAATCCGATACTGTAGTATGTAGTACCAATGGGTCATACCGGGTCAAGTCGAGTCGAGTCGAGTCGGATTGGATTGGATTAGGTCAACTGAGTAGACCCGTATGGTAAACGGGTCTAATTGGTCTTATTGGGTCTACCCGTTTATAAGTGGTTCGGGTATGGGTTTAGGGTCTAGACATGATTAGTTAAACGGGTCGGATCCGGGTCTAAGGTTTTTGGACACGACACGAAACTAGTCCCAGTGTCAGATTAGGCTTGGGTTGGGTCGGGTTTAACCCGCCAAAGTTGCTGCCCTCCCTTTTTCTAAGAACGGGGCTCCGATCATCCTCGCACTAGCGGGTGAGTGGGGTATGCACGTGCGTACAGCTTTACACGTCGTCAACCAAACGCGAAGCCTTTACCACCACGGAAGAACATTATTTTGGCTGCTATGCACCAAGAAGGAAACCTCCTGCTTAGGCTGAGGTGGCAGCAATTGATAGGTTCTAATTATATGCCCCATGGTCATAAATATCATGGAAAAGTGATTCTATACGACTTCAAATGATAATAATAGACTTTTCTACAGTAGGTCCCATATTTAGAGCCTATCAATTGCTGCCACCTCAGCCAAAGCAGGAGTCTCCTGCTTTGGGCAATGCAGCCAAAGTGTGGTGGTTTATACCGTGCCTTCCTTATCACCGCCGTCGAGCTTGAACAAGGCAGGATTCCAATGGTGTCCCACCCATGTTTGGCACGTGGAACAACTATTTCGCTTAAAC
This sequence comes from Chamaelirium japonicum, assembly GCA_947650365.1. Lineage (NCBI taxonomy): Eukaryota > Viridiplantae > Streptophyta > Magnoliopsida > Liliales > Melanthiaceae > Chamaelirium > Chamaelirium japonicum. The sequence continues at coordinate 54,800,755 of OX393552.1, forward strand.
CTCTTTCATAAGAGGATTATTCAATCAATTACTATTTATAATATAAGTCAATGATTGAACGTTTCGATTAGTATAAAAATACACGGAATGATTTTTATCGTTCCCAAGTCCTTCATTCCACCAAAATAAATATTATTCGTTATTTTTAAAATATAAAATTAAGAATAGAAACGAATTGTTCCGGAATGATGTCAAGGGAGTGTTTGGCAAAAGGAACAGTAATTCCGCTTAATCATCATCCAGAAGAGGATATTTTCTACAATTACTATTTCTAATGTAATTCATTGGTTCAGCGTACCAATTAGCATAGAAACGTATGGAGAGATATTATCGTTCACAACTCCTTCATTCCACTGGAACAAATACTATTCGTTAGTTTAAAAATATAGAATTGAGAATAAAACGAATTGTTATGGAATGATGCCTAACACTCCCTTGACCTTCTGACCCATTAATCTTCTGATTCGTCACTGCACTAATTCAGAAAAATAAAAATAAAACTTAGTGTTAGGTCCCTGGTAAGAGATCAGTTTGGCGAAAATGATAAACAACAAGATTTTGTGTATCAAGTCCCTCCCCAAAAGAGGCAAGGAGAGCAAGTACGTCCGTTGAACTACCCTTTTACTCACCATCCAACCAACTAACCCTAAACCTAAACCTAACCCTAAATCTATACCCTAAATAGTGAACCTTAACCCTAAAACTAATAATAATCCTAATTCTATACCCTTAACAGTGAACCCTTATCATAAAACTAACCAAAATTACTGTAGTAGTCAGATGTATTGTAACAGATCGAAACACTATAGCAGATCAAAATATTGTACCAGACCGAAACCCAGCAGCAACGCGGAATACTATAGCAATCCGAAAGTATTGTAATAGTCCAAAATTGCTACAGTGATTTGTATCGACTTTTGGATTCTATAATTTTATGTACAGCCATATGTAGAGGTAAAACGGGTAGTAAAATTAAAGTTGTGTCGGAGGGGCTACTCACTAAATCAAAAACATCGTCAGTCTTTCAGCTCAAATCGATCTCTTGTCATGTACCTAAACCACATTGTCCCAAAACAAAATGCCAAATAATGCTAAACCTTTAAGAATGTTTTTGAAAAAAATCTGAAAATCTCAAAACACATCAAAAGTCCTAAAAATTATGAAAAAACTAACCTTTTTTTTATTTTTCTCCAAATCTTCCACGAATGTATCCAAAGTGAACCGAATTGAAGCCCCCCACTGAATTAGTGTTGAATCCGAACTTTGTTACTAGGATTCCACAGGCGCACCACCCATAACTAGCCATAAATCATGAGATTATGTCATTTCATCCATGAAATGGATGGATTCAGGAAGTATTGATCGGATTCTTTCAGAAAAGATGGAAATCATCAACTACTGCATATATTGAGTCATTAGATGAATCAAAATGCAATAATATAGATGAATCAAAATATAATAATACGCCGTGCTTAAGCTACCAAAAATAAAGCACCGTGACCGAACGGTTTCAATGGGGATATTTTTCGTACTCCTTTTCAATTACGGTTTAGTCTACTTTCCATCGGCAAAGGCCCGATGCTAGTCCCATAAGAGAGGCTGTATACCAGTTGTAGATATCCTCTTATATCAAAACCCGAGTCATAAGGGGAGGTCAACTAGATAGTATATAAGCACACCATCGCCCAACTCCTAGCCGATGTGGGACTACACCCAACAGAGGTGGCATCACAACTGTCTAGTGGAGTATTTGGACGAGCCTAAGTTATTTTAGTCTGTTGGAATTTTCATCTTGCCATCTTGGGGGTGCTGTGGGTGCAAAATCTGGCTAACGCCCTACGGTGGGACTCGCACCATGTTTGGGGCCCACGAAGATGAAAATGGGACCAGCAGCCCTATCTGGGGCCAACGAGCATGACAGTGGGACCGTAGCCCTGCCTAGGTCCCATGAGCATGACAGTGGGACATACAGCCCTGCTTGGGGCCCACGAGCACTACAGTGGGACCCGTAGCCCTGCCTAGAGCCCATGAGCACGACGGTAGGACCCGCAGCCCTACCTAGGGCCCACAAGCACGACAGTAGGACCCACTGCTCTACCTAGGGCCCACTTGTATTATCTGGGGTCTGGTAAATCCCCCGGGTATTTATTAAAACCCCGGATATACATGGGAATATTTCCGAAATATCTTCCACAAACCAAACCACTATATATAGCTAACCCTGTAAATATTCCAGATCCTAAATTCCAGACGAGAATCCAATTTTTTGTTTTTCATAGCTCCTCGAGCTCTTTGATTTTCAGACTCCCTCTTAAACTACTCCACCCTCTGTCTACTTGTAAGAAACACTCCTCAGCCTGTCGAGAGTAGCTCTACTTTTGACCCAGAGATATTGGATTCAAAGGTTGTGTCTTACCGCACAGAGACGTAGGCTACAATCGAACTCCGTCATCACACCCTGTGTCAACTCTCTCTCTCTACTCTATATCGTTAACGCGACAGCTCAGCACTTGACAGCACAGCGCTTCGAAACAGCCACATCCCAAAGGGTAAAACCTTCAATCGACTGTTGGAAGGGGATTACGTACAACAGTCGAAATCCTCCCCCACAGGTGCCGCGCCACAACGAATGGTTGTGACGTCGTCATCGGGCCTATTCCTATGAAAAGTGATGAGAACGAACCAAAAATAGGATGGTCAGTGGTGATTTTGAATAGGACGGCAATGGCAAAGCCATGAGTGCTACTTCGGTAATTAGCAAAGTAATACCAATGGGGGTATTAGAAAAATGAAAATGTTACTCGTACCCCACAGTTCTTTCTCCACACTCTCTTTATCGACACACTCAAGTTCACTCCGACTACCACGCCATATATCTATCTACCCGTCCAAAAGGAGATCGGAGGAGAAAGAGAGTTGCTCAAATTGGTGATAGATTTGAGTTTGGAGGATGAGAGGGTGGTCAAATTGAAGTGGGTGCCTGATTGGATTGTGGGATGGGGACCCCATCAAGGGACTTTGTTTTGGTGGTTGGCTCACACGAGGAAGGGAACATAGGGCGGGTTCATTTAAGGAGGCCGTAGTGAGCCGTCCCTGACAAAGAGATAGGTTAAGTTGAAGGACTTTGAAATACTGTAGATGAAATTGCTCTTCATAGTATTTCAATTTTTTTTTTTGCCATGCCACCGAATCAACGAACCATTGAGTTGCCTGTCATTGAACCGAATTTAAATCTAACTCTAAACCCAAAATCTATGGACCATCGGAATAAACTCTAAGCCTGAGATCTAAACCGAACCCTAACATTACCAGCTTGAAGTCGGTTGGATTAGGGATTGTGGCAACGGCGACGGCAAGTGAATAGGTCGTGCAGGAGGGAGATGGAAGATAAGAGACAGTGGAGGATAATTTCAAATTTAAAAAAAAAGTTAGGACCTTAGGCTAAACAAAACTCAAGCGGATTCAGATTTCAGACATTAACCTGTCATTTAAATCGGGAATTAGTGAAGGACACGTGTCGTATTAGTGTTATTACCTCCCCATTTAAGATCCCGATCCCCCACCTCCGCCTCTACCCCAAACATTTGGTGCCTCTCTCCTCTCTCTCTCTCTCTCTTGGAGAGGTACTCTCTTTCTCTCTCCATCCGTCTCTGGGACGATTTCGGTCTGGATCGATTTCGAGGTATCTGTCATCCTCCTCCTATAGAGGTAATCCATCGATCCATGCTGTTGTTGTTATCTGCATCAAATGAAGTTTTTTTTTTAATTCTTTGTTTGATTTTCTGTTACGTTTTCCATTCGAAATCTGCGATTCTTGGGGACATTGGACATGATGATCTTCACGGTTTGGAAAGAACGAAAAAAAAAAAATCGCAGCAATTTGCGCTTCTTTTTTTTGTTTTAATTTGCTTTTTGCGATCCAGCGACAGTGATCCGATCCGCTAATATTCTTGATCTGTCTCTGGCAGGCTTTCTTTTGATTCATCCGGAGAAGATTCGCGCCGGAGATATCACGATTTTTCTCTTGGATTGTCCGTCCGCCTGACTGATTCCTATACATCCGAGGTCACGATCACATGGCGATCTCGAATTCCGAGGGGGATTCCGCCGCAACGGAAGGGGAGAGGAAGCGGAAGAGGACGAGGGAGGCGGCGCGGCCGTCTCCGTCGCAGTGGAGGACCGAGGGCGAGCAGAGGAGGTACTCCTCGAAGCTCCTGGAGGCCCTCCGCCGTGTCCGACGGTCGGATGAGCCGCCGCGCAGCCGCGCGGTGCGGGAGGCCGCGGACCGAGCGCTGGCGGTAGCGGCGAGGGGGCGGACGCGGTGGAGCCGGGCGATCCTGTCGAGCCGGGCGTTCAAGATGAAGGCAGCGCGGAAGCGGCGGCCGGCCGGCCCAGTCCGGTCGAAGAAGGCGTCCGGCTGCGCCGGAGCTGCCGCGCTGCTACCGGCGTTTAAGAGGACGCCGATCCTGCAGAGGAAGGCGAAGGTCCTCGGCCGGCTGGTCCCCGGATGCCGGAAGATCTCGTTCCCGACGCTCCTGGATGAGGCCTCCGACTACATTGCCGCGTTGGAGATGCAGGTCCGTGTCATGAGCACCCTCACGGAGATCCTCTCCGCCTCCGGCGCCGGAACTCCGCCGGCGGACCGGCCCGGTTCGTCCCAGCCGATCTGACCGCGTGTACCGTTTTCTCCTTATTTTTCCTTCCGCCTTTGGAATTCTTGTAACTCGTGTATATGTATTTTCCGATCGTTCCGGAGAACCGGTGGTGCAGTTTGAACCCGGCCGGTCTTCTCGAACCCTCCTGCTTGATGGCGGTTTGGTGACTAGGTTTTCTGATCAGATAGACCTACCTAGCGATCTCGACCGTTCGATCCTTCCGACTCCTAAGGAACTCTTCCGTCGCTGTTATCATGGCAGTTCAGTTACAGGCTGGGGTTGTCATTGATTCAGGCGGACCCTTTCCAGGGGTAAAAATGGGAATCTAAAAGAAGTTGTCCGATACTTTGGACGGCGATGAGTCGGACCCCCGGGCCGGCGGGCCCCCCTTGTGGGCGTTAGTCCCGAGAACAGAGGGGGGCCGCGGAAACGGACAAAAGAGAAGAGCAGGGATCTGGGGCTGTGAGGCTGGCGTCTGCCGGGCCGTACGATGGGGATGCGGCATGATTGATACCAGGTGGGCTGTTGGGGTTGGTGGGGCCAACGGTGGACGTCCGGTGACACGAGGCATGTGTGATCCCCATCAATGCCGTTGTTCTCTCCGCCGTCGGTGACATTTTGGACGATGGATGGGTCCCGCCGAGTGCTCTCCTTTGGACTGGGTGACGCGTCCGACGTGGATGTTATCACCACCGTGTTGGGGTCGCTCGCTATCTTTTTATCGAAGGAGCTGCGTGGATTGTTTTCAGCGCAATGCCATTTGAACACACTGTCGGACAACCTCTGGGACAACCAGAGGTGTTGTGGGGGTCAGTGGATCGGACGTACCAAGTCAGCCGTGTATCCCCACCCAATACTCTATTAATAAATGGTGGCAACATTGCAATGCATTGGTTGGGGGGGGGGGGGGGAAGGGGGATGCACGGTTGACGTGGTACGTCCGACCCACACCACCATGGGTTGTCCGTGAAGTCGTCCCGCCGTATGTTCAAATAGCATTAATGCTCTTATCTTCAAGATGGATGTGTGTTTGTTGCGACGGCGTCGATTGAGATGGATGACCTACCTGCCCGTGGCTGACCGGATTGGCTCCGAGTAGACTCATTATAGGCGATCCGATTGGGATTGGTCCACTACCTCCTACTTCTTTCTCTACTATAAAATCAAAAAGTCCTCAAGAAAGGACGATGTAGATCGACGATCAATAGGATCACTAATCCAATCAGCATCAACATGGAGTACTAAAGCAGATAAAAGCTGAAAAGAGGAGAGAGCGAGTGAATGTTCAACGAACGTAGCGGAAGATAAATAGAATGACCGTATAATACCGTATAATGAACAGAACAAAGCTTGCTGGCGAACTGATTCACTATACGACCTACATGCGCAATGTCAGTTGAACATATTGCATGATTATTTTAAGCGTAATGTCATTTGAACACATTGCGGAACAAACCCATGGTGGTGTTGGGGTTAGTAGGTCGGACGTACCATGTTAGCCGTGTATCCCCACCCAACGCACTATTAATAAATGGTGACAACATTGTCCAAAAATAAAAACTTTTAATAGTGCATTGGGTGAGGGGATGCATTGACGTGGTACGTCCGACCCACGGAATTTTTTCTCATTGGCCAGGGTTTGTGTGAATATCAATGACCTGGGCGATGATAGCCGCACCCACACCATCATGGGTTATCTGTGTGGTTGTCCCGCCTCGCCCCGTCCCGCCCCGCCGTACGTTCAAATAGCATTACTCTTATTTTCAAGATGGGTTTGTGCTTATTGTGACAACGTTGATTGAGATGGATGACCAACCTGCCAGTGGCTGACCATATTGGCTCTGAGTAGACTCATTATAGGCAATCCGATTGAGATTGGGTCAACCCCTTCCAATAACGAAAACTACCTCTTGCTCTTCTAGGAAATTGAAGTCTCCGAGAAAGACTCAAAAGCCAGTGTAGATCGATGATCAATGGGATCTCCAGCCCAATCAACATCTCCATAGGCACGAAGTACCAAAGCAAAAGAAGCTGAGAAGAGGAGAGAACGAGTGAATGTCCCACGAAGGTAGCAGAGGATAAGTAGAACGGGCACATAGTAAACAGGACGGGCTAGCTACGAACTAGCTCACTATAGTCGAATTCCTGTAGGCTGTGTGCCGAACCATCATACCGAGAGTCCTCGCTCTCGGGCATGTTCGTTCCCTCACTATGGTTCGCCATCGGTCATGCATCGTCTACTGGTCAGCTCATAAACACGTCATATCCATGCCCCCAAGTATGTGTTGAATCACAATATTTTTGCCTTAAAATGCTCTTATTACTTGCAGAAAAAAAGCCACAACTAATAAAAGAGCATGTCAAATGTAACCTAACAGAAGAATGACTAAAGGCAGCCACGAGGAGGGGAAACTCCAAAGGTCACCTCCGCACACAGTCCCGACAGGTAGATATTTGGCCGCGACCAATCGATCGACCGCGAGGCCCAATCCATCGGGCGTGACCTTCTCCGCAAATAGATATTTGGCTGCGACTGATCGATCGGCCGCAACCTTCTCCGCAGACAAAGACTCGGCTGAGACCGATCGATCGGACACGACCATCTAAGTCTCCCAAAGCCCTAAATCAGACGGTTAAGATTTGCTGCGAGACAACTACAACTTGTACATGTTTGGAGGCCTATATATCCACGTTTCTCTTGAAGAAACTCAAGCCATTTTTTTGTTTAGGGAACGACATTGTCAAGAAGGAGATCAAGACAAGAAGAAAAAGAGGATTCGCCATGGACCATTCATCACCCTTCATCAACACTTCGTCACCTCGACCATGAGTGGCTAAAGCTCTTCTAGGGCTTCGAGCCCTAGCTTTTGTTCTAGTTTTATTTATGCACTTTTATAGTTTTGTTATTTCTATTGGAGATCAAGCTTGACAAGGATAATTCTAATTTTATATTCATAGTTTGTTTGTTTCTTTTTTTTTTTGAAGGGTAAAAAAAATAGTTTGTTTCTTTGATTGCATGCTTCTATTGTGAAATTTTATATTGTTAGAATCGAGTTAATCTTATATTGTCTTGCTCCGTTTTAATGCTCATTACCATCTCACAAGAGATGCATCATGCATAGGAAGACGGTCTGTGCCCTAAAAAGACGGATCGTGTTAAACTAAGATAGCGCATGCCAGGTGCGTGATGGTAAGGTATCTATTGATTAGTTTATTATTTTTCTATGAGATGGGTTATGGTAAGGGGATCGAGACGGTTCGTGTCCCTAAAGGAAGGATCGTGCCGATCAAAGATAACTCATACCATCAAAGATAATAGTCGCCATTAAAATTTCGTTACGATTTCTAATTGTAACAGATCGAAACGTTCCATCGAAATTAACAAGCCTAATTGGCATATATAAACTAGTGCATGGCTAGTGGTGGAATATCCGCCCGGCGCCCTTGATTCTCCCGATTTGATCTCTCTTTAATTCAATCGCTTAATATTAATTTTAATTAATTTTGTAAATCATCACACGACTCTATTCTCCTAATTGTTTTATTCCTTAGAATTAGACTTTAGTTACAAAGTCACAATCACTAAGGACGATACTGGTATTTAATCATATAACTACAAACAATTCGGCTAAAAATACTGGTGTGATCGGAATCGATCACCTACTAGTAAGCTAGCTAGCAGAAATATTCACCTACACCCCCTTCAGTATCGTTCTGAAATTCGTTAGGACCATCCGATGGCCATACGGTGGAACTCCGGCATCCACCCTAGGGTTCATCCCATGGCCTCCAGAATAACGCTCCCACCACTAGGATGCATGAAAAATGAGATGGATGGTGTTGATGGGTCCAATATGGTGAAGTGGAACCCTAATAAAATTGATATGGTTCTTGATCTTTCTTTAGTACTCCACACCCAATATCCTTGCACAGCTCATTGTCACAATTATGAGCCAACTTGCCCCTACGGGTTGACGGAGAGCCTGAATAATTGTACCAATAGATGGGGGGACGATTTGTTATAGTAAAGGTCAATGTCGTAGTATTCCAAAAGACAACGTCTCCATAACTGTGCAACAAAGACATAATTCGGATCATTCATTCATTGAAGGATATCTGAGTCAATTATGTGGATGTCCCTCTCAACTAGGGGTGCAACTCGGGCCAGGATGGTTCGGGTTTGAGCCAACCCGAAATCGAACCGAACTAGTCCAGTTCTACCATATTGAAACACGAAGCAATCCGACTTGGGCATATAGACCCAAACCAACCCATCCCATACTAAGATCGGGTTGGTTCGGATCTGTTTTCGAGTTGATAGTTAGTCTAAAAAATAATGGTCATCAGTTATTTACTAGCAAGTTAGAGGTTCAGTTGGACTTTAGGTTTTAGTCACCTGTTGAGTTCTCTTGGTAGTTGGCTCAATGTTAGCAAACAAATAATGTTTACTCGGGTGCTAGTGTGATGCAGCCCAAAAGTCCAACCTATAACGTATATATGTGGCATAATATATATGAGTTTGGTTCTCGGGTTGGGTCGGATCTACCCAAGCTCCAATCCCGAACTGACCCGTATTTAGTTTGGTCCACAAAACGTAGAATCAAACGAATCCTCTTAGTCAAAATTCCCTAACCAACCCTTTCCATTTAGGATGGGTTGGGTCGGTTCTTGGTTTTACCCGACCAAAGTTGCACCCCTACTCTCAACTTCTCCCACCAAATTCTCGACTCCCTACATGGTACTGGGAGAGTTCATGAACACAGCTAATTAACCACAACCCTGGAACTAAGACCATGCCTAAGGGTGGAGGGCAAATGGAGAAGATAGAGAAGTGCTATTCAGCCCGAAGCAATTGACCCAATTGGCCAGCCCGATTGACGCCATTCATTGGCTGGGGCTAGGTGCAACGGACGACTGTGAGCGGGACACACAATCGGGTTGACCATTCGGGCTAAATAGTATTTTTTGAAGAAGATGTTTAGTATAACGGCTGTAGGGGCTGACGTGGTGCAAGCAGCCATCCGATGAACTCACCATTGAAGGGTGAATATCCCCGATGGGTGAATTGCGTAATATTCTGTTCCAAATTTTGAGCTGCACGTCCTCAACATCCACAGCCAACTGTAATTTCCTCTTCAGTTCTTCAATGATGAGGGGATCTCAGGGTTGAGAGATGTTTGTTGCACCATGTCACCCCTAGCTACAATTGTTGTACCAAATATTTTGTGTGTGTGTGTGTGTGTTGTGGGTCTGATGTGAACGGTCAAGAGCATTGAACATTCAGTCTAGAACTGTCAAGAAGATCAGGCATGCCTTTGTCCCAAATTTAAGTCTCAAAAGATCTCCAAAACACCCACCTTACAACAGAGAGAGAGAGAGAGAGAGAGAGAGAGAGAGAGAGAGAGAGAGGGGTGGGGATATGGCCGGTGGCATCAAGGTCACACACACAGAGATAGGTAGAGAGTGGTGGGGACATGGCCGGTGTCAATAGTAGAGAGAGAGAGAGGTGGGGACATGGTGGTAATAGGACACCCAGAGAGAGAGAGAGAGAGAGAGTGAGTAGGTCATGCTGAAAGCTACAAAGTGAGCACTTTTAGCTGCCAACAACCCACATGGATGGATCCCACCGACAATATTGCAAGTCTGGCTCCATGATGTGTCCTCTGACGGTGTATTTTTGAGGCTCATAGCCTCCTCATGTCACGCTTGAGAACAGAAGAGGAGAGGTGTGGCATCGTCCCTCGTCACACAATCTTCTTTTCCCGGCTCTAGGGTCGATGACTCCACTGCTCTCACTATGTGGTACAACCAGAAAGGAGTCCCACCTCTGTACTCGTGGTTTGCTCTCCACGAAGAATAAGAAAGCTAAAGAAAGAACTTCTTTACAAATAAATATTCTAAAAATAAATAATTTTCAGATAAATATCTATTGAAAACTGATTTTTTCTTTTCAATATTCATGAAAACCGCCATGATGAATAACGTTTATGCTGGAGCTAACATGTAGACAGATGCAGAACCTCCATCTCCTCTTGTAAACCGCTATTACCCAAGAGTTTTTATTTAAAGATTAATTAAAGGGCGCAAATCATCTAAGTTATAATTACTTCAGAGAATCAAATAGGTTAAAGTGGGATTAAGTGTCCGTCCTTTTGCCCAACATTTGGGGCTTAGTGCGATTCATCTGTCAAACTGGATGTAACGAATGGTTGTGATTCAGTTTCGGTCTTAACCTATCTTGATATTATGAGATTATAACTTCAGAGGATCATGTGCCTTAATTAAATCGGCATCTCGGATAGCGGTATGTTTTCTATAGAGCCTACCGGCACCCAACTTGGCAATAGCATGATCCAAGCTACAAAAATAGGCTATTTTTGGAATTAGTTTTGGACGATTATTTATGTAAGATTTAGTTGTTTTTTTAATATTTATTTAGGAGAAAAGTCTTTATCTAGCTTTTTTTTCTTTAATAGCAAACAGTCCCACGCTCTACCCCACCAACCGACACACCTCGTTACTAAGTTTACCAGGTCGGTGCCTGTTGCAATAGTTGGGTCAGTAGGAATAGTGGATCTTTTTTTTTTATTACATCAGATGGGATCACAACCTGATGATCCTAAAGTCCTCCATCACAAGGGCATGTAAGACCGGTGGAAACGCAGCCTCCCAAAAACCTTCCATTGCCTCCCTCATAGCCCGTTGAGCCAACCAGTGAGCCGCGCTATTAGTTGTCCTAAGAATCCACCTGATTGAGACCGTCAGCACTCGTTGCCACACTATATGACAATCAAGCAGGATGGGACAAAGGGTTTCGGACACCCCCTTACCCTCCACCAGAGCATTACGGGCCTGCTCGGCATCTGTCAACAACACTTCATTCTGAAGAAGTCGTCAACTCAATTCCTCTAAGGCACTCTGAATTGCCATTAGCTCCACATGTAGAGGTGAGCTAGCCCGACCCCTAATAGCTGTTGCAACCCGCACTTCTCTCGTTTTAGAAGCGAGAACCCACGTCCCTCTCGCCAACTCCTCCGAAGAGTGGAATGCACCATCCGTCCATAGCAAATACTCCGCCTTAAGCTACAACACTTCCCTCAACACCAACGGAACAGCCGCTCGAACAAATTGTGAACACATAGGGATCCCCTATTTCATAATTTGTTCAATTAGATATTCCTTTTGACTAGTGGATCTAACTCTTCAAACTAAGAGGTGTTACATATGGTAGTACTGGTACAAAAGGAATATTACATATGGTAGTACAGCTGGTAGTACTAGTACCGGTACAAATATTAGATTAGAGAGCATCTAGAGCAAGAATATGAGCACAGTAATTCCCTTCCCGCCCTATGAATAAATTGCACTTTCCATCAGCGAAAGACTTTAGTAATCTCCCGCAGGCCGCAATTACTGAAGTAATGCACCTTGGAGGTATAGAGTTCCAATCCAACGAAAAATCGGACCAGTTAGGGTGACATCTCGATCGGTGTCAGAATTGCTCGAGGAGATGGTAAATAAAAAAAAAATACATAAAAAGAAAAAGAATCGAACACGATATGACTTGTTTGATGATACATTTGACTAGAAAGAAACATTCAGAGGTGACACTGCCTTTGTGGTATTGAGATAACCAATAATGTAGGAATAGAATGGACAAACACCAACTTGAATATCGCTATGCGGCTTTAATACCATGTTAAAATTTGCAAGCACCAGAACAAGAAAAAAAGTGATGTTATAGGAGGATAAAAAGATGAAGGTGGAGATCAAAGAGACAAGAGTATGCTAGCAATTGTTTTATGATCAAAACAATATGATATGATAATGATAATGATCTTCTCAAAAAAAACAAAAAAAAATATGATAATGATGATTTATGGTAACGCTAACACCTACAAGTATTCTCAATATTAAGGAAGCAAATACTAGTATACTATACTAGTATGTAACATTTTTTGGTTTCCAACTGGTACTTAGCTCAATTGGTTAAGCATGCAATCTGATCCTTTAATCAAGGGTACGTTCAAATAAATTCTATGGCATATTTCTTGCTCTGTAGTCAGGCATCCTTGTCGCTCACTCTTGTGGTGAATTTTGATCCTTGGTCTATCTTGTGTCGGCGCACTAATAGATGATGTGATTACTTACGCCCTTTCAAATTTAAAAAAAAAATGAATTTAGAATTGTGGATTATAGTCGCCAATGCTTGGCCAGTTTAATTAATTATTTGCGGCCCATGTTGGTATCAAAATTTTAAAATTTTAGAATTATGGATTTTAGTCCCCTTCCTCCCAATATAAGTCAATAAAGCATGCATTAATAAAATAAACAATTTTTTATTTTTGATTGGCCAAGTCGTAAAAGGACAAGGTGCTAAAGTAAGAGCTTAAAGAGATCCGAAGATCAAAACAAGCCGAGAAGGCAGAAGCAACGGCCAGGATTCCTACATTCAAATAAACAACAGTCTTGAGAGAAAGTTGGTTCCACGATGTCCATACCGGTAGTCGAACAAGGAACCTCTCCAACATAAGAGGCAGGAAGTACCACCAGGCCAAGAGCTTGTTGGTTTTTATTAAATAAAGATCACATGCGAAAGTTTTGAACAATTATTATCCAAGATTTGAATTCTTTAAACATTTACTAATGGTTGTCGACCATATTCTCTCTGAACAAAAAAATACAGCAACTTTATTCACCCCAGCCATGCGATGCAAAAGCAACAGCCATGATGCACCAGGGTGTTTTCATCATAATTGGGGAGAACATGCATCGTGGCCACTGCTTGTGCATCGCACGGCTGACGTTGCTTCCGGCCTGTCTGATCATTTTCACGGAGCAGGGTAGAACTCGGTAGCGTTCACCCATATCCTTTCAGAGACGAGAGTACAAACAAAATAGTTAGAGAGAGAGAGAGAGAAAAAAAAAAAAAAGGAGGTGGCGTGGCACAGATTGAGAGAGAGAGAGAGAGAGAGAGAGAGAGAGAGAGAGAGAATGAGGAGGTGGCGTGGCACAGATTCATAGAGAGAGAGAGGAGGTGGCGTGGCGTGGCACAGATTCTCATGATTACCAGATTGGTGATCGACTGATCGGTGATGCTAGGCATACTGAATCCTTCTCTAGAGGTATAGGTACGGTGCACCGTGCACGAATCCTGATGCAAAACTATGATATCAGTACGACGTCATCAGTATCTATGGCACCCCTCCCACCACGCTAATTTCTGCTGGACCGCTAGGTTGCACATGGCCACCTCACCGTGCACATGAGCCTCCGTCCGCCGATCCCCCGCCCCGCCGGGAAAATTTTCAGCACATCCTGCGTACGCTACAACCGCGGGATCCACTGTGATTCAAGAGGCATGGGATAGCAGGTCCCAGCACATGCGTGTAGTGGCCCCCGCATTTAGAGTGTGCTATATACGTAGGATGTGCTGAAAATTTTTTCCCGCCCCGTCCTGAGCCACGTAGACCCATGTTTCAAAAGGTGGCTCGGCACGATGTGGGCTCGTTGGCCAAAATCCAGGGAGCGCGAATCCTCTCAGGTTATCGCCTCAGGTTAGACAGAAAGAGGTGAAAGCCACAGCCGTTCATGCTGATTCACCAGTTGGGTTAGGGGGAAATGGACGGTTGTGATTTAGCTTGGGCTTTTATCTATCTGATCCTAGGGTGTTATAACCTCAGAGGATCCGGGACCAAATTCTTAAGCCTTTCGAAAGACGAGAGAGAGAGAGATCTCCTGTAGCCTGAAGAGAGAGAGAGAAAAGACACGAGAGAGAAGACATTGTAGAGTTAGAGAGAGAGAGAGAGGTCACTATATAAAAAGTTGTACAACGATGGCTTGTCTACAAAAGTGGCACACATGGAGGCAGAAATGAAAGGGAATGGTTTGGTTAGGGTTTTCTTTTGGAAATGCTATTAAGTCTGAAGGTTTTTTCCATTCCGCCAGTCTGATTGGCTGAAACACAATACTAATAATATTTAAATCTTTTACACCATCAGTTGCATGCTACCACATCAATCGAGCTGAGCAAAATCAAAAAAACCTTCGGGCTTTATAGTATTTCTCTTTTCCTTTCCATCGTAGGTTTAGGGGGCTCGTTTGGCTAGGGTTCTCCTTTCCATTGTAGGGTTAGGAGGCTCCTATGGCTGGAATGCAAGTGGTGGTGGTCGAAAAAAAATTGGCTGTACAGGAGCCTCATGAGACATGCATGTCTGGCAGTCCTTACGTACTTTCACTCTCCCATAGTTATTACGTACGGAGATTAGGGTTTAGGCTAGTTAGAGTCTCAGGATGGTCGTCGTGATGGGCCAAATTGTCGGCCATGCACAATTGATTAGCATTATTTACTCTTCATATTGTTGAGTTTCAACAAGTAATCCAGATTTTCTTTTGGGCACGAGAGGCCATGAACAGAACCCCATGATTCTTCACAAAAAAAAAAGTAATGAGATGGAAGTTAATTACTATATTGGGCAAATGACAATCGAGTTCGGGTTTGGA
This sequence comes from Chamaelirium japonicum, assembly GCA_947650365.1. Lineage (NCBI taxonomy): Eukaryota > Viridiplantae > Streptophyta > Magnoliopsida > Liliales > Melanthiaceae > Chamaelirium > Chamaelirium japonicum. Next base: position 54,815,913 of record OX393552.1, read on the forward strand.
TACATTAATGCTTTTGTGATTTTATAGCACTTTTTGTATGGCTTTACCTTGAGGTGTAAAATAGGGTTCATACCCCAAAATTAATCATGCTTACCCCACTTCCTTCAGTTTTTTAATTTTGTGACTGTGGGGTTTGACAAGCATACCCTTCATCCTCCAGCACAACATCCTTCTCCTTTCATACCCCATCCACTCCGGCCCTCCATACTCCAAGCCCCATCACCTCCGGCCTTAGTACGTCTATTATCAGTGCCTTCGTCGAGCGAGTCCCCTTTTCTCTCTCTCATTTCCCTTAATTTTCATTTTTTTGGTCTTCGTGACCTTGATTCGATGTCGATGTCAGCATTTCCTCTGCCTCGATTCGATGTCGGCATTTCCTTTGCATCCCTTTCCCTCCATTCCCTCTTCTTCCTCCCCTTCCCTCTCCTTTCTCATTATTATAGTATATTGAACTTCATTCGGCATGATCCTACCAAATATTCTAAACTCCATTTGGTAGGATTGTATGGGTCGACAGCCTCCCATTGAATGAAGTTTATAATTAATATTCGGTCGGATCCTACTGAATGGAGTTTAGAATATTTGGCAAGATCATGGATAATTAAGTTATGTATTCTCCGATAATGGGGAAGGGAAGGGGAGGAAATAGAGGGGAAGGAGGGAAAGGGGGGCACAGAGGAGACGTCAACATCATAGGTACGTGGTGGAGATCCAAGTGTAAGAGGCAGGCGTCAAGGAGGCAAAGCCCCCTTGAAAGAGGAAGGAGAAAGGGGAAGGGGACTCGGTGGAGACGTTAGTTGTTAGTTCTCCTTGAGTTGCCATTAGTTTTTTAGTGACTTGAACAAATCCTACTTTACCAGTGTTATTTTTAGCTGTGAGCTAAAATCGAAATGGTAGAGTTTAGGTTTGACACGTTTGCATCAAAGATGCACCGTTGCAGTCAAGATCATTCTATCAATCTTCCCACATGCATAGCATAAAGGTACAATTCTTACTCTTTGGGTATTGACTATACTCTAGTGTGTAGAAATTTTTAGGATGTATGATTAGTCAGCGCACACTCACACTTTATCGTTTTTAATCGATTTGTTCGCATGAGTGTTCATTCCTAAATTTCATTCTTAGGCTTATAAAAGTCTTAATTTATCCATGGATAATAGGTAGGATCAACTGGTATAAGCACTTGTTCCCGCATGGTACGATTAATTGGTCTAGATGAGGTGATTGAGACTAGCTCAAGAAGCAAGCATGCATATGTGATAATGGGACAACAGCCCAAAAAATTAAACAATTTAGTTAAGGATCATTTTATCATTATAACATGCATGCAGATAAGTATGAAATATCTTTTATTATATGTTCATCTTTAGACAAGTCATGTTTATAGTAAGTTCTTTAACTAAAAAACTTTTCTTGCATGGTGTCAAAGTCTAATTTTTAAAACCTTGAAAGAAAAGGTATAATAATCATAAAGTTCAGGATGTCAAAGTATAATTATTCATCTATGATTTTCTTCAACACAACTCATATATGTCTATGATTTTCTCCAACACTAGTCATATATATTTATCAAATACATACAACCCGCAATTTTTATTAATCACCCATTAGAGATGAGCATAAAGGAAATGCTATGCATACATCGATATGTATGTACATCCTGATGTGGCCATCTGATCACATTCGTCGGAAACACTCACCCCACTTAGTGAATCACACTCACCTTGATAGCTAGGCATCGGACGGACTGTTATCTGATGCAATGTCAGGACTTATGTACCTCGTATGTACCTCTCGATATATACATAGCAAAGCTTGTTCTATGAATAACAATCCCATGCGCCTTCGTCAAAAACTTACTAACGTTGAAAATTCTTTATCCCAAGCACTGTACAGCAAAAATTAGTTTTAACATGTTAAGTATAAAGAATGAGCTAATTAACATGTATCAAGGCTGACAAAATATCCTTGAGCTCATGTATAAACAAATTAAGGCTGAATGTCAAATATGCTTAAATATATTAACCAAGCAGAAGTCTTGAGTGGCTAACCACCATATTCCTCCCTTTCTCTCTCTAGAGTCCTCTTTGTATCTTGAGTCTATAGCCCTTTATGATTGTATGCCCACCGCCCTCTCAGGTTGCCTTCGTGTAGTACGTAATCATTTTTGAAATTTTCTTTCGGGTATAATTAATAAATAAGTTGGGGTCCACACCAAACCACCCTTACTGGCCTCGAGGGCTGTAAAAAAAAAATCCCTTTATGATTGAGAAGGGGATGGGAGTAGTAGGGATGCAATGCACTAAAAAGGAAGAGGGAATAGTCCAGGGTGTTTTTGATGAGGAAAAGGGGATGGGAGTAGTGGGAAGGAGGGGAGAGAAAATGGGGAGAAGTAGGTTAGAGGGTTTTAAGGAATCATGTGGGTGCATGTGCATTGAGCTAGAAGAACATGCATGCCCAGTGCACCAAGAAACACCTGCATGCATCTCTCTCTCTCGTCTCTCTCTCTCTCTCTCTCTCTCTCTCTCTCTCTCTCTCTCTCTCTCTCTCTCTCTCTCTCTCTCTCTCTCTCTCTCTCTCTCTCTCTCTCTCCTCTCTCTCTCTCTCTCATCTCTCTCTCTCTCTCTCTCTCTCTCTCTCAGTTTGCCATACCCTATATGATCGAGGATAACTTTAGTTATGGTCTATACATGTTGGGATCTCGTGGTCTATGTTGGGATCTCATAAACGAAACCCAGTCTCCAGATTATATGGAGAGAGAAGAAGATTATTGAAGGAAGATGGTCAAATAAAAAAAATTTCGAGAGAGAAGAAGATTATTGAAGGAAGATGGTCAAATAAAAAAAATTTCCGGGGAGCGAAGAAGATTATTGAAGGAAGATGGTCAAATAAAAAAAATTTCCGGGTCGGAAAAACTTTTGCTATGTGGGGGATTTTGCTGCAAATGCTAAGTGAGAATCTGGACCGTTCCCTAATATGCAGGAGAAAAGAGGAGCCGTCTGATTGTATATAAAAAGGGTATGAGTACAGCACACGGATCATGACTCTGTGTAAAGTATAATCTAAACGGTTCTATGTTCTTTCGTCAATAGTCTAGATGCCTCACTCAGCATCTGCAATGAGATCCCTATGCAGCAAAAAAAAATCAGGTCAAATCTAGATGGAGTGGAGCTAACAATAAAAAAAATGGGTCAAATCAAGATGGGTAAATTATGAATATACGGGTCCTATAAATTTTAACCAAATTTATAGGACCCGTATATTCTTAATTTACCTATGACAAATAAAAAAATGACATTTGAGTTCCGAAAACCGTTTACTACACATTCTTTATTTTTGATTTTTTTTAAAAAAAACAATATGGTATAAAAGGCATGTTGGATGATGATCACAGATTTTGATCGATCCACTCAAACATATGCACCCCATGACTCAGAAGTATACTATAGATATGTGTCCTGATCAGGTCATGCACATGACTTGATCATAGCTTAATGGGTCCAACTGGTGCTGCTCATCCTTAATCCGATGATCTATCCACTTATTGTTTTCAAAAACATATATAAGAGCCTACTTAGGTCTTGATCCTATTGGAGAATGCAGAAATCTTGAGGATCTTGAATCTTGATTGATGTAATTACGGGGGGGCCCAATATGAGAAGCATTATGTTGGTGATCAAGAAACAAACTTGCACAGCGAAAGCATCAAAATCGACAAATGTCACGGAATTGTGACAGCCCCAATCATAAGAATGATCCAACAACAAAATCACCCCTCAAAACATTAGCACCCAATCAACCCCTGCAGAAATCCATGAACTAGCAATAGATGCAAAACAACCACACATATAGAGGGACATGGGGTTTATAAAGGTTTGACAAGCTGCCTACGTCCTCTCTGCACCATACAAAATTCCATTATATATATTCAATCAACAAAAGCAAACCACTCAATTACAAAAATGATCTCACATCAACCAAGCTTCTACAACAATCTCCAGTTGGCAAACAAGAGTTTCCCCCTCCTCGATTACGGAAGCAACCCTTGGCTAACTGATTCTCAGTCGTCAAGCATTTCCCAAGATAGTAAATGATTAGGGTTAGGGTTAAACAATAGACTAGTCTTTATATAAAACCCCCCAAAAGATAATATGACAAACAGTACAGATATGGAATCTCGTTGGGGTGCGCACAGTGTGTGAATTGTGCGCACGATCCCCCAGATCCTAAGAATATTGCTCCTAAAATATCGAAAGCATGAGTCCCTGTAGATCCAGGTCGTGCGTAGAGTGCGCATATAGCACGCACGACCCTCCCAAGTCGTGTGCACGATGTCTTCACTAATCTTGCATCATGCTAGCTCCTTTGGTCCAGCTTGGCTCTATCTTGGGATTCCTTGGGCTTTCTGCGGCTCCTCGTACTTGATCTCCACCTCTCTAACACATTAAATGAAAATAGGTACATGCATCAAAACTCTTTGAATCGACGTACATACCCCACGACGTCAAATGGGGCTCGTTGGTCCACTCCTGGCTCGCTCAGGAGGAAGGAACAAAAAGCTAGGGTTCTAGGGACAGTGACGAAGGCACGGGACGTTCTAGAAATCCACTAACTCGTATCGACAAGAGGGTTCGAGCATTGAGGAGTCTAGTGCTGAACGAAGAGACGGTGGGGCTCGACAGGCTCTTGAGTGAGGTGGTAGACTACTTCAGGGGGGCTTGCAGATGCAGGCGAAGGTGATGTGGATCATGGTTAAGTTGTTAAGAGGGTTGTGATGACTGATGAGTGATCATCTGCAGGTGCTGCGGTGCCACTCCGACACTGTTGATAGGGTTTCGGTAGTGCATACACTTTCTCTGTGGCAAAGACCAAACTGCTTTGATTTGATGAGTCCAAGCTTTTCTTTCTTCAGCCTCCAAGCCTATGGGCCTTGGTGGGCTAGACTGGCCAAGGGGGTTGGGTTTGTTATTTTGGAGCCAGCCTAGGGGCCTGGGTGGGCTGGGCTAGCTAATGGCCATGGGTTTACATGTTAGGAAACCCGTGATTTGGCCTGACATGGCCCAGGTTGGAAATCCATGTGGACAACATGTGTTTCCTTTTCTTTTATTTTTGGTTCATTGGATGTCTCCTACTCCTACTCCTACTCCTACTCCGTCCTATGACCACGATCCATTTACTCAGACACAATCAGGCAGTCCGCCACCGCTGCCTCTTACTCTGATCGGATCCCGCCTCCGTCCAACGGCGGCACCTGCCTCCACCGCTCTAGCAGATCCCGCCCACGATTTTTGTTGGGAAATTGGAGATCGGAACCTCCGAAGATCCCATTAGTTGTACGCACACATCGGCGATCTTTCGATCGAGTACAATCGGAAGCATCGTGCTAAGATTGAGATTCAGAACCTTGCAGAAACAAGAGAATCGATCCACCACATAATAACGAACAATAATATATGCCGGCAACAAGGATTGAATTATCACAAGTGGTGGGTCTCCATTTGTCGGATCACCGCAAACTACTCAATGATCTCTCCCAGAACACCACATACACGAAGAACAAATCCCCAGCTCAAAGATCAGAGACCATCGAAAACTCCCGAGAGATGAAAACGTCCGCCGAAATCAAAGCCGAGAAAGACGCACTGAGAATCTGTAGACGAATCCTTCTCTCTCTCTCTCTCTCTCTCTCTCTCTCTCTCTCACTGAGAATCTGTAGACGAATCCTTCTCTCTCTCTCTCTCTCTCTCTCTCTCTCTCTCTCTCTCTCTCTCTCTCTCTCTCTCTCTCTCTCTCTCTCTCTCTCTCTCTCTCTCTCTCTCTCTCTCTCTCTCTCTCTCTCTCTCTCTCTCTCTCTCTCCGACCACAAAAACCCTTGATGACGGCTCATTGATCTCTCTTCGTCTCGCTCTCGTTGATCTTCATTAACCATAGGGCTACCATGTACCAAAAAAAAAAACATATATAGGGCTACCAATATTGGCACCCGAGAGAGCTGTACACATTCCCCTGACCCCTCTTGCTGTCAAAATCAGTGCCTGGGTGCCCTGATCAGGCACCCAGGCAAACTGGGTCGCAGGTCGGATTTGGGCCTGGGCCTGGATACGAGAGGTTTTATTGGGGCCAAAATCCAACAATCTTCACCTCAAGACAGCTAGTTTTGAAGATTTCTTGAAATAGAAGGGTTATTATGATGGACTTAAGCCCAATGCTTGGATTAATGTGGTTAATCAATCACAGGCCAGATTCGTATTGGGCTTGGCTCTTTATGGTATTCATTAGATCAGGTTCTGCTCGGATCAGCTCATGTGATTTTGATCCCAGCTACTCTAGCCTAATGTTACATAGCCTAAGCCTAACATCACCATAAATTCAAAATATTTAAACGTTTAAGTGTATAATTATATTAAACTAGTCTAGAACAATGAATTAATGAGTTTTTTTTTTTAGATTGGCGGGTGTCTCGAAACCTTTGGGGCAATGGACCACTTCGGGCT